>OY754307.1:81511641-82236641 GCA_963573325.1 Astragalus glycyphyllos | reverse complement strand
ACTGGAAGTGGGAGGAAAGGTATACGAAAGTTTTAGTCTAATAACTTTTAAAGTAATTTTAAATATTTTACTAAGAATAATAGTGAAAACTATAGTTATATATATATATATATATATATATATATATATACTAGTATACCTGCCCGTGCGATGCACGGGGAACATTTAGGGTTACACTGGTCATTAAAAAAATATAATTTTTAAATTTTTAAATTACTCATCCACACACACACATATGTGTGTAGACTTGTTTAATTGATTTATGTTTGACATTTTTGTTTTTATATTTTGACGTTAGTACAATATATTGTTTCATATTTTACGGTTATTAGTATTTGTCACTTGTGTCTATCGGTTAATAACAACAATTATATATTGGTAGTTTGTAATATATATTTTTTTGAATTTTAAAAATCTAATGAATATTCAAGATATTATGAATTAGTTAGGAAAAGAATATCTTTAATTTTCTTAATTGCGTGACTATATAAAGGGTGTCAAAAAGAAGGCACTACCAATATCGTAATATGTCAACGGATTATGAATAATAGCTGATTCGTTACTAACAAAATTAAATTAGGTTGACACCGTTGACATTATGATTTGAAAGAAAAAAAGTTCAGGATGTGTATAAAATTCTTATTTGTCATTAAAATATGCCTTTATTAGGGTATATTTTTGCAAAAACTCTATGGTGGAAATTTACTTTACCGTTAAAGTTTTATAAGCATATCCAACGGTGAACTCATTGCGGGTTCTTACAGTAAACTCCACCATAACACATATGTATTAAGCAATCGAACTAATTTTTTTCCAATTGTGAACCAAATAAATCATAACTTGGGTCTAATAATTTATCTCAATTAAATATTTTTAAATTATTTTTATATTTCATTGAAATTATTTTATTGATTTTACAATGCTTATTATCTTAATTATTAAAAAAATAATAAACTAATATCGTCATGTAACAACCATTAACATGTTTATCCGTAAAATTATAATAACCACATCTTTTAGAATTAAAAAAAATTGAGAAACAATACCACACCTTATAGTTACCCAGTATCTGCCTCTAGTAACGCATGCAAAAACGAAAAAGCTCCCAAAACGCAAACGAAAGTTCCAACAGAATGATGAAGAACATCGCACGATTGATTCTCCAAATCGCGACCTGAGATCTTCGTTTCCGCATAAATCGCACATATTTTTCTCCTCTGGGCGTTCTATTTTAATCGATTTGGAGGATTTCTCGTGATTTTGCATAATCGCAACATCGTTTTAGAGATTTCGTCCCGGAATTAGCGCACGAATTTGAATCTTTGTGATAGGGTAATCACGCTGATTTCTGTTTCCCTCATCTGGGACAATAATGGACAAATCAAATCGAGGGTCATAAGCAAACAGGTCATCCATAGCAACGTCAGGGACAATGAAGTTATCGGGTTGTATGTCTTCATCATCGTCGTAGTCCGAAAAGTACCCAGATGAATGAGATGCATATAGTTTGAACCTTCCCAAGGCCACATAGGAAAGACGAACAACTGCAGTGTCCACATAGTTGTAGAAATCACATATGTTAAGTGTGTCAGTTTCCAAGTAAGGCTTCCCTTCCCAATCACGATCGATTTGGCCATCATGCTTGTTGTTATTCCTATCTTCTACCGATACATTATTTGGTAGCATATGGGCAATGCGAGCGTAGAAGTCTTTGGGAAGCATTATCCGTGACTAACAGCCATATTGAAAACAACAAAACATTAGTGGTATACATGATTGATATGCAAATGTGTAAACGTTAGATACTATAATGCACAAATTGATTAATAGTAATTAAAATATGTACATTGAAGGCAGAAATGGTGGCGAAAAACCACAGATGCTTGTTATCCATTCTCGCAGGCCAAATCTGTAAATGATAACAAACAAATTTGTATATATATATATATATATATATATATATATATATATAGTGGGTTGAAATACATGTATGTGTGTGCGCATATATATATATATATATATATATATATATATATATATATATATATATATATATCAGTTACTCTAATAGGAGATGTGTGATTGACCAACGAAATGTATTGAACTTGTGACTTGACATATAAATAACTTAAATATAAGGCAAGACATGTTAAATCGCATAGTTAATACCATTTAAAGATGATATTAACTAACCTGTGTTGATATTTGATGTTTATGTAAATGGATGATGAAAGAAATCTTCACCATATATATATAGATGCTATGGGTTTGCAGAAATATGATATTTATTACTAATTAGTAGGAAAAAAAACCGATGATAAAGTTATGTTGAGCAATACACCATTGATTCCCCAAAGTTAGACATGTAGACAAAAGACATGCTCTAGAATATAATGTTAATTAATATAAAAACGTTTAATATAATTTTAAAAAAAACCGATTTCATATGAGGATGCCTATTTGTAATAACTTTTGATTTGGTTTGATTTTGATGTGCATTTGTTGCATCAGTTCAGCAAATTCATTTATATGTAATGATCATATGTTCAACATTTTTCACTTTAAAAACAATACAAATAATGCTAATTAATTGCAAAAAAAAAATGATGCATAAATTCAGCATAATTTAATCAAATTAGTTAAAGATGTTTACCAAACATGAATTAGACATGCAGCCAAAATACATTAAAAATAACTAATGCTAATTAATAAAAAAAAAGACGTTTACTTGAAAAATTATAATAACTCATCATTTTAAATGAGTTGTTCATTATTAATGCATCAGTTAACAATTTAATAATAATGTATAGCTCATTCAGTGAGCATTATTTAATAGCAAGGTATCATCTTTGGATAATAACGTATAATCCCCAATTAACTAATAATCGCATCATTTTTTATTTAATAATAGATACTAACGTATAATCTCCAATTAACATCCCAAATAATTGATTTTATTTAATAAATTCACATTTGTTTTATGCTCCATGTATGATGCTGCTCATGTGTTAGTATTTGCAAACATGTAATTAAATATTAACAAATTAATTAAATTATAAATGTTGAGAATCAAAAAATTGAATTTTAAATACACTTAAAAAAACATGGAAAATAATATATTAAAATTTCACGGTGTAGCACAACTGTTCATTTGACATTTAAACAAATGATCTAACTGACCAAATGCTGGTGTATGGGTAACCTCACATACATCTTATTACAAAACCATGAAATATTTCACGGTGAAAAACAGAAACACAAATAAAAAGTGAATGAGGATTTACCCAAACAACTTATTACAAACCATGTGGTAGACGACAGTTGACAGAAAATGCAAATATAAAACAAATGAAACCCATTATTCTGAATAATGCAACTACTCCTTATCAACATCTGCAATAGGGAGGGGATCATCTGGAACTGCAGTTGAAACTTCCAACCCTTCATCTGATGCAACGCCCTCCTGCATTACCCCTAGTTGATATTTTATCTTGAACTTCTCAATCAAAATTCGCATAAGTAGAAACACGCTTGACACGATAAGACCTCTCATATCGGGAGTCGTTCTTACGTGGACATTCAATTTTAAATAATAGTGTTTGATCAATCAAACCAACTATTTCTTTTGGCAAACTCGATCCATTTGAATCCTGAAATAATACAATTTGATATCATTAATTATTTATATAAAATATATTGCACTCATATGTAATGTATAACACAATATATTATAATAAATATCTAATTAAAAAAATGAAATAAATTGTTAATCATGTGCATAGATTCGATTAGTTCAGCAGAAGTCTTGTTGGTTAGAGCAGTTGCCTCTCGGTCGAAGAGCACAAAATTAGCTGATCCAGTGTTGTCAATAACATGTAATTGTAGACGGTACCTGTATGAAAAGTAAACCATAAATGGTAATAGAATGTTCATAATAAGGATATGAAAAATACATATTTGTATGAATTAGTTGTGCGAAAAGTTACCTCTGAACAACATTGACAACATGGCGATTGCACTTTTCACAAAAATACATGTTTGAACTTGGATACACATTTTTGTTACAGCGAGATGCATTGTACCACCATTGTTCCTCGTCAATAACACAGTTTATATTGCAACATATAACAAACACAGACTCCTGGAATATTCAAGTGTAAAAGTCATATTATATATATATATATATATATATATATATATATTCTTTTTTTAAAATAATGAATGAATATTGAATACGAATGTTTATTGAATCATCATATTAAATGATATGTACTACCTCTCTATGCTCCTTCAGCACATCAATAGTAACCATTTGAGTGAAGTTCAAAAAATCATCATCCACTTGAACATTGGGTGATTCTTGCAGCTAATTCAAGCGCAAGTTGGGTGATTTGGGATTTTCAGCAAGCCTATTCATACATATGAATGAATTTAAAAAATATTGAATTGTATGCAGATAATATTAAGTATATAATTATGTTAGACATATATACATATATATATATATATATTTATATATATATATATATTTATAAATATATAATTATATTATAAAATGGTGTATTACCTCTTCCTTAAGGCGTCTGCAGTCCCGCTGGGTTAAACAAAATCTTTGATTCATTTATTGAATTTTGGAGGGATGGTTTGCCTGTATATTAACATAACACATTAGAAATGTTAACCAAAACATATACTATGCACATAAGTTAGGTATATTGTGGCCTAAAAACAATATGCAATAAAAACACGTACCATTAAAATCTTTACACTTCACAAACAGCACAACAACAATAACATTAACAGCCTCTCCAGAAGAAACAAATCCATTAAGTTCATCGACATATGATCCAAAGAGAGATATTTGGAACCGGAAACTAAGATCAAAGCAACCAACTTATTAATTAATAAATGATGGCGCATAATTTTCTTAAAAAAAGACAATATAATTATTAATGAATAAAAAAAATATATGGAATCGCACCCATTGTTATCCAGTTCTATTGTCACGACCTTTGTCTTTAAACCATTTTTCGCATACTCAATTTCTTATCTGATTCCAGTCAGCTCCTTCATTCAAAGATAAAGGACCAAAAGTGGTATTTAGCCATAATAATAATTAACTACTACCTAATTATATTAAATCAGCTGGTCATAAAATTTAAATTTACAGTTGTGTACCGTTAGTTATTAGCTCTTTCTTTGGGATTTGGTTTGGATATCAAGCAACTAAGATTAGTATAAGTATCTCAAATTTTTCTTTATTTTCCTCCTCCTCTGTGAAATTGTGTTTAGATTTCTTACAAAGAAAATCAAGAACTCATCTACTACGTAAGTTTCTTTTTTAGATTTCTTACTTTGTATATTATGTGATGTGAAACCATTAATTTTTTTTTGTAAAAAGAAATAATCTTTGTTTTCTGTTGAGGCTCGCGCTAATCTTTGTGGGTGTTTGTGCAGGTGCAATGAAAAAAAGAACAAAGGAGAGAAGAATTGTTGTTGGTCTTCGGTTACCACTCAGAACACTCTTCTTGGTAATATTATTTTCGGTCTACATGTGGTACTCAACAACTGTTAAATTGTATAAAACCTAGGTAGTTAATTCTGTTGGTAACCACTAGTTTGTCACAAAGTAGTATGGCTGTTGATAACTAATTCAGTTATCTAACAACCTACAGGTGGTTACAAAATGTATTATTATAGGTTTAAATCATTACCCTACACTTCACATTAAAATTTGACACATTAAAATTTAAATGTTAAAATTATAGGACTAATAATGATCCTATAATAAAACGTAACATTTGACACATTAAATTTTAACCGTTCAAACTAATACATTAACATTTGTAACGAGTATATTTGAACCTATAATAAGTCATAAATTTGTAACGTATTTTTGAAACTATCATAATTCACAAATTTGTAACGTATATTTAAACCTATCATAAGTCAATACTTTGTAACTTACTTTTAAACCTATCATAAATCTCAAATTTGTAACAAACTGATACATTTAAACGTTGCAATTGATACATTTAACTTTGTAACGTATTTTTAAAATTTGTAACGCTTTTTTTAATTATTCAGTTACAATATAATTATACATTATAATAAGATACATTATAAATTTGACTATAGTTATAATATGATTATACATTAAATTTGAAACAATAAATTTTTTTATATGTTACAATTGATACTTTATAATCATATTGTAACATATAAAATTATATAATCATATTTTTAAAACTTATGATTTTAGATAATCAACTATAATATGTAGAAAATTTAGATTAGAATTTTTTAATGTTACACATATAATTGATAAAGACACATTGTGTGATTTCTATGAAATTTTTAAAACGTATGATTTTAGATAATCAATTAGTAAAAAATAATATTAGAAATCATACGTTTATTTCATATCATCACTTTTTAGATAATTTTTCAAGTCTATTATCCCATGAATAATCAATTTTTGTAGAAATCTGACATGAAGATGGGCTGAGATATAACCAAGGCCAGTTGATTAACGTTTATATATGTGATCAAATTAACGGTGGATAATCACCCAAATGGCTGAGGGAGTGTTGTAGAAATCCACCGTTAATAATCTTCTTGTTAATGTACAAATGAATAATCACTTAAATGGCTAAGGG
This sequence comes from Astragalus glycyphyllos, assembly GCA_963573325.1. Classification (NCBI taxonomy): domain Eukaryota; kingdom Viridiplantae; phylum Streptophyta; class Magnoliopsida; order Fabales; family Fabaceae; genus Astragalus; species Astragalus glycyphyllos. Next base: position 82,229,982 of record OY754307.1, on the reverse strand, counting down.
AGTATTGTAGAAATCTAACGTTTATATATGTGATCAAATTAACGTTTATATATAAATTTAATAATAATTAATTTTTACTCTAATAATTTATATATCAAATATCATTTAGGGAGAATATAAATCATGCGTGATATTTTTTGTTTTGTTGGCGAAATTCTCATACTGCAATATAACATTTTTTGGTAAATGGACTAAATTTTTTCGCGATATCATTATACTGGATGTACACGCACACCGAAATATATTTCACACTATGAACATACATAGGTGTAATTATTCAATTTTTTGCCGAAGTATATTTCACACTATGAACATACATGGGTGTAATACAACTTCATTTGATAGAATGATTAAAAATACATGGGTGTCAAAATAATTGCACATACTTACATATGATGGAAAACCTAAATGACAGAATCCAACAACGATTACATGCATAATTCCCACACCATTTTCTTCCTTAAGCTACCAAATTCGAACCAAAATCACCAACACTCGATCTCAAGCTTCAAAGCCTTCTATTTAACGTGTATATCAACAATGAAGCTCCTAAGTGACTCAACCCAGCACCCAAGGTTCACATGCAAACCTATTCTACTCCTTCAATATGAAATTCGAAAATGGTGAAAAATAAGCTTCTAAAAAGTGCAGCTTTTTGTGATGAAAAGATGATGCTTAGGGAAGATGAAGTGATGGTGATGAGAGTGACTCAACCAAACACCCAACTTGGGATATTTATCTCCATAGACTTGGAGAGAGTTACAATATTAAATAACTGTTTTTTTTTAAATTATTTCTCATCAATCATATTCTAACGTTACACTTTATATTTAACTTTTTTTTTCATTTTGAACCAATAACTAATATCTAGTTAATATATCTAATTAACATATTTGAAATGGTATAATATTTATTGTTAAAATGACCATTGTGTGACATTTGGCAAAAAATTAAATGAGGTGATTTTCGTTTGTTAAATATATATATATATATATATATATATATATATATATATATATATAATTATATATATATATTAAGAGTAATTCTCTTTGATAAAAATAACATTTTTTTAATGAAATTGTACTTCTTAAAGAACAAGAATTTATAAATTATTTATATAATTTAAAAGATATCACTCACTTGTTAATTATTAATTATATGAAACAATATATTGGTTCCCTATAAATCTTCAATTGTATCCCAGATTTAAAAAAAAAGTGTATCCTCATGCACGACATCAGTACACGAGTTATATTATTATATTCAGTGGTCAGGCTCAGCTTCCACATTGTTGGGTCAAATATGCATACCTCATTTTATGATCAATTGATCATTGATCACAATAATGTGTGCAGAGCACTCTAGTAGGTTTGAATATTTTAATTTCTCCCTTTTCAGTTCTCGTTATGAAGCCTGTGTGTCAACTTAATTAAATCTGTGTTTCCATTCAAGAAAGAAACGGCGTTTCAAAGCCGTGTGGTTGACCTTTCACTCGAAAGGCCAGACTATATAAGTTCTTTTACATGATTTATTAAGAAATTCAATATACTTTGCATTGTTTTTCATAAATTTATTAATCTTTTTACACTATTATTCTAACGATTTTTTTTACCGTGTTTTTGGTGCGCAGTCATTAGAACACTAATCTATATCTATATCTATATCTATTCTATATACTATACATTTGAGAATAATCTCATTAAACCATCTAACACATGTCACTCATTTAGAATTTTGACAATTAATGTGTGAACCAAATTATTTATATTTAAAAAATTGCATAAAAATATTAGTTGTTATTAATTGAATAAATAATTTAAAATGTTGTTTTAATTTGTAACTTCCCAAAATAAAAATGCGAATTAATGCAAAAAAACGTTTTTTTGTAATATAAATAAACAATAATAAACAAACAATAATAATATAAAATAATTATATTAAATTTAAAATATTATATCACACAATACTTAAGTAAGATGTGTAACGTTCAAAATTTTATTAATACAATTAAATGACATAAATAAAAACGTTTTTTTTAATACACATCTCTCCAAGAAAATATGGCTATAAATAGCCAAGTTTAGGTGATGGTTTGATTCACTCTCCACACCATCTCCTCATCTTCAAAAACTATCGATTTTTGTTTAATGAATATTTTCACTTTTCATGGAGGTTTCTTCTTAATCATTTGGATATATCATGTTGAAGAAGGTGAATAGTATTGCTATTAGGCGATATATGGGTTTTTGTATAACTTCATCTTATTGCTATTAGATAGTTATATGACATGTTGTCAATTAGGTTTTCTACAATATATGAATTTTGTTCAATCCTATTGTACCTCATATTTTGTAATTAACCATATCTAATGGTATGTAAATCCCCATATTGTAAATGAATGTTGAAATAGTTGATGCATATTGTATGTAAACGGTGTGTGTTGGTGTTGAGTTGATATCTGTTGAGTTTATCTGAATCATTTGGATAAAACATGTTGAAGTAGGTGAATACTATTCATATTAGGGGATATATGGGTGTAGGGGTGTCAAAATCCACCTTTGAAAATTCCAAGTTGAAATAGTTGAGTTGAATAATTCTTTTACATATGGTAAGTGGCTTATATATTATATAAGCCATAACCTAAAGACTGATTGTCTTATTTCCTATTATTCATAGGAACAATTGTTACTCGGTTTTCATCTTATGTTTTATGTTGTCCATAGCAATACACTCAATTACCACTCAATTACCATTTGATATTAAAGGCAAGTCCCCGTGCATAGCAATACACTCAATTAACAATTTGATATCACACTATACAAATCCCATTTTTGTTATCAACAATTAAAAAATATACATAAAGGTAATGATATTCGATATATATAAATATATAGCTTACACATATTCATGAAATAGCCAAAGATTATTTGTATCACTTAATTTGTGTATTATATTACTTGAGATAAATGGTGTTTTCATTTAAGCATCACGGGATAACATTTTGCCGAATTAGTTTAACAAGTCTAATATGTAATCAACTGATAAATTATAGGTAGTTTGATTTAAAAAATAAAATTTTTAAATTTTTATTGAATATGTAGATTGTAGATTTAGTAGTATTCTTTTTGTGTAGAGTATATTCATTTATACGTTATACAAGAAACCGTCAAATCATTCCCTCATTTAACATTCTCTATCCAATTTAGTCTCTAAAACTAAATCAAATTTTTATATTTTTATTATTTTAATAGCAAAAAATTGAAATACTTTTATGTTAGAATTATAAGTTATAAATATTTAAATTAATGTTTGATTTTTGGTACAAATAATAGTTAAATGATGAATAAAAAAATATAATTATACTTTCAAAACGTCCCTTAATCAATAAATATAATTTATACTTTCAAAAGGTCCCTTAATCAATAAATATAATTTATTTTTATATAACTATGACAGTTACAATATATGGTCTTTAATATATCTAATAATTATGACAGTTACAATATTTAAACAAAACCATAATTAAAAATAATTATACTTTCAAAACGTCCCTTAATCAATAAATATAATTTATTTTTATATAACTATGCCAGTTACAATGTATGGTCTTTAATATATCTAATAATTATGACAGTTACAATATTTTATTCATCAGTTATGATTTTAATATTTAACCATCATCATACCAATTAAATTTGTAACGTAACTTAAAATAATACAATTTATAACGTTTTCATTAGTTATGATTTTTCTATTTAACATCACATCTTACCAATTAAATGGTAATAAACTAGCGTTATTATTGATCGATTTCTATAAACGGTGCAATATGCTAATCAGTTTGATAGTTGACAATAATTCATTTATATTTGAATATTTAATCGTCTAATACTAATGTTCAACTCCATATTAGTTATAATCTATATATATAACTAATAATTGAGAATAACCTCATTAAATTTTTTAACACATGACACTCTAATAGCATTTATGCAATAAATGCTAGCTCTAAATTAAATATAAATTAATTATTTAATATATTTCTATTATCTTTTAATATATTTCTCTCAATATATAATATTGATTTCAAATGTGTAACATTCCAAATTGTTTATGAGAATTAAATGAAAAAAACGTTTTATTTTAAAATACAACTCTCCAAAAAAATATGGCTACAAATAGCCAAGGTTGGGTGATGGTTGGATTCACTCTCCACACCATCATCTCATCTTCAATAACCATCGTTTTGTGTTTCACGGTTTTTTTCACTTTTCTTGGAGAGTTCTTCTTAATCATTTGGATATTTCATGTTGAAGGAGGTGAATACTATTGCTATTAGGGGATATATGGGTTTTTCTATAAATTCATCTTATTACTATTATATAGTTATATGACATGTTGTCAATTAGGTTTTCCATAATATGTCTATTTCGTTCAATCTTTTTGTCCCTCATGTTATGTAAATTACCATATCAAATGTAATGTAAATCCCCATTTGGAAATTTCATGTTGAAAGAGTTGAATTCTATTGTATGTGAACGTTGGGTGTTGGGTTGTGTAAATCTCCATTTGGTAATTTTATGTTGAAAGAGTTGAGTTGAATAAAACTTTGACATATGGTAAGTGGCTTATGTTGTCCATAGCAATAAATCCAAATAAGATATCGTATATGGTAAGTGGCTTATGTTCTATGTCCTAAGTTCCACAACGTATGATAAGTGGCTTATGTTTTATGTTGTCCATAACAATACACTCTTTAACCAGTCATCGATCAGAATGGACCTTAGGACTAAGAACGAGCCACATTGTTGATTTACAAGTTTCCTATAAGTGTTTTGAAGATTCAGATAGAGTGTATCAGTAAATTTGGTCGATTATTGTAAGTACATGTATACTTTGTATAAGTAAAGTTAAAAACATAATTGCAATTTCATATCCCATTTTTGTTATCAACAATTACAAACTATACATAAATATAATGATATTTGATATATATATATATATATATATATATATATATATCATAATCATAAGTATTATAAATCACAAATGTGTCCACCTCAGCATCCAACACACCAACCACAGAAAATGCCACACATAATTTTAATAAAATACGTGGCAAGCCACTTAGGAAAACCTGCAGCCTACAAATCAATCTAAATGGTGCAGAAAAGTTCATCTAACTGTGCTGAAGAATGAATGGTCTAGATGTAAACAACAATAGCTGTGAAAGGCAATAATCATCAGCCCAAAAAATGTAACGTCAATCAGACAAAAATGGCTGACAATAATTGCCATTCAATAGTAATTAATCCCATCCTAAAATTGTGGATCCACCGTTAATGAGAATTCAAAAAACATTCTTCTTAAGCAAGCCAACGAATTCAAAAAGCATTATCACCTGTCACACCAAACAACATCAGACCTGGAAATTCAAAAACCACACGCAATTAACAGACACGTTCTAGGTAGCAATTCGCAAGGATGGAATAGGACTTAATCAGCATGGTTAACATGATCCATATTATTATCTGCCTGACCTTCTGACCAAGCACACTCTTGCAAACTGAAATTTCTACCTTCTACTTCGTTTCCACATCAGATTCGTAATTCATATTTATACATTTCAATCATACCAATTGAAGATGAATCTGCCTGATTCATATTTCACTGATTTCCTATTGCGGAACGAATATGTCAACCTTGAGAATTTAAAAACTGCAGATCCTCCAGCAAAATGGTGATTGTTGCACACAAGAAAGTGCATCCCGTAGCTGATCTGGCTCCAGAGCTAGAAAACTGCGCTATTGTGGTCAGGGTCCTCAGGAAGTGGCAAGTCTACTCCGCCGGAGGTGGGAATCAACCGGTTGCCGTAGAATTGGTTTTAGTCTACAATGAGGTATCATTTTCACTTCAAAACCTAGAGATTCTCTTCATTTTTATTTCATATCCTACACGAAAAAAGTATGATCAAGACCTTCAAGATTATGAAACAGGAAAATACATTTATATCTGAATGATTTATTATAGTCTTGCTAATACAGAAATTATGCAGTATTACTGATAATTGTGGGTAGAATTTGAAGTAAAAGAAGGAATTAATAACTGGAACAGTCTTCAAAATAGAATTTGGCAAGACTATAAACTGGATCATGACTGAATGCATATTTCTAAGCCTATATAACCAATTTCTTTCTTTCTGGCGATTTAACTAGCATGCTAAATAAATGTATACTGACAAGATGACTGTTTATTAGATCCTTACTCCAATCGCAGTCCAACTTTTTTAGAAATCCCGGTCACCCTAAATGTTACACCGAATATACTAAACTAGAATGTCACAGACTTATGACTGGGTTTATGTTTTTTTAAAACAAATATGTTAGTTCCAAAGGCTAAACTTATGAAAAGAAGGAATTTATAATGGGAATAGTTTTGAAATGAAAATTTGGCTTCGTCAATAAATTGGATCAGGTCACAATGAAGATTTGTAAGCCTATATAACCATTTTCTTTCTTTCTGGGACTTTTACTGACATCCTAAACAAATGTATACTGACAACTGCATGTTTATTAGATCATTACTCCAATCGCATTCCAGTATTTTTAGTCATCCCTGTCACCCTAAATGTTACACTGAATATACTAAACTAGAATGTCACAGACTTATATTGTGTTTATTTTTTTTAGGCTTAAATATGTTTGAGGCCCCTGCAAATATAGGGTGTTTTGGTTTAAGCCCCTGCAAAAATTTTATTTATTTATAAACCCTTGCAAAATGACACGTTTTGTTTTAAGCCCTTCTGTTAGCAAACTGAGACGTTAAAAATCTCTTCTACGTGTATATTTGCAGGGGCTTAAACCAAAAAATATATATTTTCCAAGGGTCTAATAAATAAAATATATTTTTGCAGGGGCTTAAAATAAAATAAAAAACACACGTGGAAGAGATTTTTAACGTCTCACTAACAGTTTGCTAACAGAAGGGCTTAAAACAAAACGTGTCATTTTGCAATGGTTTATAAATAAAAAAAAATTTGCAGGGGCTTAAACCAAAACACTCCATATTTGCAGAGGCCTAAAACATATTTAAGCCTTTTTTTTAACCAAATATGTTAGTTCCAAAGGCTAAACTTATGAAAACTGCATTATGCACTACACAACTATCATGAGGATGCTATTTAATATACAATTTCTATCATACGTGGTAAAGGGCACAAAGATACAGGCACATATTGACAAGCCATACGTCTACATTCACTGTGGAGCTATTAACGAAGGATCCGTCTACAATGTCTCGAAGTTCGCAGTTGCTCTTAACAGTGGGGAATATCGTGCAGCGAGGCACGAGTATAAGCTTAACTTGAAATATCACACTCTTATAAAGTCAATTGGATCTGATGAGGTACCAATACCGCCATATGTGTTCACACCGCCTGAAGAGTGTTTTCAGAAGGAATTCAACAAAAATTTCTTAGTCGGTAAGTTCACTACTATTTCGATTGAATTAACTTATGTCAACGCAGATTTGTCGGAACTTACCACAACCAATTGTTTTTTTCCTAATCAAATGTTGCTGGGATACTCACTGGGATCGGACAGGAAATGCAGTTCAAGTCACCCACTAGAATGAGCACAAGGTTAAGAATCGACCTTGACAACCGATGGTAATGAATAAGTTTTTACTTCATGAATATTAGACTTGCTATACACCGTTCGTACTTTTAATTCCTTCGATATTTTGGGGGTCTTAATCAAATGAGCAAACATTAACCTGTGGATTGCAACTCGGCTATCGATACAGTGTGACGCTCTTCGGTGAGTGCGCTACTGAGATGAAAACTTTCATCTCATCAGGAGGGGCAGCAAACGCCGTAGTTGCTATTCTGTTTTGCAAAGTCGGCACTTGGCCAGGTAACCAATTCATTAACATATCCCACCTACCTAATAAACAACAATTTGTAACTAAAGATCCATTTACGAATCTGAAAGGCAGTATCCTCTCTCTAACTATGAATACCATCATTCTATGTCCAGGTGGCACCTCTATTCAAACAGCTATGCACACCTCAAGGTTGCTAATCAACCCCGACATACCAAAGACGACGGAATTGCGGCAAACGTACAACTCCCCCCTCATATATCAATACATTATTCTTATTGCTCCTATAATTTTCATAGCCTATTTAAATTACATTGGTTACTGTCTTTTAAATGTCACATTGACAGCGTTAGCCAGACACTCACAACGACACCTTTGACCGTCACCGAGACCACTAAGAACAGGTCTGTAGAAGAGAATTACCTGAACATGGACCAGAAACATACATTGGGCAAAAGCATTATAACTGCTACTGTGTTAACAGGGAAAAACATTGGGGACAAGATATTAATACCGCGTATGAATCTTATTCCAAGTGACGTTGGCCTCCCATTTAAGTTCAGACGAAGATATGAATCTTATTCCAAGTGACGTTGGCCTCCCATTTAAGTTCAGACGAAGACAGTTTCCTGTTACGGTGTGTTTTGCAATGACGATCAATAAAAGCCAAGGACAATCTCTCTCACAAGTTGGCATTTATCTACCTAAACCAGTCTTCACTCATGGCCAGTTGTATGTTGCTCTCTCCCGTGTAAAGTCTAGAAAGGGACTAACGATGTTAATTATGGACGAAGACAAAAAAAACTGTTGCGATCCACTAAGAATGTAGTGTATCTTGAAGTGTTTGAAAACGTGTAACTATTTTTTTACCTGATCCTGATATTTATTTCAAATACTTTCCGACTGTTTAGGATTGTACCTACTCATTCTTTGAATTTGTATACTGCATAATAATACAGCAAAAGGATATTTTCAATAGTTTAAACATTCATGATCCAAACATGTTAAAAATTACAACTCTAAAACTAATTTACCATTCTTATATAGAACAACGTTCCTTACATTTATGCAAAATCACCATGTCACATTGCCACAACTACTGTTCTGCTACAACTTATACAGATATAAAAATATATATAAATTAATAAAATTTTATTCACTATATGCATATATATATATATATATATATAAGTAGGAACATTTCTATAAACAAAAATGAGTGTTGCAGAAAAAGTATAATCAGTAAACACAGGAATGCGGATATACCAGTGACATTTTTTAAGAGTAGGAAGAGCGACACGGCATGGATTCGAGACCATGGTCAACTTAGTGTACTTCTTCATAGATTGCAACATTCTGAATAGTTTAACCACAGAGATCAACTTAATATAATTTTTACTATTTCCTGAGTTGGGTAAGACTAAAATAAGAAGAACCTGTAGAGCTTACAATTAGTAATGGACAATAAACATATATAGATAGATTCAGTTATATAGTAGTGGCAGATTTCTTTTTTCATTGATTTTTGCAAGTATAGATATAATTCATTTCTTATAATTATATAAGAAATCAAATGCTAATTCATTCTAACCACAGTTATAGATCTAATACAGTAAAAAACGATGAAAAGTGACTAAAAATTGATCCTTATAATTAATTTCATCTCTTAAACTCTGCCATATGGATTCACATTGCAATTCAATTTTATTTACTCATGTTAGCTTACTTTTTACGTTCATCTTCAGATGCATTTTTTTAAATATTCAGATCTTATAAATCAGTTTATGTAATTGGTAAAATTAGGAAAAACTAGCACATGTAATTAAGTAAAAATTTGACAAAAATATATATTACTCCATAACACTTATTGACAACTCAATTTGCACTCTCCCAATTTACGATGTAGTAGACAATAACAGAGGATTGCGAAATTTAGTGTATGCGTTAACACTTGATGAACACATTGTAATTTGCTGACAATTTAGTAATCCCTATGTCAAACCTTATCTTACGAATCAGAAATTACATGCAAGAACCCACATATTATGATTCTGTACAAGTAAACCCAAAGAGTATTGATGTTCTCCAACATACCTCGGTGGTGAAATTCAGTTTTTGTTGAGGAACAAAGCTCCCTGATAACTACAGTGCAGCCCGTCACGCGAAGAAGATGATCCATTGTTTGTCGACATGTCCGAAATCGATTGTCATCAACAGGCAAATTCGTGGTGAACGTTTGGAAGGAGCAAGCAGCAACGGTAGATGGAAGAGGAAAGTGGAGAATGAACCGTGTCATGATAGGGTTTTCCTATGGTAAGTGTAGTTGAACTTACTTTAGTTTCCAGAAATACCTCTATATATTTTAACAAATACCATGTAAACCTTGCTGCCTAATCCTTTTTTATTTTTTATTCTTTTTTTGCTGGAAACCTTTTTAAAATTTTCTGATGCATAAAAACATTGATTCTCAACTTTAAATAATCATACCTTTTTTATCACATCCTTTTACTAACCAATCTCTTTCCTAAAAATTCAAATTTTATCTCCTAATTTATTATTTTTGTTTTCCACGTCGGTCTTTCCCTCGAAAATCGATTAATACATTTCTTTAAGACGATATTACAAAATGTGTATGTATATATATATATATATATATATATATATATATATATTCAAAAATAATTAGATATACTAATTTGTATGACATCTTGATAAGTATATCTTAATAATATATTTTGCTAAAATTATTATAGAACATAATAGCTTAATTTTAGATAAATTTTTTTTAATATAACACACAACGCACTTAAATATACAGTTTCTAATTTTTTAATTCCTAAAAAAATTGTCAATTTTAAAGTTACAAATGAATGTCGACCCGTGCGGGCACGGGTGAATCATACTAGTATTCTAATGATTGTTTATTACCCATTATACTTATTAGTATGTATGACCCGTGCAACATTTCATTGTAAATTTATTTTTTTTATTTTTTTATGATAAAAAATAGTCAGTTTTATATTTTAGTGTTTGATCTGACTTATAAAATTGTTTGTACATAATGGCGAATAAACCTATTATGAATTATATTATAATATATAGATATGTATATGTATAATTAACACCAAAAGGGATGGTATAGCATTAGGTTCATCAGATGAGATGGTGAGGCTAAGATAAGAAAATTTCCATAACAAACTTCTGACAGTTAGATTTATCTTTAGCGGCTACTTTGACTGCATGAAAGTTGTTTTGCCGTACAATAGTAATTGAATTATTGTAAAATGGAGTATGTTATTGGAAAATTACTATGTTGTGAGAACATGTGTTTTCTTTTTTGATATCATTAGGACAATACATTTTAAGTTTTTTTTAATGTCAAGTTAATCATTGTAAAATCACATTAACAATTTGATTAGAGGAAAAGTTTTAATAAATTCCAATGTCTACAATTATAAATCTATGAAGTCTTTAACTAATAAAAAATATTGGGATTTTATATAAATTCACTTCTTATTGGAAAAAAGACACAACAAAGTAACATGCATTCTTGTTTTATATATGTCTACAGTGATAGTGATTATATTCGTCAAAATATTGTTGAAGTTTATCTACAGGACCCAACAAAGTAAGTCTACAATTATAAATTCAGTAACATAGCATTCTTGTTTTATATAGGCTGAAGTAAATATATATTATAAATATAGCTAATGAATGAATATTATATATTTTGTATTCTACCGATAAAAAATATTAAGTTTGATTGATTCTATATAAAAAATATTAAGTTTGGCTGAAGTAAAGTTTGATTGATTATATATATAAATATAGCCAGTGTTTGGATCCTTTTTTTTAGGGATTTAAACCACGGTCATTAAACAGATTAAATGCTAGGCAAGAGAAAGAATCAAACAATCAAATGAGAGCCGTTGATATGTGCAGCTGCAATTTAGACAAATCGTGGTCGTTCACTAAGTAGCCGTCATTTTGTGGTAAGACAACCGTTGATCTTTTATGTAACAAAACCTGTTTACGATCTCGTCCATTTGATCTTTTGTGATGGCTGATGTGTCTCCAATGTGTCACAAAATTGCTAACATGGACTTTTAACAATGATGATGTAATTTTTGTGAATTATCTAGGTGGACGCCTAGGTGTAGGATCCATGGTTTAGTATAATAAAGATTTTTCTCTCCACAATAAATAATTAAACGTATAATTAGAAAACAAGTCAATTAATATAAACTTAAAGTCTTAAACTATCAAAATGACAACTAAAAAGAAACAAATTTCTTTTAAAATAAATAAGGCAAGAACTAAGTTGGCTTAGGTAAAATGTGGGTGATTTACCTAATGTCCCTTGTATTTCTCAAAATTTGACACGTCTCACTAATTTAATAACAAAAGTAATATAAACGTACAAATATACAAGTCAATCATGTGGTTCGGTAAAATTTACCTTTTAGGTGAACCCTAGATTGTTTTTCAAAAAAACAATATATCCGGCCGGCATAACAGCTAGTAGTAGTACCAATATCATCCCCAAGACAAAACAAAGAGGAAATTATAGTCCTAAGCAGTTAAAGAAATTTAAGTTTGGCAGGACTCTTGATCAGCTATGATTCATAACTTTATTAAAGAAAAAAAAAAAGAAGCTACGATTCATAACTGAGGAAGAGTATCCGGATGAACTATCATAAATTCCAATCACAATCTGCATGAACTGCCCTCAATAGTCTAAAAGCACACATGATTCAGCCATGATGAACTACTTTACTTTCCTGTTAGATGGAACAGAATCACACACAATAGGATATGACATAATCTTGCAATTCATCGAGTTTCCCAATCCTTCAACTTTTTGCTTCCTTTAGGTTTTGCTATAGGTGCGTTGACAGCTGCCATTTTGTCATTGTACTTTGCCCGAAGTGGATCATTGTAAGTCCACCTGTAATACAAATCAGCATTAAAAAAACATTACTTGGAGCATAATATTACAGCGGCTATCCAAGTACAAAATGGTCCTTGGAGTCTTAAGAAGACCCTTTTTTATCTCAGGGAAAAGGGTGGTCGACTAGAAGCAAGTTGCATTGTATGCAAAATGAATTCATAGACGCATTAACAAATCCAAATTTTTTAGCAAGGGAGATAGATCAGACACAAGAAAATTACCCGGCAACATACAGACGACTTATATGCAAATCTGGACTTTGTAACAAGAAGGTTAGCAACATGGATCATAGAATATTCTACAATCCAACTTATATGCAAATTTGGATTTAGAAAAAAGTGATACATAGTGATGGAGTGTGATAATCTAGCAAATGATGCTAGAGCCCATCATTTCAAGGATGACTACGCACTAACGTGTCCGGAAACCTATCAACCTAGATTGGAGAGGCATGATAAATTTCTGGTGAAGGAATACAAATTGAATAGAGTCAGTAGACCCCTTTTGTTATAAAAAAAAATTGTGGCTTCGCTGATAACATTAATAACCAATACAAACAGATTAAGCGTTCTGAAACTAGCATCTCAAATGGTCTACAGACGCTGAGAGAATAGATATCAAAATTTTGATTTAAAATTGTGATTTTTAACCGCCACTATGCCGACTCTCTTAACTTCACAAGCAAATGACGACACAAATGAAGCCCAAAAATAATTTTGAAAACAAACAGAAGCATTAAAGACATATCTTTCAGACAAAATACATTATAAAGACATAACAGCTACCTAATCTTCTTCAAGTCCCTATTAAATCAAGCATGTAATACATATGATGACGAGGCTAAAGAACACACTCTCGTCACCATCAATCACAAGACCCTTGTTGGCATATTTCGTTCAGTACATATCATAGATCTAACAGCTATTTCTGCTACCAAATTAATGATTCAAACGATAAAAGATTAAAAAAAATTGAATATACTTTAGGCACTGTCAACTATGACATGCAACATGATCCCTTCTTACAGTCTATTTTACTAGTTAATTCACAAAAGAAGTACTGATCATTAAAAGATTGCATAATGAATACAAATTGCCGGTGAAATGTTCCGTTCAAAATTGTAGGGTATGTTTGTTTAAGATTTTCCCAGTCCAAAATTGTCAGTGAAATGTTCCATTCAGCAGAATCTACAAAGCCCAAACTTTCAAAATAAAAAAAATGCATTGAAACCCTACTTTTCTTTTTGTGGTGGAAACAATCTCTCCTAAACAGGCTTTTAAATGTCAGGGTGAACTCACAAAATAGGGGAAATTGTAGACTACAAATCAGGTACACTTTTCTACAAAATGAATACCAGGAAAAAAAATTAGCAACTAAGACAATGCATCAAATTCTACAAAATCAGGTACACTTTTTCTAATAAAATGTCTTGTAACTAGATTTCTTCCTCTTTAACCAAAATCACACATATCATCAAATTCCTTGAAAACAAAAGCAACCTTCAAAAACAACACTGCTTTGCATTATCCTGACTAATGACAAAAGCACCACAATTTTCTATACCGTAAGAGTTTAAGAAACCATAGTCAACATTTCAGTTTGGACCTAAGCTTCTTGATACTGTACCAAGAATGTAAAGTAATGTCTAGGATCATTTCGCACAAGTATCATATGAGATGAGCTTCAAAAATAAATGTGAAAAGATGAGCAATATATGTTTTGACAGGATAAAAGGAAAAAGGAACATCAACAAATATAACAAAATAATCCACCACTATTGTTGAAAGATATAGAATTATAGATGGGAAAGCGGACTTACGGGTTGTTCCAATCAGTGGTGTCCTCATTGACAAGATGAGTCCACTTAGTTCTTCCACTGCGACCAAAGTGCTTGACTTGCATAACCTTAGGTAATATTGTCTTGTCCATTTTATCTTCCCCAGTTGGGGCAGAGAAATCGCGTGCGAAAATATTATCAGTTCCAACAGTGGCAGCTTGATCATCCGGATTAGACTGGAAGAAAACACCCTTGTGATAGTATTTCTGCATAAATCTCCATTTTTGCTTTGGCCGTGGAGCAGGTTTTGGATTCCTCCTTTCCCACTCTCTCCTCTCTTCCTCAGTCATGTTCCTCACCTTCTCAATCTCTTCTCTTTCCTTCAAAATCGCCTCCCGAGCCTCCCTATCCCTCTTGATCCTACCAATCTCTCTCACTTTCCAAGCTTCATATTCCTCTGCCTCATTCAATTCATCATCCGTATCTACATCAGCAATGTTTGCCTCCAATTCCATATTTTTCTGTATTTCTTCATCTTTTCGTATCTCCTCGACAACCTTCATCTTCGACTCAATTCTCCTTTCCTCCAATCTCCTTTTCTTTGCTTCCTCAAGGGCCTGCTCTTCGGCTTCAATACGCTCACGCTCAGCAATCGTATCTCTCTCCGATTTAGGAACAAACACAGGCTTCACCATAGCTACCCCTGTGAATTCCTCATCAGAATCAGTCTCATACTCAGATTCCTCTTCCTCCTCCTCTTCTTCTTCCTCCTCCTCCTCCTCTTCCTGAGGAAGTGCCTCCTCTTGCTCTCTCTGAAGTAACTTCTCCTTAAGCTGTCTTCTTCTCTCTGCCAAAGCATCTTGATCTTCTTCTTCTAATTCCAACCCTTCCTTCCTCCTAGCTTCCTCTTCAATAGTCGAAACAATTTCTGCCTGCCGAATGCGGCGATGATCAGCCCTAACTTCATCACGGTTATCTATTCGGCTCTCAGCCAATCGACGGAGCCTTCGATCATCCTTCCTAACAATACCAGTATCTTCTTCGTGACGAGGAAATGCTTTATCTAAAGCAGCTTCCCTGGCAGGTCTAATATCACCAGCAAGCTCTTCATTCTCGTCGTTGGCCCATTCTGGAACCTTACCGGGCCAATATCGCTTCACTTTTGTTTGGCCAATTTTACCTCTGAGCTTATCCCTTACAGCTATTACTGTATCACTAACACCTGCAGTAACCGACATATTTCTTCCCTGATTCAACACTAGCAAAAATAAATAAATCGCTAGTTTTTGTTCCTTCCTCCTTCAAACCCTAGTTTCAAAAGATGCATAATAATGAGTAAAACTTAACGAAATAGCAAACAATTTCAGATGAAATAGAAGGTAAAGGAAACAATTGAAAGAAAAAACATTAAAACAAACACGAAAATAGGGAAAGACAAGTACCGTAACAGCGGTGAGGAAAATATAGAACGTTGGTGATATTTTTGATATAGGACACGTGCGAAACCTGTACCGAAGGGTTTCGATTCAAAACAAAGAAACTTCAATCGAAACAGGACAATATGGAGGAGCTCGGTTCCGACGACTTACGGCTGTAGAAGAAGCCCACAGCTACGGCGACGTGAACGCTCTCGCTTCAAGGCAGCGTCGCGCTCAGTTTTTTTTTGGTTTAAATATGCGTTTGGCCCCTGCAAATACACGCACAATCCAAATAGGCCCCTGTAAAAAAAAAACTTTAAAATAACCCCTACAAAATATAAATTGTTTACGGTTAGGCCCCTCGGTCAGTTTTCCATCAAAAAAAAACTTTAAAATAATAATAAATGCCACGTGTCATCATCTCATTGGACCATTATGCCACGTGTCATTGAACGCCACGTCATCAACCCATGTCACTAACAAAGTGCCACGTCAGCAACCAATGGGTGGCTGCCACGTGGCACCTCACATGGCAATGAAGAGAATAGTGTGTTACTAAAAAACATGGTTTTGGCATGAGTAGGGTTTGAACCCACAACCTAGTGGTGGCATTGTCCAACAAATACCACTAAGCCACATGATTGCTTGAGTAAATGTTGCCAACTACAAATATATAATATGTAAAACGAAAATGGGATCTGAAACGTTTAATTTCAGATCTGAAAACGAAAATATGCAAAACGAAAATGGGATCTGAAAACGAAACGGATCTGAAACGTTTAATTCCAGTTTCCTTTAATTCAAATCGAAAACGAAACAGATCTGAAACCTCAAATGGGGATTTCGTTTACTTCAGTTTTATTTAAATTCAAATCAAAAACGAAAATGGATCTGAACTTCCGATGTCAAGAAAAAATTCGTAATTTCTTTAGGGGCTTTTGTTCGATTACGTAATACGAATTCTAGTTGCTTAAAATCATGCATTATATTTGCTTAAAATGATAGATAAAGTCGGGTCAAATCGGGTCAATTGTGACCCGTTTTTGAGTTGTTGGGTGAAGAAGATAAATAGTGTCTTTTTTATTACCCAACGTTTTGATTCAGATTAAATAAATGTAGTTGGCTATTGTTTCACAAGTTATCAGGTAGCAGAGTGGTATTTGATGTTGTACTCCACACCCAAGTCATGGGTTCAATCCCCACTTCTGCCAAAATCTTTAATTTTTTAGTAACACACTATTCTCTTCATTGCCATGTGAGCGCCACGTGGCAACCATCCATTGGCTGCTGACGTGGCACTTGTCAGTGTCATGTGTCCATGGTGACATGGAATGATGACGTGGCATTCAGTGACACGTGGCATAATGGTCCAATGAGATGATGACACGTGGCATTTATTATTATTTTAAAGTTTTTTTTTGATGGAAAACTGACCGAGGGGCCTAACCGTAAATAATTTATATTTTGTAGGGGCTATTTTAAAGTTTTTTTTTTACAGGGGCCTGTTTGGATTGTGCGTGTATTTGCAGGGGCCAAACGCATATTTAAACATTTTTTTTTTGGCTAAACGTCGCCCTCACTTCTAACAAAGCCTTTTGTTGTAATTCCTATGAAATTGATTTTCTTTTTACCAATAATATTATGAAATTGATAAAAATTATTTTATTTAACAAAATGAAATGGCATGTTTTGTCTATGCAATTTGTCTGAAAGAGAAACAAAAACCTGTGAAAGATAATATCAATTTTTTCTTTTATCTTTCACAGTTTTTGTTTATGTTCTATCTTTTAATTAAACTTTTTTTTTTGGTTTAATTAAACTACTTAACAAAGACAATGGACGTAATTGCATATTTTGTTTATGTTCTATCTTTTAATTAAAATATGCAATTATGTTCATTGTCTTTGTTAAGTAGTTTAAAAGTGTTTTTATCTTCTTTTTTTCCACAAACAAACTTAATTCATTTCATTCAAATAGGGCAACATCATATACTGTGAGATATAGCTAAAAATAGCGGAACTAGCACTGACTAGACGTAGGAAAGCTATGAGCAACTTAATTAACTTGTTTCCTAATAAAACGTATCCGAAGGATCGATGCTTTACAAACTTATCCTAATAAAACGTATCCTAGTGTGGCATGCCAAGTAAGATGAGTGAGGACTACATCAGCCTCAAGTTTGACCAAATTTGGGAAGGACCTTAATTTTATAAATTAGAAAAATACGGAGACTAAAATCGTGAAGAAAAAAAAACTTGAGAGACTAAAATCATAAATTGGTCATAATTGAGAGACCAAAATTGTAGTTAAGCCAGAGGCTAACCATAATCATAGCTGGTCTCATTAGTTCTTTAAACTTTACTAACCATTTGTCTATAATGCATAATCAACCACTTAATTTGACAAAATGAAAACAATAATTTGGAAGTGCACTTTCTTGTCACTGCATTTAATCCTTCTCTTCCTTATTCGGTCATTTTGTTTTTATATTGCTAATTTGCTTATTAAAATGGAAATGTTATTTATGCACATGATCTGTACTTTTATTTATTTATTATACCATGCACACATTTAGATAATACAATTATATCTACTAGGACGTACACCTATGCGATGCACAGGACGTGGTTATAAGGAATTGTGTAAAAAATGTTAACAAAATTATGTATTGCAAAGTTAGTGGTTGATACGAATTGATAATTTACAATCAAACATAGAATAGAATTTTTATGTTAATAGGGTTGTGTTTATATATGATATATTTGCAAAGATACATACCAATGCAGCGATTTAGAATGTGAGAAACTTAATTCATAAAAACTTTGATAAAAACACTCTTTAACAATAATGAGGGCAAGATAGTTCACAAAAAATGGATGTGTGTACTATTGGTTAAAAAAAATGGTTGTGAAATTTTCTTGTAGATATTAACTAACCAACCGTTATGTTATATGGGCTCAATCATTCTCATAAAAATAAAGGGTTTTTTTGTACCCCACCATTTGACTCCATACCACCACGGATACTGTGAAAAGACTAAAATACCCCTAAAAAATTACAAATTTACAGAATATTTACCATTTTTCACTTACATACGATTTGACCAGAAATATTTTAGACCTCATCGTATTTACCTTCCAGGAGATAGATACGATTTCCAGCAAATTTCGCATCGTATTTATCTAGATACGATTTCCTCCCAGAAGCTTCAAAAATAGTAAGTCGTATTTACCTTCATCAAACATAAATCCGATTTTCCTTAAAAAATCGCATCGTATTTACCTTATTCTGAGATAAATAGGATTCCTTTTTTTTAATTTATTTGTTTTTTGTCAGGGAAATCGTATATAGGTAAATACTACTTGAAAAAACATAAATCGTATTTACCTATTACAAACATAAATCCGATTGGTTCAATTTTTGTTAGGGGTATGTTTGTCCAAAAATGTAGAGTGGGGGTATATTGGCAAACAGTGGGGGTACAAAAAAAAACCCAAAATAATATGGGCTTAACAATGAGGGGTACATTTTGATAATAAAAAACAATGAGCGTTGGACAAAAAAGAAATAATGGGTGGGACTTTAATTTTTGCTAGATTAATAATGGACATAAAGTTTGCATTATTTACAACTAATGCCATAAAAAAAAAATTCCTCCAAATTGGCTAATAAAGTAGATAGTGTATTATATAAGAAGGATTTTGTTGACACAATTATGTCTATTATTTAACTATATAAAGTAAAGACGTGTCTTTAATTTGTATGATGGGTTAATCAGACGAGTATCATGAATAATTTATTAAGAAAATATTAACAAATATGTCTTTAACAAATAATTTAAAATTATAAATTTAATAATACCAAGTTGTGATGCTCAATTACTAATTCATCGGTCTGGCCACTGATTCGGTACTTTAACCAAAGTTTCAGATTCAAATTCAATCTTAGGCATGTAGCAGTATTAAATCTCTTTAGAAAGAATTTTGTCGCCCATTACGATCCTATCTACTGGCTCGAGGGATTAATCTCCGGAGTTACGAGGAAATGATATGGCATTTATGAAAAAAAATTAACCATTTTATCTATTTATTTATTTATTGTAAAATGAATAGAGACGAGTATGTAAAAAGATAGTGGTGCGTGAAACATAAAAATAAGAAGGAAAACGAGTGAGTTGTGGCAACGTGAAAAACAAGAGAAGTCATAGGAAAGGGTCTACTATGACTAATGCCCCCACTCGCTTTTCCCTTTGAATTGAAAATCGCCTCAATTTCACTTCCTTATAAACACACCCCCGTCTATGTGACAGATAGACTCCAAACTTCTAAAATCCTCCTTCATTTCACTACTACAAAAATTCACATTATTCACACGCTTCTTCTCTCCTCCCCTTCACATCACACCCACCACTCACTCCTTCCTCACCGACCGTTCCTTTTTATTTGCCCTCTGATTCCCCAAAACGCTCATTGGCTCTTCAAAACTCTTATCTCCTAAATATTCCACCAATCCCTTCCTCCACGGTGTCGTTTTATTTTTTAATGTTAACAACGAACCAAACCCAAACCCAAACCCTTATCATCTTTCTACTTCCACCCTTCGCGTCTTAATCAATTCCAAAACCCCCAATTCCTTCCTCTGATTTTTCGCCAATTTTGTCTTTCTTTTTCCTTGGTCTGAAATTTTCTACGCCTTTTTCTTCCAAATCCCTCTTTTAACTTTTTCTCCTTAGTTTCTGTCGAAGACGTGCGCCCTTTACTTTACCCTATATCCCCTTACTATTTTTTTTCTATTCTTTCTTCTTCTTGGTTATGGCTTTGACTCAGCCTTTCTACGATATATTGCAAAACCCAGCAATATTGGGTTTTTGTACAGCGATTGGAATGGTTTTGAGTCCTATGTGGTTAGCATTTATCTTAGGGGTTGTCGTTGGTTGGTTGTGGAAACCTAAATGGGCGAGCTTGGGGAAAGAGAAATTGGCTACTTCCTTTGCTAAGTCTTTGGATTTTGCTTCACCTTCTTCCGCTTCGCCTTCAAATTCTGCATTTTCCCCTATCAAATGCTTTCCTCCTTCTATTACAATGCAATCTCCAAACCCTGATTCTTTGCTCCTCATCAATAATAAAAAGCCTTCCTCTGATACTTCTACCAGGTATTTTTTTTTAGCATTTATCCATTTTTCAGTTATTTGGATAAAATAAAAAATTGTCTAAATTTAGAGTTTATGGTTTTCTCTTATTTTTTCTTGTTAGGAATTAGGGGTGTGTCCTTTGCTACCCTGTGGAATTAACATGTTGAACACTAGTTAATTTATTAAATCAAAATTAATTTCAACCTTCAATTAGTCAATGGTGGCGTCTGCATCATCATAGAAATCAATTGGGGTTGTGGGGCAGAAGAAGGATTAAAATTTGAATATATTAGTCATCCAATTTCTTTGACTTTTATTGTTGCCTGCTTCCTTGCGAGTGACAACTTCAAAAGTTTGAATATTTGGATTGCTTAAATGCATTTTACATTGTTATGGTTCGTTAGATATTGTTTTAGGCACCAATTACCTTATTTCTCACTTTGTTTTACGTCCGATTCCAGTGAAGATAATTCTAATGCTGTTACAACGGAGGATTTGCATCATCTATGCAAGCTTGTCGAGGAGAAAGATGGAGGTCTCCCTTGGATACAGATAATGGATCGTTCCACCCCAGCTATGAGTTACCAGGCATGGCGTAGAGATCCAAAGGTATAATACTATTTTGGTTCTTTTCTGCCAATTTTAAGAATTAATTCCCCAAGTCAGTTTCTGTTTCTTTCTTTTTTTGGTTCGAACCACAATTTCTGTTTCTTTCTTTGCAGAATATAATAGAAAATTGCTCTGATTGTTGTTATTTGTAAAATCTTCAAATGACCTTATATTTGTCTTTGTTGATTTTTTAGGATGGTCCTCCCCAATATCGAAGCAGTACTATTTTTGAGGATGCAACCCCAGAGATGGTGCGAGATTTATTCTGGGATGATGCATTTCGACCTAATTGGGATGACATGCTTGTGAAATCAACAACCTTAGAGGAATGTCCTACTACTGGAACCATGAAAGTGCAATGGATACGAAAGGTACAAAATACAAATCCTATTAACTTTTGATTTATTTATGTTAAGTATCAAGTATTAAGTATACTTCATTGTTGTCTTGCTAGTTGTTTTCATATGCTTATGCTCCTGCTCATTATCTGTGGTGCAGTTTCCCTTTTTCTGTAAGGACAGAGAATATATAATTGGTCGAAGAATATGGGAATGTGGGAGGTCCTACTATTGTGTCACAAAGGTACTTGGATGAAGTTTGCCTTTTTTCTGGAATATTTAAAAACATTTGATTGACGATGGATAAGTTCTGCATTGTGTAATTATTGTTCTTACCTTTGTTTTTTCTTCTTCTCCTTTTAGGGAGTGGATTGTCCTTCAATCCCAAGACATGACAAACCCAGACGTGTCGATGTCTACTACTCTAGCTGGTGCATTCGAGCAGGTTTGTTTTTATTACTCAGTTATTTAGTTGCTATTTAATTTGTGTAATAGACCAACTATTGGGAATTAAGGTAGCAATTCCTTCATTTCTATACCGCTATAGTCTTATGGCTGATATGCCGTTTTTCTTGACAGTTGAATCAAAGAGAGGCAGTGGTCTGACTGCGTGTGAAGTTTTGCTATTCCATCATGAAGAAATGGGTATTCCATGGGAAATTGCAAAGCTTGGAGTGAAGAAAGGTATGTGGGGAATGGTACAAAAGATCGAGCCTGGTTTGCGTGCTTATCAAGAAGCTAGAGCTTCTGGAGCTCCACTCTCTCGCCATGCCTTCATGGCCCAGGTCAACACAAAAATAAGTCTTGAGTACTTGCAATCCATAGGAGAGTCTGAAAGTACATCACAAACCGAAAGTGCGATCACCTGTGAGAAACCGCAGGGCATGAACGTACCCAAGATGCTAGTCATTGGTGGTGCTGTCGCACTTGCTTGTAGTCTTGATAGGGGATTGGTGACCAAGTATGTTCTATTTGGTGTTGCTAGGAGATTTGCAAATATAGGTAAAAGATAGTAAGAGCTAGAGGTGGAACCAGTCTGTTAAAACCAATGTTTTGGATTGATCCACGTTATTATCCATAGTAGTTGCCTTATCAATTGAAAATTTGGAGGTTCTGTTCTTGGGTACATAATTTATACTTAAAAAAACAGAATCAAGGGAAATGAGAAAGTCTCGGCTTGGTAGATTGAGAAGGGGTAGTTGCTGATTTTTTAAACTTTTTTTCCTAGACCGTGTGTTGGAATCCAAAAATTTCTAAACTCTGTATGGTTTGTACGAACTCAGTAGCAATAAAAAAAATAATTCTATTTTTTTAAGTTCCTTCTATACTGTTAATTATCCGGTACTTGGATAAATACAGGTATGCTATTTAGAATAATCAATAAAATTTAGTACTTCGTTCCGTTCTTATCGAGCTACATTGTATTAATCTCAAGCTGATGATGCATTTGTTTGTTTGTTTGTTTGTTTACCCGCACTGTTAAGGTTCCGTGTTCACGTATTGGGCATGTTAACGACACGTGTTAAACGGCGAATGATTGGATGAGAAACTGTCATGTCTCTCACATGCCTACTAGTACTACCATACCAGTACATCACTCCACACGTTTTTTCATTTCCCTTTCACTCTAACTAATATACTCCGTAAACTCCACCAGCTCAATTTGGTTTAAAATGGTTCAACCTAATTCAATTAGTGCTAGGAAACAGTTCAGTTTGATTCAAATTGAATCTCGGCAATTCAACCAGATTGTAATTCAAATGGGGTGAACTAGTCGCCAAATTGGTTGGTTCCCGGTTTGATATGATTTTAACCATGCTATTTGTGATTTGTGAAGCCTCCACACCAATAGAGGCCTTCAGTTTTCTAACTCTTTGATCATCAACCCTATAAGGGTGTGTTTGGGAGTTTGGAGAGGAGGGAGGGGTTGAGGCAAATGGTGTAATCCAAATTTGGAGGATTTTGGAGGGGCTCTCCAAAAATAAACTAATAGAGGGGTTTGAGGGGGGTTTACGAGGATAATTTTTGGCTCCATCACTAAAGAAATTACACTATTTGTAATTTCACTTTATATTTTATGAACTTAAATGTTATAAATATTTAAAGAAACCAACTTTACACGTCTGTGTGGTTTTCCTCTTTTAATAGAGATTTTGCTTCACCCAAGATTCAAACTCTTTGAAATTCCGAACACAATTATGGATCAGAATAACCTTATTTGTAGGAACATGAGTTTTACATCATTAACTTTATTTTCTATTTAATTTGATTTCATTTTTAAAATTTCACATTTTCTCTCTATTGGAAGTAATACTTTTACCTCTACCGACAAGGTTTCAAACCTTGATTCGTCATGTTGTAGGACTAAGCTATTTTAGGGATGTTAGGCTAGTTCTTAAGCCCAAATTAAATAAAAGGAAATTACAGAACCAGATATAAAAACCCAATTAAAATAGTGCACTACATATTTAATAGACTCATACAACGAAAGAGTACAACTATAAGAGACTATCCAACAAATGGAGCTCTTGTCATTCTCATTCTTATTCTGAATAACATTAACGGTACTCTCATACTAGTGAGTAGCTCCCACTGTTCTGCATCCGCATCTTCTACCTGATGCTGCAAGTGTAACAGACAAATGAACAAATTAGCACTTAACTCTATGCTTGAAAGAGTACTAAAAAGATTGAAAATGAAATGAAAGCAAAGGGATGATAGTTTAAACATACGTGGCACAGTTGGTGGAGGTGCTGATCTTGTAGGGAATGTTGACACCACATTTTCCGGGAATGGAACCAGCTGCGCTTTTCAAACAGTTGCAGGCAGCCTAGCGGTCAGGGGTTGTGGTGGCGGCAGCGTTGAGTCTCCTAACTCCACCACAGCAGGGAGCGAATGGACCAGGACCACCCTTCAAATATGTGAAGCAAGGAGCAGTGGCGGAGCTTGACCAAAAAGGTCGGGTGGGCCGCTAAAGAACTATGAATAAACGCATGAAAAGAGAGTAGAAAACGCAAAAATTTAAAAACTTACCATTAGAAATTCACCGAAATGAAAGAAATTCGGAGGTGGTGAGAAAACGGTGTAGAGAAAATCAATCAACAAATTAAACGCAACAACAGTGATGAGAAGCAAGACGAACGAGGAACAGTGAGGTAGAGATCGCCAATGATTTTAATTCTAAAATGCTGGAATATTTTTTCATCAACCGGTTATTTATAATTCATAATCCTAGCATAAGATATGTGGAAAAATGTTATTATATAATAATATTAAATAATATAAGAAATATAATATGACGAAAATCTATATTTATTATTGTTTTCATACTTCAATAGATAAAAAACTATAGCCTCATGGTAAGCAAGCCCTTTTGCAAAATTAAGGAAGCAAGTTCGATCCACGATCTTGACTTTTTAACAAGTTTTTTCTTTATGATTATGAATACTAAAATAAAAAAAAAAGCACAAAAAATGTTGTGCCCAAGAGAATCGAACACAAGACCTTTTCATAAATGGCGTCCACTAAACCAGTACACCGAACTACGTTATATGGTCTAGTTTGTGTAACATGTTTATATATTTAATTATTATTTTGAAAAAATAGGGGTATTATGGTAATTTCACTTTTTTTTGGGTGGGCCGTGGCCCTCCCGAGCCCTAGAGAAGATCTGCCAGTGGCAAGGAGCAAGTGCACTTGTCACCTGACCACAGCTGATTCCTGCCTCTGCCATGGGTGCACTCAACACTACCATGCACATGGCCACAACCACACACACAAACTTCATGCTTGCCATTGCTTCTTTGATTTCTTTTTCTTTGCTTTGGAATTTCTATATTGCTTAATTTGCTTGGTGAGTATGAAGCGCTGGGGAGTGTGTGGGTTTATATAGAAGGAGGGAATGATAGCATTGAGTGGAGAGTGTCAAGGTTTGTCGGTAGTTGTGGTCTATTAATGTAGTATGGTATACAATTTAATGTAGTATGGTATACAATGTCTACCATTCATTCACACGTGTCTCAATAGTAGATGTTAGATTAGATCTAATAATGTCGAATGTAGTTGGTTTCAGATGATAAACAGTTAAATACTAAAACGTACTCCCTCCGTTCCTAAACTTTAGTACCAAAAAGAGGGAGTAATAGTTTGGAACGGAGGGAGTAATATTTTGGATGAGTCTTTCACTCTATTACTCGAACTGCTCGGTAACTATCTGTGTGGCACAATTAATTAAAGATGCAAAATGGACCTCTTAATTGTGAATTGAATTCAATGCCTAATTGGTTATTTTTTTTCAACAGATGCCGAAAGGTTTGCGTGTAGATTTCATGAGAATGAATTTGAACTTGCAAATTACACGACTCTGCTGGTGCACAACTTAATTTTGGGACTTCTGATGGTATGATTTTTTTTTTGTCAAAGTGGTATTGATTCCGTACAATAAGAACGGGCCATGCCCAAACCAATACACACACGAGGTAACTGAGGCTCTGTTTGGTAAAAAGTAGCGGATAGCGGATAAATTAGCGGATAGTGAATGAGCTAGCTGATAGCGGATAGATGATAGCGGATAAGCTAGCAGATGACAAATTATGTGTTTGGTAAAATTAGCGGTTCAACTAGTTGATAGATGTAAAATAATATAAAAGGACAATTTTAATTAATGGTTAGATATATTCAACCAATATAATATATGTATAATTGATTTTGCTATAAATTCATGATAATTAAACTAATTATTAAGATATTTAGGAAAAAATTTTAAAATGACATTTTTATAGTCTAATTTATATATTAATTTCAAAAGGTTTTAACCAAATATAAAGAAAAGGCAATAAAAGGTACAGATACAACAAACATGCGATAATATTGAAAAGCAAAGGCAATAAAAGGTAGATGTACCTGAAACTAGTGCGATGCACGGGTATACAGTATCTTGTTAATAGTTTAATTAGTCATAAAATACTTTATGTTTATGTATATGAGATATTTATAAACTTTTCGCTTTTTATTGTAATTGTTATATTTGTAGGTTTTATTGAATAATTTAAATGGTTACCCGCACTGTACACGGTGTATGGTGAAACATATAAATTTGTACTAATGTGTTATCTTTCGAAAACATTTATCTTTTAAAAATTATGAATAGTAATATGACTTGTATTACACGTGTTAAATTCATATTCTTTTTTTATTTTTTTGTAAGCATGTAATTTTTATTAAATTGTTGATACAAAGTATTTTAAATATTAGTATCGTATTTAATAGTAAAACAACCAATGCATATGTTTTAATTCTATAGTTCAATGACTAATAGATTTATGTGTACATATTAACATATTTTATGTAAAACAGTAATTCTCATTCAAAAAATGAAAAATAGCAATATCTATCTGATATATATTTTACTTATAGTCACTACAAGAATTTCGGTAATTTCCGGCGGACAAAATCCGCCGGTAATAGCCAAAATCCGCCGGAAATTGGGCATTACCGGCGGATTTTTTCCGCCGGTAATTCACTCGTCGGTAATGGGTGAGAATCAAGAAGTATGAAGGAATGAAAGAGAATATGTGAGAATAAGAATGAAGTGAGAAGAATGAAAGAGTGAGAATGAAAGAGAGATGAGAAGTATTAAAATTGGAGAGAATGGGAAAAAAGAAATAAGAATGAATGAGTGAGAATGATTAAGAATGAAGAAAAAAGGAGAGATGTATAGAGAAATTTAATAAAAGATAGAGAAAATGTATAAGAGAAAGAGAAAGAAATAAATAGTGAAATGAGAGAATGAGAGGAGTGTAGGAGAAAGTTTTATTTATAGGTGATTTTTTGAAATTACCGGCGGATTTTTTTCCCTCCGAATTTTTGAAATTACCGGCGGATTTTGTAAAAAAGAAAAAAAAGTTTTTTTTTTACGAAATCCGTCGGTAATTTTCCGGCAAATTTTACCGGCGGATTTTTTAAATTACCGGCGGATTTTGCAAAAAAAGAAAAAAATATTTGCAGAATCCGACGGTAATTTTCTCGCGATTTTTGAAATTACCGGCGGATTTTGCAAAAAAAAAAATTTGCCGGAAAATTACCGGCGGATTTTGTAAAAAAAAATTATTATTATTATTTTTTCAAAAATCCGCCGGTAATTTTCCTTCGGAATAAATCCGCCGGAAATGTACCGACGGAAAAAATCCATCGGTAAAAATCCGCCGGAAATTCATGTTTTTCTTGTAGTGAGTGATGGAAAATATGAAATCTCTTTTTAATTGTGTAACTATATTTTAAGATGTCAAAAATAGTGACAAAGTTAATTTTTTCGTGACTAATTTTGGTTACTAAATTTGATATTTTAATTTTACTCAAAAAAAACTAAATTGGATACTTAAGAAGTATTTATAACTTAAATAATAATGTTTAACTTTACATTCCCGTGTGATTCAATATTCAATATTTTACATCTAAACCTCGGATTGAATAACAATCATGTACTTGTTCTTCCTTTGGAAGTTGCAAATGCTTGTTTCTCATTCTTATATGTTTGCCCGCCGTTGAACAATGAGAAAAAAACAATTGTTGACTCTAAACCCTAATCTGATGTTTGCTCAGAACAACACCAAAATAATAGTCAACATCAAGATAAGCACTCATAACACTATCAATATATACCTCAAAGATATATAAATGCTCTGTGGTAAACTGTTTTACTATGTACATTTTTCTTTTATATATAGTGTAGAAACATGGGAATAATTAATTTTAATTTATTTATTTAATATATAGTCTTGCAATAGCATTTACATGGGAGTAATAAGTTTTAATGTGGTAATCTGTTTTACTACATCTTTCTTTTATATATAGTCCCGCAATAGCTCATTATAACTCCAAGAATAAGCTCTAGCTCTGAAACTAATCTTGAAATCTAAAATATCAGTTAAACCTATATGGAAGAATAGTAAGCATGTGTTACATAAATAATCCAAACAAAGGAAATAAAAGAATTGTTTATCAAAATTTAGACACTAATTTTGTCATGAAAAAAATGAAATCCAAACATTACAAAATCAGATTAAGATCTATTGACAAAATAAAAAGAAAATCACATCATCGTATCAATTTCGTTGCTCTTCTCTAACCCAAAAAATAGCCCAAAAGGGTAATCTAATCACTGCCCATAAGTTCTTTCTATTGATGGGTCTAGTAATTGACATGACTTTGGGGTGAAGATAACATAAATATTGTTGGAGAATATTTGGATCCCAACAATTGCACCTAAAGTAGGATAATGAACTATTTTTCCATATCTTCCCCTGACTTGCTCACTTACTTCTATAGTACAATCGTAGTACTTATTAATTAATGCATAAGTGTGGAAAAAAAAACATCAAATTTAAAATCAAAATTATATTATGACACTCTAAAGAGTAAAAGAATTATTCTATTGAGGAACAAATTATATGCAAAATTATGAATATATGCATATTAGAAAAGTCGTATTTAATCCTATTATAGACACGAATCTCTAATTCACAACAAACATTAGGACTATTGGGCATTGCACTTTGGCATGCTGCTAAAACTCAAAGATGGGTTACAAAAAGAGCTGGAACCATTTGATTCAACAAATAGGAATTACAAATCTATTGTCCATTCTGACAAATCATTGTTGCTCGTGAAAAGATCATATCATAACAGATACTATAATATGATAACAGAAAAGAGCCACATTGGAGAAGTAAGAATGTAGGAAACGCAGATTCTACATAAAACAGAATGAGCAAACCAAAAAAAAGAGGGGAATTGGTTGAAGAACACGTACCTTGATTATTCCAAGACCTCCATCGTTGATCTTAGAATCTAAGCCTCAGTATCATAAAACAAAACAACCAATAAGAATGGTAAAGATTTGTGAAAACAAAAGATTAATTATGAAACTTAAATAGAAAAACAAAAATGATTACATGGTGAACTTCTTTGATTCGATTCTTCCTCATCTTTGGCCCGTGTGAACTGTGAAGTCCCTGGCGAAATAACTCGGACCACTGAATCCAGTGAAGTGGAGTTGGAATTCTAAGCATAAAGAAGCCACAAGGTTCGTTGTTGCAAGAGTTATAGGCCTCGCAATTGGGATTTCTTGATTTGGCTGTGGTTGAGAGGGAAGAGGGTGGGCGACACAGTGGAGGAGGTGAGAGAGGCAGTGGAGTTTTAGGGTTACCGTGCCAAGATATTCAAAATTATCATCAAGTGATTGGATATACTACAATTATGTGATTGATTATTACTATTTTTTTATAGAATTATGTGATGGATTCTAATTGTAAGCGTTTTATTATTTTTTTATCAGCACTTGTAACCAAAAAAAATTATTTGCATTCATTGTAGGTTAGAAGCTTGTGAAGGAATGTAGCATTAGGTGAGAGGAGGGAACCGTATGTTACCCATTTTTTATTTTTTATTATAAACATTAATAGCCCTTCAAAATTGTTATAATGGTCAGAAAAAATTTGTGCCATTATATCGGAAACGGAATCTGGAGTGAGCTTTAAAAAACTCAAAATTGGTAGAGAATTTATGGCACATTATGTAATTGCTTTAATTCATTATTATTTTATAGTTGTTTATTAAAATTTAATATGAAGAAATTGATTTTTTTAATATTAATTCAACGTCATTAGTTACATTACCATTTATATACTGTTGCTTTTGAGGCAAAATTATTTTTATGTATTAATAGTTTGTTTTAAAAAAATTCTTTATTGAAATTACATGTCATTTAATTACGTGGCAAGCTGATTAGTCCACTTAGGATTAATGAAATTAGGTGGACCAATAGGAATCAATGATATATTTGTTTCCTTTTCGAGTATGTTCGTAAATGTATTATTAATGGATGAAGTTGACGTTTATGGAATGCACACACAGCCTTCGTAACAGAGCCACGGTGAAGAGAGAGCAGTTGGAATGCAAAAGACAAGCGTTGCCGGTTGTAAAAAGAAGAGAGAGCGTCAGTTCAAAATTAAAAGTATTAAAAAAATTATTTTTATTTATTGAGGACAAAAAGGGAATATTATTATTTTTATTTATTGAGGACAAAAAGGGAATATTATAAAAATAATAAGGGTAAAGTGGTCTAAAAAGATGAAACGCTATAAGTTATAAGCTCAAACGCAAAAAACGCTATAAGCTACCCCAGAAACGCTATCCGCTACTGCTTGCCAAACACCTCTAATTTTTTTCCATCCGCTATAAGCTAATCAAATCCGCTATAAGCTAACTGATTTGGTTTGCCAAACAGAGACTCAAACAAAACATAAGAGGAGCCATACAAGCCTAATAAAGACAGCCCAACGCCCAGTACTCCAAAGCGGGTCAAAGTGTACCCAAGCATCTAAAACAAAACATAACTCCTTATTTTTTTAAGGGTGTACATTTAACACTTCATTAGAGGTAGGTCACCACGTATTTTATAGTTACATCTACCTAGGGGTGGGAATAGGCCAGGTCGCTCGACAGGGGCCTACGGCCCAGCCTACGTCAGGCCAAGCCAGGCCTGACTTTTAATTTAAACAGATAAGGCTTAGGCTTTTCTAAAAGCCTATATAGCTAAAGCGGCCAGGTCACAGGCCATTGAAAAAGCCTTTTAAGCCTACCAGGCCGGCCTATTTAAGTAAAAATAAATATTATTATTATTGTTGTTGTTGTATTAAATTTTGTATTTCATGTTAAATCATAAATTTGCTAATTTTTATGTTAATTTAAACGATTAATCTACATCCATTTTTAACATATTTAAAGTTATTATTATAAAATAGCATTTAAATAGGATGTCATATAAAATAGATCTTAATTTTGCTAATTTATTAGTTTTTTCGTTATTTACAAAAAACATACATCACTTAACGATTGTAGGCTTTTGGAAAAAAATGTTGTGAAATAGGCTTCTAAACAGGCTATCAGGCCTTGCCAGGCTTTCGCAGAGGCCAGGCCAGACCTAAAAGTTGGGCCTATGATAGGCCACAGGCCAGACTCAGGCTTAACACTTTTAACGCAGGCCAGACCCAAGCCAAGCAAAGCCTAGCTCGGCCCAACCTATTCCCACCCCTAAATTGTATTTTTAAATTCATTGAGTAACTAATGTAATTGGTCTATATACAAGTTAGATACATCAGTTACTTAATGAACCTAAACCAAATTTTTCTTATAATAAGTAGCTATGACATGATGATAAACGGATTATGTGAGTTCAACTGAATGTATCTAATTATCCATTAACATCAATAGGGGACAATATATTCAAAAAAGTGTAAGCCAACCAACTGGCACAAAACTCAACCTCAAGTGAGACGAGTCTTACTTAGGGATTTAGATTTAGCATCTTTTGTAGTAGGTATCTTTGGTGAGTTTGTTTAGACTTATTTTAGAGGGGAAAATATGAAAGAAAAAATTAGATAACAAGAGAGAGAAAATAATCAATGAAAGATATAGACATAATTAACTAAAGGTATGAGGGTCTTTCACGCACTAATGTCAATCATGCACTACCTCGCGTTGCTTAGCTCCATTGTTATGATTTTTCATTTATAAAAGTACCATGATTTTTGTTAATCCTTAAAAATGATTTTTATTAATGTCACTTATAAAACTATTTTATATGGATAAAAGAAATATTTGTCTACTTAAGATTTTTCAAATATTGTTTTTATAAGGATGATGACGATATTAATAATGGTAATAATAATAATGTGGTGTGTGTCTCTATATATATATATATACACACAGGGGCGGACCCACTTTATGGTGAGGGGGTTCAGCTGACACCCCTGAAAAAAAAAATTGCACTTACCATCCCCTAATTTTTCTTCCCTAATTTATCTTTAAACTGAAAATTTAATCCCTAATTTATATGTGAAAAGTGAAAACCCTAATTTTGTTAAATCCCCAATTTGTCATCACAATTGATTTGGTATTAGTAATATGCATTATATGATATGTATAGTATATGGTAAGAAAATGATAATGTAACATCAATGTTGGATAATTTAGTGAATCTATCTTATGAAAAAATTGTTCTTTTGGATTAGAGGATGTGTACAAATGGTTTCTATGGGGTTATTGGTCCTCTCCTCTGATGTATGAACAAAATGCTATAGCTGTGAATGAATTTCTTGGACATAGTTGGAGTAAGGTAATAATACCCTTTGTTTTTAATAGTGAAAAAGTTGTCTTATAAAGAATGAGTTTTGGAATGAGATACTCAAATCTAGAGGATTTTTTTCCAGAAGCTTATTGGTATTGGATTGAAAAAGGATTTAGTGTTACTATTAAAAGAGGCATTAATCCCTAATTGATTTGGTATATGGGAAATCTCTAATTTATGTTTAATTAGTATTAGTATAGAAATTGCAATTGTTTAGTGTTTTGATATAGTGAAGTGAAGTCTGTTTTTTTTTACACCCCTAACTTCGGGATCCTGAATCCACCACTTATATATATATATATATATATATATATATATATATATATATATATATATATATTTAGAATCACGAGTCATCAAATCGTCTTTGATTGTTATGAATATACTTAAAGAAGTGCCAAGTTTTTTAGTTAAATAAAATTTTCAAAATTATTTTTAAAATGACATTAACATACTTGTAGAGTTATTAATTTTTAAATACTATTTTTTATTAAAGATAATAATAATGCACTGCTCTGTGAAATCCCCAGCATTTTCCCTGTCCCCCCACCCCACATTCCATCCCATCGCCTACCTCCAATGTAGATCTGGATTCTCAGATCTTAGTTGCCTTTTAAGCACGTCGTGACTCCCCCATTTCTTCTCTATTGTTCCGCTTTCTCCCTCCTCAACCTATGTAGGGTTGCTTGTTCTTGTTCTCTTGTATGAGCGTTATTTGGCGTTGGTTAATTAGGTGAGGTGGGGGTGCTTAGGCGTTAGATCAGTCTGCTCTCGTCTTTGCTTTTTCTGATCTTCAGAATCCGTCTTTCCGTGCCTTTATTCATTTTCTACTTTCCGGGTGTTGTCTTGCTGCCTTATTGCAATTTTGTTTCCTGGTTGAGACTATGTATCAAATTCGGTGAGCAGTGCTTGTTGGATTCTTAAGCAAAATACAGTACGACATAAAGCAGTGGCAATAGATATTCTATGTGAAGGCAGTGACAATAGTTTCACCCTATGTCATATCTATTTTCATCCTATAGGTCTCGTGTCTCTTGGTAGTAGTGATTTTTAATTTTTTTTATTGTTTATTATAAATAGAATTTAATTAACTCTATTTGTTTATTAGCTCGTTAGTCTATCTAATGATAACTTAGATGACTTATTATAAGATGCTAATATAAACTAAGTATTTAAGTAGACTAATGGGCCATACCACTTTCAAATTGTCAAGCTTGAAAAAAAGCCTTATATTTTTTTTAATGAATATGCTAGCTCCCATATATTTGATCGTAGTTCAACTTGTATTCACAACTTGATTATCAATGAAATTTCATAAGTTTCTCTTAGTCAGAAAAAAAAACTATTTTTTATATCTAATATTCTCAGAACATAAATGTTGTAAATATATGTTTTTCATTTATGTTAGGAACTTGAGTTTTTCTTTTTACCGTATTATCAGTGTACCGATTTTGCCGATGATTAATTATGCCGAGAAATATGGTTGGGCACATGGGTCGTTCTCTCAAAATTCAAACTCTAGCCCTTAAATGAGATTGCCGTTTAAACCAACACTTGTCGCCGTTGTCGGTAGGAACATGAGTTTTATATCATTATTATCTGTATTGTATTTCATGTTTTAAATTTCACATATGTTGTCTCTATTGGAGGTAATACTATTTACATCTTCCTCCAAGCTTGGTTCGTCCCTTGTGTTGTGGGAACTAAACTATTTCGGGCAGATCCAATTATCATTAGTTATTATCTGTGATTTTATATGTGATAGGCAGTTGTCATACCCAAATTAAATAAAGGGGAATTACACAATCTGACATAAAACACGATTAAAATAGTTTACTACATATTTAATAAACTCATACAACGAAAGAGTATGAAAGAGTATGACTATAAGAGACTATCCAACAAATGGAGCTCTTGTCATTCTCATTCTTATTCTGAATAACATTAACGGTACTCTCATACTAGTGAGTAGCTCCCACTGTTCTGCATCCGCATCTTCTACCTGATGCTGCAAGTGTAACAGACAAATGAACAAATTAGCACTTAACTCTATGCTTGAAAGAGTACTAAAAAGATTGAAAATGAAATGAAAGCAAAGGGATGATAGTTTAAACATACGTGGCACAGTTGGTGGAGGTGCTGATCTTGTAGGGAATGTTGACTCCACATTTTCCAGGGAGTCCTCCAGCGAGAGCTTGGTTCAAGCGGGGAACAGAAGCAGCTGCGCTTTTCAAACAGTTGCAGGCAGCTTGGCGGTCAGGGGTGGTGGTGGCAGCAGCGTTGAGGCTCCTCACTCCACTACAGCAGCGAGGTGATGGACCAGGACCACCCGTCAAATATGTGAAGCAAGGAGCAATTGCACTTGTCACCTGACCGCAGCTGATTGCTGCCTCTGCCATGGGTGCACTCAACACTACCATACACATCATCACAACCACACACACAAACTTCATGCTTGCCATTGATTCTTTGCTTTGGAATTTCTATATTGCTTAATTTGCTTGGTGAGTATGAAGCGCTGGGGGTGTGTGGGTTTATATAGAAAAAACTGAAGAAGGTGAAAGTGATAGCATTGAGTGCATAGTCTCAAGGTTAGTTGGCAGTTGTGGGTTGTGGGCTATTAATGTAGTTTGGTACGATGTCTTTCACTCTCTCACACGTGTCTCTATAGTAGTTGTTAGATCTAATATACTGTCGACTGCAGTTGGATTCGGATGATAAAGACTGTGCTGGCTCAATTAATTGAAGCTGCAAAATTTACTACTGTGAATTGAATCCAGTGCACAATTGATTGATTTTGTCAACAGATGCACAGAAGGTTGTCCTGTACACGGCTGGTAAATATAGTCTCAACCCACGCATACAGTACAGTAGGCACCTTAATTTGTACCTACCATGATGTGATGATAAACAAATTGTGGTTTGTTTGAATTGAATCCATAATGTGTTTAAAAACTCAATCAACAACCCTATCAAATATTAATTAATTGAGTTTAATAAATGTAGACACAAATTTTATGTAACCCCCAGCCAAACTAACAAAACTTTTTTTTGAAGACAACTCAACTCTACTAGATGTCAGTCTCGTTCTATGAAGCTGAGCTGAGATGCTTCCAAGATGTGATGCTGAGGATGCTCTAAAGTTAGTGTCGAGATGATCTCATTCGCATTGATTCGATTAGGGGGGTGGTATCTGCACACACTCTGACGCTCAAGTAAGCTCAGAGAAAAAGTAGCAGATCATTAAAAATATGTACGTGACATATTGATGAGACATCGTATTTATAGAGAAATGTGTCAGTAACGTGGCAAGATTTCGTTGGTGGAGCACATAATGTTGGAGGGGCGCTCAGGCCGTGCGATGACTGAACGAATTTTGGTGATCCAATCTTTATAGATCATGGACCTGATTTATTTGGACTGGATTGAGTCTAAAGGGCATGGCCCGGTCCAGAACAACAATCAACCCAACACGACTTCAAATGAGTTGAATTGCGTACTTAGTTCATTAGTAAAATTTTATTTTTGAGAAAAAAGCAAATAAAAGTAGGCAAAATTTGAACGATATCAGTAGAAATAAGGAAAACAAACTAACATCAAAATCAATATCCTAACATCAACATAATGAACGATTGAACGCAAAAATCAAACGAAATTTCAATATTTTTTATTCAAATCTCATTCATTGTAAAGATTTGGGACACACATATAATTGAGGCTTAAAAATATTTTTAGTCTATGCAAATATATCATTTTTCTATTTTAGTCTATGCAAATATATCAATTTTCTATTTTATTCCCTGCAAAAGAAGAATTCTTCAAAAAAAATCCCTGCAAAATTTATCTTCTTCATTAATGTCCATCGCTATGTTAGCCATCTGCTAATGTGCCTAACAGAGTTCTATCCTGACATTGTCATGTAGGTCATTTATATTTCTTTTATTTTATTTATGTGGAATTTAAGAGAACCCTATTTCCTAAAATTCCCAAATCCCATAGATGGCTATGAAGTTGATTTCAGTTTCTGCAAATTCAATAGGCCCTTCATCCAATGCACCATCTCTTCTTTCAAATACTCTTATTCCCCCTATTTGCACTGCGACACTTATTCCAATTCTTCGCCAACCTCTTTTAGACCCTCTCCAACCTGATGTAGTCAGCCGAGACTTGCTAACATCCATCCCCAACTCTGCACCCAAAGACATTGTCACTAAAATAGCGCAGTATGCGAATCTAGAAAATGTAACTAGTTTGATGATTTAAAATCAGGAGATGAAGATGAATGGAAGCTTATGGCTTTTCTAGGTTTCTCATTTGGGATTTGGGTTAGGGTCATTTTAGTTAACGTTCCATCATGGCGTCCAAGTAAGCAAAGATGAAATTAAATGAGTATAAAGAATTCTCTTTTTTCCATCGGGGGTACGCTTTTTCCTCATTTGGTCATTTCCTACTAGGTTTTGGCCCCAGAGGTTTTAATGAACCCTCTTATAAATGTTAGGGTTAGAGTGCCCCTAGTACTCAATTCGATATAATTTTTGCTTATATAAAAATTAGAATAAAGAAAAATACGTGGCAAAGCCACATAATATGACATTAGTTAGACACAACAAAAGTCTAACGGAGACACTTACAAAATGATGAACTTATAAAATTTTGGATTTGCAAGGAGTTATTTCAAAAAAATTACAAGAACTAAAATCAAATTATGTCATATTTGTAGGGTCTAAAAGTATATTTAAGTCTATAATTAAAATTTTGGAAAGAAGTCCAAATATCAAATATTAGTGGAACCGCTTGACGACTCTAAGATAATAAGACTCCAATATTACTATATTTTTCATAAACAATTGCATGATAACACTTATAGTAATCTAGACTTGGACTTGACATTTACATCTTCACATTTTATGAGTTGGATTCGATGTATTCTCAATTTTCTGACCCATTACTAAATCCATACGTTATGGGTTTGCCTATTAATTTTGGAACCAACTCAACCAAGTTATCTGAACCAGCCCGTATTTTGTGGATTAAGTTGGATTGAATTGTGGATTAGGTCAAAATGTGTCTGTGTTCACCCCTAATCAACATATGTGGGATGATGAATTCAAAGCAGTGTAAGCCATCCAACTTCAACAAAAAAAAAACTGGCCCCAAGCGGACAAGGTCTTGCTTAGCTCTGTGTTGATGAATTGAGTTCTTTTCTTAGTGTTTTGGACTTAGTGGAGACTGTGAAGACATTGGCTAAAAATTGGGCTTTCATGCTTTTGAGTTTTGATGGATTCAAATCTTTTGAGTATTTAAAAACACTATTAACTTAGTGACATAAGCTATCTTTTTCTTTACGTGAGTGACATAAGCTATCTTGAGAAAGAAGATCGACAAGACAATACTCTCGGGTCGGATTTTCACGATAGACAAACTCAATGTTAGTGAGGATAAATTTTCCTCTTAAATACAAAGAGAAATTATTATTCTTTCGTTCATAAGTTATCTAGGGTCTCATTTAAGGAACATAGAGGCTGAAATTAAGCGATGTCTTGAATTATCCGGGGTCTCATTTATTTATTTAATTATTTCATTTGAATTGTTTGCATATATAATTGGTTGTTTTAGTCAACACATGCACAATTAGTTCTTGTGTAGATTTGATGAAAATAAATTTGAACTTGCAATTTACACGACTTCGCTGGTGAACATAGTTTGAACCCACGCCTACAGTACAATACACAGTTTACTTTCCGGACTAGGTTGATGGTATGGAATACAACTTCTATACAGTAAAAATAAATAAATAAATAGTAGTTATGAAGTGATGATAAACGAATTGTGATTGGGTTGAATTGAATTTGATTTTGAAGCCATCAACATCAACAGGGGACGATGTACTCAAAGCAGTGCAAACCATCCAACTCCGGCGCAAACCTCGGCTTCAAACGGGTCGGGTTTTGCTTAGCTCCATTGGGTGTTGATGAATTCGGATCTTTGCTGACGGCTTTGGAGTCGGCGGAGACGGAGGAGGAACTGGCTTCTGTGTTGGACTTGGAGTTTCCACCCTTTGTTGTTACTGGGCCGAAACCCAAGGAAAAGTTCCACTTCTGGCCCTGCGAGATCTCGAAATGGCTGAACATAGACATAAACATGTTGTTTTGTTGTGTAGATTAGAAAAACTAGTTGTAATTGTGAAGAAATTGGTTGCTCTGTCTGATACTTTGATACAAGGATGGTGAATATGATGATGAGTATTTATATTTAGTTGGATGTGGAGAATGGAAGTGTCGTGGAAGGAAGATTGACTTGGAAATTTCATGAAGTTTCTGAGCGGTGTGTTTGTGTTTGCTTGGACTCTCCGGAAGTTTCTTTGCACTGACGCGTGTTTCAACCATTTATGCACGCGTTCAGCCGTTCACCCAACTTTGATTCAATTTGTTGACTCTTTTTGATACAGAATTCAATTTGTTGACTGACTCTTCTTTAACACGGTAATTGCTTATCTATCTGACTTGCATTTTTTTGTTGTTGGTCAAATCTGACTTCCAATTCAAAAGAGTATTTTAAATTTTGAAGTTTAAATAAATTGATTGAATAAAGCTCAAATCATATTATATTGGATAAATAAAATATTACATGGATTCATTAATCATTACCCATTAGAAATAGATAGAATCAAATCCAGTCTATTATTATCCATTGTTGGATTTTTTCTTATATTTCTATTTTGTATTTCTATTCCTCAAGGTGAAAGGTTAATGAGCATGGTCATCCTTAGACAATGTGAGACTGATTTTTGACATTAGACAATGTAAGATTTCTCACACTTAAGATACCTAACATCTCTCAGCGTGTGTCTTGACTCATTTGTAAGCGATCTGTAATGGGGTTATGGATTTTTATTTGACTACACGTCAACAATTATTTTATGGTTTTTTTTATCACCACCATCTTTCTATATACCCGCACGTCCCCTGTGAAAAGACCAAAATACTCTTAAAAACTTTACAAAATTACAAAACATTTACCAAAATATGTGCTGGCTCAATTAATTAACGATGCAAAATGTACCTCTTACCATTGTGAATTGAATCCAATGCTTAATTGGTTACTTTTGTTAACAGATGCACTATTGGTTGTTGTGTGGTAGATAGATTTCTTGAGAACTTTCTTTTTACACGACTTTGTCGGTGAATATAGTTTGGACAGACATACTAGTATATACGTACACACTTTCAGCCGTAATTAGTTGTTGTGTCTTCATTCTCAGGTTCCCCTCTGTGACTGGTGACTGTGACTCCATCATCTTTTATGTTAGTTGTGGCCACTTGCTTTAGTTTGAATATATCAGCTTATACTCTCATTTGTGTATCTTAACTATTTTCTTGCATGCTAATTTAGATGGTTTATGTAAGAGAGAAATGCTAAAATAGTATCTTAACAATTATCGTAGCGATTTTTTCATGCTAAACAAAAATGCTAAATTAGTATCTTAATTACTGTTTTCTTGCATGCTAAAAAATTATGTTGTGGCCACTCTAATTTTGAACCAAAAAGAAT
Organism: Astragalus glycyphyllos; assembly: GCA_963573325.1. Taxonomy (NCBI): domain Eukaryota; kingdom Viridiplantae; phylum Streptophyta; class Magnoliopsida; order Fabales; family Fabaceae; genus Astragalus; species Astragalus glycyphyllos. The sequence goes on along the minus strand of OY754307.1, from coordinate 82,189,135 downwards.
AGAACTGATGAAACTAGATTAACTAATTGCTTTATAGTAGTAAAACCCAATTCAGTTAGTGGAACTGGAATTGTTGGCTCACAAGAAGTATACCCCACGTCATTACTAAGCTTGTTGTGAACCCTCTCAAAGCTAATCCTCACATCACAAGAAGTATACCCCACGTCCTGAGATGACATTTATCTTCACCATTGCAGGTGAAACGTGTTGAATGTTGAGGGCTTCTACTTCTACCCCTTGACATAACATGAACTTTATTTGCAATTCTAGATCTTCTCTTGATTTTGATCTTTTTTTTTACCTTTGTGGGATGTTGTAGTAATAGTTAAAGTAGTTAAATGCAAGCTACTATCCTAGTAGACCCTCTTGTGCAATTGTTCCAAGACAAAATCTGGAAGCTAGTTTTCAAGAAGTAACAAGTCCCTCTGGAGGATGATCTTGCAAATCCATGATATTGTGAACATGCACTACAAGAAAATCTGTTATTAGCGAGGGAAATTAGCGAGGGAAAAACAGTCCCTCGCAAAAACCAAATTTAGCGACGGAAATAAAAAAATTAGCGACGGAATTTGAATGTCATCCATTAGCGACGGAAATGTTGGCATTAGCGAGGGAAATTTCCCTCGCTAATTGTTTGGTGGGAAAATTCAGAATTTGACACGCCAATCAAGGAAATTAGCGACGGAATTTGAGTTCCCTCGCAAATTAAAGTGGTTTTTAGCGACGGAATTTGAGTTCCCTCGCAAATTTTTTTAATTTTTTTTATTTAAATCTGTCACTCACTCACTCACTCACTCACTCTTCTTTCTCACTCTTCTTCTCTCCTCTTCACCCTTCCTCTTCCCTTCCTCTACTCTCCACCACCACCACCACCACACAACCAACCAACCACCCTCACTCTTCTTCTCTCCTCTTCACCCTTCCCTTCCTCTTCCTCTACTCTCTCTCTCTCTCTCTCTCTCTCTCACCTATAAACCCTAACCAACCACCACACAACAACAACCACCACCACACAACCACCACACAACAACCACCACCCACGACACCACCACCACCACCTTCTTTCCTCTTCCTCTCTTCTCTCTCTCTATCTCTCTCTCTCTTACACAATTTCCACTTTCTCTCTTCTTCTCTCCACCTTCTTCCACCACCACCACACCACCACCACCCACGACACCACCACCGCCCACGACACCACCACCACCACCACCTACGAATTTCTTTCCTCTTTCTCTCCACCTTTCACCACCACCACCACCACCACAACAACAACAACAACCACAAAATTAATAATATAATATAATTTTCATTAATAATATAATAAAAAACTGATTTAAAAAAATAATATAATAATATAATAAAAAACTGATTTAAAAAAATAATATAATAATAAATATAAAAAACAAACCATTCAAATTAAGAGTCAGAATTTGAAAAATTGCACAAATTTTGAGGCAACATTAGCGAGGGAATTAGCGAGGGAAATGTCCCTCGCTAATTAGCGAGGGATTCAAATTCCAAATTAGCGAGGAAGGTATTAGCGAGGGAACTGGTCCCTCGCTAATTCCCTCGCAAATGACCATTAGCGAGGGATTTTGGTCAGTTTGCGAGGGAAATTTCCCTCGCTAATCCCTGATTTTTTTGTAGTGATGTAATCCTTTTCCCTTTTTGTTTGTTACACATTCTCAAAAAGGCAAGAAAACAACTTTTCTTATATCTATTGGCTTCAAATCTGACTTGGTGAGGTGAAAAGTATAGTCTAACTGGCTAGAAGAAGAATAGGGAATTTGGAAGAAGAAGTGGGGTTACTGGAAATAGAAATGACGAAGATGAAAGAAATAACACAATAGTATTTTAAAATAAATAAAAATTAAAAATATGATCTGGAAATGCTAAGAAGGACAAACGTTTGTCCCATCAACATTTTCAACAGCAGAAGTTAACAGAAAGACGTATTTTAAAAACAAAATTATTTGCAAGGATTTTTTTAAAAAATAATTGCAGACACTTATTTGAAAAACAACTATATTTGTAAGAGCGAAAAACATATTTGAGACATTAAAAAATATGCTCAAATTTTATTTGAAAGTTACTAATATCACTAACACTTTAATGTGTGCAAGAAAAAGTAATGAAAAAGAATGGAAATGAAAGAAAACACATCTTCCAACACTCATTCCTTCATATGGTGGAGGATAAAAACTCGGGAGGAAGTAATAAAATCATATGGGAACACACAAATATTTTCTCTCCACTATGGAAAGAAAAGGTGAATTCAATAAAAAAACTACTTCTTTTCTGGTTTTACCTCAAATGTTTATATTATATTCCTCTTTCTAAGGGGTATTTATGTAATCATAATTTTATTGCTTTCTATCTTCTTACTTTCTACGCAATCGAGCAGAGGATGAGAAAACTTTTGTATTTTAACCCTAATAAAATTGAAATAATACAAAAAAATGGGGTATGTAGCATCAGAGTGGGGGTATAAAAAATAAGGAGTTGTATTTTAACCATAAACCCAGCTATCCAAATAAGCTATTGGCCAATAATTACTTAGTTGACACCCCCTCACTCTCAAAATCCACAAAATACCATTTTTCTAATATAACTGATTTTTATTGATTCGGACCACGCTAGTCCAAACTGGTTCGGAGCACATTGCTTCGAACCTCTTCTAACATAACTAAAAGAAAAAAGGGGTGTTTCTATGCGTTGTTTACTGGTTCAGATCACGCTAGTCTGAACTGATTCGGAGCACGCTGCTTCGAATCGCTTCTAATGTAATTGAAAGGAAAAAAGGGGTGTCTGTGCGTTGTTTACTGGTTCAGATCACTCTATTCCGAATTGGTTCAAGACACACTACTCCAAACCGTCGTAGCAGCATGAGATTCATTAATAACATTTTAGTCTTTTCATGCGTTTTGAGGGTGTCCATTGAATAAAGGGGATTGTAGGAAGTATGGCCTAGCTATTTGATCGTAAACTGCAACAAAAAAACCCCAAATTATTTAGAAGGCCCAAACGGCGGCCAAGGGGATCCGAAATAAACAAAACCCTAGTTATCTGACCACGCTATATATAGGTGCCATATATTTCTCCCTTGCCGTCGATTGCGAAACCCTACATAATTTCCTTGCGACAAAAAGCAGCTCCAAATTGAATTGATCTCGACGCTGCAATGAGTTCCGGCGAGTTGGGTTGCATCTACGCCACTTTGATTCTCCACGACGATGGAATCCCAATCACCGTTAGTCAATTATATCTTTACAACTCTTCATTTTCTGTTATAACTTTATCATCACACGTAGATCTCATATTTCTATTTTTTTTTTCTAGGCGGAGAAGATCAACACTCTGTTGAAGGCTGCCAACGTCTCCGTTGAATCCTACTGGCCCAACCTATTCGCCAAGCTTGCTCAGAACAGAAATGTTGATGACCTCGTTTTGAACGCCGGCGCTGCCGGTGGTGCCGCCGTGGTTGCAGCAGCCCCTGCCTCCGGTGGTGGAGCCGCCGCCGCCGCCGCACCTGCCGCTGAGGAAAAGAAGGTGCTCATTTTAATGATTTATGGAATTCTCTGTTTCTTAAGTTATCATATTCCATGTTTCACTCTAATGGAACTTAATTATGTTGAAAATGTTTACAATTAGAGATCTTTAGTTCTGGAATAATTGGCTGTTTGTTAAAGCTTTGATCAGCTGCTCTGCTGCTGTTTGATTTTTTATGTTTGGATGTAGTGTTTTGTAGTGCTAATTTTATGTTTTAATTTATATTTATGGTTTAAAAAATGAAGTAACATACTTATAGATGATAGATGATTACTTTACATTTCAATTCATACATCCTAAAATATGAATCTTCAGGGTTGTTGCCTTGTTCTGCAAACAATTTTTGGAACTTGTCATAATTATGTTTTGAAAAGTAACTAGAGCTATATATTTCTGCTAGCAGTAAGGATTCATATGCACAATGTGATTTGAGGTGGATTCATATCTTTGAAAACTATGCTTCATAAATACTCTCTCGAATAACTCAATATGACCGGTAACCACTAAATGGTAATCTAGAGTCAATTTGATTTCTGAAGAAATATTGTAAAGCTTTCTTTTTTGGTTTCATTGAGATTTGACATTTGAGAATTGAACAACCTATAGCAGTAAATCTTTGTAACTCTTGAGTGGCTTTATCCCTATAATACCATTAGGTGAGATTTTTTGTCATTTATTTTACGTTAAATGAATGTTTATGGAAATATTGTACAATGATGCAAACCAAACATAAGCCGTGGAGTTAAGATTATACCTTTCTAGCTAAGCCTTTAATGATTGGCTATTAGACACTTAGACACAATGTATTTTCAATTACTGAGTCATGTTTACATTCCTGCTATTCTAATCTGATACCGGTATGCATTTCACAGTTATTGCTCACTACCTAAAGTTTTTGTTTACATAGTGAGCTTAATGCACTTTATGTTGTTGTGTGCTTGCAGGAAGAGGCCAAGGAAGAAAGTGACGATGACATGGGATTTAGTTTGTTTGATTAGTTTTCTCTTAATATTTTGTTGTAGCCAGACCGGGCCTCTATTCAGTTACGGGTCTTGTTTTGTTTCATACTTTTTTCTCGAAGTGAGTCTTAGCCAATTGACTATCATAATTTATTGTTGAAGTTTTGGTGTTTTGTTTTACATATTTGTGGTAGTTGAACTTCTGAATGACTTGTTTCCTTATTCCGTTTGTCTACTGATACAGGAATGTATTATAATCCCAACGTACGTTTTAAAAATTTTCCCTAATGTCATTTTATTCTAAAAGTATATATTCGACATAAAGTACATAAAATATATGTTCATTATAATTTCCCTCGTGATGCCGTGCTGTTTTTTGCTATTTGCTTACACTGATATGCTGCACCAAATGTACTTAGATGTAGTATGTTCACTACATTTTAGTATTTTAGAGGATGGCCACAATCCTAATCACTTATTTGGGATGTAAGGGGCGTTTGATTACTACGAATTCCAGAGTCAATCAAGTACAGTGTAAATTGGCCGTTAATCCATGATTTACCATCTGGAAATGCGGTGATAATTTGATAATTTTGTCCCTGTGATCTTTTTATGAGTCAATCAACATGTCATAAAAATATTTCATTTTATCTCACTTACTTTTCTAATTTGATAATTTGGTTCTTGTGATTTTTTTGACGCACTTTTGGTTGCTAAAAAACATGGACTATGCAGTTTTAGTTCCCTATTTTCCTGTAATTCAAGATTTTTGAGGACCTAAAGTGCATATAATCTATGATTTTGAGAATGAAAATTGCGAAATTAAAAAAAAGATTGGGATGGAAATTGTCAAACATAGAATAGAAGGATCAAAATCACTAAGTTAACAAAAATCAACATATATATTTGTAATAATAATAGATTAATGGGACTTGAACTAATGGAATTTTTATTGTTCTTTTATCTCTTTAAACAAATAAGCTTAGCTGGTGTAGGTATTCTTTTTTTTTTTTACAGAAATTGGAGTAGCTAAATAACATATTATTGGGGTAGTTAGATATAAAATATATCTAATTATTCAAATACATATATCATTTTTGGGTAGCCAAAACTAACCCATAGTTATGGTACCGACGGCCCCCGGAGGAAAAAATAGCTTGTAGTAGAAAGAGAAAAATAGGAGGGTGCGCAAAAAGCAAAATTAGAGATGTCCAAATGTATTTTTATAGTGGTACTTGTGCAAGTTTTTAATTTTGAGGGTGTGCAGGCGCACACCTTGAAGCCTACCTAAGTCCCCCCTGGGTACTGTGTACATAAACTAAATGCTAAAAACATCCGTAAGACTTAGCTCAACCGACAAATTCCAAAAATTTTAGGCCGAATATTATGTCTTGTGTTCGAACCAAGACCTCATAGTTGTGTGCGTGAGTTTCTAGTGACACTTGTCACTTTGTCTATAAAAAAAACAATTAAATCCTAAATTAAATTTACTCCAAAAGTTATTAAAATTTTAAATTTTCACATTAATTATAGTAGATATTTTAGCCGGACAAAACAGTAATACCCAAAAAATGAATTAAACAATAACGAAAGAGATACGTCTAAGGTAAAATATAAAAAGAATGAAAAACGTAAATCAATTAATTAAGCTATAAAACAAAAAATACATATTTTATTATGCAGTTAAGATATAGCTTTACGCAAAGTAGATAATAAAAGTATGAAACGTTAAAATATAGTGCAATGAACAACAAATTAATAGTCAATAATAATTTAGATCACAAAAGGTAGACCTTAGCTCAGTTGGTAGAGCGGAGGACTGTAGTTGGGAATGCCGTGCTGTCATCCTTAGGTCGCTGATTCGTATCAGGCAGGTCGGACTTTTTGTTTGAAGCAATAAGTTGGTTTAATTTATTAGGACGTGCTGTTATCCAGGTTTTGTATTTTTGGCTTGCCTTATTTTACTTTTTTTGGTTAAATTACACCAAAGGTCCTTTAAGTTATTTAATTGTAACAAATTGGTTCTTTAAGTATTTTTCGCACCACTTAGGTATTTTAAGTTACTTAATTGTAACAAGTTTGTCCTTTAAGTTTTTTTGTATCACTTAGGTCCTTTAAGTTATTCAATTGTAAGTTCGTCTTTTAAGTTATTTAATTGTAATTTTTAAAGGCCAAAAAACTTACATTTTTTAGCCCCAAATTGTTACAATTAAATAACTTAGAGGACCTAAGTGGTACAAAAAACTTAAATGACCAACTTGTTACAGTTAAAATACTTAAAGGACCTAAGTGGCATGAAAAAAACTTAAAGGACCAACTTGTTACAATTAAATAACTTAAAGAACCTCTGATATAATTTAGCATTTTTTTTGTACATTGCCTTGCCTTATATTTAAACCAACAAAACCATCAATTTTAGGTTTAATTGTGCTTTTGGTCTATAACTTTTTTTACTTTGGCAATTTTGATTCTCTATTTTAATTTTTAACGACTGTTGGCCCACATGTTTTTTAATCTCACTTTTGGTCCAAAAAAAATCATGAATTGTGTATTTTTAGTTTCTAGTTGATTCCCCGAAAATCATGTATTTAGGACTCTTGGTTTGTGTATTTTGAGTGGTCTCACCTAGTAATGCAATATCCTTAAGGGTTGCACCACTCCCATTTTATATACAAGAACATTGGCGACCCTACAGTGGCGCCCACTGTAGGGTCGCCGATAAAAACTCTTTTCCCAATAGTCTCACAAGAAAAGAGCTGTGTGCTTCCACGGTAGCCGTTGCAGAAACGCGACGTTCAACCCGCACTACCGACAACGAAGTTTTAAGAACCAAAAGACGAGATGCAGCAAATATAGACCTCCATCAAAACACTACAACGACGCTGGCAACGCTCACTTGCGAGATGCAACAAATACATACGAGATGTTAGGCATTCTTCAACGACGGTAACAACACCGTCAATTACGAGGCAACCACAAAAGATGTGGAAAATGAAACAACTCAGGAATTCATCATCAACCAAGGAGAACTAGTCGTGTTACATTACTAGATCAGTCAACATCAAGCTTAAGACAGGTCGCTCGGGAGTCTCTCGTATCAATTCGACATGATTGTACGAATTGGAGAACCTAGCGAGAGGCTCGTTTCAAAATTGGAAACCACAGAAAATACTCACGCACGTGAGGCGCAAAAATATGAAGCCTCCAAGAGGGCGGAGGTCGGCAAGAGTAGTCTGGTACCTCGGCAAGAATCATTCTCAAGACGAATTAAAAGAAACAATTCAGCAAACTACAAGTTCCACAGAGCCACGTGACACAACATAGATGAATGCTTCATGCTCAAGCAACAAGTCGAAGCACTTGGCAAGCCAAAGGCGGGCATATGAAAGAAAGACCGTGAGATGAGGAAAGGCGAGCCACGATGACAAGAACAACAAGGAAACCGGGAAGTCAACCCCTTCGCAAAATCACGACAGACGCCACCAGCAAAGGACCCGGCCAACGGGAATAGTCCTCGAGTCAGGACACCATATTATCAAGGAAAGCTAAAAGATTGTCGGTAGCAGCTACCGATAAGCGAAACACGTCGACGGGAATCAAAATCAAGAGGCCACGTCACTGACAAGTTCAAAAGTCATGATTTAATTAATTGTCTTATTTTGCTAATCGAATAATCAATGATGTCTTACTTTTAGTTAACGAGTTGGAACTTGAACAATAAGCCAACAACACCCGAGCTACGACTCAGCTTCCCTTTCCGTCGTAGGGCGGTACATTGAGTTTCCCATGATATAAATTAGGAGGGAGTTAGGGTGAAGACCCTTCGCCAACTCCGAGCGTTGTACCTCAATTCTTGAGGTACTGGTTTTCTTGAACCAACCATCGGCAATAACTTATTACTCTAGTTATTGCAACTTCGGTGCTTCAACAAGGATCTCTATGGTGAAATTCAGCATTACTCTTCTGACCTTGCTTCGTAGTATGGTCTTATCATTATTTATGATATCATTTAAGTATAAATTCTACACAACACTTATTTATATTGGCTTTTCAGCCGGTAAGAAGTCATTCAACTTTTGCCCTCATGTGTAGGCCGAAAGGGTCAATCTCATTCATTTCATTCTATCCACTATGCAAATGCATCATTTAACTAGGAGTGCTCAAATCCAAACAAAACTACAACAGATCAAAATCACAACATGTGTGCGCGCCCTGGTTCCGTGAGTTAGTAGTTTTTTTGCAGGTCACTCATTTAAATTTTCTCATTATTTATCATTTAATAAATAAATCCCTTTTAGTCTTCCATGCATCATCCTCAGATATATGATGAATACTATGGACATTCAAATACCTCTATCCTCACAACCACGTGGAGTAGTGGTAATGACTATAATCTATAAGCATCTGGCATCCCTCTTGGTAGCGAAGAAGTCTTACATGATAGAACCACTGGCGGATGCAGGTTCAGTGCAATGGGGACAATTTCCCCCATACAAAAAAAATATTTAACTTAAAAATATTTAATAAAAAGATTTTGGCCCATAAAAAATAGTATTGTCCCCATAACATAGTCTTTAAATGAATGTAAAAAGGCGTACGTAAGAGATAAAAGAGAGAATAATTTGATAGTAATTATACTTTCACTAATTTTTATGTTTCCTCTAACACTAAACATACACGGTGACACAAAATAAATCAGTTTTAGATTTTTTTTCTAACGAGATTATGTAATTTGTAAAAACTTATAATATTTTTCTTCTGTTACACAATTTTAGACTATTTCTTCGTTCCCACTAAAAAAATATATGGATCCACCACTTGGAACTGTGAAACAAATGGAATTGAAGGTAAATCCCCCACTTGCGATACAACTTCAATAGTAACTAGTGTTTTACCCGTGCATATGCACGGGCACGGGTGATACTGTATTTTTTATAATTTGTTATGAAATTATAAATACGTTCCTATCGTTGTCGTTCCCGTGCAGCTCACGAAAAAAGTTGATGAAATTTAATATTTATCTTTTTTTGAAAAATAATTTTGCAATTTTTGCTAGCGGTATCGCTTTTTATGACAATTGGTAGAGGTTAAATAAATTGGATTTAGTAGTTTCGAGTAGATTAAAGTAAATAATAAATTCTACATAATTCTATATTAATTTTATTAAGTTTATTTAATTACTGATTTTTAAGACAAAATAAATCAATTTTAAAAAAAAAATTGAGGGCGAGCGTTAGCGCGGCAGACAACCTTTGCTACTTTTTGGCGCCCCCGTTGGCGCTGTCATTGCTGCTTTCGTTGCAGCTCCCGTGCAGCTCACGAAAAAAGTGGATGAGATTTAACTATTTATTTTTGACGATTGGTAGTGGTCAAATTAATTGTGTTTAGTAGTTTGAGTAAATAATAGTAAATTAATATTAATATTAATTAATTTTATGTAATTACTGATTTTTAAAATAAAAAATTTTTGGTAAATGATTGTTGCAAAATGTAATAAAAGAAAAAGGAAAAACTCCATAAATGGCGCTCCCGTTGGTGCGTCTATTGCGCTCTCGTTGCTGCTCCCGTTGGCGCTTCTTTTGGTCATCCCGTTGGCGCTTCCATTGGCGCTTCTGTTGGTCATCCTGTTGGCGCTGTCGTTGCTCCTCTCGTTGCCGTTCCAGTGCGGCTAACGAAAAAAGTTGATGAGATTTAATATTTATTTTTTTTGGAAAAATAATTTTGTAAATTTTGCTAGTAGTATCACTTTTTTTTGACAATCGGTAGTGGATAAATTAATTGGGTTTAGTAATTTTGAGTAAATTAAAGTAAATAATAAATTCTACATAATTTAATATTACTTTTATTATGTTCATTTAATTACTGGTTTTTTAGAAAAAATAAATTAATTTTTTTAAAAAAAATTGACGTCGAGCGTCAGCGCGGCAGACAACTTTTGCTACTTTTTTGGTGTTCCCGTTGGCGTTGTCATTGCTGCTCTCGTTGCGGCTCCCGTGCAGCTAACGAAAAAAGTGGATGAGATTTAACTATTTATTTTTTTTAGGAAAAATATTTTTGGATTTTTTTGCTAAGGGTATCGTTTTTTGACGATTGGTAGTGGTCAAATTAATTTGGTTTAGTAGTTTGAGTAGATTATAGTAAATAGTAAATTAATTAATTTTATGTAATTATTGATTTTTAAAATAAAAAAAATTGGTAAAGGATTGTTGCAAAATGTAATAAAAGAAAAAGGAAAAACTCCACAAATGTGCGCCTATTGGCGCTCTCGTTGTTGCTCCCGTTGTTGCTTTCGTTGCTGCTCTCGTTGGCGCTCTCGTTGCGCCTATTGCTGCTCTCGTTGGCGCTCTCGTTGCTCGTCTCGTTGCCGTTCCAATGCGGCTGACAAAAAATTTGATGAGATTTAATATTTATGTTTTTTGGAAAAATAATTTTGCCATTTTTGCTAGTAGTATCGCTTTTTTTTGACAATCGGTAGTGGTTAAATTAATTGGGTTTTGTAGTTTTGAGTAGATTAAAGTAAATAATAAATTTTACATAATTTAATATTAATTTTATTAAGTTTATTTAATTACTGATTTTTTAGAAAAAATAAATTAATTTAAAAAAAAACAAATTGACGGCGAGTGTCAGCGCGGCAGACAACTTTTGGTACTTTTTTGGCGCTCCTCTTGGCGCTGTCATTACTGCTCTCGTTGCGGCTCCCGTGCAGGTTACCAAAAAAAATTGGATGAGATTTAACTATTTATTTTTTTTATGAAAAGTATTTTTGGATTTTTTTCCTATCGGTATTGTTTTTTTGACGATTGGTAATGGTCAAATTAATTGGATTTAGTAGTTTGAGTAGATTATAGTAAATAGTAATTTCATATTAATTTAATTAATTTTATGTAATTATTGATTTTTAAAATAAAAAAATTTGGTAGTAGATTGTTTGATTACGTTGATAGTAGAGAGAAGTGGAAAGAGTGAGAGAGATAGAGGAAAGATAAAAAATGATGTGAGAGTGGGACCCACCAATAAGAATAGTGAGTGAGAGAAAGAAAAAGAATGCAAATAATTTGAATTGACATATTTATCCTAATGATATAACTAATGGAAGGAGGGCATAATAGTAACTTTGGTGGATGGTTGGTATCGACTTTTTATAGTAGAAGCATGATGTCATGCCTAGAGAAGTACTAACTAATGTTAAATCATCAGGTTCATCAGAGAAGTTCTCTAATGCAAAGAAATAGGAGACTAAAATAAAGAGAACCGAAGAACAAAAATAAGAAGAACAATAAAGTAGAAAGAAAATGGAGAAGAGAAGAAAAAGTAGGAAGATTGACAAAGCAGCAAAACATCAATAAGACCCATATAAGGTAAGGAAACCAATGTAATCAAAATCGGATCGGACATTGAACCGGAAGAGGTAGTAGTTTAGGGGTTATTGGGTTCGACCGGTTGAATCGGGGGTTAAACCGGAATTAATTAAATAGTTTATTTAATATATTTTTTTACAATATATAAAGGATAAAAAATTAAAAAAAACATAATATGACATAATAAAACTATAATATTCAACAATCATAGATACTTAGATACTATAATGTAAGTACTGTCATAGTAATATTAGTGTATACATTTGTTTTTTAATTATTTATTTTTTTATTTCATCAATTTAATTATAAAAAATGATAAAAATATCTTGAGGTTTGCTGTGTTCTTCAACGTCTAGTTCCGCATTCTCTCTCTCCAAAACTAAAAAAAAAAGTGTTTTATGCTTTACCTTGCCTTTCTCAATTATTCGTAGAATGCGTGAAGAAGTTTTTTCAGCATGTAGTGTCCGAAGAGTTAAATGGCAATGGCAGAAAACTATTATTATATTATTATTTCAAAAATAAAGTCACCCATTCAAATTTGGGCAAAAATTTTTAGCGAATACATTAAGAATATGAAAAAATGGCGGACGCTATATATTTTTAGACAATCTGAACTTTATATTTTAGGGATTTTTTTTTACCCCCACAGTTTACCCATATACCCCCACACGTTTTTTTTGGACGAAAATACCCATGGCTATTTTTGGCTAAATCGGATTTACGTATTGGAGACATACATACGATTTGTTTTGTTTTTTACAAATCGTATGTACCTATGGGTGTGTACATACGATAATCCTTTAAATAATCCAATTGTATTTACCTATACTGAGGTAAATACGATAGAAGTAAAAAAATAAAGCGTATTTACCTTGGGTGAGGTAAATACGATTCAGATAAAATACAAATCGCATTTACCCTCACAGTAGGTAAATACGATTTGTTAAAATACAAATCGTATTTACCCTAACCCATAGGTAAATACGATTTGTATTTTAATCGACGGTCGGATTTATTCCGCTGGCCCAACGACTACTTATTCAACGATTTAGATTGCACAGATAGTATCAACGGTTGATATTCATTCACGAATTCTATAAATACCCACCCTTATCCTCATTCATTTCACACCAAATTTTCACTCTCAAATACATTTCTCACACATCCAGAATGCAGATTTGCCTAACACAACGGTTTGCTGAAAATAGGCTTTGCGCTATATATTATGGGGGCAACATCATGATGAGGGAATATGGGGTCTACTTTTGGAGTCCGAAGTCGGAGTTATGCCGAATCGACCGCGCCATGCAGTTTGATGGATAAAATGTGGTCCAAAGTTTAAGTGATTGGGGATGACTGTGACGTCACCGATATCACTTATCGGAGACCCGATCGTATGATGGCTGCATTTCCTACTCGTCCATGTCTATCAAGACAGACGAAGACGTGGCGACCATGTTCGACATTCATGACAGGCTTATGGGTATAAGCCATTAGAGCTGTACGTGGAAACACAACAGAGCGTGAATGAGATATTACGTCGTCTGCGAGCACCGGAGTATTAGGATTAGGGTTTAGTTTGTTATGTTTTATCTTTTATGTAACTTTGTTGTATCGAATCAATGAAATGAATGAAATCGAAATTTTAAGCAAACTCGCAAGAAATAGTAATCAACTGGTATGAAATAAAAGAGTTCAAATATAAATCCAGTATGTACAGACATAAAATAAAAGTAATAATACAAAATGGCCTTAGTCGTCACTCTCTATCTGTAGCATCTGCATCAACTGGTAGAGGCGACTGTACGTCGGAGTGGACATACGAATGTGGCCGCGACGAAGCCCATCCTGTACCGCATCTATCACACTCTGGACCCGCTCAGGATCGCGCTATGGGGGTGGTGCTGCTGCTGCCTGCTCTGGTGGTGGTGCAACCGGCAACAGTCTCGGAATAGATACTCTGACGTACCACTCTAAGTAGTCCGCAGCAACGTCACCCAAATCCCGAGCAGGCCTAGTCGTCTGAAGCACCTCGTGCACACTGGGCAAAAAGTTACCAATCTTGAAGATGCAGGTATCATGGCTAGGACGATCGGCTGTGGGGGATGTCTGGCCTCAGCGCGCCTACGCCAAGTGGAGGCGTGTCCCGCAACTCTCCGGCAGGTGCGTGTGCTGGGAGCGGAAGACGACGACGACTGGTCAGTCCGTCGATAAGAAGACACTGGAAAAAAAAACAGGTTAGTTACCAAAAAGTAGAAATCGTATTTACCCTAAGAAGAGGTAAATACGATGCGAAATATTTGAGGAAATCGTATTTATCTATAAAAAGGTAAATACGATTTATTTGTTTTTGCAGGTTCTGGAGGAAATCGTATATAGCTAAATAGGATGAGAAATTTTGGTGGAAATCGTATGTATCTCCTACGAAGTAAATACGATGCGCTCTGAAATTTGACTGGTCAAATCGTATGTAAGTGACAAATGATAATTTTGTAAATTTTTTAGGGGTATTTTCGACTTTTCGCTGACTACGTGGGGGGGTATGGAGTCAATGGGTGGGGGTAAATTAAGATAAGGGTCTATTTCTCTTCATCAAATAGTTACTTTGATAGGAGATATGGGCCGGTGCCGTAAGTGGAGGCCCAAACCCGTTTTAGATCCATAAATTCTTAACCCTAATCTTTTACCTCAGTCTCTCGGTCTCTCGATTTCGAAAGTATCGTGTTTGTCTGCTTCAGGTTCAGGTTCAGGTTCAGGTTCAGGTTCAGGTTCGCGAAGGCTCGATTCGATACTCAAGCTGTTTTCTTTCTGGTATGGTGTCCATCAAATCATTCCCCTCTTTTTGAATTTGCGTATACTGCCCGCCTCTATTCAATTTTGAATGACTTCGTTTTCAATTAGGGTTTTGAGGTGAATTTGATCTCAATTCCATCGGTGAGCTTGAAATTTTCAATTCTTTATAATTCGTAACTTATGTTCTTTTTTCATTTTGTTGCACTATGATGGGTATTGTTGGCATTATCTGAAGACTTCTTAAAAACGAAGTTTGAATCTTGAATTTCCTCTTCTGTATTTCCGAGTTATTATAGGAAGGTAGCCTCCTGAATAGGTGATTGATTGTCTCTTAAGGGTTTATTTCACTGGAGTGAAATCTGCATGAGAAGTTGAAGAGACTGGTAACCGGGTAGTCGTTCTTGTAAAACGGTTTGTGTATATTCAACTTGTAGTTTAGATAGGGACGCTAGGGACATGTACCAGGACAATAACTTGCTTAAACAAGTGTATACAAACACAATTAGGGGTAATGTTGCAAACTTTTGCCAGGGTTGATTTTTCATGCTGTAAAAAAAAAGAGAGCTGAGTAAGGTAAATACTTAAGTATATGTCGATCATAATTTGATCTCATGACACAAATGCTTTCTTTATGATAGATGACAAGCGCTTGGACAAATATGAGCTTTGCAATCAAACATAGGATATAGAGAGGGAGTGGGAGAATCGGGGTGGAGTTGTGGTTATTTTTTTAAAATAATGGGAGATTCTTGCTCACTCTCAGAAGATGTATGCATGCTAATATACTGGAAAGGATGGGGAGATCAAATTTATTTTCAATATTGTTATTGCTTTGGAGCATCTTTGGAGCAAATGAGCAATGGAGCTCGCGGAGCATGGCTCACCTCAAGGATTGCTCTCTTGGTTTGCTTCATAGTTTTGGTTTTATTTACTTTTGTGTAATCATTAGAGCAATGATGATGACATTTAGACGTTTCAGGTTTAGGCTTGGCTTCATAAAGTGGTAGATTTATTTTTTGTTGATGAGCTTGCATTTTTGTTTGTAGAGGAACTCTAAAATTTCTATCAGATATGAGTGGTCGCTTTTCTCGCACAATCTATGTTGGCAACCTGCCTGCTGATATAAGAGAATCGGAAATTGAAGATCTATTTTACAAGGTTTGATTATTTTTCTTGTGCAATATATTGTGGTCCATCTAGTTAGTTATATTGTGTATGTCCAATTTGCTTGGCTTGAGTTTCATTGTATTTTCTTTATTAGTAAGCCATCAATATAGTCCCTAAAGTATCGGTCTTCTCCTACTTAGGGACTAAATAGGAGAGAAAGTGATACTTTAGGGATTAAATCGAGGGCTTATTCTTTCTTTATTAGACCCATGCATTTTTTACATCTATTTTTTTGGGTTTTTTTTAATATTGGATATCAAGTTTGACTATGTTACCGATGGATAAATTAGTTATTGGACATGATTCATGAGGGGTCATCATTAACTCATTACGGTGTTATTCAATCCGTGTAGCTGACAACACTGAATGGGAAAGGGTTTTGGTGGTGGTTGTCGAATCAACTGACAATCAAATATTATTTTAGTCTATTATATTCTTAATTATGACTAGGATATGATTTACCTTGTGTACTTTCATTGTGAATTTTTTACCTTTGACTAGGTTATGATTTACCAAAGTTGCTGTAGTATAAAGCTTGCACCCTTTAGTGTACCCCAATTTGTTTGATGTTTATCCTATTAATAGTTCTGAGGTCAATGAGTGGGGTTGGTTGCTGTGTACTAATAATGTAGTTGTGTATGGTTTTCCATCATTCCCTCTTCAGTATGGCCGGATAATGGATATTGAGTTGAAGGTACCTCCCCGCCCTCCATGTTATTGCTTTGTTGAGGTATTTATCGATACTCTCTTTTGAATTTATTTTTTGGGAAATTCTGTGTATGAGTTTCCTTTTTCCCGCCATTAGTTAATTTATTGTTTTTTGGCTTGCCAGTTCGACAATGCTCGAGATGCAGAAGACGCAATCCGCGGACGAGATGGATACAACTTTGATGGTTGTCGATTGAGGGTAAGGATCTATTTCAAATTTTGTCTCCTGAGGTGATTACTTTTCTTTGTTGTGCCTCATCTGTTCTTGTTGCAGGTGGAGCTTGCCCATGGTGGTAGAGGGCCATCATCAAGTGATCGACGTGGGTATGGAGGCGGTGGCGGCGGTGGTGGCGGCGGCGGTGGTGGGAGCCGATTTGGTATCTCGCGCCATTCTGAATTTCGAGGTGTGTCTAGTAGGGAGAAACCTTGAAGATGTAGAAAATGACTTGGGGCAAATGTTGAATAGTAGTGTTTATTAAGACTAATCAGTAATAACTCATTTTACTATATATTTTTGAATAACGACTTAAGTTTTCTGGATTCATGTCAATTCTAAGATTTTCTTTGCTTTATATGCTTTTTGGTTACAAGAGATAGCTTATTTGTGTGCATCACAAAATCAGCCATTATTATCAAAATACTTTTCCCCCTTTATTTCATGATTTTGTATACACCATACATCTTAGTTTTTATTGTATCTGCAGTTATTGTCCGTGGACTCCCATCTTCTGCATCCTGGCAAGATTTGAAGGTATCAGAAGGTTCATACTGCAGAAATTAGCAAATACTTAAATCGTTATCATCTTAACATCTATGCTGGAATACTTGGTTTCAGGATCATATGCGAAAAGCTGGTGATGTATGTTTTGCCGAGGTTTCCCGTGATAGTGAAGGTATATGTTCATTATGGTTTGTATTTGTGCTAACTCTGAGAAGTAGAACAGAAAATAAGGCCTTCTAAAGATAAATAATTTGGGTGGATTCTCCCATTTTCTTGTCATTAATTTTACGGGTTGTGCAGTCAATAACGTTTCAGTTAATATTAAGATATAATAACAAGGAAAATCCAATTTCTTAGTAGCCACGGGTCCCCAAATTTGTCTTTCTATTGTTTCTCGGGGTGCACCATGAATTTCTTCATTTTCTGGAGCGCAAAATGAAGGTATATGTTCATTATGGTTTGTATTTGTGCTAACTCTGAGAAGTAGAACAGAAAATAAGGCCTTCTAAAGATAAATAATTTGGGTGGATTCTCCCATTTTCTTGTCATTAATTTTACGGGTTGTGCAGTCAATAACGTTTCAGTTAATATTAAGATATAATAACAAGGAAAATCCAATCTCTTAATAGCCACGGGTCCCCAAATTTGTCTTTCTATTGTTTCTCGGGGTGCACCATGAATTTCTTCATTTTCTGGAGCGCAAAAAGTACAATGTCTTGTTCCTGTTACTTTTCGTTTGCAGTACTCTATTTATGTTTGAAGTTCTTTCTGTGATATTTTATTAACTGATTAATGTACAAGGTAAACCGTACTGCAAGCTATATGGATTACGTGATAAATGAGCACAAATTTAAGAATCAACACTATTAGAGAAACTGCATTTTTAGACGAAGACTTTGTGATGAGTTAACTACTTCTAGGGTTGTATTTTACATAATATATTCCTGTTGTCGCAGATTGTTATGCTCACAATATAGTTTTCATGCCTATCACTACACTATTGTTTTCTGTTTAGGGACTTTTGGCGTTGTTGATTACACTAATCTTGATGACATGAAATATGCTGTAAGTTTTTCTCTTAAGTAAATTATACCGAGAATGCTACTAGATTCTCTTGCCTATTTTTTTTACCATATTTTCTTTGTCACAGATTCGCAAACTGGATGACACTGAGTTTAGAAATCCTTGGGCAAGATCTTATATTCGGGTAATCAGCTCGATCTACATTCATAAAATATCTTGTCTGTTATTGGGTCAAATCTTAAGTACTATTTAATGCATCCTTCAAACACTTTCAGACACTTTACATAGAGATTGTTTAAACTTCAAACACTTTACATATATAGATCTTGCATCCAAGAAAAGGATCTTGCACCATCTCACTTTGAGCATGAAAGTGCGAGATTGTTCACTTCATTCTGTGAGAAGTATTATCTTGAGAGTTGCACATATAAAATGTGTGGGCAATAATTTTGATTACTTTATGTGCAGGTGAGGAAGTTTGAGAGTAGTCGTTCAAGGAGCCGCAGCCGAAGTCCTAGCAGGAGCAGAAGTCCGAAAAGAGTTAGAAGGTGCTATCACTTTCTGTTATTGATTTGTGGTTCACTTCCATGCCTTTAAACACATTATGAAGAGTCCTGTCATTTCATTCTGCAGTAGATCTTTGGAGCGATCTTTGTCCAGGTCCAGGTCGAGGTCCAGATCCAGGTCCAGGTCCAGGTCCAGGTCCAGATCCAGATCAGCATCACCAATCAAACCTTCTAGGTATACAAAGCATGCTGCTGTTAAATATGGTTTTATACTGGTGTAAATCTACCATTTTATGTGCCTGAACTGTTTATTCTCTTACAGGCCAAGGTCACTATCACGTTCAGTATCTCCACGCCAGGTATTTAAAGCTTTTGAATCGAACGATTTTGAGTTACCATAAGTTTTTAGTAGTGAAGTAGGATTGCAGCATAAAATTGGAAGTGTTTCCCATAAATCAGTATGTATCTATGGATTTAACTTGTATTAGAATTTTGCCTCCCAATCATGTAATTTTCTTCTGTTAAGAGTTGATATTCAAGAAACCATTGAAATTTTTCATGTTTCATAAAGCGCATTATTTGCAACATTTTTACTTTGGAGTTCAAGTTGGGAATGAACTTCTGGGTTTTAAAATTTCAATTCTTTTTTACCATAACAATATATCAAATCACAGTTTTAGTTAATGCTCCTATTCCTTCTATATTATTTGTTATAGAAATTTGTTAAACTTTTCAGAACATCACACATGTTGCAAACATTTTTGCAGGCGCCCTCAGGCAGTGGTTGATTTTGGGACCTTCTGTGGAGCTATTGGAAATGAGTTGTTTAAATTGTTTAATGAAAAACCATTATTGTACCGGAGCTGTTTTCGTGGTATTTGTTATCAGTTTGGCTATTCTGTAGGGCCTAAACTTCCTTGACTTGTGGTACCATCTTGGTCTTGTTTCTATAAAACTACCGGATATTAGTCTGGCTTTTGAACTTTTCAACGAATTACTTTGACAATTTTCAGGAAAACAACGTATGAGTTTTGTTAAAAGTACATCCATTTAAAATCAAAATCAGTATGGTGAAGCTTTAGTTGCATTATTTAGGGGGTGTTTGACACGTACGAAATGAGTATTCATGTTTTTTTGTAAGTTAAAAAACATTATTCCTTTTTTTAACATAGAAAAATATTAGTCCTGAGAATGAAAATTATTAGAACAAAATAACTTCCATCATTTTCATGAAAACATTCTATGAAAAATATTGGGAATAAGATTCATGAGCTGCATTTAATTAAATAATTATTTTAATTTCTATAACTACCTTATTCTTGGTAATGTTCAAAAGTTGAGTTTAATTTATATGCTTATAGTGTATAAGCTTATACTGTATTGTGCATATAAATTAAATCCTTAAAAATTTACCAAACATTTTTTTAAAAATTATCCAGGATTAATATTCTTATGATTTTCTTTCCGTGCTTCTCATGAATTGAGGAAGATAGTAACCTCTTATAGTGAACAAAAAGATCGAAGGAATGAGAGATTTGTTGGAGAGTATTTTCTAGAAATAAAGGAATTAACATATTTGTCCTTTTAAAGTTTTTGGAAAACATTTGATTCATTATACGTGATGTTTCATAATGTATAGTAAAATTAGGTGGATAGACTAGTTCTAAAAGCGGTATTTAAAAAATACCTTTCCATCTGTGACTATCTCTCCACAATTGGGCATTTTATTAGTGATGCTTTTCACTCTTTTGAGAAAATCTTAAAGCTTCTCGGTCTACTCTATCTGGAGTACTTCACAATATCTCTGCAAAACTTGGAGTTTCACCTTCTATGCATCAATAGCTGTTACCTTGCTTCTTAGAACCCATCTTTCAGTGTCAATGATATCTTGAAAGCCAAATAGAGCCCTCATTTTAATGCTTCAGCGATCTCAATTTCACCCTTCTAGAATCGAAAATTGAGTGGGGTAGAGAGGGAGATATGAGCTCTGAATACTTTCATTCATTACTTAAAGAATGAGCTCATTCTAGAAGGAAAGTATTGAGAGCTCATTCTAGAAGGAAAATTGAGTATTAAATACATCTTTGACGCATAGAAGGAAAAAAATGCCCAACTCACTATTCTCTTTGGCAACAAAAGAATGAGCTCTCAATACTTTCATTCATTACTTAAAATGTATTTATACCGCTTTACAACCTAAATGTTAAACATGTTTAATGGGGTAGTTAACTATCTAACTAACTCTTTATCTCATCAACTAGCTTGAATTATATACACAATAACATCTTAGAGAAAAGATGAGTTTTACTATCATTGTAAACCAATTTTATGTCGATGTGGAATAATGACTTACTACGGTTAATTTTAAAATGTAATTACAAAATGGAATGTTGTGCCAACATGGTGAATTTTATTTGGATGTGGTTGTAAAACTAATAGACATCGACAATGGATTCCCTTTAAATTGGGATAGCCATCAAATTGGACATGAACAAAGCCTATGATAGGGTAAATTGGGATTTTCTAAAGTTTGTTCTTCTTGCCTATGGTTTTGCTAGAAATTGGGTAGATTCAGTCATGTCTCTAGTCTCAACAGTTTCCTATTCTTACCAAGTGAATGGTTTCTCATCTAGGATGGTAGTGCCTAAAAGAGGGTTAAGACAAGGAGACCCACTGTCTCTTTATCTGTTTATCTTAATTTTTGATGTACTTTCTAGATTGATTTCTCAAGCCTGCACTAATGGATTGGTAAATGGAATAAAGCTGGCTGATTCAACTCATTCCCTTACTCACCTATTTTTTGCAGATGATGCACTATTGTTTACTAAAGACTCAACTGAGGAGATCTACCAAATTATTTCAATCCTAAATGTATTCACCAGTGCTCGTAGAAAATGGTTAGAACTAGTCCAAATTCATATGAAATGGTACGAACTAGGACGAACTCGTACAAAATGGAACGAACTAGGACCAACTTGTACGAAATGGTACTAGGAGTGCCTGCAGAGTTGGGGGGGGGGGGGGGGGGGGGAGGAGGAATTTACTTAATCAGGCAGGGAAAGAGGTCTTGATAAAGGCTGTGATACAAGCAATCCCTACTTACATCATGTCAATCTTAACCCTCCCAAAGACTTTTTGCAACACCCTCACATCAATAGTTGCAAAATTCTGGTGGAAATCAAATGGAAGGTTTAATGGGATCCATTGGAAGAGGTTTGAGGCTCTTTGTTCACCTAAAAGCACTGGTGGCTTAGGATTCAAGGATTTTAACAAAATGAATACTGCTTTGCTGGCAAAGCAGGTATGGAGACTGACACAAAGCACTGATTCCTACTGGGCAACTACACTAAAGGCCATCTACTTTCCTAATTCAAGTTTCTGGCAGGCCAAAGTCCAAAGAGGAGCATCATGGGTGTGGAAAAGCTTAATTCAAGGGAGACTCTGCTAAGAGAGTCTGGGAGATGGAGTATAGGAACAGGGAAGGACATTCACTTAACAGATGATTTATGGTTGAATTCTGGGAAGAAAGCTTCAACAGTCCCTAATGCGACAGCAACCAAAGTGAGTGACCTGATAAACCAGATCAGAGAATGGGACCTAAACTTGCTAAGGGGTAACTTATCTGCTGAGAGTGCTATAGAAGCAGTCAAGACACCAATTTCTTGGACTGCTGGGAATGACAACATCTACTGCCCTCATAACAAAGATGGAGCTTACTCTGTCAAATCAGGCTACAGAGCACTAATAGAGACACAAAATATCCCAAACACTAAACCATCCACCTCCTCTACAATCCCAAATGAAATGTGGGAGACTGTATGGTCTGCTAAAGTGCCTACTAAAATAAAACATTTCATTTGGAAGGCATGTCAAAATATTCTACCCACTAGAGAAAACCTAACCAAGAAAAAAAACCCCATCACCCACCTATGCCCAGTTTGCAAAGACCAACCAGAAATACTTGAACACATCTTCCTTTTGTGCCCATGGACTCAACCTTTATGGTTTGGTCTTCAAATAACTAACCCACCTACAAATATAGGCCTATCCACCCTTCACCAATGGTTGTTTAAAGAAATTGAGTCTAACCCTCATGATATTCCTAATCTCAGCTCATGGATAATGTTTACCCTTTGGCAAATTTGGAAGGCAAGAAATGATGCGTCCTTTAATGGTAATTCTCCATCTCCAATTGAAGTTCTTCACAAGATAAAGTATCAATGCAATGAATTCCTAGATGCATCAGCTAAGGGTAGTGAAAACAGTAACAACAACTCTCAGCCCCCCCCCCCCCCCCCCCCCAAAACACATTGAACAGGCCCCCATCAAAATGGAGACCCCCTCGAAGCAATTACTCAAAGATAAAAATTGACACTGCTTTTGTTAAAGCAATGGGAATGGGAAACGCAGACATAATGTGTAGAGATGAAAAAGGAGGTGTTCTTACAACGATAACGAAGCCAATTTTTGCTACCAGTGCGCTCATTGCAGAAGCCCTAAGTCTCAGGGAAGCGGTATCGTTGACTTGTAACTTGGATCTTCAAGCTGTCATATTTGAATCGGATAGCCAACAGCTAATTGAAGCCTGCAGAGGAAATGTGCAGAAGGGAGAGGAAATGAACGTAATTCAAGATATCAATTGCATGCGAAGGAAGATCAGGGCATCTAGCTTATCCTGGGTTTGACGAGAAGGGAACATGGTGGTGTATACGATAGCTCAGCTTGCAAGACAAAACGAGCTTCACGTATCTTAGGTGAGAGAACCTCCTCAATTGTTACGGCGAGCCATAGTTGTGGATATGCAAGGTCTCTGGAAGTGATTGAGAAGAAGATCTGGAATTTTGGAGAAGAAGCTGCGCTCTATCGTGGTTTAATTTAGGGTTTTTGCCGTTTTGAGAATATGTGGCTCTGATTTGATATCAGGTGTTTTACCTAATATGGTTGTGTGTCATAACTTTAGGCATTTAATATTAAACTGTATGTGTACTTGCGGGTTAGATCCAAGTGGATCTTGGACCCGATGGATATTGTGTAACAGATTGTGCTGTTGGGCCAATATTTGGATTGTTTGGTTTGGGCCTTGCCCCCTTGAATGAAATCAACCAATCTTTGACAAAAAAAAAACTCATTCAATACAAGCTAATTAACATTTCACATTGATCGTATAAAACGTTTTACATATGCATTTATCTTGAACACATATACGATAATATAATGTTATCTAGTTTCTTATTAAGTGCTCATCACATACATTATGAGATAAGAGTTTAACATCTCTATATCATTTTTTATCCTTATCCGACTTTGTTATTCTATCGTATCTCAGTCATTGTGCAACTTTTCAAACAATCAATGCATAGACTCAAAACCATTCTTACAATTATTGTCTCATTAAAATTAATTTTACCTACCAGAATTTTTGTGTGTCTGTAGAGGATAAGTACCATTTCAAATTCACACACATAATTATGAGGTCTTAAGTTCGAACCCGAGTGATGATATCAATATTACAAAATATATATGCATAAAACTACATTAAAGAAATTTGATTAAAGGTTGTAATATTGATTAAAGAAATTTGATCAAAAAAATTTGATTAAAGAAATTGTAATTGAGGTTAACACACTCCATCTAAAGGGACGTACTCGGCTAGTACCTATATTCGATCCCCGGCGATGGAACAAATTGAAGTCAGACTTTACTTACTTCCCAACTGAACTCTGAATTAGTCAGAGTCCCTTTTCTCTAGACACCAGAGCAGGGTCAAAGACCTCTAGACAAAAAAACTTAGATGAATTGAATGGATAAAAAAGGGACGAAACAAAACTGAAAGAACAAAAAAACCAAATAGAAATATGAGAAAAAACACATAATAAATGACACTCGATTGAATTGTACCATCTAAGAAAAAATCAACATCTTTTATTATTAGTTGGATATCTCGAGCAATTGAGTTTAGACGGGAGAACAAGACATTGAAGAAGATAATTAGTTATTGTTATGGAACAATATCATTTTTTTTTACAAAATTTTAGGGTCATAGGATGACACCTCAGTTCAAGGTAGGGAAGACTTTCAAACTCTTTAAACACTTACAAATGTAGTTACATTTACCTCACTCTAAGAGGACTAGTAGGAATTTGAACTCATAACTTCTCCGTATACAAATCTTGTCATGCTCTATTAGGTGAACCCTTGGGTTCGTAACAATTCCATAGTCTATATTATATCATATCTACTGTAGTCTATATACCACATTCAACTCGTCGTCTTAAACTCTATCTATAACATCAAAACTGCACACAACATTTCCATGGGTGTATTCTTGAAAGCGCCTGTTTTAATGGCCCTGCATGTTCATACTAGTGTAGCGAACACTTTAGGAATTTTGCAAAACATTCCATGGGAAGCAGCTGACCCCACTTCTACATTCACATAGGTGAGCCTATCAAGAGTACTCCTGTAGTTATATTTAATTTTTTTATTGTATAATAATGATTTTATTCTTTAGTTCAAATTAATTAATAAATATACTTAAACAAAACTAAAAGATACTACAAAATATTATTTATTATTGTTATCAAATAAAAATATTTTGATAATTACTAGAGTTGGTTATTTGCCATAAAATATTATATATTTAAAAATTCGTGTGAAGTTTTATTGGTATAAACTGGGTAACAATTGCGCGTAACTGCAGAGACTAATTCCTCGAGTCGGGTAGAACCATAATTGGAGACAAAACTATTCCTCAAGAGATTTAACACTACTGCATGTCCAAGGGTGAATTCGAACTTAGGAACTTGGTTAAGCCGAAAGAAACTTCTAATATTTTTACATTACAAACTATATATATATATATATATATATAAGAGAAGTGAAACTTTTAGAGATAAATTATATATATCATATTTTAGAGATAAATTAAATATATATATATATATATATATATATATATATATATATTATGCATATGTGTATTCTTTGAGTCAAACTTTTAGAGATAAATTATAATTCTACATATTATTAAAGAGTAAATATTTAATAAAAACCTAGCATATTATAAAATTTGTAATTACATATGAAAATAGCATATACATACATACATGAATGCATGGATACATACATACATACACATGTGTGTAGTCATTGACTAAACTATTTAAATATAAATAATAATACTACAAATTATAATGTCTTAATTATTAAATAAAAAAGTTATATCATATTATAAAATGCGTTAACCACTCGACCAATTTTTTATTTTTTCTCAATTTCTTCTTTTAGATCTTGGACACAATCGGTTTGAAATAATCATATCGCGCAACTGTTCCTTAGGTATTGGTAGCCACGGGATCACCAACATCATCTGACATCTCACCCCCAAAGCTTTCCTAAAATTCTCATGTCAGATGCTACTACTGGATTAGAAGTAGCAACATACTCTGAGGCAGTAAGCGACTTTTAGGCCTTGGACATAGCCGATTTGAAATTACCTTCATGCGCCACTAATCGTTGAGTATCAGTATCAACATCATCATCTAAGACATCCTTCCAAGGCTTTCTTAATACACTACAAAAAAAACGCTTATTTGCGAGGGACATTAGCGAGGGAATAACATTCCCTCGCTAAAACTGACTTTAGCGAGGGAATTAGCGAGGGAATGTGATTCCCTCGCTAAAACTCACATTAGCGAGGGAATTAGCGAGGGACCAGTCCCTCGCTAAGTGGAGGCGGGAATTTGAAAATTTTAGCACGAAAAACAAGGTGGTTAGCGAGGGAATTGGTCCCTCGTTAACGTGAATCTGACCGTTAGCGAGGGAATTAGCGAGGGAATGGTTAGCGAGGGAATTGGTCCCTCGCTAATTCAGTCAAATTCACGCAAATCAAGGAGTTTAGCGACGGAATTTTAAAGCCCTCGCAAATTAAAGTGACTATTAGCGAGGGAATTAAAATCCCTCGCAAATTTTTTTACTTTTTTTTTTCCTTAAATCCGTTTCAACCACACAAACACACAACCACTCTTCTTTCTCACTCAACACACCCTCACTCTTCTTCTCTCCTCTTCACCATTCCTCTTCCCTTCCTCTTCCTCTACTCTCCACCACCATCACCACCACCACCATCACCACCACCATCACCACCACACAACCAACCAACCACCCTCACTCTTCTTCTCTCCTCTTCACCCTTCCCTTCCTCTTCATCTACTCTCTCTCTCTCTCACCTACAAACACTAACCCACTACACACAACAACCACCACCACCCACGACCACCACCACAGAACCACCACCACCACCTTCTTTCCTCTTCCTCTCCTCTCCTCTCTCTCTCTCTCTCACGATTTCCCCTTTCCTTCTTCTTCTCTCCACCTTCTTCCACCACACCACCACCACACAACCACCACCACCACCCACGACACCACACCACCACCACCACCCACGACACAACCACCACCACCACCACCTACGAATTTCTTTCCTCTTTCTCTCCACCTTCCACCACCACCACCACCACCACCACCACCAACATAACCACAAAATTAATAATATAATATAATATAATTTTCATTAATAGTATAATAATAAATAGCTTCAAAAAAAATATAATAAATATAAAAAAAACAAGCCAATCAAATTTTAAAATTTGAAAATTTGCACAGACATTAGCGAGGGAAATTTCCCTCGCTAATTAGCGAGGGATTCAAAATCCCTCGCTAATCCCATTAGCGAGGAGGGATTTAGCGAGGGAACTGGTCCCTCGCTAATTCCCTCGCAAATGACCATTAGCGAGGCATTTTGGTCATTTTGCGAGAGAAATTTCCCTCGCTAATATCCAATTTTTTTGTAGTGATATTTTAATATCAGATGCTACCACTGAGTTAGAAGTA
This sequence comes from Astragalus glycyphyllos, assembly GCA_963573325.1. NCBI lineage: Eukaryota > Viridiplantae > Streptophyta > Magnoliopsida > Fabales > Fabaceae > Astragalus > Astragalus glycyphyllos. Next base: position 82,161,456 of record OY754307.1, on the reverse strand, counting down.
GCATCGACCATTGAGGCATTTAGCAAATGAAGTCTTGTCGTGGAAGATTGTGTGGAGGATAAGTCTGCATCCTGCACATTTTGAGTCGAAGATTTATTTGTTGAAGAAAGAACCCCACCAACACTCCTAAAGTGTGAGTATTCACAAGAGAACTTCGAGCAACTGTAGATTTCTCATAGAGATTTCACATTAAGGAGTCGGCAAAGGTGAATAATCCTTTTACATAGCATTACCCGTAGTACGAATATCTTTTGCTACAGCAACAAGAGGTAATATATTGTCACTATGAGGTTTTTAATATTAAAATGAAAATGGAAACCCTTGATGTTAATCACTGTGGCATTCGCTTGACCATAATGCATGAAACAAAAATGAAAAGACAATCTTTCTATGCGACGCGAGATATTTTTCTTTAAACTTAAATCTTACAGTTACTTTCATACGCCAAGTTTATGAAGGGGAAGCCCTAACTAGGCCTCATATATGCTAAATCAATGGCTGGGTGTAGACTCACTTTATTCAAGTTACTCCGAACCTCTCTCTCTCTCTCTCTCTCTCTCTCTCTCTCTCTCTCTATATATATATATATATATATATATATATATATATATATATCTATGAGTACCAAGCTCGGTAGCACGAGAGGGTGACTAGTCTGAAGCTCAATATGTGAAAGACAATGATGCTTCCATATACTTAAACTCCAACTCAGAGGTTCGAAGCATTGTGAGTGGCGGAAGGAAATGCCACCCTAGATTATGAATGACAAATTAGTAGCACAAGAGTATCAGTAGTTTGTCCCACATGACGATATATTGATTAAATATTACAGGAGTTTTCCACATTTTCCAAACTCTATGGTAAAGTATTATAGTAGGGAAATCCATGTAGTTTCACACACCCCAACCTCCAAAATTGTGATGAAGATACCAATAGTATGTTAATTATTAATTATATGTCATAACTCTCATTTGTTAAAAAAATCTCCTTACGTGGGGATATATACAACTACTGCTCTAATTATGAAATTTGTGAAAAAATACCTTGATAGGGTCTTGCAAATAAACATTCATATTTCTAACAAAGTTTCCATCCACAAAGCTATAAAGGGATCCAAAGACTAATTAAGCATATAAAGACTTCCATAAATGAATTGTAGCTTAACATGTGAACTGAATATCATAGTCAGTCATGAAACTAACACCGATGGCTCAGTGGCTTAATCTACTCTGGGACACGGGGATCGATCTAGTGCTCTAGGGTTCAATTCCCACAGTTGACAAACTCGGTTAGGCCAATTCAAAATTTGATCCTAAAGACAAATGGAGATTCGTCTTTCGTTGAAAGTATTGGAATACTCCATGAGTAGCCAACAATAGTCGAACTAAAAAATTATCATAGTTGTGACTTGTGTCACGAAAAAATGTTAGCAAAATATTCTTTAACACCCCTCTTTCTAATACTCATTTCATGATCAAGGTGAGCTTAACTCAATCATAGAGAGAGTATTGAATGAAGAGCGTTACAAACTCTGTTGCTAACACTCATTGTACAGAAAATGGTTGTCTCCACTTTGAGAAACTAAATCAAGTGTGAAGCTAAGGCTCTCATTTTGTTGCATTAATAATGGCTCAAACTCTTGTGTGTAATTTCCCATAGAAACAATCTTTTTTTGAAGAGCAAATACACACACACACACACATAATACGGAGGAATACAATGAGTACTCAACCCAAAACAAAGAGGTTCGAAACCATACAAAAACGAGGCAAAACAAAACTATCTCCTAGAGATACAGTCAATAAGACCAACCGTCCATTCGTAAAATAAACACGAAGGAGATGTACTGTTATCCAGAAACCACCTCCAAGAAAGGGCAATGATGCGGTCCATACTTCCCCAAAAATTGGGAACGACGCCAGAGAAGGTTAAACAATTTCTCAAATCCCAAATGACTCGTATATAAAATAGTGTGCCATATAAGAGACAAGTCCCGTCTGCACCTAACCGACCCTCCCACATGAGTAAACCGCCAATACAAGGATGGAATATGCTGCAGTATATCAAAAATCAAAACCCATAGAAATAATCTAAATTTAGTTAAAGTAAAAGACAAAACTCAAGAGTAGTTAGATGAGATGGTTGGGGTCTCTTCCAACTTAACCAAGCTCCTGGGTTCGAATCCTAGTTTCAAATAAGCTTAAATACCATGTAAAGGACGAGGAGAATTCAAGAAACTCAGAAGAAAACAAAACAGCTATGAAAAGACTCGATATCGAATCGAATGTAGGCTTCATGTAATAAAGACGGAAAAATAATAAAATTGTGATTAACTAATTAATTATGTTACTATATCCAATCGCTAAATCACTAACTGAATCAACTAAATTAACTACTTGATTAAAAGTTTGTTTGATTTAGATTCGTCTCATCGTAATAAGTACCGAAACTGCATTCAATTAAAAGAGTATCTGAGCATTTTCTAAAAAAAGTATCGTATAAAGCCAAATATGACACTATTTAACACTATTGCCAAACTGACTCTAACTATCTATTTTTGACCTAACGTATAGGGATTAAATTAAAAAAAATGGGAATAAACTAAAAGTATTAGGAATATGAAAGAAAAAGTTAATGAGCCGATATTGTATAATATTATTAACATAACATGTCATATTTCAATAAGAGAAACGTTTAAAAACAAAGATAATAATAGATTTCCAGTAGGTTATACACGCGCACGCACTATGCTTTAATTAGCAAGCAACCAAATATTTTCGCGCGTAAATGTGCCCCGACCCTTCAAACTAGGTAGGATTATAGCCGATAAAGCTCATCCTCAAAAGTTTTAAGGTGAATACATTCTTAAGACTCAAATCCAGGACAAAGATTCTATCCATTAAGTTGAAAGATACTCGAAATACTTCGTCCAAGCTCAGTAATATGAACTGATCCTCCTAGTGTCACACATATGAGAGATGACCTATGTATAGATACTAAACGTCAAAGTTATTAGTTTGGTGAGCACAAAATAAGCGTTTAAGTGAGAGTCCTTAATTGATGTGTGAAGTCCATGGCTATGTCACATTTTATTTGGTTTTACTATGGCTCGGAGGTGCGTGTCGTAGTGAGAAGCGTGGCGACATGCGTGAGTGAATGGGGCAGTTAGGGAAATTTAATTTAATGTAAAAAAAAATACATATATTATTGGGTCATGTGTCCATAACATAACATAACATAACATAACAACATAAGTATATGTGTTCATTTTTCTCTTTGATACGTTCATCCTCATCCGTCATCACAACCCAACAACACATCAAATTGGGACGTTCTTCTCAGCAAGGTCCAAAAAGTCACTGCTGCGAAAAAGAACGATCCGAAGAATACCCTTTTCATCTTTCTCTTTCTCTCTCTATATTTATATATATTTATATCATCACCATCGTCATCTTCCTTGTTCTCTATATCATCAGTAAGATAAACCTCTTTTTCTATTTCACCGATTTCTCACTTTTCGTTTCTCTGAGGGTTTTTCAACTAGTTATACCTCACAATCTGCAGGATCAGCTTGATCTTATGTCAATGGAGATTTTTTAGATAAGACCCAGGTATTTTTCTTTTTCTTAGGTGTTTTTTTTTGGGGTCATTTCTTACTGTTTTTTTTATTACTAGTGAAATCTCTTGATGATACAGATTCACAGAAAATTCTTAAAGCTGATTACAAAAAGGTAAGAACTTTCATCTCTTGACAAGTGATTATGGCTGTTGCTGAGAATGTTGGTGCGAAAAACGGTTCTTCGAGTGAGAATTTGGACAACGGTGTTGTCTCATCGGATTCAACTGAGGTTGAGAAATCGAAACCCAGAACTAACGGTGATCAGAATCTGAACAACAACGGCGTCTTCAGCCATCAACAACAAGAGAGAGTTCAAAACGGTAATTATGGCTTCAATACTCATCAGATGGGTCAGATGCTCGGAAATGGAGTCCAGAATCATCAGATGGTGGTGAACAATGGTGGGTATGGTATCAATGGTGTCGGAAATGGGGAGAATGGTGGTGACAGTTTCAAGCGTGAGATGAGGGATTTGGAGGAACTGCTGTCTAAGTTGAACCCTATGGCTGAGGAATTCGTGCCTCCATCACTTGTAACCAATAATCAAGGTTACTTTGGTGGACCTAATGCTGGGTTTGGTTACCCTAACAATTTTATGCTTCAGAATAATTTTGGAAATGCTGCTAATGGGCAGCAGATTAATAGGAGGGTATGCATGAATGTTTTGTTTGATTTCTTTTTATTCATGCTATTTAACTTTCAATAATTTGTCAAGTTTAGGTTTTTTTTGATACTATGTGATTGTGTTGCAGAGGAAGAATGGCTATATTCCTGGGAAGCGTAGGGTGAATAACAAAATGGATATGGAGAAGAGGGAAGAGATGATTCGTAGGACTGTTTATGTGTCGGACATTGATCAACTGGTATGAATTTCAGCTGACTTTGTGAATGTTATGGTTTATGCAAGCTTGCATTGTTTCCCATGTGTGTATTCATTTGAAGGATTGTTCTTGTCTATTGCCATGCAGGTTACTGAAGAGCAGCTGGCAGCTCTCTTTCTAAGCTGTGGCCAGGTAGAAATGGTTATGTTTTGTCTATGATATATGTTTGATTTCTTTAGAGAACTGTTGTATTGCATGAAATTACACGTACGGAAATGTAACGTAACGAAGAAGTAATGCAACATAACGTAATGCAACGTAACGTAGTGATTCTGTGTTGAACCAATCATGTCAAAGGAATGATTGTGATCTAATTAATCATACATGGAGGCCCGGGCAATAGTAAATGCGGCACCAAAATCACATGTTTGTTTACATTGTTTAATTTGGAGTTTTTATTTTTTGAATGATGGTGTTTATGTTCTTATCCGTATAATTTGGAGTTTTTCTTTTCTGAATGATTGTGGACCATGTTATTGAGTCAACTGCTTTTTCCTGGCTTTAGGTTGTTGACTGCCGTGTATGTGGGGATCCGAATTCTATTCTTCGGTTTGCCTTCGTTGAGTTTACTGATGAAGGTGACGTCATTGCATAATATATTGTTCTTATGCTGTAATTATAATGGACATTTTAGTGTATTAACAATGTTATACCTGCAGTGGGTGCAAGGGCTGCTTTGAACCTGTCTGGAACCATGCTTGGATATTACCCATTGAGGGTCCTACCTTCAAAAACTGCCATTGCACCTGTTAATCCAACATTTTTGCCAAGGGTAATGTTTTTTCCGAAGAGTTGATTAATACATGTTTTAGAGGAAGATTAACCAAAGTGACCTAATAACGCATCTCTTTTCTGTTTTACCCTTTTCAATGATGCTGTATTTCTCAGTCTCAAGATGAAAGGGAGATGTGCTCCAGGACAATTTATTGCACAAATATCGACAAAAAGGTAATTGGCGTTTATAACTTTTTAGAATCTTGTTTGGAGGGAGGAACTACCTGCTCTTTTGCCGTACTTCTTTTGCGGCAATTGAGGCTCATAATTCTTGTTCTTTTCTTGTTACTGCCGCAGCTTACTCAAGCGGATGTGAAGCACTTCTTTGAATCTATTTGTGGAGAGGTTTGTCGCCATTCATTCAACTTGGCGTATGCTGTTTATTTTTAGTTGAATATAAGGATCTTGTGAGATATTTTCCTTTATTTTGGTGTGTTAATCCAGGGTTGGTGCTTGGCTGTTTTATTGTTGAAATTAAATATCTTGTAAACTATTTTTCGTTATTTATTTTGGTTTATTCATCTAGGTTCAACGCCTGAGGCTTCTTGGGGATTATCATCACTCAACTCGAATTGCTTTTGTGGAGTTCACTGTGGTAATTACTCACTTTTAAATTGGCTTATGTTTATCTAAGTGTAGTCTGCTTTATGTAGGTATTTTGTATATTCTCTGTCCCTTGTGATATTATAATCTACATGTTGAGTTTTACTGCTGCTTTTGCAGTAATACAGTTATCCCATTTCTTCACCCTCCTCCCCCCAAATACGTTCTGTTTGCACCTCTTTTCCTTTTGAAGTATGTTAGCAAGTGACACGAGTCACACAACACCTTTTATTTAGGACAAGAAACTCATGTATATTGATTTTAGTAAAACAATATTTTACTATTTATAAATGAAAAAAAGACCCCGTCTCTCCAAAAAACCTCCTTTTTCTTTTTAAATTTTGTGTGGCGGTATTGTTTGTAAAACAAAACAAGAACCGTAAATCTCTCACGGCAGATCTGCGATCAAATATCGGAAATGGCTTCACCTCACTTTCCATTCACTTCCTTTTCATCTACATTGAATCCATTGGTAGAAATTGCCAAGTTCTGTAAATCTGCATCTTCATGCGGATTTGATGAAGGTTTGGTCTGTTTTCAGTTCTTACACATAATTTCCACTCACTGCAAATGACTGTGCGGGTCACATTCCTTCTTTTCATTTTTACCAGCAAGCTGATGCTGTTTTCACATAGGAGTAATGCCTGTGATGTACTTGCAGAGGGATGAGGGGAAAAGAGGACAAACATATGAAGTTATTTTTTTAATACAGAATATTAAATTACAGCCAACTATTAGAGGGAATTGTTTTGTTGAGATTGAATGAAGGAATCACATACCAACTATTCGAGAGATCTAAACTCTCCACTTTACAATATTCTCTACTCATCCTCTCAATTTGTTGTCTTCCTCCTTTGAGCTTCCCTCACACGTTCCCTAAACTAAGTAATTCTAGTTACTTGGCTGTTATCATGACCTGTATTTTTATTCTCTTACTCAGATACTTTGTTCAATCCTCTGCTTCTCTCCTATTTCTTCTTACATACACCCACCTCATAGGAGGTCTCTTTCTGTCTACATACTCCAAGTGGGCGAATGTCAGCAGCTCCCATAGATACCACACTAGGTTGTGATGGTTAGTTAGTTTGTATAAAGTGGAAGAGGTCAATTGAATCTCGAACTGAGTGTATCCCTTAATTTTTTACCTATGTGTGGGACAATAATAATGTCAAATAGCTCTAGGTAGCCCCTCGTTTGATGGTCTTTCTTAAATAGGCTTCACCTTTAGAAATCCAATGGGATAAATACACTTTTTTGGTGCTTGATTACTCACTGGTCATTGCACTTTGCTTGTACTCCATTCCAGTGTGATACTCCGGTGATCTAGTGGTTCATTGATGCATATCCATTTCCTATACTTGTAGTGTCTTAGTTTTGGCCGTGAAAGGGCAGTGGTACTTGGGCTTTCTCAGCAATGTTCAAGAATCACCTGATGGTGATTCCTTGTTCAAACATGTTGGTGTTTCTTCTATTATACTTTTATTTACTCATGCTGAGGCTTCCTTAATTTGAGTTGGTGGAGCTATTGGTCCTTGTCGGATCTTGTTGTTGAAGTTAATAATTTCAACTTAATTTTCATAATGATGAGTTTCGGTTTGGGTCAAGACTTGTCAGATCTTTTTGTCCCCAAACACAATGCATCCAAATACTATGTAGCCTAGGTTTCTCTTCAATGGAGCCATACTCAAGCTTCTGTTGTTGACCCAAGTTGGTGACGTTTAGCTGTTGCCTATTTTTTGGACCTGTTGCTTGCTCAATGTGGTTGCCTTTTTCTTTTCCTTGTCTTCTTTTGGCAGTGTTCATAATTGTTTTGTTCGCGTTTCGCTGGTTATTTTGTTGGATTGAATAAAGCTCTCTCACATAAGAAGACATTGCATCTTCTACCTTGTTAATTTTTGCATTTGTGTCATCTTACTTCGTTAGCCTCAAATTCTTTTTTTCTGTAAGATATTTCTGTAGAGTTGCTCATAACTATGTCCTTGATCTTCGTTCCCCTAGTAAAATGTCATATTGGACGAAGGATTTAAATATTCAAAGTTCTTTTTATGTTTAAATTTCGTTCAAATATTTCGCTTTTAACAAATATATGTTGTGTTTACAAGTAAGTATTAACAGTTGTTTCCATAAATTTGGGCCTGCAATTTGTTTTGCCTCGTCTCCTTTCTTTTTTCTGGCTGTTTGAAGATTTTGTTTTCCCCATTCTTGCAGGCTGAGAGTGCAATAGCAGCACTGAGCACTAGTGGTGTGATTTTGGGTTCACTGCCTATAAGGTTTGAATAACATATTTTTCCTTTCATTTCAACTGTCCTAAAACCTTCGGGGACTCTCATAATGTTTATTAACCATTATGTTTTGGTATGCAGGGTAAGCCCATCAAAGACACCAGTGCGATCCCGTGCTCCTCCTCGTAACCCTATGCACTGAATCATCCTTTCATGTTTCTGGGGTTAATTACTGCTCAGAGATACATTTACATATATACATTACATACATAGAAACAGACATGTTTTAAGGTACTATGTTGTTTAGTTGAGACTTCTCCGTCGTCGGTATGGTTAAGTATGGACATCTTTATATCTCGTTGGGGCTATGGGCTATGTGTTTAGCTTGTAGAGTTGAATGGCTGGCATTTTGGGGTTCTTTAAGGCTTTTAATTTATGATGGTTGGTCTTGCAACGAGAGAGGATTTCATGGTTGGTTGGATGTTATGTTTTTAACATCCGGAGTTTATAGTTTATTTAAAGAAACATGTTTAAAAGTAACTAAACTGTTTAGTTGTCTGTCTGTGACTGTATGGATTTGTCTTTTGATCTTTTCTCGTATATGCCATGTGAAGAGCTGTTTCAAAGGCTCACTTTTGGTGATATTATATTTGTTATCTAGTACTGTCTGTCTTTCTACCATGGTTTCTTGTTAGCCAGCATTGGCTGCTAGTGTTATGTTTATCTGGTTGCCTTTCTCCCACCAACCTTTGTCTTTTTCTTTTTTGAAAATCAAACAACCATTTTTTTTTGATAAGCATCAAATACCAACCATGTTTGATTATATATATAAACAAAAAGACACCCTAGATTTTGGGTCGGGAGGAAGGTGCCTTGGTTTAGGAATGATTTGAGAGAGTCTTATTACAAAATAGGTCTTAATATTCACATATGTCCTTTACATGATTGCTCATTATTGAATTTAATTCATTACCATGGTCTCTTTCTAAAAATTTAGTGACTATTGATTTTAATGACTCTTATAAATTTTAGGATCTCTTCGAACATAGAAAAATATGTGCTCTTTAAAAAAAATATCAACATACACAAGTTTATCCCAACACATTTAGGCATGTAAACTTGGAATTCATCACATCGTCTGAAGTTTTATTTTTTGCTTTCAACTGTGCTATTTTACTGTAGTGAATAGTTTTGTTGTATTCATCTTATATGATCTCAATATTTTGTTTTTAATTTTCTATAGTTCTACTTCTACTAATAGTTTTTTTTTTTTAAAGTTAGTTTTGAAAATTCAGTTTGCTAATTCAGTTTTGAAAATTCAGTTTGCTCTTTAAAAGGTTTTGTTTTTCATTGTAAAAAAAAAGGTTTTGTTTACCTTTTTATATTGATAGGCTATATAGAATTTGTCTCTTCACCTTTTTATTTTGACAAAATTTGTCTCTTCACTTCTAGCGATAGTAAATTCTCACATTTGTAAAAATTAAAATTATTTTGAGAATTCCATGTAGATCATTTTCAATTTCCGGAAACCACCATTTGTTGGCGGATATTTGTCTAGTTGCCAATTCTTGTGTTATTAAGCACCTATTTATGCAACTAATATTTGTTTTCTTCATTTTTTGTCAAATTGGTAGTCATCAAACAACATATGTTGATTTTAAATTGATAGAAAAAATAGAATTATAAAGGAGTGGTCGATAGTTGTGTCGTGAATGCCTTGAAAGCAACATCCAACATAGAGAAATTGGCTGCTTAGGAGGAGTGATAAAGGCTAACAAGAATAGACCGATAAAGAATAAGAGAGAATAAAAGTAGAGCTATAGAAAAGCAGGAGCGAATAAGCAGCACTTGTTGTTCGCTTTTTTTTGTTGTTGACAAAGTTGTTTGCTATATATCCTATGATTTATCTATAGGATAAGTGGTCAACGAGCCAAGTTAGAGTACAGGGTCTTAAGAAAACCATCATTCATCATTTAGAGCTGTCAATGGGCTCGGCCCATAGGGTCAAACATTTGTGGGTTGGGTCGGCCAAATATTCTAATGGGCTGCATATTTTATGGTCCAGCCCAACATCAGCCCATGGCCCAATGGGCCACAAATAATTGAATTTTTAGAATTTTGACCATAGTTTTTTCTACAAATGAGCAACATACATAAAGACAATATTTTGGGAGTAACATACCGTATACATAATATAAATAAATCTATTTTGGCTCAAACAAAGCCAATTTAAATCTGTTTTGGCTCTACAAATCACCATGAATAATACACTAACGCTTTGTCCACTAGCCCATGGGCCAGTCTGGCCCAACCCATATATATGATCGGGCCAATTGGGTCAGGCCAAAAAACTTAGCGTTGTTTTTGGGTCCGACCTAACTAAATAATCGGGCCACTGGGCCGGCCTAACCAAAATTGACAGCTCTATTCATCAATGAATGAAGCTCATACCTCTTCAATAAAGAGACTAACACAATACTAAGACTAAACGTATAACTAACTTAGTGTCAAAGTGATTTTGCATCTTCGTGGAGGCCAATTTAGTCCCTGCAAAATCAGAAATATTATTTTTATTCTTAACAATGTCAAATGTGGGTCAAATTAACTCATATGATAGTTTTTAAGGGACAATTTAGCCCCATTAGAGACTAGTTTGATCCACATTTTCATTTCTTGGGACCAAATTTGTATTTATTATTTCTGAGAGACTAAATTAATCTCCACATTTTTTAATATAAATGATGAGAGTCACTAATGTGTGATTCCCATAGTATAGATAATTGTAATCCTGTCAAATGGGCTTGATAATTTGATATTGGCGTAAATACTTAAATTGTTATCACGTTTATACTTTTTCTCTCATTCTCAAGGTGTTTATAATTTTAATTTCTAATACAGAAAAAATAGTTGAAGTTATTTTTAAAGATTTTTTATTCAAATGAAAAACATAAATTTTGACTCTCAAAATTTTCAGGTCAAGCTAAACCACTGATTTACCTCACTACTTAAAACTTATGGATTGGTCGCCGATCACAAACACTCTTAGAATAAAGTAATGATGCTTGAATGTCATTATACCAATGAAAACAAGTCAGACAAATATACATAAAAGAATTGTAAAAGTACGTATTAAACTAAATACTTGTTAAATCTAGGGGTGTGGTTGAGTGGTTGAGGCTCATCCTCCTTTAACCAAGTGTCGAGGGTTCAATCCTTGCATTGGATATGGAACAGTTTTAAATCCCTGGGTTAGCTGTCCCATTCAGCGGTGGATACCCTAGTCTCGACAAAAAAAAGTTGCTTAGTAAAAAGCAACTGTTTACTTTTAATATTTTTACTTACTTAATTAGTTATTTATTTATCTATTTATTATTTGGTCAAAACATCTTTATTTATTATACAATAGACAATAAAGTTGACTAGCAGGGGTTGGTATATATTGACTTCAAGTATATTAATAGTAAAATGCTATATTAATATTATTTAATTTTGATGAGCATATATGCAAATTAATTTTAAATAATCCATTTTTTTATAAGTATGCACATGAATAGTAATTATGTACTTGTATTTTAAATATAATATTATAGATTAAAATAATGAATTTTATACATTTAAATAGATTTAAAATTGCTATAAAAAAGATAGATTTAAATTTTTTATGGATTTTTTAAAATAATCCTGTATTGAAAACTTTACTTCCAATAATAGAATTGATTGCATGCTTTCACAATATAAAAAATCTAAAAACATAAATATATGGATTTTCTTTTTTATTACAAAAAATTTAGATGAGTTGGACTCCGGGGGCTCACCAAGGGCATTCCGCATGGTGAAGTATATAGAGTTCTATTTTAAACCAAGGGTACCGAGGATCTGGACATGCAGAATGTCATTATGGAAAACTCATTACCAATTAGTGGCTAACAATCCCCATGAAGATGATTTGGAAGCCGATATGTTATTAAAAGAGATTGTATTACCATTTTTAGTTCCCAAATATTGCTAGAACTAGAATAGCTCTGTATTTGCCTATTTATCGGATTTTTGATTATGTACCAAATTGTATTGATTCTTTGTTTGTTAATTAATGAAATACCATATATATGATTTTTGATTTTTGATTACAATGAAAGGAAAAGACAGAGAGACAGAGAAAAAACTAAATTTTAATCCTAGTTATGGCCAAGGCATCAACTAGGAGAGTGGTATGAATAGTTGCAGGACACTGAATCCAATTATGATAACCTTGTCCCATAGAAGAACCATATTTAGCAAGCCAATCAGCACAAGAATTTCATTCCCTTAATGAATGAGAAAAGGATAATTGTCAATCCTTATTCATCAAAGATCTAATATGGTCAATAATTGGAGCATAAGGGTGAGATTGTGGCACACCTGCTTCAATAAGAGAAATGACGGTGGTAGAGTCTGATTCACAAATAATACGACGAAAGCCATTATTTAAAGCAATCATAAGACCCTTTGCAATAGCCTGAAGTTCAGCATTTATGATAGTTGTCATGTCGCAGCCACCAGAAAAGCCAAGAATCCATTGCCCAAGATTATTCCTAAAAAAGTGTAATCCAAATCTTTTTAATCAAAAATAATAAAGCGTAATCAAACACCTTTATCTTTTTTATGATTATAAGATTATGGCTTTAATACTCAAATATTTTTAATCAATACTCCATTTGTTCCAAATTATATGAGTTTGTCTCATATTACTTGACGTTTTACAATACAAAAGTAATATTAAATTTTTGGTCACAAAAAGTAATATTAAATTAATTTCCCAACAAATGAAATTGAGAATTTAAAAAATTAAAAGTTCACTTCTATACATTTTTATAAAAAAATTATTAATTGAAAAATATTCTCTTAAATATTTTCTTGACTAAAATATTCTCTCTCTTTTTTTGACTCACTATAATATTCTCTTTTCCCAACGAATAAAATTTTTAGACTTTAAAAAATTAAAGGTTTACTTCTATACATTTTTATAATTTAGTTTTATAAAAAATATTATTAATTTATTGTAAAAAAATATTATTAATTAACAAATATCCTCTCAAATATTTTCTTGTCTAAGATATTCTCTCTCTTTTTTTGACTCACTAGAATATTCTCTTAGGTATTAGTCAATTTACATATTTATATTTTTTCTGCATTTAATATTTGCAACCACTTACCATTTAATACATGACCACAAGATAATTCCTGATTGTTTATACAAAATTTCCAAAATTTAAATAACCTTCGTTTTTCACGGAAAAAAGTAGAAAACCGAAAGCAAATATTAAGAAGCTTCATTGTCAACGTGATAAGAAGAAACTGAGCTTTTTCTTACATATGAAAAGCTCATTACCCTTAACACAATTCTTAAACAAAAAAAGGTGATCGAGTCGTAAAAAAAAAGACAAAGGTGACTCATTAATTAAAATTAAAAATCTTAAATTGTAAAATCCATGACATGCCTAACCTTTTGTTTTCGTATGATGACTGAATGCAATGTGGGTGACATACTGACACGTGTGAATAAATGGGCAGTTATCGAAATTAATGAAAATTTGGGTCCAATTTTTTTATTATTTTTCTTCTCACTTTGATACGTTCATCATTTCATTTCATCATCGTCACATTCACAAACCCAAGACATCAAATTGGGACGTTCTTCTTCTCTCTCAAGAAGGTCCAAAAAGTCAGTGCAGCGAAAACGAACGGACGATCCGAAGAACAAACACCCTTTTCATCTCTCTTCTCAACATTCTTCTTCTTCTTCAGTATATTAGTAAGATAAAACTCCATCTCTTTCATCAATTTTATTTTTTTGCTTTTATTTCGCTGTGGGGTTTTAAAGTAGTTACAATATTCAGCTCAGTTTGATCTTATGTAAATCAAAATAATTTAGACAAAAAACCTTTGTCTCCGTGTGTCTGTGTTTGATCAAATATAAGGTTTTGTTTGTGGGTCACTTGTTTATTTATTTACTTACTAGTCTGTTAACAATCGTCACATACAGATTCACAAGAAAAATCTGAAAGTAAAGGAAAAAGGTAGAAACTTTTGATTTCTACACAAGTGATCATGGCTGTTGCTGAGAATGTTGGTCCCAAAATCGGTTCTTCGAATCAGAATTTGGACAACAACACAGTATCATCCAACTCAACTGAGGTGGAGAAATCGAAACCTAGAATCAACGGGGATCAGAATTTGAACAATAACGGTGTGATCAACCACCAACACCATGACATGTCAGTTCCCAACGGTAATTATAACTACAAGGCTCATCAGATGCTTGCAAATGGGGTACAAAACCAGCAGTTGATGGTGAACAATGATGGGTATGTGATCAATGGTGTCGGTAATGGGGAGAATGGAGGTGATCGCTTCAATCGTGAGATGAGGGATTTGGAGGAATTTTTGTCTAAGTTGAATCCCATGGCTGAGGAATTTGTGCCTCCATCACTAATAACCAATGGTCATGGCTATTTAGCTGGACCTGCTGCTGGGTTTGGTTACCCTAACAATTATATACTTCTCAACAATTATGCTAATGGCGACGCTCAAACTAACAGGAGGGTATGGATATTTTGTTTTGATTTCTTTCGTTATTTTTCTTGTAGGTTTCCTATGCAATTTTTTACTTTTCTCAGTACATTAATAATTAATAATGTGTTTCAGAGGAAGAATGGCTACAGCAATGGGAAGCGGAGAGTGAATCATAAAATAGATATGGAGAAAAGAGAAGAGATGATTAGGAGGACTGTGTATGTGTCTGATATTGATCAACTGGTATGAATTTCAGCTGTCTTTGTGGATTCTCTCGTTTCAGCTAGCTTGCGATTTTGACCATGTTTAATTATTTCAAGGGTTGTTGTTGTGTTATGTTGTAATGTAGGTTACCGAAGAGCAGCTGGCAGCTCTCTTTCTTAACTGTGGCCAGGTAGAAACGGTTATATTGTGTCAGTGATTTGTGTTTTATTCTTAAAAGAACTGTTATATTGTAAGGAAAATATCACACGAAAATGTAACGCAGTTTGATTTGTGTTGAACTAGCCACATCAAAGGTTTTTACTTATTATTTTTGAACTAATTAACCATATAGCGGCCTTAGCAATAGTAATATTTTTCTTAATGATGGTGGACCATATTACTGAGTCAACTCCTCTTTCCTGGCTATAGGTTGTTGATTGCCGTGTATGTGGGGATCCCAATTCTATTCTCCGGTTTGCCTTTGTTGAGTTTACTGATGAAGGTAAGCTACCGCCAAATATATATCATCCCTATGCTGTAATTATTATTGACATTTCACTGTATCAACATTGTTATGCCTGCAGAAGGTGCAAGGACTGCTTTGAACCTGTCGGGAACCATGCTCGGATATTATCCATTGAGAGTGCTACCTTCCAAAACTGCCATTGCACCTGTTAATCCAACTTATTTGCCCAGGGTAATACTTTTTCTAAGATATGTTTTTTACATGTTCTAGAAAGCGAATTACCAAAGTGACCTAATAATGTATCTCTTTTATCTCTCTTACCATTGTAATGGTGCTGTGTTTATCAGTCTGAAGATGAAAGAGAGATGTGCTCAAGAACAATCTATTGCACGAACATTGACAAGAAGGTAGTTTAGGATTTGACTCTTTGTTAGAATCTTGCTTGGGGGAATTACTCGGTCTTTTTCCGTGCCTGTTTTGTAGCAATTGAGGTTCAATTCCTAAACTTCTTTTCTTGTTACTGCCGCAGCTTACTCAAGCAGATGTGAAACACTTCTTTGAATCTATCTGTGGAGAGGTTTGTAGTTTCTGGTGAAACTAGGCTTATAATGCTTTTTGTTGGTTGAATTTTTAGTATCGAATAATGAAACATTTTCCATTATGTTGTTATATTGTCTGCTTTCAATGCTTGAGTTTCTGTTGATAGTTGAATTCGAGTATCATGCAAAAAAATTTCCTTTGTTTTGGTGTATTATTATCTAGGTCCAACGATTGAGGCTTCTTGGGGATTACCATCATTCAACTCGAATTGCATTTGTTGAGTTCGCAGTGGTAATTACTCACTAGCTTTTCAACGTTCTTATTTGTATTTGACTCAACTGTTAACTCTTGTTTACTTGGCTTTTTTAAAAATTATTCTCTATTAATTTGTGAAGTTACAACCCTCAGATTGAGTGCCACTGTTGGGTTTGTATGCTTTGTGGTATTAGTACCATCACATTGTCTACTAAAACATCCCTGAAAAAGAATCAAGAGAAAAAAGAAATTAATGATGTTAACTTTTGTGGAAGTCTTGAATCTTGATGGCTGCACTGCTCACATTTTTTGTTACTAGTTCATTAGTTGCACATCTCTATAATTACTTGCTGTAAGATGCACCATGGAGGTATAAAATCTGCTTCACTTAAATGGCATGCATTGGACATAGCTAGAGCACGAAGGTGCAATTAGAACAACCGGTGGGAACTGGGAACAGAAGGAAGGGGGGGATTCATGTGTAGGGGAAGGGTTCTTAAAGGCATTTGTTGGTCTTTGATCTGGCACTTAAGTATGCTTTTCACCTCTAGAAGTCCAAATGGATAGAATTTTTTGTAATGGTCGATTATTCGTTGATTGTATTGTGCTTTGGTATGATCCATTAGTGGTCTAGTGGTCTACTCTAGAGATTCTTATCAATTTGCTTTACTTTTTAGGGGGGGGGGGGGTATGATCCCTGGCTCACTCTATGTCATGAAAGGGTAGTGGTACTTAGGTTTGCTCAATATGATTCGATGATTTTTTGTTGTTGCAATCATATGATACTGACTCTAGGTACCCAGGGACGGAGCCACATGCACACATGCCATGGCTCCAGCCCCCCTGTCCGATAACAATTCTTTTACACTATATGATACAAGCAAGATATCATGATTGATATGGAAGCTTGTAGTGTATTGGTTCTATTTCGAGGCTTTTAAGCTTTCAATTCTATCTTGAATTCTTGACACAGCAAACTGCTTCTATGCTCACTATCTAGGCACTTTGCGTTATGTAAATAATAAGGAAACTTTCAAAAAAACCTTTTCAGTTGATAAATATAAAGGCTAATCTTAAATTGACTTATTTTAAAATAAATCAACAATTAGTTGACAACACCTAATTAACAAACTTGACAAAAATTACTTCGCACATATTCAAACCCTTTTAAAAGATGCAAGACACCAAAAAATTAGAGTTGTGCTTGTTCCGTGTAATGTAGATTTGGCTATAGATATTTTTATGACATGCAAGAGACACATCCTATATATATATATATATATATATATATATATATATATATATATATGGGATAGATTTTAGTTTTCAACTTGCACCCGCAGAGATTCGATCCTGGCTCTGTCCCTGTAGGTACCATGTTGGTCTTTCATCCATTATAGGGAGTTTTGGAAGTGCTAATTTGAGCTTATCTTATGAAATAAACTTGTGCAAGTAGGGGTCTTCAAATCCAAATAAAAATCGCAAATTGATCCAAACCAAACCAAACCGCAAATGCTAGCTCATTTATCCAACAGTTATACTTTGGTCAAGCAAGCTTATAAGCTAGCTTATTGGTCCTGTTAACCAAGGTAATTAAAACCGGACCGGACGTTGAACCGGAAGAGGCAGTGGTTCAGGGTTCTTTGGGTCCAACTGGTTGAATCGGGGGTTCAACCGGAATCAATTAAATATATTATTTAATATTTTTATTACAATATATAAAGGATAAAAAATAAAAAATGTCATATTATTCATAACTTCATACCACAAAAATTAAATTAGACTTAACTTAAATTCAACAACACAATAATATATCTAAATCATACTTAAAGTTTCACGTAAAACTAAATCAAATATGTCACAACAACTGTGGTATCATCAAGCTTGCCACCATAGTAACAGAATCCAACATCGTGGAGAACTAGCAACAGTTAAGTAAGCCATTGATAACAGATGAACTTGTTAGCTACACAAACTCAAGAGTGACGGCAGAGAAGAGCTGGAAGGTGGAGGTGATACAGGAAGCAAAATGAACTTGAAAGAAAGCATCAAAAGATGTACTTAGTGGGAAGAAAAATGAATTTGAGAAATAGGACAAAGAAATTAAAAGACGAGAAGAGCAGGTGGAGGTTACAAAAGGAAACATTCAAACATTAGCTGTGAAAATAGTCCCACATCGTGCACAAAGCCAAAAGAATGAGGAGCGCTTATTATAAATAGATGTGCAGCATCTAAAGAAGGGAGAGAATAAGCTTTGGTTGGCTGACAAGTCATATGTCATATATGATCACCTATGATTGGGAGTTAAAACAGTCTAAAATGTCAAATTTTTAATTTTTAATAATCCGGTCCAAACCATTTGACCGCGGTTTTAGCCGGTTTTCCCGGTTCTTAAGCGGTTTTGCGGTTTACCAAGCGGTTCCTGCACAGTCCGGTTATAGTGGTCTTCCGGACCGGATAGGTGTCCGGTTCCCGGTCCGGTTTTGATTACCTTGTGTTAAACACACTCTTAAGCTTCGTAGAGTAGCTTATAGACCTTATTCGGAGTTTCCCATTATTCCCTCTTCAGTTGTATGAATATCTTGAGCATAACATGCACAGTTATAGAACAAGCGTCTATTGAATAGCTTATTTAGGCCGATTACCGAAATGTCCTAGTAGTCACCCATGCCAAAATGCACCCCGTAATCTACACCCCGCCTATTTAAATGCCAAAATACTACAAGTTTTAAAATGATTGAAATTGTTATATCTTTTAAATGTGATGAAATATTTTGCTTTCAAGACTTATATGTAGTGTTTAAAGTGCTACCACTCAGCTGTCTCTAAATATTTCTTTCTCTACTGTTTGTTTTGCCATATGTCTTCCCTTTTGGCTGTCTGAAGATTTTCTTTCTGTCACTCTTTCAGGCTGAGAGTGCAATTGCAGCTTTAAGCTGTAGTGGTGTGATTTTGGGTGCACTGCCCATAAGGTTGGATAGATTTCTCTCTGATTTCAGTTGTCCTAAAAACTTCAGGAGCTCTTTTAATGCCACTTCAACAACTTTATGTTTGGTTTGCAGGGTTAGTCCATCAAAGACACCAGTCCGGGCTCGCGCTCCTCGTTGAATTGACCTTCCATGTTTATGGGGTTGAATGCTACTTACATATATACGTACATAGCAACAACAGATATGTTCCATGGAAGCTGTGGCGTTTAGTTGATACTTTTGTCCTCGTATCTTGAACTATGGTATCTCTGTTTCCCCTTTGGGTAATGGGTTCTCCGTTTAGCTTATAGAGTTGATAGTACTTCGAGGATCTTCGATAATTTATGATACACAATGTGTTGTGTTGATCTTGCTGCGCCCGAATTTTATGGTTGACTGTTGTTATCTGGAATTTATTTTGAAGAAACATGTTACCGACAGAAGCCTTTGTTAGTCATGTGCTGTTTATTTGGTTTTATGCATATCTGCATGGATATCTGTTTTGATCCTCTTCCTATGCCATGTGAAACAGAGGCTGATTCATAGGTTGCTCTGTCTGTTATTGTTATTGTCATTGCAGTAACCTGACCAACCCCCAAACAGTACCATCACCGCCACGTGTACTGTTTTGATTTTCTGCTATGGTTTTTTAGTATAAGCTAGCATTGTTTGGTAGTGTTACGTTTCTCCCACCAACCATTAGGCAGGTTAGGGAGAAGATTTCTAGAAGGGAGGAGGCCAACTTGTTTGGTTTTGGAATGATTTAGACCCCCAAATCAATGTTTCTCCCAAATGTTTGCAATTTGTTGCGGACTTAGTTTCCAAAAGTTTCCCTTACAACAGTAGAGTTCAAGTCACCAACATGTCCCTCCTATTCTCAGGAATACAAGTCTTTTAGTTTGAGTTCTGTTGGTGATTCTGTTTGGTGGAAATTTGACTCATCAGCAGATTGAGATTGGTTAACTGTTACCATCTGTTTTGCATTGAGAAAAGGGATTACATTGTTTTCATAATGAACTAAACGTTCCCTCACTATGTAAATGTTATTCCTACTTTTTTTTGGGTCAAAGTTATTCCTACTTTTAAGAGGGTGGATTCTCAATAATCTCAACATTTAAATCTCAATAATTTTATCCATATCTGTTTATCAGTTTTGTTCTGGGGAATATGCTTTAGGATGTAGAGCCAAGGTTGGTCCAAGAGGAAAGAAGGGCAGAAACGGAATAAAAGAGAAAATAGTCACATACCCAACATCAAGGTTTCAGAACTCTCCTCTCAAGGGCTTACTTTCACAATCCTATTTGGCCATTAGAGAATGAATACCTTGAGTCCCCCAAAACCCATTATAAGATTCAAAAAGAGATGGCAAAATGGACTGATTGTTGCCCGCTCTGCATAGCTCGCCAACTCGGCAGGCTGAGACAGGCCAATCTGCAAAGTTTATTTCTTATTTTTTCCTTTGTTTTAAACTAATTCTAAACATGGCATGTCAATCCACCAACTTGTCATTTTTACCTTATATTTTGCGGGCTTAGGCGGGCCAACTTGCCTATTTTAAGCCTTAAAATATGAATTAATTACATTATTTATTTATTTGGCGGACTATCTCGTCGATCTGCCAACCAACTGAAGGGTCAGGCACACTCTATTTCTAAACTCACAATTCTTTGGCGGATTGACTCGCCTCGTTAATTCTTTGGCGGGTCGACCCGCTTTGCCACCCCTATGTTCAAATCCTTCTCGGCAACTCTATATCCAATTGGGGCGATTTGGTGTTGTGATTCTTGAACCATTTTATCACGAGAAAAAAAAGTCGGCCGAAGAGAAGGAACCCTACGATGCTCTTTGCCACAAGAAATGAATGTACTTGGGTATAGTAAATGTGCCAAGGGTTAATGATGAGTAAACATCAAGTAATAACGAAACTTTTAAGTTATGGATTTTCTTGCTAAACACAATGAACTTAATTTTAAGGTTTCGAAGAATGCTGGTGGGAATACAATACAAAAATATATTGTTAGAGTGGCACTAGTGAAATTACTAAAGCTATACTTAATGATCTAAGAGATAAAGAAATGGATTAGCCCTACAACAACTCATTACACTCTTTAATTAATTCTAGAGTGAGAAGTGTGAGAAAGTAGGTTGTGGGGAACAAGCTAGAAGACTGTAAGTCAGTCAAGGAAACAATGAAGTTAGATTTGGGCTAGTAAGTGAGTGAAAGTCGGATTGTACGTTGAAGCTCAAATAGCGAGCCAGTCAAGGAAGGTTGTAAGTCATGGCTATACATGTGGTCCGATTTGGTTTGGTTTGGTTGGTGGAATAAAAACCGTGGACCGAACTGAACCGTGCAATTGACTGAAATGAAAAATTGAATAGATCCAATAAATATCAATTTTTTGCGGTTTTCTATTAAGCTAGTTTGGTTTTGAACATTTCTAAATGTCACTGCTGCAATTTTAGTTCACCTAACACAATATTGAGTTTGGCTAATATTGGCGTGAAAGTAAAAGAAGAATAAAAACATCATTTTCTCCAATTTTTTGTTCATAAACTATAATGTAGCAGGAATCCCATGATAATGAGAAAAGAAGGTTAAAATGAAAAACAAGAAAAACTAAAGAATGAATCCTATGCATCAGAATTGACAAAGCAAAAATTTCAAGACAGTGAATAAATTTGTGAGTACCCTCTAATTGAATATGTTCTTCAAACTTTCTAGTTAAATTAAAAGTGTCAGTTTTCTTTTTTGAGGAGGTTCTAGAACTCCTTTTGAAGCTTCTCATCAGAAGCTGAAGCTGAAGATTGCTGATCTTGTGGAGGTCCTAACACTCCTTTTGCAGCTACTCTTTCTGTGATTAATCCAATGCCACAAAAATGAACATAAAAATTAGTTAAGATTTGGAAAATTTTAGTTCAAAACAAAATTTTAGCAATTGTTATTGGTTAGATACTAAACCAATGGTGGAATTTGAAGGAAGAGGTGAAATATGTTCTGATATGCGATCAACTGTCTTTTTCTCATATGATGATGATGATGTTGGAACAAACTGTTCATTTAGGCCATAAAGGGGTTGGTAGTATTCTGGAAACCAGCAAATTGGAAATTGATGTCCACCATACACAGTATAATAGTTCTGCATAAAATTGCGCAACAAAATTTAGATTGGGGAATCTAAAGCTGATATAAAAGAGCCTAGTTCTTAAGAAAACTAACCATTTCATAAAGGTCTTGTTGGCTAGAATAACCAGGGTACCTAAACATTGGAGAGACATATTTATTTAGAATAGGCTATGTATATTTCTAGTCTCAAGAATTTATTTTTTTTGCGGTTTTTTCTATAAATTTTGGTTGAACTAATGATTTTTAGTCATTGGTATCAAAAGCCACTAGAAGCTGGTAATGAAAATTCTGTGTTTTATGTGGATATTGATATGAATTTCAATCAGAAAGACCAAATTTAAAATATAACATTTTGTAGTAACAAAAAACAAATAATTTTGTTTTACAGAAACTTAACTGAAAACACTCAATGTAGAGACCAAAAACATGATTAGATTAAACCTTTATAATAGGACAATATGCTAGGTAAATTTGACAGATATAAAAGAGCATAATCTTTGCATACCCGTAGACTGGATGAGAAAATGTATATTGGTGGGGTATATACTGGTTGTAATAAATGGAGGGGCTTTGAAATTGAATTGGTACCATATTCCTTATATTCCTTGAAGGACTGTTGAATTTCTTTCTTCCTGAAATATTTAAAAAGTAGGAAAAGACTGAGAAGTCAAAATGTCCAACCTTATTAACCAACAATGACATATTTGCTTTGGTTTGCACTTTGCATGCAAAAAAGAGTATGTTTCAGATTTACAAAATTATCATCAAGCTATTTTAGAATTTTAGAATCAAAACAAAGTGAAAAACCTGACCTGTTTTAGATGGAACAGTTTTTTGTGCACCTAGAGCAGCAATATTACAATTGGCTTTCCTTCCTTCAATCACAGGATAAGGATTTTGACAAGCTAGTTTTGCAGAATCTGGTTTCTTAAAGGTCACCTAACAAACCAACAAACAAAAACAATAGAGATTATTAAAACATAAAAACTAAGTACAAAAGGAGTAGAAAAGTGGTTGTTTTTGTTACAAAGCCATATCCTTTTGATCTTCCAGTTCTTCTATCAGTGATAACAGCAGCTTCTAATATGTCTCCAAATTGATCAAAATAGCATTTCAAAGTGTCTCTCTTGGTCTCCCAAGCTAATCCTCCAACAAAGATCTTAGTTGTTGTGTCATCAACTTGTTTTGGACTCATCATCTTGTTTTGTTTTGGCTGTGACATTTGAATTCAGTTCACAAAAGTGTAGAATGAACGAATAGGCAGAGAGTTCAAAAAGTCAGTATAGTCGTTTGGTTGATTGTAAAATATGAATATGAATAGTAAATAATCAATCAAATCAGAATCTTCTACCAACAATGTGCTTTAGGGGGTCTAATTGGATTGAGATTTTAAAAATTATTTTAGAATAAAAAAGTCCTGTAATAAAAAATAGTTTATGAATAAGAAAAGTAAATTCATTACAATCATCAGCTATTTCGCTGTAATATCATGTCCTCCTAAAGTACAACCAATTACAATAGAAAGAAACTACACAGAAAAGATAATAACATAATCAATTATGGATCTAAATTACTGTTAAAAAAATCAATCTAGATTACAATACAACAAAAGTGCAGGGTATTAGCAACACAATAGTAACAGCGCCACCAAAATATGGCAGCACCACGTTACAACATTAACATGGCAGCGCAAAAAACCTCACAGTATTATGTAGATGATTACCATGCGGCAGCAACGTTAGCACGAACTAGAAACACCGTACGGTTACTGACAAGAACACACGTACATGTACTGACAAGAAGAGGAAAAGAAATAGGGAAAAAGACACTCACCGAAAAATCTGAAGCAAAAAATTGTTGGATAGAGAGTTAAAAGGTCTCAAGGTCCTGATTGAATATCATGAGATTGTTCTATCCAAAAAAATCTTTTAAAATCTTAATTCAATACAGCCACTTAGCGATTCTCGTCATCCTAGCCGAAAACTAGTCGATTTTCATACTGATAGTATTTCCTAAGATTATGCTATCGAAGATTCCCTTAATAAGAAATAAATGGTTTAAAGTGAAGAGGAGTAAAAGAAAAGAAATGGGTAAAACCAAAAAGAGAAAGAAAAGATTATTATTTTTGGCAATATGACAAGATGAGGGTGCATCTAAATAAAACAAAAATTTGAAACGACATATGATCATATATCTCCATATTTGTGTAATTATTCTAGAAAAATAAAATAAAAATCCATTTGTAATTCTGTCCGTATATATTTTTTCCTTTTTTGGGATTATAGATTTTTGTGCGCCTACCCAAATATATATTGCTTTTTAGGTAGGGTATTTTTAAAACTAAAAAGAAAAAATGTCACGCCTTTAGGGTTTGTAAAGTTTCATTCACATTATAAGGTGAAATTAATGACTTGATTGGATTAATTAGAGGAGAACAAAACAATAGCGGATTCGATGGGTTTTATCCCACCACATTCTTTCAATCAAAATCTATTTGAACAGTAAATCTTTTAGGGTTTTTTTTACCCCCGCCATCTATACCCCATAAAAATTTGATATTCCGAGAATACCCCTACAAATTTCTTCACAGATTTATCTTATTTAAAGATAAATCCGCTTTTGTTTTTCTTTCCAAATGTAGATAAATCCGTTTTTAAGAATTAAAATTACCTAATTATTATGTTTTTTATATTTTTGCAACCCGGATTTACTTAAGCAACACATAATTCCGTTTTGATAAATTTATATAACCGATTTATCAATTATTAGATAAATCCTTTTTGAAAATACTCAAAATGGATTTATCTAATATATAGGTAATCCGTTGCGTATTAAAAAATAACTGTTTTTATTAATTTTTTTAAAAAAAGTTATAAAAACACTACAAAAAATCTGTTAAAGAGTCAAAACTGATACAAAAATTATAAAAACACGACTAAAATTCTAATAAAACCAAAATAAGGTTATGCACATTTTTTTAAATTTTTTGGAGATTATGAAAAATTAAAAAAATTAATAAAAAAATAGTAAACGATGGAATTTGGTTTCACTACAATTGGAGTAGGTTGCCCAAAAACCGATTTTTTAGCCAAAATTATTCACACGGCGTACAACATCGTCGCGTGTTAACAAATATCTACACCCTTAACGGAACCAAAAGATAACCGATATTCATATCTATTTTATTTTTAACAGATTTATCACTTTTATTTATTAATTATTTTACAAAATGGATTTATCTATTCATTAGATAAATCCGTTTTGAAAAAAATTCAAAACAGATTTATCTAATAATAGATAAGTCTGTTATTATAAATTTACCAAAATGGAATTATGTGTTGCTTAGGTAAATCCGGTTTACAAAAATATAAAAAACGGAATTAGGTAATTTTTATTCTTAAAAATAGATTTATCTAATTTAAAGATAAATCTGTTTTGGAAAAAAATCAAAAACGGATTTATCTTTAAATAAGATAAATCCGTGTGAAGAAATTTTTTGATATAAAAATCACTTAAATAAAATAAAAATCACTTAAGTAAGGCCTTAAGTAAGGCCTATCTCTTTTAAATTTGTATTGAATTGTTCATTGCATGTCATTAATTAGGGTTTATGCACCTCATAGAGGGTTTCGTAAGATTAGGATTTAGATCTTTAACTTTGATGATCGAATTACATCTAGAATCTTCAATTTCCTCTCTAATATTGAAAATGTTTTTGTGAAAATTTTATGAACCGTATTCACGCCCCCTCTAGGGCTCTACATGTCTTTAAGGCCATTTGGACTAACACTAAGCACTTTTTATCCAGGTTTTTTTTAACCCACCTCTTCTCTCCATACCCTCACAAGAATTTTTTAGACGAAAATATTCCTGCCTAAAACAAACTCGCTCAGATTTATCTAGGGGGGATAAATCCGATTTGTTAATTTTAGCCCGTCGGATGTATCTATAGGGGTACATGGGTAGATACATCCGACTTTAAAAATAACAAATCGGATTTACCTTAGGGGGTAAATCCGATTTGTTATTTTCAAAGTCCGATTTACCTAGTGGGTATATAAATCTGAATTCCCAAAAAAAAGAAAATTGGATTTACCCCCTAAGGTAAATCCGATTTTGTTATTAAAAAAAATTGTTTTTTATTTAAATTTTTAAAAAAGCTTATAAAAACGCTATTAAAAATTCGTTAAAGAGTCAAAACAAATCAAAAAATTATAAAAACACCACTAAAAATCTAATAAAACCAAACTAAGGCTATCCAATTTTTTTTAGATTTTTTTCAAACTGTGAAAAATTTAAAAAATTAATAAAAAATAGTAAATGATGGAATTTGGGATTTAATGGTTGTGGTTTCACTACAATCGGAGTAGATTGGCCGAAAACCGATTTTTTAGCCTAAATTATTCGCTCGACATATAACATCTCACGTGTTAACAAACTACACCCTAAACAGAACCAAAAAACGCCCGGTATTCATATTATTCATATCTAATTTATTTTTCTAAAAAAAATATAATTTTAATTTTTTAAATGATTTATTTATTTATTATTTGGATAAAAAATCGGATTTACCTATGGTCCGATTTCCAAATCGGATTTACTCCCACCTTAGATAAATCCGATTTTAATTTTTTAAAATTTTTAGGGGAAAATCGGATTTACCTAAATCCGATTTCCAATTTTTTTTAAAATTTTTTTTTGAGCTGGGGATATGTTGGGTTTTTTAAATTTTGTGAAGGGTATTTTGGTCTTTTCACAAGGTGCGTGGGGGGTATGGAGGGATGAGGTGGGGGTACAAACAAAAACCCTTTTTATCCTTCTGGCCTCAGGTGCAACAAATTTCTCCTATTTTGAGAAGAAAAGTAAGAGAAAACACTTTTTTATGTAAATGACATATTTAACCTTGCATTAAAATTAATGTATTGCAATAAAAAATATTTTACTTTTTTAGTAAAGGTTAGTTTTGTCATTTCATACATATACATATTTCTTTCCTCTTATTTTGCCACCTACCAAACAAGGGAAGGTAAACATCCCATTTTCTACTCTTTTTATTTTCTTTCCTTTCTCTTACATTTCTTTCCTCTCATTTTCTTTTCGAACCAAACATAGGCTAAGACTTTAGAAATCATTCCGCTCTCTTCTTCTTGTTTTTCAAAATTTCTTTACTTCTAGACGCCTTCGACTAACTTTCGATTTGTCTGACCTATCAAATTGACTACTCTATATTTCTAATTTATTGTTGGTGAGGCCTAGGTTGCCTTTGGAAAAATATGGGTAATTTACTCGATTCACTTGTATTTCTCAAATTTTGACACACACGTTCTATTAATTCACGATCTCTGTGATTTATACACATAAAATACAAATTAATCTCACTTGAAATATCACTTTTGAAAAATATAGGCAACTTACCCAATCTCAGTTGCATTTAGGGGTGGGAGTTGGGTGGGTTGGGTGAGTTTTGATGCGTTTAGACACCTAACCCACAGTGGCGGAGCTTCCCAGGAGCGGGAAGGTGCCACTGTACCCCTCAAAATATTGGGAAATTATGTGTTTCCACTACAATTGAAGATGACACCAATGCTAGCTAATTCATTGCTCTTCAATATTAGTTCTCTTCAATTGATTTGGTTGGTGGGGTTGTAGTCGTTGTTCCGGTGCTTCTTGTCACAGAGTGGTGAATATGCGAAAGAGATAAACAATTGTTCTTGTTGTTATTGGATTTGGGGTGAAACTATTGTTGGATGCTGAAAGATTAAAGGTTATAGATTGTGCTTGAAGATGCCATTGAAGCTATTGCTGGATGCTGAAAGATTGAAGGTGTCTGAGAGAGAGAGAGAGAGAGAGTTAACCCATCAATTAGAATGAAGAGGGAGTGGATACGTGGCCTTTATCTAAGGAATTAAAAATGATGAAAAGCTTAAGTAAAGACACACAAGCAGATACGTGGATTTATTAGGAAAGGGTTAGTTGGTGTTGGTATATTAGAAAGGGGGAAATAATAAATAGAAATATGTTAATTGCTTTTAGCTGAAGAATCATTTAAGGACCATTTTTAAAAAAATAATTATTCGAGAATATAGAGATTAAAATGTGAGAACATGATTTTGAATATCGATAATGGAGAGCAACTAAATGAATTGCTTAAGTTACTTTTTTGTGGGGTCAAAGTGTTATATAAAATTTAAGTAATTTATAATTGATTCAAGTAGTTTTTACTCCTATGAGAATTGCTTATAAAGAACTATACATGACCCCACTTATTTATAATTTTTTTATTTTCATAATTTTTTTATTTCCCAATGTTTTCGTTTTTCACTTACCCACTCAACACCCTTTCTTTCTTGTTAAAAAAAAACACGTCAAAAAAAATTTCTTGTTAAAAAAAACCAACACCAGATCAGTTCCCAAGAGGTCCCTGTTTTTTGTAGTAAAATAAACGTTTCACATTAAATTAAATTAATTCTTATATTCTCCACAATCTCCGGAACCTTCTCACCTTTGTCACTTCTATCTATGTGCTTTTTTCATTTTTTTTCAATTTCCTTTCACTGCTTGTACTTGTACTTGTATTTTCCTCTCACCCTCCTCTATCCAACTATCCAAGCGCGATTCTCCCCTCACCGTCATCACTCATCACACGTTTCGAAGCTCACCGCCACTCACGAAAGCTTCATCTCTCTCACCACTCTAAAAAGAAAAGAAGCCAGCCATACGATAGTGAGTTTTGATTCACCCCTCCTTTTTCCCCATCTCTCTCAACCCACCTCGCCCCTTTTTCTTCCTCATCTCTCTCGACCCACAAACAACCCAGCAGATCTGTACACAGATTCAGTGCCCATAGAGCCAAAAATTACTTAAAATTAAATGGTAAATCAACAATGAAGTTTTCGTGTTTGTTTTTTTCGTTCAAAATTGTTGAAGAACATGGAAACTAGAGACAAAAGCTTGAAATGACTATAATATTGATAAATGTAAAAGTGATATAAATGAAAAAAGTTCAAAGTAAAATACTTACCTAAGCCTATTTATAGGACACTTAATACTACTAGCAAACTATATATCTAATAAAAATTTTAGTCTTTTTTTCCAAACGAGATTCACTACTCAGGCAAATTTTTGTAATAAAAAATTAATTTTAATTCGGATCAGTTTGTCATAGTAGCCGGTGCTTATTTTGTTGTCGGCGACTAAAATTTTCCATCAAGCAACTCCACGTAGGATTCGTTTACTGCATGTCTCTTATAAATGCCGATTCTTATAGGTGTTTTTCCCATTTAGCAACCCGCGTTAATGTTGCTCTTAGACACAAAGCATGTGAAGAGCAATACGTAGGTACAGTAACATAGGTACTAGTTGTACTGATCTAGACACAAACACCATTTATTTTAAAAGAAAAAATATAAAATTTTATTTGAAACCCAACAACTGCCAAGTAGTTGGTGTAGCATGTTTGGTTTGGTGGTGGGAGCATTTAGAATTGCTTTTGGAGGGTTAAAATTGATTTTGGTGTGATAAATTGATGTTTGGCTATTACACCTAAAATCAATTACATTGGTCTAGAATTGATTCTACCATTCCATTTTTATATCTTCCAAAATTACCCTTCATTAT
Source organism: Astragalus glycyphyllos (assembly GCA_963573325.1). Classification (NCBI taxonomy): domain Eukaryota; kingdom Viridiplantae; phylum Streptophyta; class Magnoliopsida; order Fabales; family Fabaceae; genus Astragalus; species Astragalus glycyphyllos. The sequence continues at coordinate 82,131,630 of OY754307.1, read as the reverse complement.
ATTTATCTTATTTATTTTTTTAAAATTATACAACAATTTTCTAACTATAATTTAAATTATATTAAAATTTCATCTACCATAATTGCCCTTCACTAAATTTTGATATTTTATAGTTGCTCCTTACTATATTTATATTTTCCACAAATGCCCTTCACTAAGTTGCATTGCAATTTAAATTATATTCACAAATTATAATTTTAATTTAGATATTTTACATGCTCATTTAGTATTTTGGTTGTCTATTTAATCAAATTTTAAATTTCTAATGTTATTTTAAATTGATATCCATTTTGGTAATTTCACACCTAAAAGCAATTCTAATTCAACCTATCCAAACAACAATGATGACCAAAATCATTTTTTTAGTAAAGGTATCCAAACAAAAATCATGTCATATTCAACTCACTTTTAACTAAAATCAATTTTGCAAAATTAATTCTATCGAAATCAATTCTCGTCACCGCGAAACCAAATACACACGGAGTTTTCTTACTTTTCTTTTAAAATACAACACCATCGGCACCTATGTTAGTGTACCTAAGTTTTTTCCGCATGTGAAAGTGGAAAAGTGTTTTTAAGCATAGTGCTTTTTAACTGCCCTCCTCTCCTGGTCAGATCTGTTCTATTGATGTGGTTTGGTTTGCCACCATATATCCTTTTAGGGATGGACAAAATCCGATTACCCACCTGAGAACCGAAATACCCGTTGGATAAAATGTTTGTTTGGACGGATACAAACGGTTACGCGGTTAAACGGGTGAGCTTCACAGTCTTAAACGGATTGAAACGGTCGATGTCGGAATTGATGATTAAACCCAGGAGTACCCGTATCTGACCGACCCAGCAGTACCCATGCTTTAACAGCTAAAAGTTCAACAGGTAAAAGTTGAAAATACACTCTCCAACACGCGTAACTCTGAACCACAGCAGGTAATGCCTATGCTTCTTAAAGCATTGTACTAGTCTGGCCTCCTACACTCCTAGGTACAATTTATTAATTTATTATTCCAAAAATTACTTTTTGTATTAAAACATTATCTCTGTTGTTTAACTTTTTTATATTTTAAAATTATTTCTTCTTCTTCAATCTGAAAAAAACGCCATTGATGACCCGATACAAGGTTTGCTCCAAATAAACTTTAGTTGTTTCTTCTCTTATTGTTAACCGACAAAAACCACCCGACAAAACCGTGAAACCGTCCATCCGAGACCCGCCTAACCGAAAGATTCAAATGGTCGGAAATGGATTGATATTTCCAGTTATCGGTTATCTTTGGATCAATGTTTTTCGAACCGAACCCGACCATATCCGACCGATGTCCACCCCTATATCCTTTCGTCTCTAACAACCCATTGCAATGAGAGGAGCTTTCCGAAGAGGAGGAGCCGAATGTAATCATACAAATGAGAAGGAAACGTGTGGAATTGTTGCTCCTATAAAGGCACGGAAACTAACCAAGAAATATGGTTACATGATGGAAATCATACTCTTTGAATTTTTGTGGCAAGCAATAATAAGAATGGACCACAGTCCTAGATTGAAGTGGATGCTTCTAGAGACAGGCGTAGATAAAAATAAGGTAAGGGGTTTATTCCACAAACACATGGGTCCCAGTGCCCTTCCATTCTTATATTTTTCTTTTTCGCTTTTAAACTCGGGGGATCCAAACAAAGAAGCTCTTGGAATTTTGACCAAGACAATTACCATTTTAGCGTGTTTCGATCATCTTCTTTCCTCCTTTCTTTACATCACAAAATACAAAGTTGAGAGAAGAGAGAAAATAATTAAAAAGTTATAAATAATGATGAGAGAGAGAGAATTTAAGAGAGAGATAGAGAGGACGGTTGGAGATGTAGTAGAGTGAGTGGGAAGGAGTGGATTTTGTCCGTGACTTGAGAATAAAAGGTGTCCAAAAATTAGTACTCATTTTTTTATCAGGATTACAACTTATATATGAAATTGTTGTCAAACTATCGTTTTTTCTTCTTTTAAACGATTACATTGAGGAAGGAACTCTATTCCTTAGTTATGAGATTTGTAAAGTTATCTAAGGCTAAACATAAGGATAAATAGCAAGTAAAAGAAAAATAAAATGCTTTTAAAAATGTAAGTTTGTTTGATTGATCGTGTCTTTACAAATGTACAAGCTATATATATATATATATATATATATATATATATATATATGTCTCTGCTAGCCACCACACTACAGCTAACCATCGTTGGATCGAAAAAACATTCACGCACCCTAAAAACTAATTAAGAGAAGCGCTCCACCATATGAGTTATTTCTTAGCCGAGCTACTTACTCTCAGCAAATTGAGTCATCTTCTTAGTTCCTCAACATATGGGTTGAGTGTTCAAGCTCCACCACTACATCTTCTCAAGGATAGTCTTTCTTTTGCCTCCCTCAACAAGCATTTCTTCCTTAGAACCCTTAATTGTCTTTACAACAAGTTGTCCTTCATCAAAATGATGGTTATCAGCCGATGGAAACTTACCACTTCCATCTTTGGGCAACCCATGTTCCCTTCTCTTCATAAAGCCTATCCCTTGGCTACTTAGCTAAGGCTACCAAGGCTACCAACATTTTCATGTGGTTGCTCTTCTTTGAAATAGTAGGACAAAGTAGAAAGAAGAGGGTAAACCTAGGCCATTTGTACAACCTACTTCCTTTTTTGCCAATAATAACTTGGGCAAATCAGCTCATGTGCCTCGGCGAAGCTCTTCTTCAGCCAACAACTTAGCTATATTGGATGTTAACAGAAATAAAATGTTACTTTCCATTATGATATAATTATATTTTTGACTTCAAAATTAATGTCGATTGAATTTTAAGAGATTTTTTATTGGTTATTTACACGTTTTCTCGCTGATGATGGCCGTGGAAGATGATCAAAACTTACAGTAAAATTTATTGTTATGCACTCATTCAAAACGAACAAAAAAAATGCAAAGCAGACAAAGTTTCTTATGAATGACTAGGACACATCCATTAAAACTATTCTTTCACTTATTTAAAGTAGAAATTGCTAAAATTTGTCATTTGAGTTGACTAGGCAATATTTTTTAAAGAAATGAGAAAAAAAGTACACATAATTTATAGGAATGATTTTGCTTTGTGTAAAAAAAAAAGGAATGATTTTGCTTACGTAGATCCATTTAGTATTGCTTTAGTTTTTTTAAGGTAAATTATTGCTTTTGTTAACGAAGGGTTAGGTCCGTCTAATATGTTACTGATGTGTGACAAAAAGGGAGTTAGTAAGCAAAAAAACTTAAACAAAAGGAGCTTTGTGGATTTAGAAGATCTTTGTCTGATTATGTTTTATCAACTGTGATAATGACAACTTTTTTATATAATAAGTAAAAGTTTAGGTGATACGATGGGAGAGGTCCATCATATCTTAGAAAAGTTTCAAAACTCAAAGAGTGCATGCTTGAAGACCAACTATGCCGATCTAATCAAAGAATCCTTTCGGTGAATTTTTAGTGTAGTGTCCGGTGGAAAGAGTGAGTTGAATGGAGGAGATTTAACACTTGACAGTGTCCGTTAAAAAGTCCACTGGAAAGAATCTCTTCCCCTCTAATTGGTAACAAGATTTAAACTACTTCCTTGTGAAATATGAGCGAAATCCTTACCAATTAGAAATATATTTTGTTGGCGATAAATACAATTCAAAGAAACTATACTTTGCTTATTAAACTTTTTGAATGCATACTTAACAAGTAATGAGTCTCTTAGGTGACATGTTACAAGAGTTTGATTATTATGCTTTAGACGATTTTCTAAGGTGCATGAACACCGAAAGAAAAAGAAAATTCTAAAGTGGATTTCTTAAAGTTTGTCTCTTAATTATTTATCAAGAATCAGAGTCGTTATAGTGATGTTTGTGCACACCTCAATAGGTTTGGTTTTATTTCTTTTTAGTTATAACGATGTTTATGCTTATAGGTATTGGTCTAACCCCCATGTGTTTTTTGTACATTTTCTCTTTTTTATCTATAAAATTTAGGGGGAGTACTCTTTCCTTCCCGTTGTTTTTTCTCTAAGGAAGTTTTGCAGCAAAAGGTTTTAACGAGGCTCCATTTCCCTTTCTTTTGCTTAAAAAAAATATTTATCAAGAATCACTACTTCTTATTGAGCTTCAATACCCAAAAAACTATGTTGTATTGAAATGGACACGAGTATTGATTTGTATGTATAGAATAAAGATTGAGACATCAGAAAAGAGTCTCACCCAAAGTAAGTAATGAGTCTCACCCAAAGAGCGTGAGAAACCAGAAAAGTGAGAAAAATAAATAAAAAAAGTAAGATCATTTGAAAAGTCATAAACAACAATCAATTGCATTGCAATTTGCAACCCCATCATAGAAGCTACGGTTACATGACCAATTTTGAAGTATCCACGAAATATATACAGAGTGAAGAGAAACAACAAAAATAGCAGTTAGCAGAAACTAAGTAAATAATATTAGTCTAAAAATGAATATAAACAAAGTACAAGTTACCTAAACTCTTTTAGGCCTTTGTATTACCTAAACCATGTGATATGAACCTGATTTGTTACGTCACTGCCTCAGCATGACACACAGATTATCTTAATTTCTTCTCATTCACCGAAAGATGGGGTTTCCTTTGTTGCATTCCTTTTGTTGTGTCTAATCTTATTGTAGGCGCATAGCAAATAGTAGGAAAATCAGCCCTTTTTTCCTTCAAAAGACGTCACAGAAAAACCATGAGCTGATATACAATCCGAAAAGAATAAACAACAAAGAGTAATGCATATAAGATTTAAAAGTAAGATATCTCATATCATGAAAAGGAACAAAAATATCTGTCTGATTTTTTTTTGCTGTACCAAAATTAGGACATGGTAGTTTATTTAGTTTAAAAGCAAAGGGTAGCTGCTGCATGCCCACCGCCCCACCCTATAAGACCATTCCACTTGTACAAATTTAACATACACATAATGGGGTTCTTAAAAAATAGTTAAAATGAACAAATCAATTGCGCCATTTTCCACTAACTGACCTTTTTACTACATGCGTGTAGACAAATATTTCATTTTCCATTCTCAGCACATCCCACACATAATCTCTCTCAGTATCCTTTTCCTAATCCACAAGTTTTATACTTAACGGAAAAGCAGCTTTCTACTCCACTCCACACGAAACTAACCTCTCTATTTTTTCTAAAAAACCTACCACACTACTCACTATATATCTCTCTTGCTTTCCCTTCAATGTTACATTCTCTCTCTCTCTCTCTCTCACTTATTACCATTACACCCTCCCCCATTTTGTTAACAACTTGGCTTTCATCATTTGTGTTTAGACTTCTTCATCTCACCATGGGCAATTTTCTTGCTCTCTGTAAGTGTAATCCCATTTCAATATCTTATTGTAAAGTTATTAGGGTAGCTAAACAAGATGGTAAGATACTTGAGTTTAGGTCTCCAATCTGTGTCAAGGACATATTAGCAAATTTTCCTGCTAATGATATTTGTGTTTCAAAGAAGACCACAGAGCCTCTCTGTGAAGATCATGAGTTAAAAGCAGGAAGACTGTACTATTTGCTTCCACCTTCATGTTCTTCATCCACAAACGTTACATCTATAGGGAACAAAGAGCCAGAAAGTGGGATAAAGAGGATTAAAGTTTTAATAACGAAGCAGCAACTTCAACAGTTAGTGGCCAAACAAATATCCCTTGAAGATCTTCTATCAGATGTTAAAACAGTTGGTGTTAATTTATCAAACGATCGGAAGCCAAAATTGGACTCTATACCTGAAGAAAATGAGTGACATACAATATTATATTAAGTATTGTCTCCTTTTCATTTTTGATTTTCTAGCTGTTTAGTTTAACCTTTTGTTTCCTTTCTTCTTTACTGTGTTATTGTTCTTTCTTTCTGTGGTAGACACAGTCGATATTTGTAAAGTTTTGTTTTCTAAGCAAGTTCGATCATAAGGAAAGATAAAGAAAGAAATTACTAATGAATAAGGTTAACACATATATACAAGCTAATATAAAATAATTACTTAGGAGATATTAGTATCAGGATCAGTTTCCAAATTTTAACAATTCCAATATTTATCTGATGAAACATATGAGAAATTAAGATTACAATTATATAGCAGTGAAGTAACTTTATTTATTCTACAATTTTATTACAACATCATTAGAACAGTATGATGGTAAAAAGAAGGAAAATCAAAGCACACAGAACTTCCAAAGGACACTACTGCACATTCACATCAATAACTTTGCGTTCAATTTTGGTCTTAGGAATAGCAATATAAAGCACACCATTTTTCAACTCTGCCTTAACCTGATCCTTCTGGCAGTTCTGGGGAAGCTTGAGACGAGTATCATAGGAACTATAACTCTTTCTTGACCAAGAATCTTCACCACCTTCCTCCTTATTATGACCACCTTTTATGACAAGAACATCATCCTCAACCGATACTTTAACATCTTCTTTGGAAAGACCTGGCATGTCAAAACGCATTTTGATTTCATTCTCTTCTTCTTTGATGTCCCAAGGAGCACGAATCTCCCCTCCTCCCATGTTTCTTCCAGGAAATGTCATGGCATCTTCGAAAATTCTGTCCATTGTGTCTAGCATTTGCCGCATGCTCCTCATTGGTGACCATGGGTCCAAGAGGCCTACAATAAGTCACACAACAAATTAGTACACATACTATATATTGAAACCAGCGTTGTGAGAATCGGACCGGACCAGACCGAATGATTCAATCGATTGAACCGGGAACCGACCCAGTCTGGTTAAAAATGAATGGTGAACTTACCAAATGGTGAAATGTCCATGGCAACTGAACGAGGCTTTTTCTCTACGGAGGTGCCTTGGTCACCTTTGTTAACATGCACTTCCACAGAATTGTCTTTATTATCATTACTACTAGCCTGAGCTCTTACCTTTCCTGTTCCTAGCTTTGGCAATTGCTTCCTTAGTGGAAATGAGGCCATACAAGGTGCAGTTATGTTTTTGTGTGTTTTGGCAGAGTTCCCTGCTTTTGGAGATAGCAAAGGTGAAATAGTTTGTAGCGACAGTGCTTGAGCCATAGTTGTAAAGGAAAAAAAATGATTTGTTTGAGCGATGAGAAGAACTGTAAGAGTCAATTTGAATTGTCGATGTTAGAGTGGGAAGTGAGAATTGTGAATATATAGACAGTGGATGTGAAGGGTTGAGAAGGGTCTTGAGAATTTGAGAGCAAGTGTGAAAGTTCTAGACCCAACGGTTGTCTGTCGCTATTTCTTTTTGTTTTTATCTCAGTCTCAGAGTTTCGGGAATGATCTTCAAAAGTGATTTCACATCATGAGTGAGGAACAAGGAGTTATTCTGTAATCTAGTAAAGTTGTTGAATCTTGAGTAATGTTAATGTTAAATTAAATCGACTATGTTTGTTAGATTTTCCATTCATTAGCCAAGCCTTTCGCCAATTTTGAGAATTTATCCTTTCGTTTTTGTCTTCTCCTCGGTCAGTTGGCAGCTTAAAATACATAAAAGATAATGGATGGAATTTGCTCTTCACAAAAAAAAACGATATAGACTCTGTTCTGGGAAGTTCAACAAGTTAGTTACTTATTTGCCTGTTACACTAATTTGGTAAAATGTAATTAAAAATGGACAAGCTATTTTGTAGTGGATGACAGATAAACCAGTAGATTGAATTTAATGTATTTAGTAAAAGAATATTGCTATTTAAAGCGACAATTTTTAAGGAAAACCACCCATGAATTACGTGAGTGATCTCAAAAAATTGAAAAGTCAATTCAGCAACCGGCTAACACAACATAGGGTGATGTCATTGCATAATGTTGTATCAATAGTAAACCACATCATTCGTGAAGATAAAATAGAATGACAAAAATAGACATTTGTAATCAATGCTTAAAAATGAGAGAATATTTATTTAATGCAGGATAAATTAGAAAGTGAATTACAATAATCGTTTAAAAACTAGAAAAAAATGAAGCGCTATAAGTTATAAGTTCAAATGCTACTTCAAATAGCATATAGAAAAACATCGTAAACTAGTGTTGCTAAATACTTCTATTTAATTTCAATGAAATTATCTCCTACAAACTCTCCGCTAATAGCTACTTCTTAGGTCTTACTAAGCCAACCCTAACTTACAAATTTATTTGGACAAAAAATACTGTTAGTTAAACAAACATATGTCACTAATTTATAGTTTTATTTTATGTATATTTTTCAATTTTATCTTTATTATTTTATTCTTTATTCAACTTACGTGGACGACTTGACTTACACCGGAAACAATGCAATTTAGTTTAAGGGCTTAGGTCAATTTTAGTTTGGAGCCCTTGTTTCACTGTATCTGTTATGGGCATAGTTATCAAAATCGCGATATTTATCGTGAAATCGCATGATATGATGATTCTGCTCACCCTCTTCGAGTTGCGATCTGGAAAAAAATTGTATAAATGGTGGAATCGTACGATTTTTGCAGTATCTTACGATTTTGCGGTAGAACTCACCATTTTGCTGGAAAATCGTAGCAGAACTCATGATAAAGGATAGAATTTGCTCATCACCAAAAAACGTAAAAAGTTACACTTACCTTTCCTTAGTTCTTGCTAAATAACACATACGTTACGCTACTTCTAAATTCAATCCACTAGCTTATATCCACTATCAGCTCGTCCATTATAAGCGAGCTTTTCGCAATCTGCTATTTTTTGCCAATCAGAGCCTAAGACATTGAAGCAAGTGCATGGTGTTAGTTCCTTAAGGTTTATATGCGGACATATTCTCAACACTAGCTCCATTCCCCGTGCTACGGGGTTATGGTAATTTATCGTAATTATGTTGTAAAATTTGTTGATAAAATTTAATATTATAATATGTATGGTTATTAAAATAAATTTTTTTCGGACTCTTACTGACCTCAAAACACACTGCTTAACATCACACTTTACGTATTTTGTCACAAAATTAATTATTTTCACTAAACCGGCTATTGAAGAACAAACTTCATGTATTTGAAAATCTAAATTTTTCTCCATACTTTAAAGTTCCCAAAAACACACTACTTAGCATCTTACTTTACGTATTTTGTCACAATTTTTTTCTTTCACCAAACCAATTATTGAGGAACACACTTCATGTATTTGAAGATCTAATTTTTTTCTGGACTCTAAAATATCTTACAGTCACAACACATTGCTTATTACCACACTTTACATGTTTTGTTACAAAATTAATTTTTATTTTCACCAAATTGGTTATTAAGGAACGAACTTCATGTATGTATCATTTTTTAGAAAAAGCAAATCATTGAAATTTTGAGATTTTAGAAAAAAAAAGTTGATGAGAAAAAAAAGGGTGTGGGTGGAGGAAGAATCCTGCGTAAATAGAGTTGAAGGCTAACACGCGTTGTTCATTGGATGAGGATATTTAGGTAAATTAACACCTTTTGAAACTTATCTCGTTTTTTCACACTCTTTCACACACACTATTTTACCTTTTCAAATAAACACATACAATATGATTTACGTAAATTTTGAAAAATATAAGTAAAAGTGGGTAAATTACCTGATCACACTTAAACATCACTCAAAATTTGGCACATGTGTCCAAATAATTTAATATAAATATAATGTAAAAACACAAATATATTTTAATTGACAAAGATAGTTCAACGATCCTTGGGATAAATTTGACAAATATATTTTCTAAATTAGCAATTTATATTCTTATAGCAACATATATTTAGCAGTTTATTCCAACAAAAAAATTTAGAAAAAATTGCTAATTTAATTGATTTCACTTCATATAGGGTAAATCACCCAGATTTTTCATAAGGTAACCTAGTTTTTTTTTTGATATAAAGAAGGGGCAAGGTAACCTAGAATTTATTAATAATAAATAATGTTGCATTAGACTTTTAAAACGACAAGTAAAATGAAATAAAATTATTCTTAAAACGACATGTATCCTAAAACGGATCTAGTAATAATTTATACAGTATTCTCTTTTCTTATACACTAACATCATGTGTACACAACATAGACTGCCTAATTCCTTGCAAATCTGTTAAGGCCTCTTTCATGGTCCAACGATCCTTGGGATTATGAGATGTACAACACAACCCAACTCTTACAGCACCAGCTATGCACTCCTCTGCTTTGTGAGTCCAATGTGCATTACTACTACCATCACTATAGCATGTGTTCCCCGACTCACGACTATGACAACCACTGCTGAAATTTTGAGAAGAATTTTCGTATTGGTTAATAAGCCTTTCATCAGAAAACTTCAATAGTTTCTTCTCATCAATGGATGACACAAACTTGTTCAGGCTTAATCCTTCTTTGAACATTTCATCAGTTGGTTTTTTGGCTATCAACATCTCTAGCAATAGGATACCAAAACTGTACACGTCACCACAAGTTGAAGCTTTGCCACCTTGACCATATTCTGAAACATATCACCCCAAATATCAGAAAACCATATATTATATAGTTATGTATAAATATAGAAGAAAAAAAGAAATACCTGGGGCAATATAGCCGATTGATCCCTTTAGTCCAATAGTGCTATTCTGTTTCTCTAATGGATTTTGAGAGAGAAACCTGGCCAACCCAAAATCAGCAACATGTGCAACCATATCATCATCTAGCAAAACATTTTCAGGTTTGAGATCACAATGGACTATTGGAGGCTCACATTCATGGTGCAAGTAGTTCATAGCAGAAGCAACATCAATGACAATGTTTAACCTTTGCAACAGTGTTAGGAAAGAAGATCCTGACTCAATATCTCGCGGGTACAAACTCATCTCCAAATTACCATTCCCCATAAATTGCATAACAAGTGCCTTAAAATCATCTCCCTTATAATCAACACTGGAGCAACAAGTAACAACTTTCACTAGATTCCTATGTCTTGCATTTTTTAAAGCTTCACATTCTGCTTTGAAACTTTGAGAAGCTTTGCTTTGTTGCATGTCTAAGACTTTGACAGCAAGTGTAGTGGTTCCACTTTCACCAGTGTTGGTTGTGAACTCACCCTTATAAACAGTGCCAAAGCCTCCTTTTCCAATCAAATTTTCATCTGCAAAATTGTTTGTAGCAATCCTAATATCACCATAGGAGATATTCTGAGGAAACCCTCTTAGAGGAGAAGATGGAAAACTTGTTTTTTTCTTCTTGCGAAACACTAGAATCCAAAGTAGATAGAGCAATGAAATGAACAAAATAGCAGCAGCTGTAACTGCTAGTACGATTGGGAGTAAAATGTGTGTCTTCTTTTTAACAGCAACACTACTCTGCCGAATAAGTTTAATGTTGTTACCTCGGAGATCAACTTGGCTAAGGTTCATAAAAACACCTTTCATAGGAACCTCACCTTCCAAGTCATTAAAAGACAAATTTAACTTTACCATATATTTGAGTTCTTCTAAACTTTGAGGAATTGTGCCAGTGAGATTGTTTGATGATAAATCCAAAGTCATAAGAGATGATAAAATTCCTAGACTATTTGGAATAGAGCCACTAAATTTGTTTCTTGCCATCACAAGATATTTCAAACCATCTGCTTCTATTTTAGGAATGTAACCTGACAACTGGTTATCTGAAACAATCATGGCTTGGAGCTGCTCCATGTTGTTGATTTCAAAAGGAAGTGAACCATTCAATGAGTTTCCATGTAAGTACAAGGTTATTAAGGTACTTAGTTGAAATATCTCATTTGGTATGGTTCCTTCAAGGTTATTCCTTTGCAAGGCAAGATAATTCAATCTTTTACACTGTCCAATACTCTTGTGAATTTTACCTGAGAATTGGTTATTTCCAATTTGAAGATTATACAGATTTGTAAAATTTCCAAATATGTCTGGAATTTCCCCTGACAAGCTGTTATTGAATATCAGAAGTTGTTCCAACTTCTTGACAGTTCCTAGTTCTGATGGTAACTTTCCAGTGAAATAATTGTTTTCAAAAGAGAAGGATATCAGGTTTTGAAATTTCTTAAATCCCTGAGGAACATTTCCAGTTAGTCTATTGCCAGAAACACAGAACTGTTGGAGATAAGCAGATAGATTTTCAACAGAATTTGGAAGTTCCCCAGCTAAGTAATTATCATATAGCTTGAGAATTTGCAACTGAGTAGAGTTTGTAAGAGAGTCAAAGAACTGAAAATTCAATGATGTATTGGAAGTGAGATAATTCTTACCAAGAATCAATTGAGTGAGATTTTTCAAGTTGTTGAATACAGGTATAGGCCCGTGAAATCTATTGTTAGCAAGATCAATAATTTGAAGCTGCGGAGCATTGGATATTGAATTAGGAATTAGTCCTTCAAATCTATTGGTGGCTAAATTAAGTGTCCTTAAATTTGGAAAGCTATTGCCAAAATTTGATGGCAACTTGCCTGTTAGATTGTTCTGTGTGACAGATAAAAAGACTAAGGAAGGGAGGTTGAAGATAGAAGTGGGAAACTGGCCAGTGAAATTGTTCACTGAGAGTTGAAGTATGGAAAGGTTGTGGAGGTTACCTAATTCACTTGGAATCTCACCTACTAAATTGTTACTTGCCAAAGAAAGATTCTCGAGAGAAAATAAATTGCCAAATGTTGAGGGGATTTTACCTGTGAGATTGTTAACTGATAAGTCTAAATTTTGTAGATGTTTAAGTTGACCCAATTGTTCAGGAAGTGTGCCTGTGAGATTATTGGTAGCTAATTGAATGACATTGAGAAGTGAGAGATGGGAAATTTCTTGTGGAATTTGGCCATGAAAATTGTTATTGGAAAGGTGAAGTGAATGAAGATAAGTGAGGTTGAAGAGTTGAAGGGGTAGTTTGCCAGAGAGGCTAAGTCCTGATAGGTTGAGAGACTGAACTCTATTTCCAACTTTGGAGCAGTTTACACCGTACCAAGTACAGTGATTAGAATCTGCTGACCAACTGGTGAGAGTATTTTTTGTGTCAGTCACTTGGAATCTGAAAGAAAGAAGGGCATCTCTGTCTGTATTGTTGCTGCAAATGATGGCATGAAAATGATTAAGTAAGAAACATAGGACCAAAATAAGTTTAGTACTATGAATCATCATCATATATATATCATGAGGAAGTAAGGTAGTAATAATGTTGGGTTTTATGTGCAGCTTAATGAGCATGGTAGTAGTTTTATTTATAATAACTGAAAATACATGGTTAGATATTTCACGTATGCTGCCAGCTGGCTCTGGTTGGAACAAGTCATGCATGGTATTAGACATAAATTCTACTATGAAATTACTTAGTGATTTCTTTTTTGTTTACGAGACCTTTACAAGTTGATCATCGTTTACTTGTATATGCTATTTTAGTCTAACTAATCCATATCTTACTTCACAAAGTCACGTACGATAGATATGAGTTAGTCTAAGATACATTTTTCTTTGTAAAATTTCCAATAGTGTTTGCCTTTGTATTGATTTCCTCTTTGAGCTATTAATACTATTAAAATCTATTAGTCAATAGGGGGGCATGGTGCGTGGAAGAATTGGTCAGTGACGTATAGAATGGGTCAAATTGTGACGTACATGCATGGTGGGATGGGAGAATGAGAATCCATCATCTATAAATTCCTATTCTCTAACGATCTTCTTCCCATCCTCAAACTTGCAATTAATTAGTAGTTGCACGTATATAATATTATTTTTAATTTGTTAAAAATGGCCTCCTCCAAATTGATGTCCATTGCTGCTGCTCTTTTAGCCATACTTTTGTTACTCATGTCGTCTTCGTTGGGTACTGCTGCAGCTGCTCAACTCAAATTCAAACACGGTAAGTTGATTGCATTAGTGACAATATATGTTGTTTATGTTGTTTTTCTATCCATGTTTTTTTTTTCCTATCCTGTTAGTTTCATTAATTCAATTCATTCAACAACTTTTATATGGTGCTTTGCAGTGCGAAAGCTTGTCCAAGACTTACCTCCCAGTTATGGTAATTATTCTGGTGGTGGTGGATATACTCCAGTAACTCCAGTAACTCCAGGGACACCAGAGACACCGTAATGAAATTATTATACAAACACATAAAGGATCGACAAAGTCTACTCAGAATTAATTAATGCTGAGTTTTAGTATCTCTTTCATATGATTTTCTTATTAAGGAATTATATAAAATAATTTTATGTTATCTATGGTATAGTAGTATTAGAATAACATGGTGGCATGTATTATTATGTATACCATCAAGGCTTTCAACGCAACGTCCATATGTAATATCAGTCTCCCACAACCATATGTGGTATTAAAATAATATCGGAACCTTCCTTAATGCACCAATTTTCATTGCCTTTTCAAAAGTGTATTTCATCATATCAGTCAACTGATTACTTCTGAAGACGTTATACAACACTCGCGCGTTGTTAAACTTTGCCAGCGTATCAAACAATATATATCCTTCTTTAATTGTTTACCCATACAGTGATATTAGTATTTAAACAATATAATTAATAGATAACTAGTTGAAAATGTATTTTAAATAAAAAATAATTATTAGGTAACAAATATTCTAAAATTGAATTTGGATAGTAAAACTAATTATGTGTTCTTTGTCGAATATCTTTATAGTATTTTTAAATAAAATCAAAGATTTAATAACAATTTATCAATGAGGAAGTTTTTTTTTTTAGGAAAACCAACTCGGGTCATTTCATTCATTAAAATAGAGGTGATACAATGTGGAACAAAGTCATGCACCTAGTGACTAGCATAAGACTGGACTGCCCTAACTAAGCTATGAGCCACGCAATTAGTTTGTCTCCTAAAATAACTGATGGAACAGTTTTATAATTGAGAAAAAAGAGTTTTACAACTAGAGATAATAGCACCAAATTCATTAGCTAAATTAAGACCACCGTTGAAAGTGTCAACCACTTGCTTGCAATCAAGCTCAATATCAACATCATGGACTCCTCTATGAATTAGCCAACACAATGCCTCCAATAAACCCGTTGCATCAATTTCTTGTGGCTTTAAAAAACCATCAAGCCCAAATGTTTTTGCTGAAATAAATCTGCCCAAATAGTCCCGGATACACATACCCAAACCAAATTGGTGTTGCTGCCCGAACCAAGCGTCGTCGACGTTACACTTTATATGACCTGTAGGGCAGTGGCGGACCCAGGATCCCGGGTTCAGGGGTGTCAAATTTTTTAAATACACAATTTGCTAAAAATATAATTAAAAACAACTATAAAATATTTAAATAAATAAATTATACATTTCATAATTGTCCTCTATGTGATTTCATATTCTGAAATCGTTGAATAATAAGCTCAGTCACTTTTATTGAATACATCACTCTCAATGTATGTCACCAAATAGTCTTTCATCCATGTATCCCCATCCGGTTACGCAACCTATTCTTCACAATATTCATAGCAGAGAAAGCTCTTTCTACAGTTGCTGTTGCAACAGACAAAACTAGTGTCAACTTCAAAAGAAGACTTTATCAGGTTCAACTTGTGTTGCACTAGACCAACAGAAATTAAATAGCACTAATAAGTTCCTAAATACAAATTAAATATTACTAAAAAAATCAATATATTCAAAAAATACAAAAGAAATTCAAATTAAATAGACTTTTTTGTTACCGTATTACTAGTGCGCAGTATCCACCGGCTTTGTTGGTGACTATTCTAGTCTGAGGGACCTGGATGGTCATTGGTATACCCGGCTTTTCCCGTTTGTGTGGTGCTCCCCTCCCAACTGAGTTTTTACCACACTCAAAATTCGAACCTGAGACATTGCGATGGGTTCTAAGTTACCACTCAGATCAACTGTTGTTGGTAAAAAATTCAAATTAAACAGACAAAAATAATCAAAATAAATTAAATAGCACTAACACAAAATACAAATTAATTAAATAGAACTAGAGTGATGCAAAATTAGGATCTTTGGTGCAAAACTAAAAACTTGGGTTCAAAATATATTTTTCAAGGGATGCAAAAACATTTTTCCCTAAGCTATCGGTGCTAATTTTATTTTTTCAGGGGTTCATTTGAACCCCCTCACTCCTACGTAGGTCCGCAAGTGCTGTAGGGGGAGGCTGCCATAGCTGCTGAACCGAAGGAAGCTGCTGTGCAGCAGTGTTTCAGACCTACTGTGCAGCAGTATTTCGAACCTGCTGGTTGTGATGCTGGCAAGAAACGACATAAGAATTGGCTTTGTGAAAAGCTAAACCCGAAGGTTTATCATTAGAGTTCCAAATCACATCATTCCTCCGATGCCAAATACCCCAAAAACCAGCTAGGTAAATTATCACTGTGAATCGAAACTAGCAGCTTAAATAATAGCTCCTTAGCACCTTCGGCCTGCTCAAAAAAAGGGGCGATAATATTCCACAAACCTGCTGCCTCCCATACCTCTCTCGCCTTCGGACAAGCAAAAAATACATATTCGCTCTCAAAATCGTTGCTGCACCATTGACATAATTGATTACAATTCACACCCTTTCGTTGAAGACGCACACGAGTTGGAAGGCACCCTCTAACAATCCTCCACAGCAAAATTCTGATCTTGTTTGGCACCTTGAGAGGCCAAATAGCTTTCCAATTCCCATCAACACGCAAGTTAGAAGAATCCACCAAGTGTTCCATAGCAAAATAGTAACCAGATTTGACAGAATAGGAGCCATTTCTAATCAAATATGTTATATAATTGATCTTCTTCCAAAGCAATCCTCCTTGGCCTTTTTAGAATAGAGTGAGCATCCATGGCATTAAACGTAGAATTAATGAGCTCGGATTTCCACTCATTGGTGTCCCTGTCTATCAAGTCAGCAACAAAAAACAAATTAGACATAAAAGGCATTTGAGAGGTAACATACGGATTTAATGGATTCTGAAGCCAAGGATCCTCCCAAATGCGAATATTGGAGCCATCCTCAATCTTCCACCTCATTCCTCCTTTGAAAATTACCCGTGAAGCACAGATGCTACGCCAAACATAGCTTGGGTTAAGGCCTAGAGCAGCCCCCCATAAAGTCCCCTCTTGGGAAATATTTTGCTTTGAAGACACGTGAAATAATAGCATCGGGGTTAGAAAGAATCTTCCAACCTTGCTTCCCTAGCATAGGCAAATTGAAAATGTGAAAATGTCTAAACCCCATACCTCAGTGCTATTTCCTCATAGACAACTTGTCCCAACTCAACCAATTAATGAGCCAGGAAGTTATGCCAACAACATGTAACGTTTTGTCGTTGTAACTCAAAAGTATAATATAAAAAATAATTATTTGGAAAATAATTTAATGTTTTATCCCCAATTAAATGAATGTTCTCTTATATTTTAGTATTAATTACAAATGTCTCTTTATGCCATTATATATATTATTGTTATCTGTTGTGGCACATATGTAATAATTAAACCTGCAAAGGGTATTATTGGGATTTTCTATTTGTTAGAATTTGTTAATTCAGTTAGGGGTTAGTTTCTTTCTAATTATTCAGTTAGAATCCAAAACTGATTGTAACACATGTTAGAGATCAAGTATATAAGATCTCTCAATGTGATAGATAGGGTAACTTTCAATTTCAGATTTTCTCGGTATCTTTTGGGGACTGCTTCATGTACACTGATCTAGGGTTCTAGTAGAAAAAGGTGGAGCATCAAAAGGGGGAAAATTCTGAGGAAGTTCTTCATCTTGTAAATCCCTGTAAATCCATTTTCTTTCTTAATAAAGTTGGACATAGCACTGCTAGTCCCCCAGATGTAAGCCAAATTGGCTGAACTGGGTAAACAATTCTTGGTGTGTTCTTGCTCTTTATCATCTTCCTATTTCGATTCAGTGGGTCTTGGTTTCGACAATCGAAGTTCAACAATTGGTTCTTTTCGACAATTGCTTTTCCGGCAATTGGTTTTCGGCAATTGGTTCTTTTCGACAATTGCTTTTTCCGGCAATTGGTTTTCGACAATTGTTCCTTTCGATAATTGGTTATTTCTCGACAATTGGTATCGAGAGCTATTCTGGAGAAAGAAATGGCGATTCCAAAGTTCGACATTGAAAAATTTGATGGAAAAAATGACTTTGGACTATGGAGGATGAAGATTCGTGCACTTCTGGCTCAACAAGGGGTTGAAGAAGCGCTCGACGGCGAGAACAGATTACCCGAAGGATTAACGGAGAAGGAGAAGAAGGACATCTTGAGGAAGGCTCATAGCACTGTCATTCTATCTCTCAGTGACAAAGTTTTGCGTGAAGTAACGAAAGAGAAATCCGCTGCTGCTCTGTGGTTGAAACTGGAAAGCCTCTACATGACCAAGACACTTGCAAATCGTCTGTATCTCAAACAGAAGCTATACACATTCAAAATGGGTTCAGGTATGTCAATTCAAGATCACTTGGACGAGTTTAATAGGATAATCCTAGACCTAGAAAATATAGAAATAAAGGTTGATGACGAAGACCAAGCATTACTGTTAATTAAGTCTTTAAATAACAGTTATGATAGTCATCTAGGAAAAGTGATAACAAAGATAGTGATCCTGGAGAGACTCTATATGCTAGAGGAAGAAGTGAAACTCGTGAACAAAAGGGCAAGAACAACGCAAGATCAAAATCTAAGGGCAGGTTTAAGTGCTACTTTTGTCACAAGGAAGGGCATTATAAAAAGAATTGCCCTGACAGAAAGAAGTCCAAAAATCAAAGGACTGAGGGGCATGGTGATGTATCCATTGCATCAGATGGGTATGAGAGTGCTGAGGTTCTAATGGTCACTGATGGTTCTGATGATTTAGAGTGGATAACTGACTCTGGATTCACACACCACATGTGCCCAGATAGAAATGAGGTTATTGAGGTTCTAACCGTCACAGATGGTCATGATGATTCAGAGTGGATAATGGACTCTGGATGCTCATATCATATGTGCCCAAATGGAGAATGGTTCTTCGACTATAAACCATTTAATGGTGGAAAAGTCAGAATGGGGAACAATGCACCTTGCAAAGTTGTGGGTATTGGATCAATTAGGTTAAGACTCATGGATGGAACTATGAAGGTTCTAACAAATGTTAGACATGTTCCTGACTTGAAGAGGTGTCTCATTTCACTAGGAACTTTAGAATCTCAAGGTTACAGTTTTAAAGGTGAAAATGGTATTCTGAAGGTTTCAAAAGGTTCAAGGGTGATTCTTAAGGGAACTAGAATGAAAAACAACTTGTATCTTCTCAAGGGGGAGGCTATTACTGGAGACAACTGTGTGGCAGACACTGAAGGCAGCAAGGATAAGCTATGGCACCAGAGACTAGCACATATCAGTGACAGAGGCCTAAAAGAGCTTGAGAAACAGGGTTTGTTGTGTGGTGATAAGCTAAGGGGATTGGAGTTCTGTGAACACTGCATCTTTGGAAAACAGACAAGGGTGAAGTTCTCTGTTGGCAAGCACAAAACCAAAGGCAAGTTGGACTACATACACTCAGACTTATGGGGACCTTCAAGGACTCCTACTCATGGAGGAAACAGGTACTTTATGTCTTTCATAGATGATTACAGTAGAAAGGTTTGGATATATTTGCTCAAAACTAAGGATGAAGCTTTTAGAACCTTTGTAAACTGGAAGACTAGAGTAGAAAACCAATGTGATAGAAAAATCAAAACTCTGAGAACTGACAATGGCCTAGAATTCTGTAGTGACATGTTTAATACATTCTGTCAGGAACATGGTATAACTAGGCACAAGACAGTTAGGCACACTCCCCAACAAAATGGTCTAGCTGAAAGAATGAATAGGACATTACTAGAAAGAGTTAGATGTATGCTATCACACTCAGAACTGTCAAAGCAGTTTTGGGGGGAGGCTGTGCACACAGCAGCCTACCTAATAAATAGATCACCATCCACTGCTATAGAGCTTAAAACTCCACAAGAAAGGTGGAGTGGTAGCCCTGCTGACTATAGCAACTTAAAAATATTTGGTTGTCCTGCATATTATCATGTAAATGATGGGAAACTTGAACCTAGGGCCAAGAAAGGAATTTTTGTTGGGTATCCAGAAGGTGTTAAAGGTTTTAAAATTTGGTCTACTGAAGACAAGAAGTGCATTATCAGCAGAGATGTTAAATTTCATGAAAAGAAGATGTTTGAAACAAAGGTCTGTGCTGATAATGGAGGTGATCAAGTTGAGAATGAAACCTCACAAATTGAGGTGGAGTTACAACCTGATGCACCTGGTTTTAGAACTAATGTTTCCACTGAGAATGTTGACAGGAATGAAGATCCACCAGAACAGGTATCTAGCAGTGACAGTGACACAGAAGCTGCAGATACCAACCAGGACTATTTGTTGTGCAGAGATAGGACCAGAAGAACTATCAGGGCTCCTCAAAGACTTGGTCACTCAGATGTAATAGCTTATGCTCTTAATACAGCCACTGAACTGTTGAGTGAGGAGCCTACCTCGTTCAAGGAAGCCATGAGAGATAAGGATCATAAGAAGTGGAGACTAGCCATGGAAGAGGAGATGGAATCACTGCACAAGAACAATACCTGGCAACTAGTGCAGAAACCAAATAAGGCAAAACTTGTGGGGAGCAAGTGGATTTTCAAGAGAAAGGAAGGCATTTCAAACCATGATCCACCAAGGTATAAAGCAAGGCTTGTAGCAAAAGGATTCACTCAAAGGGAAGGCATTGACTACAATGAAATCTTTTCACCTGTTGTAAAGCATTGCTCAATAAGGGTAATTCTTTCCCTGGTTGCACAATTTGATCTACACTTAGAGCAAATGGATGTAAAAACTGCGTTTCTACATGGAGAGTTGGAAGAAAGAATTCTGATGAAGCAACCAGAAGGGTTTGAAGAAAAGGGAAAGGAGGATTGGGTCTGTCTTCTGAAGAAATCTCTGTATGGACTAAAACAGTCACCTCGTCAATGGTATAAACGATTTGACAGCTTTATTCTGAGCATACACTACAAGAGAAGCAACTATGATAGCTGTGTGTATTACAAGAACCTTGGGAAGAATGAGTTTATATATCTTCTACTCTATGTAGATGATATGTTAATTGCTTGTAAAAGCATGACAGAGATTCAGAAGTTGAAGGAACTGCTTCAATCAGAGTTTGATATGAAGGATCTAGGACCAGCAAAGAAAATACTGGGAATGGAAATTAATAGACACCCTCCAGATGGTAAACTAACTGTAACTCAGAAAGGGTACCTAGAAAAGATAATACACAGGTTTAACATGATGAATGCTAAAATTGTGAATGTCCCAATTGCCTCCCACTTCAAGCTATCCTGTGAAGACAGTCCAAAGACTGATCAAGAGCAGAAGGAAATGAACAATATTCCCTATGCTAGTGGAGTGGGGAGTCTCATGTATGCTATGGTTTGTACACGCCCAGATTTAGCTCACTGTGTAAGTCTTGTGAGTAGGTACTTGAGCAATCCAGGCTCTCAGCACTGGCTTGCAGTCAAGCATATTATCAGATATCTGAAGGGTACTGTGAACACTGGCCTGGTTTACAACAAAAGCTCCAGAACTGAAGAAGCCATACAAGGCTTTGTGGATTTTGATTTTGCTGGTGACAGAGATAAAAGAAGATCTCTGACAGGGTATGTGTTCACTCTATTTGGGAACACCATCACTTGGAAAGCATCACTGCAACATATAGTTGCTCTGTCCACTACAGAAGCAGAGTATATTGGAATCACTGAAGCTGTCAAGGAGGCACTGTGGTTGAAAGGGCTCACTACTGAACTAGGGATTGAACAACAATTTGTCAATGTGTTTTGTGATAATCAAAGCGCAATCCACTTGTGTAAAAATCATACATTTCATGACAGGACAAAACACATAGACATTAGGCTGTATTGGATTAGAGATGTGATTGCTAAAGGGTTGGTTCAGATGAGGAAAGTACACACCTCCGACAATCCTTCAGATTTTATGACTAAGGTTGTGTCTCTGGGAAAGTTCAAACACTGTCTTGAACTACTCAGAATTGGTACAGGTTGATCTGTACATTTTTGGATGGGTTCTGCTATGCTCTGGCTCTATTGAGAATTTCATATATGCCAAGGTGGAGATTATTGTTATCTGTTGTGGCACATATGTAATAATTAAACCTGCAAAGGGTATTATTGGGATTTTCTATTTGTTAGAATTTGTTAATTCAGTTAGGGGTTAGTTTCTTTCTAATTATTCAGTTAGAATCCAAAACTGATTGTAACACATGTTAGAGATCAAGTATATAAGATCTCTCAATGTGATAGATAGGGTAACTTTCAATTTCAGATTTTCTCGGTATCTTTTGGGGACTGCTTCATGTACACTGATCTAGGGTTCTAGTAGAAAAAGGTGGAGCATCAAAAGGGGGAAAATTCTGAGGAAGTTCTTCATCTTGCAAATCCCTGTAAATCCATTTTCTTTCTTAATAAAGTTGGACATAGCACTGCTAGTCCCCCAGATGTAAGCCAAATTGGCTGAACTGGGTAAACAATTCTTGGTGTGTTCTTGCTCTTTATCATCTTCCTATTTCGATTCAGTGGGTCTTGGTTTCGACAATCGAAGTTCAACAATTGGTTCTTTTCGACAATTGCTTTTCCGGCAATTGGTTTTCGGCAATTGGTTCTTTTCGACAATTGCTTTTTCCGGCAATTGGTTTTCGACAATTGTTCCTTTCGATAATTGGTTATTTCTCGACATATATATATATATATATATATATATATATAAGCTAGTTCAACTGCTAGCGTACCTGCTATCATTTATCTGCTATCAGCTCATTCGCAATAAACTAGCTTACCCGCTATCTGCTAGTTTATGATCTGTTATTCACTACTTTTTGTCAAACAGAGCCTTAGAGCCAAGTAACATGTACTTGGAGTAAATTCCACTCCACTAACCTGTTGTGCAGTTAGGGATGTCAATGGATACTCTTTGAGCAGTGTATATATAGTGTCTGTACCCGAGTCCTCACATGCACGGGCATGTATTTTAGTGTCAGCCCACGGCCCGTACCCTCTGGGCACCCAAGTACTCTTGGTACACCCATTACCCACACTTTAACAGCAAAAAGTAATAAATAACATAAAAAATATTATAATAGCCAATTTAAAAAGCGATCATTATTTCTTTTTCATATCAATTAATTAAAATATTACATATGATAGCACTTATTTGAATTTACTTTTTTAAAGTTGGATATACTTAAAATTGTAATAATAGTAACTATATATAATATAAACATTCAAACATATAATATAATATAATATAATATAATATAAACATTCAAAATGTTTTGGACTGAATAAAAATCATGTCATTTTCTTAAAAACTGTTTTGGACTCTATACCTGAAGAAAATGAGTGACATACAATATTATATTAAGTATTGTCTCCTTTTCATTTTTGATTTTCTACCTGTTTAGTTTAACCTTTTGTTTCCCTTCTTCTTTACTATTATTGTTCTTTCTTTCTGTGGTAGACATAGTCGATATTTGTAAAGTTTTGTTTTCTAAGCAAGTTCGATCATAAGGAAAGAAAGAAATTACTAATGAATAAGGTTAACACACATATATACAAGCTAATATAAAATAATTACTTAGGAGTTATTAGGATCAGGATCAGTTTCCAAATTTGACATTTCCAATTTATATGTGATGAAATATATGAGAAATTAAGATGACAATTATATAGCAGTGAAGTATCTTTATTTATTCAACAATTTTATTACAACATCATTAGAACAGTATGATGGTAATTAAAAAGAAGGAAAATCAAAGTACACAGAACTTCCAAAGAACACTACTGTACATTCACATCAATAACTTTGCGTTCAATTTTGGTCTTAGGAATAGCAATATAAAGCACACCATTTTTCAACTCTGCCTTAACCTGATCCTTCTGGCAGTTTTGGGGAAGCTTGAGACGAGTATCATAGGAACTATAACTCTTTCTTGACCAAGAATCTTCACCACTTTCCTCCTTATTATGACCACCTTTTATGACAAGAACATCATCCTCAACCGATACTTTAACATCTTCCTTTGAAAGACCTGGCATGTCAAAACGCATTTTGATTTCATTCTCTTCTTCTTTGATGTCCCAAGGAGCACGAATCTCCCCTCCTCCCATGTTTCTTCCAGGAAATGTCATAGCATCTTCGAAAATTCTGTCCATTGTGTCTAGCATTTGCCGCATGCTCCTCATTGGCGACCACGGGTCCAAGAGACCTGCAATAAGTACACAAGAAATTAGTACACATACTATATATTGAAACCAGTGTTGTGAGAATCGGACCGGACCAGACCGAATGATTCAATCGATTGAACCGGGAACCGACCCAGTCTGGTTAAAAAAGAATGGTGAACTTACCAAATGGTGAAATGTCCATGGCAACTGAACGAGGCTTTTTCTCTACGGAGGTGCCTTGGTCACCTTTGTTAACATGCACTTCCACAGAATTGTCTTTATAAAAATCATTTAACACAAGATCATTTAACATGCACTTCCATGCAAGTTTTGTACATTGCCCAAATAGTAATATAAAAATCATTTAAGGTGAATGTACAGTAGTGTACATTGCCCCACTATCGCTGAAGCAATGTGTTTAAGGTGGTCCATTGAATGTGTTTAAGGTGGTCCATTGAGTGGGCCAGAGCTAGAAATTTATCTAATTGCTAGTTTGAGTGTGACGCTGAAGTTGTTGTTCTCTGTTGTCTTGGTACTAAATCTGATATCTCTATTGAGAATATTGTGGCTGATTGTATCCATTTGTTAGGACAAATTCCTAATTCTAGGATTTCTTTTGTTAGGCGTTCTTGTAATCAAGCTGCTCATGCTCTTGTTAGTCTAGCTAAACAACTAGGTAATATGTATTGGGAGGGATATGCCCCTGAACCTGTTAACTCTATTGTCTGTAATGATGCCATGTTCTGTGTTGGTTTTCTTTTATTAGAATGAAACATCTTTCAAGTCAAAAAAAAAAATATAAAAATCATTTAACACTTTACTTTTGGATGGCATGTTTGTAAATAGTACAAACACAAGATATTCCTCTTCTTCTCTCTCATCTTCTCCTCTTCCTCTTCTTCTCTCTCTTTCTTGGACTCAAAGCCAATCACTTTCTCCACAACCCTTTCAAAAGAAGATCGCACAGTATGAAATTAATTGGATCTTCCTATACAGTATCCTTTTCCAATAATTTATATGAGAAATATAAAAGGAACCTCGTCTTTCAGTTCATAAAACATTATATATATCACAGATTGCCAATAATTTATAAACGGCAAAATATCCCCTTGGTCCCTTAACTTATTTATTTGTAACGATTAGGTCTCTTAACTTTTTTTTTTGCAAGGCATAGGTCCCTTAACTTTAAAAAACATAACACCGTTGCCCCTTAAAATCTCTCCCCTAAATAAGTTAAAAGGGGCAACAGTGTTACGTTTTTAAAAGTTAAGGGACCTATTCGTTACAAATAAATAAGTTAAGGGACTTATGCGTTACAAAAAAAAGTTAAGGGACATATTCGTTACAAATAAATAAGTTAAGGGACCCGGGGAGATATTTTGCCTTTATAAACTAAGGTGATTCTCAATCAACACAAAGAAATGACATTCAAAGCCCACTTCCTTCATAGAACGAATAGGAGCCGTCAATTTATAAGGGATATCAAGGGTCATCTAGCTGTCTAGATCGATCCCCTCCAACCTTCCTCATCCTCCAACCATCATTAAAGAAGAAGTCGTCGCCGAAGACAAGAAGGGGCGAGAAGAGCAGAACGTTAAATATATGGAGATACTCAGACAAAGTATTTCCTTTATTACTTTATTTCCTCTCCCTGCAAGGACTTGACGGCAAAACGCTGGCTACATATATGGAGATACTCAGATAAAGACTTAGAACCAGTACCTACAACGCGTAATTTATTCACGATAGGAAATATTTATGCTGTCATTGGGGTACAATATTATTCCTCCAATATTTACTCAAAATATTTTTTTTACAACTCTCATCAGTCACATTTAGGTTTGAATATTGTTAATACTTGAGTGAGGTTCCGATTTTAAATTATCCCCTAGGTTCTAAGTTTTGAATTATGCATTTTGCTAAACATAGTGATGGGGAGGAACCGGACTATTTAGTGTTAAAAAAATGTTGAAAGACAATGTCTATGTTTTGTTGGTAGGACAATATAAGTCACTTACTAAATAAACATGTTTAGCAACAAAACAGGCCCGTGCAGAGCACGGGAGAGAGTCTAGTTTATATAGTGATCGGATTAAAACCCGATTCCATGCCAATACTGCTAACATTTGTTTAAATCGATGAGTAGATATTTTGGGTTAAGAAAAACGTGTTTTAAGAAAACAAAGAGAAGCAATGCAAATATAAATAAATTTTTTATAGTGGTGAAAATAATAAAAGAAGTAGCCTAAAACCCATAATTTATCGGGGGTTAAGAGTAAAAAATATGTTAATCAAAATGTGCTAATTATAAAATAAAATAAAATTTAAGAAATAAACATTAAGAAAATTAAAAAGTAACCAATTTCATTGCAGCCAATCCAACACTACAAGTAACAAATTCAGAGGAAGGAAAACGTTGTTGTATATAATATGTTCACTCAATGAATTGCTAGTTGGCATTCTTGTTGAGCTTAAGCTCTAGTAGTGGTAAAGTTAGAGTAGTGATAGGAAAAGGTCTCTAGGTCCAATCTTTGTGTAAAATTCAATTTTGTGATCTTGCATAATTCTGTGTAACAGACTAATTTAACAACATAGTTTAAATCTAATACACACTTTACGTATTTCGTCACGAAATTAGTTTTTTTCAACCAAATCTGTTATTGAAGAATGAACTTCACAACTAAATTTTTTCCGGACACTAACTTCCCTAAAAACACACTCTTAACATCACATTTTACGTATTTTGTCACAAAATTAACTTTTTTCACTAAACTGACTATTGAGGAACGAACTTCACGTATTTGAACATCCAATTTTTTTTCCAGACTTTAAAATTGCCCAAAACACACTGTTTAGCATTGCACTTTACGTATTTTGTCACGAAATTATTTTTTTTACCAAATTAGTTATTGAGGACGAAATTCATGTATTTGAACACTAAAATCTTTTCCGAACCCTAAAGTATTTCACAACATATTGGTTAGCACCACAATTTACGTGTTTTGTCACGAAATTAATTTTTATTTTCACCAAATCGATTATTTTCTTTTTGACCAAACCAAATCGGTTATTAAGGAACGGATTTCACGTATATATAATTTTTCAGAAAAAAAAAACAAGTCATTGAAATTTTGAGATTTTAAGGTAAAAAATAAAAAATAAGTGCAGACAAAAAAAGTAGTGAAGGAAAAATAAAGGGTTTTGGGGGGGGGGGGGGGGGGGGGGGGGGGGGGGTGGGGGGTGTCATGGATAGTCTAAACTCTAAAGTACATTTTTCTTTTGCTTTGACGGTAAAGTCTCCAATAGTGTTTGGCTTTGTATTGATTTCCTCTTTTGAGATCCTAGGAAACCTGTCTATATTATTAATATTATTCAAATCTATTAGTCAACTAATCGGTTTTTTAAAATCTCAAATAAATATTAAAATATAGATCAAGCCCTCCCCTCCAAAATTCTCCCAAATCCCCCTCATAAACATACCTTAAGGGGGGTTTATTGGTTCAGGATTTTAAAAGACTTTTTTACTTGAAAAAAGTCTTATAGATTTTAATGGAAATTATTGGAATATCAGAAATTTTAGGATTTTGCAGGACTTTTAAGTCAGGATTTTAATGGACTTTCTGCAGGATTTTGTAGACTCTGCAAGACTTTATGGATTCTGCAAGAATCCTATTCTATGAGAAAATCAGCTTTCGTCAATAATGAATGAACCCAGCTTTCGTCAATTTCTCCGTGGCCTATAAATTTTTCAATTGAACTTTATGCAAACAAACCTATCGTGGGTTGAGAGTTTGGATCCCAAATTAGCGTAAAATCCATATTTTATATAATCCATATTTTATATTCCTGTGATTTTTGTTGAAGAAAGTTTGGATCTTCTCCATTGAATAAAGTTTGGATCTTCGTTGATCTCACAGTTTTTGAAAGTTTGGATCTTGGTTCAAAAAAAAAATTGCAACTTGTTTCTCTCAAGATTATATAGAAGGTAAAGGAGAGATGAACCAAGCTCCCAGTAGCATATATTGACGGAAAAAAAAACACAAAAAAAAAGAGGCGATAAAAATCTATCTAAACAATCCGTTAAAGTCTTTTGAGTTTGGATGAGATTGTTTGATGGATGTGGTATGCATAGATATCACTAAAAAGTCTCACAAAATTCATCAAACAAAACAATCTTTTAAAATCCTTATATTTTTGAATACCAATGAATTGTTTTTAAGTGGTAGAAAGTCTCAAACAAATGCCAACGGATTTTGACAGACTCTTTAAAAAGTCATGAAAATCCGGATCGAATACCAGTGGATTATTTTTAAGTGACAGAAAATCCTGATTGAATACCTGCAGACTTTTTTACCCAAAAAAAGTATTTTAAAATCCTGTGAAATCCTAAACCGATACACCCCCCTAAATGTCATTTTCCGCTAATGCCTATTTTGAGCTCACAAATTATAGAAATTATGGATTCATTTCCAAACATAGAGATCGTTCATGTGATGGTAACTTTTCTTTCGCATCGAAAGAAAAAAACTGTGTTTTCGACTAATACTTGTATCATTGTCACACGATTTGGTTTGGTGCCTTTGTATTATATTATATTATATTATATTATATATCTTTCGCTTAGCTAGGTGCTAGCTAATAAAATAAAAATTCTCAGAAGTGCAATTCTGTAAACTAGCTCCCCTGGCATACTGGACATGTTATGTTATACCAAGAAATTGGAACTTGTCAACTGGAAGTTACCCATTATTAGGTGATAACATCTTCAGATAAAGCAGTGAAAATTGCTGCACGCAGGTGCATAATATTATTTTAATACTACAATACATATGGTATACATGCCACCATGTCATATATAACATAAAATTATTTTGTATAACTCCTTAACTAGAAAATCATATCAAACCCGATGCTAGCTAACTAACATCTTCTCAGCATTCTTAGTAGACTTTGTCGATCCTTTATGTGTTTGTGTAATAATTTGATTACGGTGTCCGTGGAGTATATCCACCACCACCAGGATATGTTGGATAACCGGGACTTGGTTGATAGTCTTGGAAAAGCTTTCGCACTGCAAAGCACCATATAAAAGTAGTTGAATGAATTGAATTAATGAAACTAACAGGATAGGAAAAAAAACATGGATAGAAAAACAACATATATTGTCACTATTGCAATCAACTTACCGTGTTTGAAATTGAGTTGAGCAGCTGCAGCTGCAGCAGTACCCGACGAAGAAGACGACATTAGTAACAAAAGTATCGCTAAAAGAGCAGCAAAGGACATCAATTTGGAGGCACTCATGACTTTGAGGATGCTCATTTTTAACAACTAATTAATTGCAAGTTTTATTGAGAACTGAGAATATATAGGAAAGGACATCAAGTTTTATTTTTGAAGCGTTGCGTGATCATCCCGTCACTGACTAATTCTCATCTTGGATGCTTACATGTGATCACAGACTGACTAGTTCTTCCTCACATTTGAGCAACGTGTCCATGACAAATTTAGTCTATTGAATAAAAAGTTCTAACTGCTCATATAATATTCAACCCTTTTACTAAAACGTGATGACTAATAGATTTGAATAATATTAATATATACAGATTAGCTTGGAATTACAACAGAAGGTAGCTAGCTAGGATCAATGCTAGCTCTCAAAGAGGAAATCAAATACAAACCCTAACACTATTCGGAACTTTAAAGTCAAAGCAAAAGAAAAAAATGTATTTTAGGCTATTCATATCCTGACTTTCTGATGTTACATTTGACTAAAAAAGCATTTAAAAGTAAACGATCAAGTTGTATTTTATCACACTCTTTGGGTTGAAAAGGTCACTGAAACCAAAAAAGAAAGAAATTACTTCTAAGCTGTAAAATAAATGTCTAATACCATGACCAATTCCAACTACTAATTATTGTCTAATACATGACCAGTTCCAACCAGAATAAGAACCAGAGCTAAGCATGTATTTTCAGTTATTATAAATAAAAATACTTGCAATGCTCATTGAGCTGCACATAAAAGCGTAACCCAGCATTATTACCTTACCTCCTCATGATATGATGATTCATAGTACTAAACTTATTTTGGTCCTATGCTTCTTACTTAATCATTTTCATGCCATCATATGCAACAACAACAACACAGACAGAGAAGCTCTTCTTTCTTTCAGATTCCAAGTGACTGACACAAAAAATACTCTAACCAGTTGGTCAGAAGATTCTAATCACTGTACTTGGTACGGTGTAAACTGCTCCAAAAATGGAAACAGAGTTGAGTCTCTCAACCTATCAGGACTTAGCCTCTCTGGCAAACTACCCCTTCATCACCTCAACCTCACTTATCTTCATTCACTTGACCTTTCCAATAACAATTTCAATGGCCAAATTCCACAAGAAATTTCTCATCTCTCACTTCTCAGTGTCATTCAATTAGCTACCAATAATCTCACAGGCACACTTCCTGAACAATTGGGTCAACTTAAACATCTACAAAATTTAGACTTATCAGTTAACAATCTCACAGGTAAAATCCCTCCAACATTTGGCTATTTATTTTCTCTCAAGAATCTTTCCTTGGCAAGAAACAGTTTTGTAGGTGAGATTCCAAGTGAATTAGGTAACCTTCGCAACCTTTCCAAACTTCAACTCTCAGAGAACAATTTCACTGGCCAGTTTCCCACTTCTATTTTCAACCTCTCTTCCTTAGTCTTCTTATCTGTCACACAGAACAATCTAACAGGTAAGTTGCCACTAAATTTTGGCAATAGCTTTCCAAATTTAATGATACTTGCTTTGGCCACCAATAGATTTGAAGGACTAATTCCTAATTCAATATCCAATGCTTCTCATCTTCAATATATTGATCTTGCTAACAATAGATTTCGCGGGCCTATACCTTTATTCAACAACTTGAAAAATCTCACTCACTTGACTCTTGGTAAAAATTATCTCACTTCCACAACTTCATTGAATTTTCAGTTCTTTAACTCTCTTACAAACTCTACTCAGCTGCAAATTCTCATGCTCAATGATAACTACTTGTCTGGAGAACTTCCATTTTCTGTTGAAAATCTATCTGCTGATCTCCAACAGTTCTGTGTTTCTGGCAATAGACTAACTGGAAATGTTCCTCAGGGATTTAAGAAATTTCAAAACCTGATATCCTTCTCTTTTGAAAACAATTATTTCACTGGAAAGTTACCATCAGAACTAGGAACTCTCAAAAAGTTGGAACGACTTGTGATATTCAATAACAGCTTGTCAGGGGAAATTCCAGACATATTTGGAAATTTTACAAATCTGTATATTCTTCAAATTGGAAATAACCAATTCTCAGGTAAAATTCACAAGAGTATTGGACAGTGTAAAAGATTGAATTCTCTTGACTTGCAAATGAATAACTTTGAAGGAACCATACCAAATGAGATATTTCAACTAAGCACCTTAACAACCTTGTACTTACATGGAAACTCATTGAATGGTTCACTTCCTTTTGTAATCAACAACATGGAGCAGCTCCAAGCCATGATTGTTTCAGATAACCAGTTGTCAGGTTACATTCCTAAAATAGAAGCAGATGGTTTAAAATATCTTGTGATGGCAAGAAACAAATTTAGTGGCTCTATTCCAAATAGTCTAGGGGATTTATCATCTCTTATGACTTTGGATTTATCATCAAACAATCTCACTGGCACAATTCCTCAAAGTTTAGAAGAACTCCAATATATGGTAAAGTTAAATTTGTCTTTTAATAACTTGGTAGGTGAGGTTCCTATGAAAGGTGTTTTTATGAACAACCTTACCCAAGTTGATATCCGAGGTAACAACATTAAAATTATTCAACAGAATAGTGTTGCTGTTAAAAAGAAGACAAACATTTTACTCCCAATCATACTAGCAGTTACAGCTGCTGCTCTTTTTTTCATTTCATTGCTCTATCTACTGTGGATTCTAATGTTCCGCAAGAAGAAAAAAACAAGTTTGCCATCTTCTCCTCTAAGGGTGTTTCCTCAGAATATTTCCTATGGTGATATTAGGATTGCTACAAACAATTTTGCAGATGAAAACTTGATTGGAAAAGGAGGCTTTGGAACTGTTTATAAGGGTGACTTCACAAACACTGGTGAAAGTGGAACCACAACACTCGCTGTTAAAGTCCTAGACATGCAACAAAGCAAAGCTTCTCAAAGTTTCAAAGCAGAATGTGAAGCTATAAAAAATGTAAGACATCGAAATCTAGTGAAAGTTGTTACTTCATGCTCTAGTGTTGATTATAAGGGAGATGAATTTAAGGCACTTGTTATGCAATTCATGGCCAATGGTAACTTGGAGATGAGTTTGTACCCGAGAGATGTTGAGTCAGGATCTTTTCTAACACTGTTGCAAAGGTTAAACATTGTCATTGATGTTGCTTCTGCTATGAACTACTTGCACCATGATTGTGATCCACCAATAGTCCATTGTGATCTCAAACCAGAAAATGTTTTACTAGATGATGATATGGTTGCACATGTTGCTGATTTTGGGTTGGCCAGGTTTCTCTCTCAAAATCCATTAGAGAAACAGAATAGCACTATTGGATTAAAGGGATCAATCGGCTATATTGCCCCAGGTATTTCTTTTTTTCTTCTATATTTATACATAACTTTATAATATACGGTTATCTAATATTTGGGGTGATATGATATGTTTCAGAATATGGTCAAGGTGGCAAGGCTTCAACTAGTGGTGACGTGTACAGTTTTGGTATCCTACTGCTAGAGATGTTCATAGCCAAAAAACCAACTGATGAAATGTTCAAAGAAGGATTAAGCCTGAATAAATTTGTGTCATCCATTGATGAGAAGGAACTGTTGAAGTTTGCTGATCAAAGGCTTATTAACCAATATGAAAATTCGTCTCAAAATTTCAGCAGCGATGGTGACAGCAGTGAGTCAAGGGACACATGCTATAGTACTAGTGATGGTAGTAATGCACATTGGACTCACAAAGCAGAGAAGTGCATAGCTGCTGGTGTAAGAGTTGGGTTGTCTTGTACATCTCATCATCCCAAAGATCGTTGGACCATGAGAGAGGCCTTAACAGATTTGCAAGGAATTAGACAGTCTTTGTTGTGCACTTGATGTTGGTCTTAGTAATAAAAGTCAAAAAGTTGTGTCTAATTAACGGCACATAGATCGTGACAGCATGATATAAAGTTTCGGATTTAACACTTGACTCAAATGAATTTCTAGGCAAAAAAACGGTCCCAGCCCAAAAAAATAAAAAAAATTCTAAAATAACACACTTTTTTTATTATTTACCAATCTAGCACACTTTTTTTTTAGTTGAGAAGTCGTCACCCCCCAAACCGACTTCTCAACGTGATTTTAAAAAAAAAATTGATTTTTTCAGTTGAGAAGTCGTCACCCCCCAAACCGACTTCTCAACGTGATTTTTCAAAAATTTGGTTTTTTTCAGTTGAGAAGTCGTCACCCCTCAAAACGACTTCTCGACGTGTTTTTTTTAAAACAATTAAATATTAATAATAATACCAATTATATACTAATTACCTAAATAATTTAAAAATTAATTTATATATAAATACCTAAATAAATTAATACCTAAATTAATATATAAATACCTAAATAAATTAAAAATAAATTTATACAAATGATTGTACCTATTTATAATTTAATTACGTTAATATTTACGAAAAAAATTAATAGAATGAAAATTGGAACATAATATAATATAGAAAAAAGACTGAAATAAACAACAAAATTTTCAGAAATACAAGAATAGAAAATAAAAAACGAAACGAGAGGAAAACATGATCGAAACTACTTCCACCAAACATTTTCTGGTAGTGGCCATTGGACCCCTGGAGGGATAACCCGACGGATGATCTCATCGGTGGAAATAGTGGTTTGGACGCACAACTCGATAGGACTCCGAGTATGAGGTTGAAACATCTCATGCTGCTCAAACATCTGTCAAACGTGTTTGTCAGTCTTGATAGTCATTACGCACCACCGAATACGATTACCTTCGCCGATCCGGGGGCAGCAATAAACGATACGAGTGATCGTTTGCTCCTCACCCTCCAGCTGTGCCTTTTCCGTTAGTTTTTCATTCAGTTAGGCGAAGGTGATGTTGTTCTTAAGCCTGGAATAAATGGTGTTTGGACCACTAAAATACACACCATGTTCTTCCCTGTACATAACAGTGGCCTGACAGTGAAGTGTACAGTAGTGGTTGATGACTCTTTCCGGTATGACTTGTTGTGGTGGGGGTGGTCTCAAAAGATGAATGATTTCTTCCGGAGTGCGTATTGTGTCACGTACAGCTCCAAGAGACTACGTCCCATTGGAATGTTAGCATGAGCTTCCATCATTGCGCAAACGTCGTCGTCGCTTTGGATCTCCATGACAGAATAACGGAAAGTCTTGTCATCTCCACAATTGTACTTTCTGTAACGGATACGCTCCACGTCTTTACGCCACCCTCCCTCTGGCCGTATCTTCCTCTCAGCCTTCTCCTTGAGTTGGGCGAATGTGATGTCCTTATTCATCCTACAGAAGATATGATATTAGGACAACGAAAGACAACACCATGTTCATCAGTGGTTACAGTTCCACTGTGATGAAGTGCTGTTAGGAATTTGTCATTTGAGTATTGGGTTGGGCACAACTGCCATTCCATTTCAGCAGTTTGGGAAGAACCAGAGAAGAGAAGATTAATCAGAAATATAGGTTGAGGGTAAACTGTTGGTGTGAATTTGAGTGTAATGTGAGAATGTATTTATAATAGGGGTGATCGTATGTAATCTTAACCATTGATTTTAGGGTTTAATGTCGGCAAAATCTAGGCCGTTAAAGAGTGTCGGCAAAATCTAGGCCGTTAAATAGTGTAGGCAAAATCTAGGCCGTTAAATAGTGTCGGCAAAATCCAGGCCATTAAAGAAATTAAGACCTATGCACTCTGCACAATCCACACTTTAACAGTGCACTCTGCACAATGCACACTGTAATAGTGCACTCTGCACTATGCACTATGCACTCTGCATAATGCACACTTTAACATTTTTTTAATTAATTAGTTTCAAATTTCCATTCCATACTTACCAACATGTTCTTTTTTTCTTCAGCATATTCTATTTTAATAACATTTTTGTAATTGAAGAATTGCTATTTATTTTTAAAATTTGTAACATAAATATATATATATATAGAAAAAATAAACACATTTATTTTCATTGATTAAAAAACTGTTTACATTGATTGAAGACCAGATTACAACATTACAACAACTCAGTATGAATATAATACTTAATTATCCCATTGATCTACATTCCGGTTAGGGCAATTGTTTCGGTTATGCCCCTCATTTCTACAAAGACCACATCTCTTAGTGCGATTACTCCTTTCTGTTTGATCCATCACAGTACGAATACGAGAAGACTTTGGGCCACCCTTTTTTTTCTCTCCGCATATTTGGATCATGTTGCAATTCAATTCCATTGAAATCTGGCCAGGACAACTCAATTGGTAATGCTGGAAACTCCACAAAGTATGTTTTGAAAACATAATCCAGATTGTATTGTGGAGGCACAAAGATCATGTGGTCATAATGGATTTTTGAAGATGCTGCAATGACATGTGAACAAGGATAGTGCAACGCCTGAAATTCCCCACAATCACAAATGCGTAACCTGAAGTCCACCTTAAATGTTTGTGCAGGTCTACCGCTTTGAGGTCGGACAAGTTCTTCGACTCTGAACACACTTTGTGCTCGATTGTGAATTGAAACGCTATGTGTGTTAGACACTGCTCTGTTTCTTTCGATATGTTCCAATAATTTTTCTGAGTAAACTTGACCAGAATGAAACATTGCCTCTGCCTCCCTCCCCCTTTGGACAAAAGTCTCAGTCAACCTATAATAGGTTGACTCTACCAACGAACGTATCGGGAGATTGCGCAGGCCCTTTAAGACCTTGTTGATGCACTCGGCAAGGTTTGTTGTCATGTGACCCCAACGGTGCCCTCCATCACACCATTGTAGCCAATGTTCTTTTTCTATATCATCTACCCACGCCACGGCCTCCTCACCTGCTTCCCTCCGGACTTTGCTTTTGTACAGTTCGGCGCTATATTCATTCATGGAGTATCCTGAAGAAACAAAATTTAACTTTGTTAAGGGCTTAATATAAAATGAAGGTCATATTAAGACTTATTATATTAAAAAATTCTCACCCATGTTGATCACATGTTTCCTGGCAGTCGCATTTTTGAAATGTCTCATGAAGTTTTGAGCTATGTGTCGAATACAGAACACATGCTTCCAATTGCTGTTTAGACGTCTAACCGCACTTTTGATAGACTCGTGTCTATCTGATATCAAACAGAGACCATCTTGGGGTGTGACCCACTCTCTTAAACAAGATAGGAAGAAATACCATGCATCAGTTGTCTCACCCTCGACAACGGCATATGCTATTGGGAAGCAGTTGCTTCTTCCATCTTGAGCGATTGCCATTAGTAGGGTTCCTTTGTACCTACCGTACAACCATGTTCCATCAACAGACACAACAGGCTTGCAATAATGAAATCCCTTGATGCACGGCCCAAAACTCCAAAAGATGCGGTGGAAGACACCCTTACCAACAACTTGTTGGCTAGCCTCAATAAAAGGTAACCATTCAAAGTCGATCTTAGTATCTGGAATGTAGTAACTTAAAGCTAGGAGCCACTTTGTTACCTGGTTGTATGACCCTTCCCAATTACCGTAAATCCTCTCGATGGCCTTTTGTTTTGCAATCCACGCTTCCTGTAAGTACTTGTGTACGTGTACTTTTCCCTTATGTGTGCAATCAAAACTGAGACTGAGATTGTCGGATCAGATCTTACGAGTTGAATGATACTGTCACACATCAAATTCGCGGTGAGTTGACGGTGATCTTGTGAAAGAGTCCCTGATGTGCATGTGTGTGGCCCTTGTAATTGTGTAATCTCCCATACTTGAGATATTTTGCCGAGCCTCACTGTACACTTCCATGGACAGCTTACGTGCACACAACTAACCATCCATCTTTCTGTATTAGAATAATCGACTTTGAAGTCTAGACACTGGTTTAGGTTGTATGTTTGGATAAAATGTTGTGCCATTTCTTTAGTTGGGAATCTCATTTTCTTCCGGAGGTTGATAGGGTCTTCAATGGTACACTCCCGGTTCCTATCCATAGAATGGCCAAACTCATCATCATGATGTTGGATGTTGTCATGTGTGATGTTGCGAAAGTGTGGTGGAGGGTCATGGAAAGAGACGGTCGTATGTGGGCTTCCTACAATAGGTTCCTCCTCGTCATGACGCTCAAGAATATCATCTTCATCCTCACTAAATTCCCCAACCTCTTCATTATGAACACCTGCAATAATACTAATAGGTGGGGTATCAGTTTGGGTGTCTAGAGGGTTACTTATGTTTAGGTCAATGGGGTTTACTGAAGATGATGGAATGGATTGAGTGTTTACATATGGCGTTTCTTCAGCATAAGGTAAGTGGGTTTGGAAAGATGATGGAATGAATTGAGGGTATGAAGCTGGTGTTTGGGTTTCGTAACAAATGTTGTTTTCTGAAAATGGATTTTGTGTTTGGGTTTCATAAGAAGGAGCATCCATCAAATCTGCATATACTTCAGGTGTGGAGAGACCTAGGTGTTTACATTCCTTGAACACACCTAACATCATATCCACATCATCATCGGAACATAGATGCAACTCCTCATAGAATTTATGTCCAGCTGCAAGAGTTGTAGGGTAACGGTATATAAGTCTAACCACCTTCTTTGGATGACCTGAAGAGAATTTTTTTTCGATTGTTTGTTTTAGCTCCTCTAGTTTGAATTTTGACCGAAGTTTGACTAAGCACGAGTTATCACATCTAAAGACAACACCTTCTGTGGTTGTTTTATCAACATGTCCATTGTAATAGACTGCGATAAAAACAGGAGCCATGACAAGAGGTGTTTGAAGAAGGAAGAGTACAAGAGGTGTTTGAAGAAGGACTGCGATAAAAACACCTTCTGTGGGTGTTTAAATTTTTTTAATTTAATAAACATGTTAAAAATTGATCTCAACATGCTAAAAAAAGTCATTTATTAGACTTAGAAAAAACTGTTTTTACTCATTGTTTCGTTTCTTGTACACGTGTAATTTAAGGTCGTAAGTACTAATTCAACACATGAAACCGTAGTTCTATAACTCTACTATAATGTCATATAATTTTTTAATTTTTTTTAATTTAATAAACATGGTAAAAATTGATCTCAACATGCTAAAAAAGTCATTTATTAGACTTAGAAAAAACTATTTTTAGTCATTGTTTCGTTTCTTGTACACGTGTAATTTAAGGTCGTAAGTACTAATTCAACACATGAAACCGTAGTTCTATAACTCTACTATAATGTCATATAATTTTTTTAATTTAATAAACGTGGTAAAAATTGATCTCAACATGCTAAAAAAGTCATTTATTAGACTTAGAAAAAACTATTTTTAGTCATTGTTTCGTTTCTTGTACACGTGTAATTTAAGGTCGTAAGTACTAATTCAACACATGAAACCGTAGTTCTATAACTCTACTATAATGTCATATAATTTTTTAAATTTTTTTAATTTAATAAACATGGTAAAAATTGATCTCAACATGCTAAAAATGTCATTTATTAGACTTAGAAAAAACTGTTTTTAGTCATTGTTTCGTTTATTGTACACGTGTAATTTAAGGTCGTAAGTACTAATTCAACACATGAAACCGTAGTTCTATAACTCTACTATAATGTCATATAATTTTTTAAATTTTTTTAATTTAATAAACATGG
This sequence comes from Astragalus glycyphyllos, assembly GCA_963573325.1. NCBI lineage: Eukaryota > Viridiplantae > Streptophyta > Magnoliopsida > Fabales > Fabaceae > Astragalus > Astragalus glycyphyllos. Next base: position 82,092,580 of record OY754307.1, on the reverse strand, counting down.
TAAAAATTGATCTCAACATGCTAAAAAAGTCATTTATTAGACTTATAAAAAACTGTTTTTAGTCATTGTTTCGTTTCTTGTACACGTGTAATTTAAGGTCGTAAGTACTAATTCAACACATGAAACCGTAGTTCTATAACTCTACTATAATGTCATATAATTTTTTAAATTTTTTTAATTTAATAAACATTGCATCATTATTGACATTTTTCTTCTGTATAGCAAGACCACACTATACACTTTTCTTCTGGAATTGGTTGCCGACATAATCACATTGCATCATTATTGACATTTTTCTTCTGTATAGCAAGACCACACTATACTATAGCTAAGATCCTAGATGATAAGGGATTTCAAGACTCAAATAATTGAAATAATAGTGGCATGACTCAAATAATTGAAATAATAGTGCAGTGATAGTCCTGAGACAACATTATGAAGAGATTCTTCATGATAAGATATTTCTCAACGTGTATGATTTCATTGCTGACACTATAGTGTCATATATTTTAGTATTTATTTTGATTCTTGTACACATGTAATTTAAGTCCGTAAGTACTAATTCAAAACCCAAAACTATAGTTCTATAACTCTACTATAATGTAATATATTATTTTTGTTTTTTTAATTTAATAAAAATGGTAAAAATTTATCAACACATGGTAAAAAAGTCATTTTTTAAGACTTAGAAAAAACTAGTTTTCGTTATTGTTTTGATTCTTGTATGAGACGACCCTCGTCCTCATCATAGTAACCCTTTACATTTAGTCTCTTAATCTCAAAAACGGTACATCTTAAAACTTTTTATAATTATATGACTAAATATGCATCACTTAGATAAAGACAGGGTTTTAGGAGTTTTACAGAAAATGTGGCAATACCAAAGCCACTCATATATCAGATTATTACAAACTAGCGGAACATAAAAATATAAAGCAAAGCCAGAAAAATAGCTAATATAACGAGACTCGAACGACTGACACACTGGCTAATAATATAATAATAATAATAATTCTAAACAAGTAACACTCGTGACACACGCACACACTAATAATAATATAATAATAATTCTAATACTAAACAAGTAACACTCTGTTAGCCTGCATTTTCGACAGGCTCAATTAAATGCAGTCAACGAGGTTTAGTTTGACCTTGTATTTCAAGAGACAGGAAGTAATTTCGACGTTCAAAATGGGTTAAGTTATCAGGTATATCAAGCTGATTTCGACGCTGGATTTGGTGAAGTCGAAGAAGTTGCAAGCGAAGATTTCGACAAGAAGGAAGCTAGAGTTTAGTGAAAGATCACGAATTAAGTGCTCATTGTCGAAATAGCCCAGCAGTTACCTTGGTCGAAAAGGGCGCAACAGTTACTATTTTCAAATTCTCTGCAGTTAGTTGGTTATGTTTTTTCCCTCCTTGTATAAATAACAGTTTCTGAGAAGAAGCAAAGGTCACAAAAAATCATATTTTACTTCTCACGCTCTAACTTCCGCATTCAAGAGAAAAACGAGTCAGAGAAACAATGTATGAATTTGTGCACCATTTCCTTTAACTTTAATGCAACTTTAATTTGTCTTCTTTCTTTTTACTTGTTTTTATCATTCAAGTTCTTCTTCTCTGAAATACTCTGATAACTTCGCGCGAAAGAATCAGTTATTTCTCTCTTCTTTTCTATTTAAAACGTGAAATCCCTCAAGAACATCATAATAAACTATAAACTCTAAGCACAAATGGTCTTAGGATTCACTGGTTGATCCTGCAAGTTAACCAAATTGGAGACCAGCGGTGTTTACCAAAATCCCAAGTAAACAAATTGGCACGCCCAGTGGGACATTTGTGTCAAGTATTAGAGTAATAGTTTAATATAATCCTTTGAAGTTAACTGTGCATGCGCTTAAGAAGTGGTAAATCTCTGTCAGAGATGACACGTTCTAGTGCAAGTTCTTCAAATGCACAAAGTGGGCCTAGAAATGCGTCTGCTAATGATGCTAACCCAGTAACCACCGTGGGAATAACTGCCCCATTGCCTTCGACAGGCATGGTTGCTGTGATATCTCCTGTGCATAACACTTTATCAACAATGGCCACCACAGTGACCACACAACCTAATGAAATGGTAACTATGCCACAAACAATGGGAATGTCTAGTCCTTATATGGTTAGTGGGCACATGCCATTTAACATGCCCATGGTTGGCCGAAATTTCCCTTATGGCATGCCAACTGCCATGATGGTAGGTTTACAAACGAACTCATCAACATACGCAGATAATGTGATGAATAGTGGGTTTTCCCCTACGCATACTTCCCCAGAGGGCATTTATGTTCGAAATGCCCAACCCTCATTAACCACAGCATCTTTGTTGGCCTTGAGGCAACAAATAGATGATGCTAATCATGATATGGTTAATATGTTAACCCAGCAAATTGGTACAGTGTTCAATCCTTTGATACATGATACCAATATTAGTTATCAAGCATTGGCAACTCAAATGGGTCGAATTGCCGATTTCTTTGGCACCCCTAGAATACAAGATCAGCCAATGCCCCAAGCCCAACCTATGAGGCCTGTCAAAATTCCTTTAGAAAGGCCTAACATTGAGTTGCCTAGAAATCAAGGGCAAACACAAGCTGTCGAACAACCCATACAAAGGTTGGTCGAAAATGCACCCGATGTAGTGTTGGTAAATAGAAATCAAAATGCTGACGAAGTAGTCAGACAAGTACAACAAAATAATTTTGGAGCACAAAATAACATAGCTAATATTGTCGAAACAATTTTAGCCCAAAATGGCCTTAACTTAGGTATGCATAGGCCAAATTTTGTTTCTCCTTTGTCTGAATATGTTTTACAAAGTGAATTGCCAAGGGGTTGGAAAATCCCTAAGTTCACTAAGTTTGCTGGGGAAACCAGTGAATCCACTGTCGAACATATTGCTCGTTATTTAACCGAGGCTGGAGACTTGGCCCACAATGAGAATTTAAGAATGAAATTTTTCCCTAGTTCTCTAACAAAGAATGCTTTCACTTGGTTCACTACTTTACCCCCACATTCCATGTTTAATTGGAACCAATTAGAGAAAGTTTTCCACGAGCAATTCTACATGGGACAATGTAAAATTAGTCTTAAAGAATTGGCCAGTGTTCGACGCAAAATGGCTGAATCTGTAGATGACTATCTCAACAGGTTTAGACTCCTCAAAGCAAGGTGCTTCACTCAAGTGCCTGAACATGAGCTAGTCGAAATGGCTGCTGGTGGCTTGGATTATTCCATTAGGAAAAAGCTAGACACTCAACATTTGAGAGACATGGCTCAATTGGATGATAGAGTTAGGCAAGTCGAAAGTTTGAAAGCTGAAAAATCTAGGACTAATAGGTTTTATAATAAAAAAGACAAATTAAGTTGCCTATGTCGAAATTAAAAATGAAGAACAAGAATTCGACATCTCCTATGAAGAAGTCAAAGAAGAGGTCAATGTTGCTGAGTTAAAACCTGGACCTCCATATACTTGTACATTACTAAAACCTTCAAATGGTAAAAATCCTGTCGAACCTAAAAACGACAAATTCGTTGCAAAAACATATACTTTTGATGTTACTAAATGCGACTAAATATTTGACTTGTTAGTTAAGGATGGTCAGATTTTGGTTCCTAAGGGACTAAAAACACCACCATTAGAACAAAAGCAAAAAAGAGGTTTTTGCAAATACCATAATTTTTTGGGTCATAATACTTCTCGTTGTGTTCTTTTCAGGGATTTGGTGCAAAAGGCACTCAATGAAGGAAGGCTGAAATTTGGTGATAAACCAAAAGCACCAATGAAGATTGATGCTGATCCTTTACCTGATGCTGAGGCAATGTATACTGAGGTGAGCATCAACATGGTCGGAGCCTCTGAAACTGTGCCTAGTAAGGCCAATATGAAAAGAACTACCCTAAGTTCAAAGATGGATGTCGAAATGGTCACTGAAGGCCAAGAAGATGACAAAATGAAAGCAGTGTACCCAAAAGCTGAAGAGGAATTGGTTGATTTCCTCAATCGTTGCAAACTAAGCAACTCAGAAGTGATGTTGTGCCCAAGATGCAGTGCTGTTTTTGACAAGGAGGCTGCTAAAGAACTTGAAGAGTTCAAGCCTCAATTGAAGCGCAAAGGTAAATGGGTGGATAAAAGGCCCAAGTTTGATTTTGCTGATAGGAGAATTCCCTACATGGTTACTTCGACCAAAACTCCTGGAAGAGGAAAGCTGAGTACTTATGTTCCTCCTTCTGGTACTCTTGTCGAAAAGTGGGTACATTCTGGTGGAAGAGGCAAAGCCATATACCACACTGGGGGCAATGCCATCCATCGAATTAGGCCACCTAGGCTGGTCGAAGGTAACACAAGTGATGTTAACCAAAACAAGGCAACTGAAATCAAGAAGTATGCCTATAGTAACGACTACAAAGGGAAGAATCCTATGACAAGAACTCAATGGCGAAGGTTTCAACGCCAAAAGAAGGTTGATGCTCTTGCTGCAGGTAAAGCAACAACTTCAAACAAAGGGAAAGGTAAAGAGGTAATCTTACCTTCGACTGAAGTGGTTAGGAAACCAGCTACTGAGAGAATTTTCCCTTCTCTTTCTGAAATTAAGAAAGGCTTCAAAACAGAAGACCTTAATTTAGAAGAGGAGTTAGATTCTTCCTTTGCTGATTCTGGGTCAGAATATGATGTGCTATGTGGGATTATCTCAATTTTACCAATTGAGTATGATGTGGTTTCTGATGTTAATGATGTCGAAGAAGATTTCGACGAGGAAACTGCATATAAACCCATATGCTACTATGTGTTGAAGAATGGCTGCATCGAAGAGCAACATGCTGTCTTTGAAAGGCCAGATTGTGGCATGATGAACCACCTCAAGCCACTGTTCATTCAAGCCAAGGTCAACAATGTGGGAATCAACAAAGTCCTTGTTGATGGTGGTGCTGCTGTGAATTTGATGCCTCAACATTTGCTAAGAAGAATTGGCAAATGTGACACTGATTTGAGGCCACATAATGTGGTTCTCACAAATTATGAAGGCAAAACTGGCCATTCACTTGGGGCCATTGAAGTCGAATTAGCAGTAGGCAGCATCAAAAGGCCAACTTTGTTTTTGGTAGTACCTTCCAAGGCAAACTACAACTTACTGCTTGGAAGAGAATGGATACATGGAGTGGGGGCAATCCCTTCGACTGTGCACCAAAGGCTCATTATTTGGAGAGAGGATGGGTTGGTTGAAAACATTGAAGGTGACCATAGTTATTTCAAGGCTGAAGTGAATACGATCACCAAGAAGACCTTCGACAAGCAACTGGCAAACATCTCTCCATGTTCTTCTTCTAATGCTGGGTTCATTGAGCAAGACAATGTTTTCTCCTCTGTCGGCCTTCACCCAAATTATGGTTTCATTTGGGAAAGGGAAATCATTGATGGGGAGAATAGACCAAGAGGTTTTGTTAAGCCTACTGGCTGGGATGGACCTTGAAATGATTATAAGGCCCAATGCATGGGAAAGAATTACGGCCTATGTGGCTGAAAACAAAGAAAAAGCTATTCTAGAAACTGAGTTACATCAAATGGTTGCTTTAACCACAGAAGATAATAACAAAGAAGTCATGGTCGAAACACAGAGACTTGATGGTGTCTATGATGATGAACCATTAGGATTTGAGAAAGATCCAATGGGTTTGACCAAGAAAATACAGGCACAAGATCCCTTAGAAGAAATTGATTTGGGAGATGGTTCAACAAGAAGACCAACATATATTAGCGCAAAGATCAACAAAGATTTCAGAGTGCAGATAGTCAAATTGCTAAAGGAATACAAAGATTGCTTTGCTTGGGATTACAATGAAATGCCAAGGCTGAAAAGAGAGGTGGTTGAGTTGAAGTTACCTACTCAACCAGAGAAGAGGCCTGTGAAGCAAACACCAAGAAGATTTGCACCACAAATCATGTCGAAAATCAAAGCGGAAATCGAAAGGCTATTGAAGTGCAAGTTCATCAGAACTGCCAGGTATGTCGATTGGCTTGCTAATATAGTTCCTGTAATTAAGAAAAATGGTACACTTAGGGTTTGCATAGATTTTAGAGATCTAAATAATGCTACTCCCAAAGATCAATACCCAATGCCTGTGGCAGAAATGTTGGTCGATTCAGCAGCTGGTTATGAATATCTAAGCATGCTTGATGGATATTCTGGTTATAACCAAATTTTTATTGCTGAAGAAGACATTCCAAAAACTGCATTTCGATGCCCAGGAGCATTAGGTGTTTATGAGTGGGTAGTGATGCCATTTGGTTTAAAAAATGCCGGTGCTACATATCAAAGAGCTATGAACACTATGTTCCATGATTTTATAGATAATTTTATGCAAGTCTATATAGATGACATAGTTGTTAAATCTTCATCAGAAAATGGTCATTTAGATCATCTTCGACAATCATTCGAAAGAATGAGAAAATATGGATTGAAAATGAATCCAATCAAATGTGCCTTTTGTGTAAGTGCAGGTGATTTCTTGGGCTTCGTTGTGCACAAAAAAGGCATTGAAATAAATCAAAACAAAATGAAGGCTATCATGGAAACACAACCTCCAACAACAAAGAAAGAATTACAGTCATTATTAGGAAAGGTCAATTTCCTTAGAAGATTCATATCAAATCTAAGTGGCAAGACTCAAATATTCTCGCCATTACTTCGACTGAAGAAGGATGATGTTTTCAAGTGGAATGTCGAACATCAAGTAGCTTTCGACGAAATCAAGACATATCTGATGAAGCCTCCTATTTTATTGCCTCCTATTAGAAATAAGACAATGAAATTGTATATAGCAGCATCAGAATTGTCAATAGGTAGTTGTTTACTTGGGATTTTGGTAAACATCGCTGGTCTCCAATTTGGTTAACTTGCAGGATCAACCAGTGAATCCTAAGACCATTTGTGCTTAGAGTTTATAGTTTATTATGATGTTCTTGAGGGATTTCACGTTTTAAATAGAAAAGAAGAGGGAAATAACTGATTCCTTCGCGCGAAGTTATCAGAGTATTTCAGAGAAGAAGAACTTGAATGATAAAAACAAGTAAAAAGAAAGAAGACAAATTAAAGTTGCATTAAAGTTAAAGGAAATGGTGCACAAATTCATACATTGTTTCTCTGACTCGTTTTTCTCTTGAATGCGGAAGTTAGAGCGTGAGAAGTAAAATATGATTTTTTGTGACCTTTGTTTCTTCTCAGAAACTGCTATTTATACAAGGAGGGAAAAAACATAACCAACTAACTGCAGAGAATTTGAAAACAGTAACTGTTGCGCCCTTTTCGACCAAGGTAACTGCTGGGCTATTTCGATAATGAGCACTTAATTCCTGATCTTTCACTAAACTCTAGCTTCCTTCTTGTCGAAATCTTCGCTTGCAACTTCTTCGACTTCACCAAATCCAGCGTCGAAATCAGCTTGATATACCTGATAACTTAACCCATTTTGAACGTCGAAATTACTTCCTGTCTCATGAAATACAAGGTCAAACTAAACCTCGTTGACTGCATTTAATTGAGCCTGTCGAAAATGCAGGCTAACAAATTGCCCCCCAAAAATGTTTTTTTTCGACTGAGTTTTTAAATGAAGAAGAAAATGACATTTTTGAAGTTCCTCTTAACTGCTCTAATGATGTCATCACTATTAAATGTTGTTGGCGCTATTCCTATAATGGTGTGCCAGAACAAGAAAATGTAGATGTGGTTATGGATGATGTGCCTACAGGTGTTGAACTAAGGGAACAAAGTCTGCCTTCTCCCACTAATCCAACTGAACAAGAGCAAGAAGAAGAGGAAGGTATTTCCTTCTCTGACGATGAAGAAGAGGAAGAAATAGCTGAAGAAGATCTTTCTGAACATGAAGATGAATCTCCCCCCAAAGATGGAACTTCGACAGGCATTGTGCTATCTTCTGGTGCAAGCCTTAGTATCCAAGAATGGGAAGAAATGAAAAAGAGCAATCCAGCTGAAGCTTTGGAAGCAAGACTTGGTAGTAGAGCTTCAAGTGGCAGCAAACCAAGTGTTTCGACACTTTCTGCAGGAGTTACCACTTCAGCCACTTCGACGGAGACTCTCCTCAAAGCACTGCGCACCCAAATTCTTGATGGAGATGTCTTCCAAACCATCGAAGCTAATCCTCCACTTGCTTTTCAGATTAAATATTTACTCCACAAACTGGCTGAACTTGATGTTGATGAAGTCCTTGATGAGTCTGTTAGTGACTTTGTCCTAGCTGTCCAGCCTCTTTTCGAGCAACTTGCTCAAGATATTCAGAAAAAGAGGGATCAAGACATTCTTCTAGAGCGTGAGTCGAAACGCAAAGCCGAAATGACAGCACTTGTTGATGCCACTCATGCTAGCTTTGCTTCTTTGAAGACTAAGTCGGAAGCTGAGATGAAGGCTGTCGAAGATTGCAATGCTGAGATCAAGACACATCAAGAGAGTATAGCCAGATTGCAGTCGAAAATTCAAGAATTGGAGAAGAAGAAAGAAACCCTCTTGGGGTCTTTGACTCCTGCAGAGATGATTAAAGACCAGATTGACAAAGAAGCCACCATTTTCCTTAAACACTTAGAAGCACTTGAATGCTGCAATGCCACTGTCGAAAAGCTAACCAAAGATGGCAATTTCCTCAACAGGAAGATCTCCAAAGCTAAAACCTTGTTCAATGACTTGAAATCAAAAGTCATTTTGTAATAACTTAGATTCATTTTCCTGTCGTAATACTTTGACAATTTTGACAATGATTTACGTTTTGCTTGTAATTCTGACAATGCTTATATGGCAATCACAACTTCTTTTGAATGCCATGTACTTATGCTTTCTTTATCTTTATTCCAACGTTATTTTAACTTCTTGCAATGTTGGCTTATACTTTTTCAAGTATTTGCCATTTATACGCAAAATTCTTTCATCAACGCCAATCTCTTCGACTTCATATGCGCCGTTTGAATAGACTTGTAAAATTTTGAACGGTCCTTCCCAACTTGGGGACCATTTACCAAGGACTCTATCTTTTCTATCCATAGGTAAGATAACTTTCCAAACTAAATCTCCCACATCGAAAGTCTTCAATTTAACTCTTTTGTTATAGGCCTTAGCTACTCTTTCTTTTTGTCTTGTGAGCATATCTAATGCACTTAGCCTGTCTTCGTCTAAATCAACTAATTCATCTAACATCATATTCCAATAATGATCAGATCGGATTTCTAATTGTCTTTGAATCCTAGTTGATTGGAGACAAATCTCTGCTGGCAGTATTGCATCATGCCCAAAAACAAGTTTAAAAGGAGTACTATTGATTGACTCTTTGGGAGACGTTCGACATGCCCATAAAATTTGGTTAAGTGTCTTATGCCAATTCTTGGGTTTTTGCCCAACATGCTTTTTAATTAAACTAATGATAATTTTATTGGCTGCTTCAACTTGACCATTTGCTTGAGCATAATATGGCGTCGAACTCAACAATTTATAACCATTTTCGGCAGCAAATTCGACCATTTTCTGACCAATAAACACTGAACCTTGGTCCGTGGTGATAGTTTCAGGCACACCAAATCTATATAATATATGGTTTTGAATAAAATTAATCACTGCTTCTTGATTAACATTGTTTAAAGGAGCAGCTTCCACCCATTTAGTGAAATAATCTATTCCTACTAATATGAAACGATGGCCTTTCGACGAGGTTGGCTTAATTTCACCAATTATATCCAAAGCCCATCCCCTGAATGGCCAAGGTTTTACAATAGAATGCAATTCATTTGCAGGTACATGTTGTATTCCTGCATGCCTTTGACATTCTTGGCATCCTTTGGCGAACTCTATGCAATCTTTTAACATAGTCGGCCAATAGACACCTTGTCGAAATAGGAGCCATTTCATTTTATGACCTACTTGGTGAGCTCCACAAGTTCCACTGTGAGTATTAAATATTGCCAAGTATGCCTCATTTTCACTAAGACACTTGAGTAAAACTCCTTCAGGGGTTTTCTTAAACAACTCATTTCCCATGATCACATAACTTAAGGCTCTATACTTGGTTTTTCTATCAGTTATCCCTGTTGGATTTTCCAAGTAGTTAACAATTTGTCTTCGCCAATCATCATTTGACATATTGTCAATGGCAAAAACTTCAAAAACATTGTCACAATAACCATTGTCGAAAACTTCATTAAAATTTTCATTAAAATTCACACTTGGGGGTAATTGACTTAAGACTAAAGAGTAATTCTCTGCCCCCTCAAGTTTTTGCCTTGACAAGGTTTCTTGTGTCATTGCTGTCGAAATTAACTTATTTTTAATTTCGACTAGCTCTGTTAAATCTTCTTTAGAAATTTTATAACCAGAAGCTATTTGTGCCAGGTCGTTGGCCTCTTGGTTTGCAATACGAGGCACGTGTTGAATATCAACACTGTCGAAACGTTTCAATAAAGTACTGGCAGCAATAAAATAAGTAATCAAATTTTCTTTAATGCACTTGTATTCTTTAGTTAATTGTTTGATTACTAATTCAGAATCGCCTTTAATTTCGACCTGTTTTGCCCCCAAGTTTAACAGTATTTCAAGTCCTGCTACTAAGGCTTCATATTCTGCCTCATTATTGGAGCAACTTTCTTTGATTTTATACTTGTATTTAGTTGGTATCTCTTTAGGTGAGATAATTAACATCCCAATACCGGAACCATTTTTATGGCTAGAGCCATCGAAGTACAATTTCCAAGGTCGAAGTTGCACAAATTTTATTTCTAATTCGACTACTGAATGATCAGCAATGAAATCCTCAACGACTTGGCCTTTGATAACCTTTAGAGGTTGGAATGTTAATGAGTACTCAGATAAAGCTAAAGCCCATTTGCCTATTCTACTATGTAGGATTGGTTTCGACAGCATATGTTTAATAATATCAAAATGGGAATAAACATACACATCAACAGGCTTAATATATTGCTTTAACTTGGTACAAGAGAAATACAAGCATAAACACAATTTTTCAATTGGGTGGTATCTTGTTTCAGTATCATTCAAAACCCTACTGAGGTAATATATGGTCCTTTCTACACCATTTTCATCCTCTTGTGCTAACATACTACTGTTAGCCTGTATTTTCGACAGGCTCAATTAAATGCAGTCAACGAGGTTTAGTTTGACCTTGTATTTCAAGAGACAGGAAGTAATTTCGACGTTCAAAATGGGTTAAGTTATCAGGTATATCAAGCTGATTTCGACGCTGGATTTGGTGAAGTCGAAGAAGTTGCAAGCAAAGATTTCGACAAGAAGGAAGCTAGAGTTTAGTGAAAGATCAGGAATTAAGTGCTCATTGTCGAAATAGCCCAGCAGTTACCTTGGTCGAAAAGGGCGCAACAGTTACTGTTTTCAAATTCTCTGCAGTTAGTTGGTTATGTTTTTTCCCTCCTTGTATAAATAGCAGTTTCTGAGAAGAAACAAAGGTCACAAAAAATCATATTTTACTTCTCACGCTCTAACTTCCGCATTCAAGAGAAAAACGAGTCAGAGAAACAATGTATGAATTTGTGCACCATTTCCTTTAACTTTAATGCAACTTTAATTTGTCTTCTTTCTTTTTACTTGTTTTTATCATTCAAGTTCTTCTTCTCTGAAATACTCTGATAACTTCGCGCGAAAGAATCAGTTATTTCTCTCTTCTTTTCTATTTAAAACGTGAAATCCCTCAAGAACATCATAATAAACTATAAACTCTAAGCACAAATGGTCTTAGGATTCACTGGTTGATCCTGCAAGTTAACCAAATTGGAGACCAGCGGTGTTTACCAAAATCCCAAGTAAACAAATTGGCACGCCCAGTGGGACATTTGTGTCAAGTATTAGAGTAATAGTTTAATATAATCCTTTGAAGTTAACTGTGCATGCGCTTAAGAAGTGGTAAATCTCTGTCAGAGATGACACGTTCTAGTGCAAGTTCTTCAAATGCACAAAGTGGGCCTAGAAATGCGTCTGCTAATGATGCTAACCCAGTAACCACCGTGGGAATAACTGCCCCATTGCCTTCGACAGGCATGGTTGCTGTGATATCTCCTGTGCATAACACTTTATCAACAATGGCCACCACAGTGACCACACAACCTAATGAAATGGTAACTATGCCACAAACAATGGGAATGTCTAGTCCTTATATGGTTAGTGGGCACATGCCATTTAACATGCCCATGGTTGGCCGAAATTTCCCTTATGGCATGCCAACTGCCATGATGGTAGGTTTACAAACGAACTCATCAACATACGCAGATAATGTGATGAATAGTGGGTTTTCCCCTACGCATACTTCCCCAGAGGGCATTTATGTTCGAAATGCCCAACCCTCATTAACCACAGCATCTTTGTTGGCCTTGAGGCAACAAATAGATGATGCTAATCATGATATGGTTAATATGTTAACCCAGCAAATTGGTACAGTGTTCAATCCTTTGATACATGATACCAATATTAGTTATCAAGCATTGGCAACTCAAATGGGTCGAATTGCCGATTTCTTTGGCACCCCTAGAATACAAGATCAGCCAATGCCCCAAGCCCAACCTATGAGGCCTGTCGAAATTCCTTTAGAAAGGCCTAACATTGAGTTGCCTAGAAATCAAGGGCAAACACAAGCTGTCGAACAACCCATACAAAGGTTGGTCGAAAATGCACCCGATGTAGTGTTGGTAAATAGAAATCAAAATGCTGACGAAGTAGTCAGACAAGTACAACAAAATAATTTTGGAGCACAAAATAACATAGCTAATATTGTCGAAACAATTTTAGCCCAAAATGGCCTTAACTTAGGTATGCATAGGCCAAATTTTGTTTCTCCTTTGTCTGAATATGTTTTACAAAGTGAATTGCCAAGGGGTTGGAAAATCCCTAAGTTCACTAAGTTTGCTGGGGAAACCAGTGAATCCACTGTCGAACATATTGCTCGTTATTTAACCGAGGCTGGAGACTTGGCCCACAATGAGAATTTAAGAATGAAATTTTTCCCTAATTCTCTAACAAAGAATGCTTTCACTTGGTTCACTACTTTACCCCCACATTCCATGTTTAATTGGAACCAATTAGAGAAAGTTTTCCACGAGCAATTCTACATGGGACAATGTAAAATTAGTCTTAAAGAATTGGCCAGTGTTCGACGCAAAATGGCTGAATCTGTAGATGACTATCTCAACAGGTTTAGACTCCTCAAAGCAAGGTGCTTCACTCAAGTGCCTGAACATGAGCTAGTCGAAATGGCTGCTGGTGGCTTGGATTATTCCATTAGGAAAAAGCTAGACACTCAACATTTGAGAGACATGGCTCAATTGGCTGATAGAGTTAGGCAAGTCGAAAGTTTGAAAGCTGAAAAATCTAGGACTAATAGGTTTTATAATAAAAAAGACAAAGTTGCCTATGTCGAAATTAAAAATGAAGAACAAGAATTCGACATCTCCTACGAAGAAGTCAAAGAAGAGGTCAATGTTGCTGAGTTAAAACCTGGACCTCCATATACTTGTACATTACTAAAACCTTCAAATGGTAAAAATCCTGTCGAACCTAAAAACGACAAATTCGTTGCAAAAACATATACTTTTGATGTTACTAAATGCGACTAAATATTTGACTTGTTAGTTAAGGATGGTCAGATTTTGGTTCCTAAGGGACTAAAAACACCACCATTAGAACAAAAGCAAAAAAGAGGTTTTTGCAAATACCATAATTTTTTGGGTCATAATACTTCTCGTTGTGTTCTTTTCAGGGATTTGGTGCAAAAGGCACTCAATGAAGGAAGGCTGAAATTTGGTGATAAACCAAAGGCACCAATGAAGATTGATGCTGATCCTTTACCTGATGCTGAGGCAATGTATACTGAGGTGAGCATCAACATGGTCGGAGCCTCTGAAACTGTGCCTAGTAAGGCCAATATGAAAAGAACTACCCTAAGTTCAAAGATGGATGTCGAAATGGTCACTGAAGGCCAAGAAGATGACAAAATGAAAGCAGTGTACCCAAAAGCTGAAGAGGAATTGGTTGATTTCCTCAATAGTTGCAAACTAAGCAACTCAGAAGTGATGTTGTGCCCAAGATGCAGTGCTGTTTTTGACAAGGAGGCTGCTAAAGAACTTGAAGAGTTCAAGCCTCAATTGAAGCGCAAAGGTAAATGGGTGGATAAAAGGCCCAAGTTTGATTTTGCTGATAGGAGAATTCCCTACATGGTTACTTCGACCAAAACTCCTGGAAGAGGAAAGCTGAGTACTTATGTTCCTCCTTCTGGTACTCTTGTCGAAAAGTGGGTACATTCTGGTGGAAGAGGCAAAGCCATATACCACACTGGGGGCAATGCCATCCATCGAATTAGGCCACCTAGGCTGGTCGAAGGTAACACAAGTGATGTTAACCAAAACAAGGCAACTGAAATCAAGAAGTATGCCTATAGTAACGACTACAAAGGGAAGAATCCTATGACAAGAACTCAATGGCGAAGGTTTCAACGCCAAAAGAAGGTTGATGCTCTTGCTGCAGGTAAAGCAACAACTTCAAACAAAGGGAAAGGTAAAGAGGTAATCTTACCTTCGACTGAAGTGGTTAGGAAACCAGCTACTGAGAGAATTTTCCCTTCTCTTTCTGAAATTAAGAAAGGCTTCAAAACAGAAGACCTTAATTTAGAAGAGGAGTTAGATTCTTCCTTTGCTGATTCTGGGTCAGAATATGATGTGCTATGTGGGATCATCTCAATTTTACCAATTGAGTATGATGTGGTTTCTGATGTTAATGATGTCGAAGAAGATTTCGACGAGGAAACTGCATATAAACCCATATGCTACTATGTGTTGAAGAATGGCTGCATCGAAGAGCAACATGCTGTCTTTGAAAGGCCAGATTGTGGCATGATGAACCACCTCAAGCCACTGTTCATTCAAGCCAAGGTCAACAATGTGGGAATCAACAAAGTCCTTGTTGATGGTGGTGCTGCTGTGAATTTGATGCCTCAACATTTGCTAAGAAGAATTGGCAAATGTGTCACTGATTTGAGGCCACATAATGTAGTTCTCACAAATTATGAAGGCAAAACTGGCTATTCACTTGGGGCCATTGAAGTCGAATTAGCAGTAGGCAGCATCAAAAGGCCAACTTTGTTTTTGGTAGTACCTTCCAAGGCAAACTACAACTTACTACTTGGAAGAGAATGGATACATGGAGTGGGGGCAATCCCTTCGACTGTGCACCAAAGGCTCATTATTTGGAGAGAGGATGGGTTGGTTGAAAACATTGAAGGTGACCAAAGTTATTTCAAGGCTGAAGTGAATACGATCACCAAGAAGACCTTCGACAAGCAACTGGCAAACATCTCTCCATGTTCTTCTTCTAATGCTGGGTTCATTGAGCAAGACAATGTTTTCTCCTCTGTCAGCCTTCACCCAAATTATGGTTTCATTTGGGAAAGGGAAATCATTGATGGGGAGAATAGACCAAGAGGTTTTGTTAAGCCTACTGGCTGGGATGGACCTTGAAATGATTATAAGGCCCAATGCATGGGAAAGAATTACGGCCTATGTGGCCGAAAACAAAGAAAAAGCTATTCTAGAAACTGAGTTACATCAAATGGTTGCTTTAACCACAGAAGATAATAACAAAGAAGTCATGGTCGAAACACAGAGACTTGATGGTGTCTATGATGATGAACCATTAGGATTTGAGAAAGATCCAATGGGTTTGACCAAGAAAATACAAGCACAAGATCCCTTAGAAGAAATTGATTTGGGAGATGGTTCAACAAGAAGACCAACATATATTAGCGCAAAGATCAACAAAGATTTCAGAGTGCAGATAGTCAAATTGCTAAAGGAATACAAAGATTGCTTTGCTTGGGATTACAATGAAATGCCAGGGCTGAAAAGAGAGGTGGTTGAGTTGAAGTTACCTACTCAACCAGAGAAGAG
Organism: Astragalus glycyphyllos; assembly: GCA_963573325.1. Lineage (NCBI taxonomy): Eukaryota > Viridiplantae > Streptophyta > Magnoliopsida > Fabales > Fabaceae > Astragalus > Astragalus glycyphyllos. The sequence continues at coordinate 82,076,592 of OY754307.1, read as the reverse complement.
GCCTGTGAAGCAAACACCAAGAAGATTTGCACCACAAATCATGTCGAAAATCAAAGCGGAAATCAAAAGGCTATTGAAGTGCAAGTTCATCAGAACTGCCAGGTATGTCGATTGGCTTGCTAATATAGTTCCTGTAATTAAGAAAAATGGTACACTTAGGGTTTGCATAGATTTTAGAGATCTAAATAATGCTACTCCCAAAGATCAATACCCAATGCCTGTGGCAGAAATGTTGGTCGATTCAGCAGCTGGTTATGAATATCTAAGCATGCTTGATGGATATTCTGGTTATAACCAGAATTTTATTGCTGAAGAAGACATTCCAAAAACTGCATTTCGATGCCCAGGAGCATTAGGTGTTTATGAGTGGGTAGTGATGCCATTTGGTTTAAAAAATGCCGGTGCTACATATCAAAGAGCTATGAACACTATGTTCCATGATTTTATAGATAATTTTATGCAAGTCTATATAGATGACATAGTTGTTAAATCTTCATCAGAAAATGGTCATTTAGATCATCTTCGACAATCATTCGAAAGAATGAGAAAATATGGATTGAAAATGAATCCAATCAAATGTGCCTTTTGTGTAAGTGCAGGTGATTTCTTGGGCTTCGTTGTGCTCAAAAAAGGCATTGAAATAAATCAAAACAAAATGAAGGCTATCATGGAAACACAACCTCCAACAACAAAGAAAGAATTACAGTCATTATTAGGAAAGGTCAATTTCCTTAGAAGGTTCATATCAAATCTAAGTGGCAAGACTCAAATATGCTCGCCATTACTTCGACTGAAGAAGGATGATGTTTTCAAGTGGAATGTCGAACATCAAGTAGCTTTCGACGAAATCAAGACATATCTGATGAAGCCTCCTATTTTATTGCCTCCTATTAGAAATAAGACAATGAAATTGTATATAGCAGCATCAGAATTGTCAATAGGTAGTATGTTAGCACAAGAGGATGAAAATGGTGTAGAAAGGACCATATATTACCTCAGTAGGGTTTTGAATGATACTGAAACAAGATACCACCCAATTGAAAAATTGTGTTTATGCTTGTATTTCTCTTGTACCAAGTTAAAGCAATATATTAAGCCTGTTGATGTGTATGTTTATTCCCATTTTGATATTATTAAACATATGCTGTCGAAACCAATCCTACATAGTAGAATAGGCAAATGGGCTTTAGCTTTATCTGAGTACTCATTAACATTCCAACCTCTAAAGGTTATCAAAGGCCAAGTCGTTGAGGATTTCATTGCTGATCATTCAGTAGTCGAATTAGAAATAAAATTTGTGCAACTTCGACCTTGGAAATTGTACTTCGATGGCTCTAGCCATAAAAATGGTTCCGGTATTGGGATGTTAATTATCTCACCTAAAGAGATACCAACTAAATACAAGTATAAAATCAAAGAAAGTTGCTCCAATAATGAGGCAGAATATGAAGCCTTAGTAGCAGGACTTGAAATACTGTTAAACTTGGGGGCAAAACAGGTCGAAATTAAAGGCGATTCTGAATTAGTAATCAAACAATTAACTAAAGAATACAAGTGCATTAAAGAAAATTTGATTACTTATTTTATTGCTGCCAGTACTTTATTGAAACGTTTCGACAGTGTTGATATTCAACACGTGCCTCGTATTGCAAACCAAGAGGCCAACGACCTGGCACAAATAGCTTCTGGTTATAAAATTTCTAAAGAAGATTTAACAGAGCTAGTCGAAATTAAAAATAAGTTAATTTCGACAGCAATGACACAAGAAACCTTGTCAAGGCAAAAACTTGAGGGGGCAGAGAATTACTCTTTAGTCTTAAGTCAATTACCCCCAAGTGTGAATTTTAATGAAAATTTTAATGAAGTTTTCGACAATGGTTATTGTGACAATGTTTTTGAAGTTTTTGCCATTGACAATATGTCAAATGATGATTGGCGAAGACAAATTGTTAACTACTTGGAAAATCCAACAGGGATAACTGATAGAAAAACCAAGTATAGAGCCTTAAGTTATGTGATCATGGGAAATGAGTTGTTTAAGAAAACCCCTGAAGGAGTTTTACTCAAGTGTCTTAGTGAAAATGAGGCATACTTGGCAATATTTAATACTCACAGTGGAACTTGTGGAGCTCACCAAGTAGGTCATAAAATGAAATGGCTCCTATTTCGACAAGGTGTCTATTGGCCGACTATGTTAAAAGATTGCATAGAGTTCGCCAAAGGATGCCAAGAATGTCAAAGGCATGCAGGAATACAACATGTACCTGCAAATGAATTGCATTCTATTGTAAAACCTTGGCCATTCAGGGGATGGGCTTTGGATATAATTGGTGAAATTAAGCCAACCTCGTCGAAAGGCCATCGTTTCATATTAGTAGGAATAGATTATTTCACTAAATGGGTGGAAGCTGCTCCTTTAAACAATGTTAATCAAGAAGCAGTGATTAATTTTATTCAAAACCATATATTATATAGATTTGGTGTGCCTGAAACTATCACCACGGACCAAGGTTCAGTGTTTATTGGTCAGAAAATGGTCGAATTTGCTGCCGAAAATGGTTATAAATTGTTGAGTTCGACGCCATATTATGCTCAAGCAAATGGTCAAGTTGAAGCAGCCAATAAAATTATCATTAGTTTAATTAAAAAGCATGTTGGGCAAAAACCCAAGAATTGGCATAAGACACTTAACCAAATTTTATGGGCATGTCGAACGTCTCCCAAAGAGTCAATCAATAGTACTCCTTTTAAACTTGTTTTTGGGCATGATGCAATACTGCCAGCAGAGATTTGTCTCCAATCAACTAGGATTCAAAGACAATTAGAAATCCGATCTGATCATTATTGGAATATGATGTTAGATGAATTAGTTGATTTAGACGAAGACAGGCTAAGTGCATTAGATATGCTCACAAGACAAAAAGAAAGAGTAGCTAAGGCCTATAACAAAAGAGTTAAATTGAAGACTTTCGATGTGGGAGATTTAGTTTGGAAAGTTATCTTACCTATGGATAGAAAAGATAGAGTCCTTGGTAAATGGTCCCCAAGTTGGGAAGGACCGTTCAAAATTTTACAAGTCTATTCAAACGGCGCATATGAAGTCGAAGAGATTGGCGTTGATGAAAGAATTTTGCGTATAAATGGCAAATACTTGAAAAAGTATAAGCCAACATTGCAAGAAGTTAAAATAACGTTGGAATAAAGATAAAGAAAGCATAAGTACATGGCATTCAAAAGAAGTTGTGATTGCCATATAAGCATTGTCAGAATTACAAGCAAAACGTAAATCATTGTCAAAATTGTCAAAGTATTACGACAGGAAAATGAATCTAAGTTATTACAAAATGACTTTTGATTTCAAGTCATTGAACAAGGTTTTAGCTTTGGAGATCTTCCTGTTGAGGAAATTGCCATCTTTGGTTAGCTTTTCGACAGTGGCATTGCAGCATTCAAGTGCTTCTAAGTGTTTAAGGAAAATGGTGGCTTCTTTGTCAATCTGGTCTTTAATCATCTCTGCAGGAGTCAAAGACCCCAAGAGGGTTTCTTTCTTCTTCTCCAATTCTTGAATTTTCGACTGCAATCTGGCTATACTCTCTTGATGTGTCTTGATCTCAGCATTGCAATCTTCGACAGCCTTCATCTCAGCTTCCGACTTAGTCTTCAAAGAAGCAAAGCTAGCATGAGTGGCATCAACAAGTGCTGTCATTTCGGCTTTGCGTTTCGACTCACGCTCTAGAAGAATGTCTTGATCCCTCTTTTTCTGAATATCTTGAGCAAGTTGCTCGAAAAGAGGCTGGACAGCTAGGACAAAGTCACTAACAGACTCATCAAGGACTTCATCAACATCAAGTTCAGCCAGTTTGTGGAGTAAATATTTAATCTGAAAAGCAAGTGGAGGATTAGCTTCGATGGTTTGGAAGACATCTCCATCAAGAATTTGGGTGCGCAGTGCTTTGAGGAGAGTCTCCGTCGAAGTGGCTGAAGTGGTAACTCCTGCAGAAAGTGTCGAAACACTTGGTTTGCTGCCACTTGAAGCTCTACTACCAAGTCTTGCTTCCAAAGCTTCAGCTGGATTGCTCTTTTTCATTTCTTCCCATTCTTGGATACTAAGGCTTGCACCAGAAGATAGCACAATGCCTGTCGAAGTTCCATCTTTGGGGGGAGATTCATCTTCATGTTCAGAAAGATCTTCTTCAGCTATTTCTTCCTCTTCTTCATCATCAGAGAAGGAAATACCTTCCTCTTCTTCTTGCTCTTGTTCAGTTGGATTAGTGGGAGAAGGCAGACTTTGTTCCCTTAGTTCAACACCTGTAGGCACATCATTCATAACCACATCTACATTTTCTTGTTCTGGCACACCATTATAGGAATAGCGCCAACAACATTTAATAGTGATGACATCATTAGAGCAGTTAAGAGGAACTTCAAAAATGTCATTTTCTTCTTCATTTAAAAACTCAGTCGAAAAAAAACATTTTTGGGGGGCAATTTGTTAGCCTGCATTTTCGACAGGCTCAATTAAATGCAGTCAACGAGGTTTAGTTTGACCTTGTATTTCAAGAGACAGGAAGTAATTTCGACGTTCAAAATGGGTTAAGTTATCAGGTATATCAAGCTGATTTCGACGCTGGATTTGGTGAAGTCGAAGAAGTTGCAAGCAAAGATTTCGACAAGAAGGAAGCTAGAGTTTAGTGAAAGATCAGGAATTAAGTGCTCATTGTCGAAATAGCCCAGCAGTTACCTTGGTCGAAAAGGGCGCAACAGTTACTGTTTTCAAATTCTCTGCAGTTAGTTGGTTATGTTTTTTCCCTCCTTGTATAAATAGTAGTTTCTGAGAAGAAACAAAGGTCACAAAAAATCATATTTTACTTCTCACGCTCTAACTTCCGCATTCAAGAGAAAAACGAGTCAGAGAAACAATGTATGAATTTGTGCACCATTTCCTTTAACTTTAATGCAACTTTAATTTGTCTTCTTTCTTTTTACTTGTTTTTATCATTCAAGTTCTTCTTCTCTGAAATACTCTGATAACTTCGCGCGAAGGAATCAGTTATTTCTCTCTTCTTTTCTATTTAAAACGTGAAATCCCTCAAGAACATCATAATAAACTATAAACTCTAAGCACAAATGGTCTTAGGATTCACTGGTTGATCCTGCAAGTTAACCAAATTGGAGACCAGCGGTGTTTACCAAAATCCCAAGTAAACACACTCGTGACACACACAATAATAATATATATATCCTTCATCAAAAACTTCTCTACTCTTCATCAACACTTCTCTGCTTTCTTCAACAACACTTCACTTCATCAATTTCACTTCACTTCATCAATTTCATATACTTCACTTCAACAATATTTCTTCTCACAAAAATCATTTTTCTTACAAATTCCTTATGCCTTTGTTGAGAAAACAACATATTCACAGGTCTTCCGAACCCATTAATAATACAATTAAAACACACAAAAATTTTACCATTGAAACTCCACATCCACAGATTAGGGACTACTTAATTCAAGCTGGGTTTCTAAAAGTTGCAACTCTTGGAAAATTCAAAATAGATCCTTCCTTGGTGACGGCAATGGTTGAGCGCTGGAGACCAGAAACACACACGTTTCATCTTCCAGTAGGAGAGTGCACAATAACTCTCCAGGATGTAGCGTTACAATTGGGTCTAACCGTAGACGGATACGCTGTTTCGGGATTAGGAAGGACACAACGTGAATATGATGAGCTATGCGAGAAACTCTTGGGTAAAACACCGACAAATGATCAAAGGAAGGGGAACGAAGTCAAGCTTAAGTGGCTCGAGGAGGAATTTACCGATATTCCCGAACATGCTCACAAAGAAGTAGTGGAAGCCCATTGCAGAGCGTACATGCTGCGGTTGATTGGGGGATATATACTCCCAGATAAATCATCAAATCGAGTTCACTTGAAGTACCTACCCCTATTGGAAAACATTGAAGAAGTTTCACAATACAGTTGGGGTTCGGCATGTCTAGCGAACTTGTACAGAGAAATGTGTAGAGCTTCTGCACCGTCCTCAAATTCCATGGGTGGATGTACTTTGCTTTTACAATCATGGGTTTGGTATCGCATGCCGTTTCTAGCCCCACAAGTAAGCCGTGTTGTTGAGTATCCACTAGCAAAAAGGTAAACAAAGTGTTGTGGTAATTTTATGAATACTAACTATTTTAATTTTTGACACGTGTTTAGTATTTTTACCGTAGTTTAAATTTTTTTGACACGTGTTTAGTATTTTTAAGGTAGTTTAAAATTTTTTTGACACGTGTTTGTGTTTAGTATTTTTACCGTAGTTTAAATTTTTTTGACACGTGTTTAGTATTTTTACCGTAAAAATTAAGTGAATAACGTTTTATTGTTTCTATAGATGGGTTCAAAGGGGTCTAAACTTCACCAATACTCCCTGTACCCTTGTTGACATCAGGTCAAGGATAGACCAGATGACACTAGATGAGGTACGTATAATTAATTTTCGTTATGTCAAATTTTTTAAACGATGCATAATAGCTCGTTACTCACTTAATTTTTTTCCAGTTTAAGTGGTTGCCGTATCAGGAAATTCAAGTCAATCTGCCATCAACCGCATTCCAAAACAGTACAATATGGAGTGCAAAAACGGCGTTGGTCTGTTTCCAAATTGTAGAATGGCACCAAACAGATAGAGTGAAAATGCAGTTTGGCCTCGTGCAAGATATACCCATTCGACCCGAGAATTTGGACAAATTGCATGACCTCGACATGCGAGGAAATGCGGATGAAAACTGGCTAGTAAGGCATGGTCGATTTATTCAGTCCTGGAATGATACAGAACAAGGAGTTCTTATTGGCCAGTCGTTACAGGGAAAGCCCATCAACACACAAGAATATATGATGTGGCTAACAACAAATTCTAGGTTATATCTTTCTATCAACCAACAACTAATGGACCCACGTGGTAGTGGTGCAGTGAATGATCGAGAAGAAGCACCAACTAGGCAAACAAGTCAATCTCAACATCCCAGCCGTAGTCGACATGCAACACCTACTCGGCCAACCTTTGAACAGAGCGAAGAGCCTATGCCTCACCGCCACTCCGTCTCCTTCCCACCAACATATCAACATTATGAGGCGGCCAACCAGTCAGTAGAATACACGCCAGTCCAAGATCATCATAGGTATTCTACGGCTTCTTACGACCAGGATTTTTTAGGTCCTTTGCTTAGTCTCGATTATAATACGCCGGAACCATATAGATATTATCAATCTGTTTTGGAATCTGGACCAACATGGAACCCCGGCTAGGCAGGACCTAGTTCATCAACAAGGTACCAATATGAACAACCACCTGCCCCTGCACCTGTCCCCACTGAACAAGAAATACCAGCACGACGTCCACATCGTAACCGTCGACCGCCATGTTGTGGGACTGGGCACCATCTGGGACAATAAAACTTTGTCTTTCAATTTAATTGTACAACTCTTGTAATCATTTGTAATATATAATTTAATAAATGAGTTTATTTGATCAATTAAAATAAATGTTTCAATTATATTTAGTGTTACATATTTATTTTTTTAATAAATAAATATGTTGCAAATTATTAAAATAAATATAAAATTTTTAATTAATTTTCATTTTATATAAATTGGTATTATTATTAAAATAAATTATAAATTATAATTGGTATTATTATTAATATTTAATTGTTTTAAAAAAAACACGTTGAGAAGTCGTTTTGAGGGGTGACGACTTCTCAACTGAAAAAAATCAAATTTTTGAAAAATCACATTGAGAAGTCGGTTTGGTGGGTGACGACTTCTCAACTGAAAAAATCAAATTTTTTTTAAAATCACGTTGAGAAGTCAGTTTGGAGGGTGACGACTTCTCAACTGAAAAAAAAGTGTGCTAGATTGGTAAATAATAAAAAAAGTGTGTTATTTTAGAATATTTTTTTTTTTGGGCTGGGACCGTTTTTTGCCGAATTTCTACTATCTCTCTCATACTTAAACCCTTCAAAAATATAAGTTCTTATAAAAAGAAAATCATATAAGATCTTAGGAAAAAGATCAATATAAAATCTTTAGCAGAAAATCAAAAGAGCAAATATTGTGTTGATGTGTTAAAAGAAAGTTGTATTGATGTAAAAGTGACTGACAGTGTACTATACCCCTTGATACATGATAAACCTAACACAAACCCCACCATTCCACCCCAACCACACAAACATGTTGATAGACATTTTGTCTGTTGCAACAAAGAGCTACTACAATTTTGTACTCAAAGTGCAGCATGTTTCCTTAATACTTATCTTATATTGTAATGTAATTAAATATCTAAATCAGCTATGCTCCACCAAAGTACGAACCATGTTAATTGCAGAAGTCTGTCCTAAAATTAGTCTCAAGCAATTATCTATTGCATCTTACTTTGTACAATGGATCAATATGCGCAATAACTCTACGGTGCTTCTTAAGTGAAACAGTAAAAGGGTATGGGACCACAGAAATTGGATCACAGTATAAGACAGACACTTCTTTGGCAATTATTTTCTAAAATTAAAAAAAAAAAAAAAAAACCCATACTATACTTCAATTTCACCATACAACATTGATTACTTACTTACATTTAAATTGTTACAAAATAAAATTAACCGATACAATATAGAAAAGATGATTTTGAAGTACACTTTCATTAGAGCAATAAGATAAGACGAGTGAATAAGAACAAAATAAAAATGGATAGAACCAAGGATCAGTTCATTGCATGTTTGAAAAAGATAAGATATTATGTTGGATTCATTGGATCTTATTATGTTGTAAAAGAAAAAGAAAAGAGAATAGTAGATATGCTAGTTGTTGGGGAGAAAGAACACGAACAGATCTGTGGTTGACACAGTCAAAGTTAGGTCCATGTCTTAATAGTCTTATCCGACAACTTGGGGCAGGACCACACAACAAACAACCCTATATGGCATTCATTGGTGCAGTCCTCGGGTAGAGATAACTATAGATGTTTGTTTCCATGAATGTTGTTTTGAGTGGAATACAATGCAACAAAGAGTCTCATTCACATGAACAGAAACACAAATAAGTTGTTCATCATAGTTTTTCAAGTAGTATATAATAACAAACAGAACTGAACAATAGGCTAAATATGCAAAGCAAATAAGATTACATAACATTAAATGTAAATGAACTTAAACACAAGGTGGTAATTAATTTACATTACATTTAATTGAACTTGAGCAAGGGAATCTCAGAATTGGCTCTTGATGATGCAACTGTTGGACTGCTATTGTCACTACTATCAGAGAATGAAGCTAGAGTTTTATGCAAAACACCAGATGGAGATGAAACCATTGTTCCTAAAGGGCCACTGGATTGATTGGAGGTTGCATCACTAGTGGTAGTGACTGTGCTTGGCCTTAGAACTTCAGCAAGTGGACCACCAGGTGTTGAACTTGAAGCCACCCAAGAAGGTGTTGGGTTGAGCCAATTTGAGAGAGAAATTTTAGTATTATCATTGTGGTGTGTGTTTCCATTAGGCTCCATTCCAATAGTACCCATATCTTCACTCACATTACCACCCCCCATTGATAAATCAAGAGAAGTAAGGGATAATTTACCATTTGATGCAGCAGAACTATCATTGTTGTTGGCATTGACATTGCTTTCCCCTGTGTCTGCATTAGACCAAGCATCAATAAAACTCCTTGGTTTCTCAGATTGGTGGAAACTTTCCATTGGAACAAGAGGATTAAAGGACATAGGAAGGTGTCTATTTTGTTGATCCAGTCCAGAACTATATAGTGGAAGCGAATTCAGCTGATTAGTGTTGATTTCAACTTTGTTGTGCATCAGAGATTGCCATCCTGAGTCAGAAGAAGCACCATGGGAAATAGGATCTCCATTAAGCATCCACTCCAATCCCCTTCAAATCAATTCACAAAACAAACTAGTCAACATCAAAAGAAACATAAAGGAAAGCTTCAAGCTTTATTATCATAATATTCATTTGTCTATTTGAAGTCACCTGGGTTGCTTATTTAAAGAAACAGAAGGCACAGAGCCAAAATTGAAACTTTTGACACCAAAGTAGTTGTTATTATCATCAGATTGGAAGGTAGTGGAAGCAAGAAACTGAGATGAAGATCCATCTTTTCTAGAATCATGGCGAGGTTTCTTGATTTGATGGTTGTTGTTATTGTTGGGTTGTTGAACTTCCACAGGCTTTCTTGAACGGGGACGGCCTCTATGCATATGACGCTCACAATATTTGTGGTTAGGAGCTACATCTCTAGCACATCTCCATTTTTTACCATCTGTTCTTCTGCACCTACCTGGCTCTGGATCATTGTTGCTTCTTGACAATCTCAGATTGAAACCACCATCCACTGCTTCAAATTATAAAAAAGAATATAAATTTAAAGAAAGAGTGAAGGAAAGCAACACATCATGAAAAGGGTCACAGTGAGTGAATGACAAAAGGTAAAGAGGGAAAGTCACAAAGTTTGTCTTGTGTGTGTGTGTGTGTGTGTGTGAAAGTGAGGTAACACTAACATAACAGGATATAATAATAATGAGATGAAGATGGGGAAAGGGAACAAAGAAGAAAGAAAGAGAGAAAGTGTCACACATGAAGTAGGAATAGTAGTAGGGATAAGGAGATGAGAAGGAACAGGAATAGAAGCCATGATGTACTTGTAAATCATAGCTTGTCTTTGAAGTTCTTTCCATTGTGCAGTTGTAAAAGGAAATCCTAACGAAGCCGCCATTCCATTCCAACCTGCTGTCACCACAATCAAAACCAAACTATGTTCTGTTCAGAGACAACCACAACAGATGAGACGAGACCACTATCTCTCTCTTCTGACCATACTTAAAAAGAAGCATTGAATGAATGAATGAATAATGAAAAGAGAAAAGAAAATATAATAACCTGGGGATTTGAGGGTTGTGGTAGTAGCAGAGGAATAAGCAGAAATATGAAAAGGCTGCAAAGGTCTCATTACAGCTGAACCGCCATGAGCATGAGCAGCACCGAGAGTAGCAGAAGACATGTAAGTGGTGGGGCCATCATCATTATTATCAAATGAACGGTTGTGATGACTATGATGCAGCATCATCGTCATCTTATTTTGAAGATTCTGTAGCTTCACACCAGGCCCAAGAACACAACAAGAACTAGTGTTGTTATTGTTGTTGTTGCTTTTTGTTGTAGTAGTAGTAGGTTCCTTGTCTGAAACGCGAAACTCACACTCACCCATAAATAACTCTCGCAGTAGTAGTAGTAGTAGTACTAAGCTATTTAATTTTAAATTAATAAATTAAAACACCACTATGCTCAAAATAGGAAACTAGTTTCCCATTTGGTACTATAGAGTAATAATCTTAATTAAATTGGTAGGATGAAGAATGGTTAGAGTTATATGCTACAGCACACCCAAATTTTCAGGTAAGGAAGATAGTGGTGTTTTTATGGGATTTTGGATGGAGTGTTATGTAACAAAATAGATTAGAATAGAGGAGTAAATGAATGAGTCATGATAATGTGCATACGCAGCATGACAGGTGTTGGAAGGGAGGGAGGTTGATCTGGGGGTGGGGGGGGATTTATGATTGAGTTATGGGTTGCCGCCATTCTAGTCCTTTGCTTTGCTTTGCTTCCATGCTTCCAACATTCGCACCACCATCCACTACCAGACAAACTAGTGAAAAAGTGACACCTTTCTTGTTTCTTTCCTATCACATCACACTTTCTCTCTCTTATCCATTTTTACATCTCTCTTCATTATTATGGTATCTATCACTTTCTGCGGGTAAACGTTAAAACCCTTTCCACAGTAACTAAAGCAATCAATTTCAACTGTTAAAAAATTAATTTATTAACTAGAGTAGTAATTTTTTAACAAAATTAATAATTTGGTAAAAAGAATTAATAGTTACTAATATATTAATGTATTTAAAATTTATTATGTACTGTATTTTTTTTTACTGTACCAACAAGAGCTTATCCAAGCGGTAACTGCAGTGGCGGATTCAGGACCCCGGGGTCAGGGGTGTCAAAAAAAACAGACTTCACTTCACTATACCAAAACACTAAACAATTGCAATTTCTATACTAATACTAATTAAATATAAATTAGGGATTTCACATATACCAAATCAATTGAGGATTCCACATATACCAAATCAATTGCAATTTCTAATAGTAATACTAATACCAAATCAATTAGGGATTAATGCCTCTTCTAATAGTAATACTAAATCCTATTCCAATCCAATACCAATAAGCTGTTTGGTTGGTTTCAGTTTCTGTGTTTCACGCTGGAAGAGAGAAGACAGAAAGTTTCAGGCATGAAGAGAGAAGATAGAGTGGTGAGGTCTGAGTGTCAAAAAAAATTCAGGAGTGTCAAAAAAAATTATGGGTGATGGTAAGTGCAATTATTTTTTTTTCAGGGGTGTCCGCTGAACCCCCTCACCATAAGGTGGGTCCGCCCCTGGGTAACTGGTTGGATCCCACCTCAAGGTCTCAAGTTCGAATATCGGAGGTGGCAAAAACTCTGTTGGGAGGGGAGAACCACATTGACCGACAAAGTCGAGTATACATGTAGTCAGTCAAATTCCCCGGCGTAGATTAGTCATCGGTTAAGTCAATGAAAACTCGGCAACAATAACACGGTAACCAAAAAAATTACTGTGTTATTGATGCGCAATATTCATCAATTTTGTTGGTGACTAATCTATGTCTGGTATGTGTATACGCAATTCTCCATTCTCAATAGAGTTTTTCACATCCAAAATACAAACCAAAATTCTTGGATGGGATCCATGTCCAATTGCTCTTAAGTATATATATTAAGAGGTGACATTATTATTTTTTATTAGGCTTCTTATATGCACTTTTTACATTATGATGTGACATTATTATATGCACTTTTTATTGGAGAAATAGTTATTTTGGTCGTTTAATGTGTGATACGTTATTATGATTTCTAAATTTATAAAAATTATAAATAAATTCTTTTTTAATTATTTTAGAGATTAAATTGACCAATATAAAAACATATTTGATGACTAAAATGACTAATAAGAAATATATTTGAGGATCAAAACGACTAATTAAAAAGACACTCGAGGATGTGTTTGTAATTTCAATACATTCAATGACTTTAATAATATCTCTTCACACTTTCAAGGACTAAAATAACTCTTTATCCCTTTTTAAAAATTAATTAATTAATTTGTTAAAATTTGTACATGTTGTGTGACATTTTATATTATTTATTTTAGGCTTCCTATTGTAAAAATTGTTCTTTTTATAAAATCCCCTCCTTATATAAAGTTGAAGTGCAAAAAATACACAAAAACTACCTTATGCTATACGTATATACGTATACAAATACGTAGTTATAAAAAGTAAAAAAAGGTAATGACATTTTGGTAGTTTTGACAACAAAGTGAAGACAAATATATTCGGTAAAAGACAAAAAAAAGTAATGGCATTTTTGTAGTTTTGATAAAAAATGAGGACAATCATTTCGAGAAAAAGACAAACGTATGTAATAACATTTTTGTAGCTTTGACAAGAAAATGAGGGTAAACATTTCCGGTAAAAGGAAAAAAAAAGTAATTGCATTTTTGTGGTTTTGATAAAAAATGAGGGCAATCATTTCGGGAAAAAGGCAACAAAAAAAACAATGGTATTTTTGTAGCTTTGATAACAAATGAGGGCAATCATTTGTGGAAAAAGAAAAACATATGTAATGACGTTTTTTGTGGTTTTGATAAAAAAAATGGCAACCATATCCGGAAAAAGACAAAAAGAAAGTAATTGTGTTTTTCTAGTTTTGACTAAAAATGAGTACAATCATTTACATACAAAAGGAAAAAAAATGTAATGATATTTTTCGTAGTTTTATATATATAAAAAAAAAGGTAAGTCATTTTGGGAAAAATGCAAAAAGATGTAATGGTATTTTATGAAAATAACTAAGACCTCGTGCAGAGCACGGGTGAGAATCTAGTAATATAGAATAGTATGAGTGTAGAAAATAAATCGTAAAAATAATTCTACGGTAAGCTGTCTCCCACCCCCACCATGCTAGCTCCCCCCATGGCTGTTTTGGGGTTTATTTTTCACTTGTGAACCTCCTTCAATTTTTTCACTTGTCATGCTTTTGTAATTTTCCAGCTTCACCGAAGGAAGTACTCCTAATCAATCATACAACTTGTTTGTCTTCATTGAAAGCAAAAAAATGAAAAAAAAGATAAATACTTTCTACCAATTCAAATATGATTAAAAAAAGGGTGCTTCTTGGATGAAGAATCAATTGGGTCTCTTATTGGTAAACCGCTTAAATTGACTGTACGTGGAATTTAGTATAAAATTTCATCAATGATTGATATTTAATACTGTTTAATTTAATGTTAACTACTCATAGCATTTCATATTATATCTTACGGTTAATTTTAATCGTACATTAATGTGGGATCTCTCACCCCTAGAAGTCACCTAAAAAATAACACATTCACATATTATTTAATTTTATTTAATTATTTTCATATAACAAAAAAATAAAAGCATTTTTCAAACTATACATCCTTACTATTATTTATTTGATCGTTTATGAAAAATTGTTTCTGATAATATTAAGTGAAAAATATTTTTATAATGATAATAGCTAATTATAATTTACATTTTAAACCACTGACTCCTTGTGTTTTCTTATAATTGAGTTCAGAGAATAGGATGCTACCTAGAATTAAAAGCTAGGAAAGCAAGCCATCAAAACCTTCTAGCTAGCTCCTTCAATGCATAAGAGTAAGAAGGAGTAAATTCCAAAGTCATAGTTCTACTATACACTCCAATTTCCAAAAATACACAAGAAGGATTAATTCAATGTGGTTGGAGAGCATCTCCAAGATTCTTGCTGCAATTCCATCCATCCACCTTATCATAGTAAACATTTTGGTATGGATGTGGAAGTCTATGTCTGAGGTTTGACTTCTGAACAATATTGTTATTGGCAATACTCACGGGCACTGGTGGGACATGTGATTTAGTGATAGTGATTTGTGAAGTTGGGTAATTAGAGGGTAATCACGTAACAGAACAAGTTTTTGTTTGTTGAAATGCCACCCAGAATATTCAAAGTCTTTTTTTTTATAAGCATATATTCAAGATCTTTTAGTTATATAGTAGTATCCAAAAAATCAAATTAAATGATTTTGTCTAAAAATAGACTAATTTAAATGGAGTTAGATAAACTTATTTGAGGTGCAGTAGCATCATTATAGCAAATTACATCTCAACATATTGGCACACACAAAGCTATTAATCATTTGTAGCACCTCGAAAATTTTATTCAAAAAATGAAAAAGATACAAAAATACATGAGGATTATTGAGTATTTCTAGGTGATTTAAATGTTAACTCCTTAACATTCCAAAAAAATGCTTCATAGAGAAGTTAAATGCAAACCACCCTTAGAACTAACACGCAAAAACTTTTTAACCTGCAATTGTTTCTTTTGCAAACGTTTTTTATGAGACTTCGAAATAATTTCTGTTAAACCAAGAGAGCATCATATTCTTCATCGCTCCCAGAAACATCATCCTCATTAGACCACAATCTACCCACTAGTCTAATATTCTTATATAAACAATAAAATTTTTAGATGAAGAAATTAAATGTTTATTACCCAGAAGAGTTTCAGCAAAGCTAGAATGAACTGAACGATCTGTAGACTGAGAAACCAAATTTACTCCTTTCTTGATGATTTGCTCAGAACGATTACCACAGGTAACGTTTTGATCCGAAGAAGCATCCAATATGGCTAAAACCTGAGCCATAAGTTCCTTCACCAAAAACTAACGACAACCATTTTGTTGTAAGCCATAACAAAAAATTGACCAACTAACTTTCTTAATAAGTGTCTTCAACCACTCTATTAACAGAAATAAACGGCGAAGACAAAACCTTAGGCCCCGTTCGGGGTAGTTTTCTGTTTTTTGTTTTGAAATTTTCAAAAGCCAAAACAAATTTCTGTTTTGAGTTTTTAAATTTTCAAAAACCAAAACTGATTTCAGTTTTCAGTTAATAAATTTTCAAAAATCAAAATCAAGTGTAAAATATTAAAAAGGTGGTTGATAGTGGTCAGCCACCTCCCAAATAAGCTTTAATGTTTGGAATGGTGGACAATGGTCGACCACTATCTAAATATTAAAAAACAAGTGTAAAAACACGAAAATGATCTTACAAGTAAAATTTTCAAAACTTTTACTTGTAAGATGAGAACTAATTCACTACCTATTATATTCCCAAAAATATTAATCCTAGAATTTAAACAAACGCCCTAAAGTTTTAATAGTATCACCCCAACCAAATCTCTCTACTTATTCCCTCCCCTCTCGTTTATCTTACCATTCCCAATTTGCAAAGCGTGAATTTCACTCCACTTCATCTTCTAACTCTTATTTTAAATTTCTATCCCTCACATGCATTGCATTGCACACATACACAATGGATTATGGAGTAACAATAACGCTCCACAGCACATCAACACAAACCTTGTATGGTTACATTACATGCAACCAATTTTATATGGAACTCCAACCTTCTGAATCTTCTACGCTACTGGTCTTTATTGGTCATTGAGTTCTAACATGAATAATGATTCTCGATTACAATAACTTAGTCATGGTTGAACTCATTCTGAGCAGGTTCCGGAAAAACACATCGAGTAAAAAGTCAAAAGAAAAGACAATTTGAGTAAATGAATGTTATTTATATTATTTTTGATTAAATTAGTTAATTGAATAGTAATTGTCTAAAATTTATTATTTTGTATCATTTTTTTAAAACTTAATTTTTTATGACCAATTGTAAACTTAATTTTTAACAATTTCAATATTGTGAAAATTTAATTTAAAGAAAATGATTGATGGTACCAGACAAAAATAAATAAAAAAAATTCTTTTTATCATTTTCATAAACATTTATTTATATATGTATGCCTTTTTATTTGCTTTCTACTAGATCTCATGTTGTCTCCATTTATTTGACACGTATATGTGAGTAACTATGAGTGAGTGAGGAACAAAGGAACCAAAACAATAACGATGGTATGTGTGATGTGATGGTCCCTTTTGTCCTTCGCTCCCATCGCCAAGGAAACACAAACACCGACTTTCCAATTATTTTGATAATCTAGAATTTTCCTTCCCAGTAAGGGAGGGACCATGTCTATTTCTATATTATTATTATTATTATTATTATTATTATTATTATTATGCAATCTTATCTTATGGGTTTCTACCTCAGTTAAAGTGTGGCTCAAAGTGATAGAAAAATAAGTAAGTTTCAAAATTCTTTATTGGGTCTATAGACATATTGACAAGTTATATAATGTCTCTTTTTTCATATTTTTATGATAGTTATAATATTTTTGTTTTGTTCTACAATTTATTTTTCATAAAAACACTCTTTACATATGAAACTAATTATCATTCCATACAAGGCAAATTAACAATCAGAACACACACAAAGAGAGTTAAAATTAAGAGTGTTACATTTACACTCTCGTCAATTAAAATTCGTTGTGTCAAAACAATCAATTAAAATTCATCCATCCCCACCACAAACCAAACACAAAAACATGTTTAAAATCTCTCTCCTCCATTTCCTTCTGCCCCCACCCATATGATGAACCCTAAAGTTCCATTCCGTAAGTTGGTTTACATGCCCTCATCACCCTTTACTTAATCAAACTTAAAACTATTACAACTCAAATAGAAAACCAAATTACAACTAAGATAAATTTTTTTGGTATTAAAATAATTTTAACTATCCTAAAGTCACCACTTATATTTTCCCTCAAGTTCGTTCTTGTTAAGGAATTTAATCATTTGCATTTAGATTTCCTATTGTCTCCTACATTTTACACTATTATGTAGTACTAAATTTAAGATTGTGCATTCTTTTTCAGTGAATATTAATGGTTAATAGTTAGAGGGGAATAATTGTTTCAAGAATTTAAACTCTGGTCCTCTTTGGTTATGCTACTTCGATATTCTTTAGCTTGCTAACTGAGCTACCTTACACGTAAATGTGATTGCATATACCTAAGATTAGGTTTCTTATTAACTCATTTACCAACAACATCGTGAATCATAAGTGAAAATAATTAGTTGTGACATAACATCATCTAGTCCCCACATATGTCACTTGACTCTCTTCGGTCATTCGATTGTACTTGACAACACAATATGTCCTACATGCATCTTCATCGGATTCCCAACTATATGTCCTAACAATATGTCCTACATGTATCCCAATCGGATTCTTGGACTGACATCAACAAAAGTGAGGTCAAGAGAGAATTTTAGTCTCTATTGATGTTTAAATTAGTTCAAAGATATCTCTTATTAAAGAGGTTAAATATCAGGATAAAAATTCATTACTAGGCTTTTTTCCTCCAAAAATGTTCGCTTCCCCTTATGTAGCCATCTATAAAATACCTAAATAAATATTGTGTCAGTAGTAATTATATCGTTGTAGCAATACTAGATGTCCTTCACTATCGATTGTATAGGAAATTTCAACGACATAAGGATGTTAGCTCCCTAGTTTAAACCGTGTGATACTATATGTTGTTTATTTGTCATTTCATCTAAACTGACAAAAAAAGTCATACTATGTCGGTAAAAAGAAATAATAAAAAAACATAACTCGCAGTGTCTCCTACTCATTAATAACCGAACACAACCGCAATAAAAGCTATTTGCTCGAGGCAAAAAGAATAATCCAGATTTCATATGGATACATTACTGATGATCCAAACACTTCAGAGTTGAGCCGGATGAGATGCCATAAAATGAGTGAAATTGAACTTATTCCTGACGACAGTAAGCAGTAAAAAGTCACTTGTCACAATGAGTACATTCAGTAAAACTTTTCCACAAAAAATTAACTATAATAGTTGCCTCAATCCGTACGCGCTTATTCTGTAGCTTCCGCTTGTTGTGAAGTTTCAGTTTGTTTCAGTTTTTCCAAGGAAGAAATTCGACTCTCAAGTGAGTCGTGGAGAACATTCATCTGGAGAAGCAAAACAAGGTCAGTTATCAATTGAAGCAGCACCCTAGTGGTAAAAATTAAAAAAATTGTTTTTAAACAAAAACCCACACGTTCCCTACCATGCAAGAAAAGGAAGGACCAAAGAGATAGTTGCTAATATGTACGAAAGCTTGCAGCCAAGAATAAATAAGTAAGGACAGACATACATCGCCATAAAGATGGGTTGATGATGTATGCAGCATGCCTAACTCCTAAGGAAAATTGAAGAATCCCTGCTATAGATAAAACGGTATTCCTCCTAACGATACCGCCCCCTTCCCTTCAAGTGCAACCTTGCTGTCAAGCTTGAAAGTGATCAGCTCACAGGTTCCCCAAAAGTCCCATTGAAGATTAGCTAAAGACCAGACTCCCTACACAAACTTTTGGTTGGACCCAAAGAAGTCTGGCCTTGCATCGGACTAGGTGAACCTACATAACCTGTTCCGACAGCTCTCATTTTTACAATAATCTCAGCACTAAAGAGCTGCTGAAACCTAATATAGGAACTTGAATTTGCAACCTAATTCAAGATCTTGAGAAAATTTTAACTTGAGAGTTGGGGGGGCCCTCTGATTGAAGAATCTTGGATTGTGGAATCGTCAATTGGTAGCTGAAGCTGGACAAGCAATACGAGAATCTGCTGGAGGAAGAAAGACTGACATCTCGTGGTCCTGAGTTGCAGTCCATTTGCATATACTCATAGGCTTGAGGTTGGCCCATCAGTTAAGAAATTAATCTCAGTTGGCACATTTGCTATGCCCATCTCCTTGTTAGTGAGCCTAAATACTGACATCAATTTGGGACTAGCCTGTTAGGTCAAAAACAAGAGTCTGGTGGGTTCAATCACAGCGGGAGTGCAGCTACACACCATATTACCTGGATCTCTAAGGCTGTTACTGAATGAATCAAAACTGCATCTCCCTCTTTGCCTTAATCTCCCCTACTTTGATCCTTAAGCATCTCTACAACTAGGGACTAGTTTGAATAAACTTCTCGAGAAGCACTGACGAAAAAGAAAATGCTAAAAGAATATTGTAAATTTGTAATAACTAAAAGTTATTCATTCATTTAGATCGAAATTAGCTTCTGGCCTTCTGCATCTCAATTTTTCAAAAACTCTTTAAACACCTATTATAAGCTTATAAAGATTTCTTTTTTTGTACCCAAAAAAAAGACTTTTGCATCAGTGAAAAAACATAAACTTATTTAACTGAGAAGGTCCTATGAGCTAGAAATTAGTTCAACCTAGACCTAGTTCATTTTGTTATTCTGTCAGACTGTCACCATATCTGATTCTCACAATTGGATATCTACTTTTTCATCCCGACCCAACGTATGCTTGATTTCTCCCGTCCCTTCAATACTCTTGCTCTTATGGAATGGTGGCTCCTACTGTTATTTGTCCTAATGAAGTCCTTGCATCTTCTTAAGCTTGGAAATAATAGGCTCCCATGAACAAGGTTGCAATCCATGCTTGTTTATCACCTACTCACCTGTTAAGAAAAACCTCAAATTCTCTATTTCTTCCCCACAAGAGATCCAACAGATTGGCCAATTCGTTAGGAACCCGGGGAAGAGAAATGGGAAGTTGATAGAAACAAACGTAAATAACAGTTTTATTGGAGGGTTGAGAATAGGAGAAAGACTTCTTCAGAGGTTTCCCCTTTTACAACTGAGCCACTACGACTCTGTTTTATCTCAAGTAACAAATCTAAATGTCTCCTTTCAACTACCTTCCCCAAATTATTTAATTGAGTCTCCTCCAACTACCTAACTAATTCTAACTTATTCGACTCCCTTTTATCCTACCCTTCTATCTTAACAGAATATCATCCCTTCAATCTTAGAAAATTTCAACTTGTCGTACAACTGGACTTCGTTTTGCTATACATACCTGCCTCGGCAGTGAGCAACAAGGAGTGTGAAGAGAATTATGCACTTATTTGGAAGGAGTTGTTGCTGTCATTCTCCAGGCCAAGATGCGGTTAAAGTAAATTTCTAAACCAGCCACTAGTTGTGAACTAGATAGCATAAAAGAGAGGAAACAAAAATATTACAAAGAGTGAAGAATGTAGTATCTCCAAATAGGATTGAAGTAAACAATATGGTTCAATTCAATGTGCAGAATGCTAAGTAATCTCGATTACTGACTCAAATAGAGAAATCCCAAAAACTTGGATGCACAAAAAAATTTGCTGTACTGCGAACAATGGGGGGGAATGCGACGTCATATCAAATTGCCTCTCAATAATCCAAATTCAATATACCGATCATGAATATATTAACCCCCCCAAAAAAAAACACAGGGCTTCCAGAAGAATCCTGGCCCCTAACCGAAGATAAACCATGTCGACTACCTCCTTCAACTCACTCATACATTCCCCAAAAGATTTGTCATCAAAACAAAGATAGGGAAATGTAGTAGAATTCCCCTGCCCACTGATCATTTCACAAATCTAAAGTCCATACACGCACTCAGCGTTTAAATTTGAAGGAAAAAAGGATAAAGTCATCAACCCTCCATTCTGCAGCTCTTGATCATCAGAAAAACAGCTTTAAATAGCAGCATTTCTATAACCAACATTGCACAAGGCAAAAACCTAAAAGGACCAGCTTTAAGAGGCAAAACACAAAAGGCCCAACCAGACAGACAAGTAATCAAGTTAACAATGATCACCATCATCATCGTATCAGTTTTGTTCCTCTTTTCTAACCAAAAATCCAAAAGGGTAATCGAATCACTACCCATGAGTTCTTTCAATCAATGGGTCTAATAATTGACATGACTTTGGGGGTGAAAATAGCATAAATCTTGTGACAGAATATTCGAAAACAATCAATAAGGAAAAAAGATAGGGTTATATGAAAGTGAAGGTGTACGTACCTGTTGAGTAAGGGATTGGTGGGCAAGCTTGTAATCCTTATGGAGGAAGTAGAAACCAGCAAGCGAGGCGGTTGCAGCCCCGGTGAAGAAAGACGCCAATCTCACTCTCAGCACGTACCCCATTCTCCCACACCTCTTTTTCTCTCTCAATTGCAGAAGAAAGAATAACACGGAGGTGAAGTTAACCGATAACCCCTTCCTTCTCACGATGCTGCGGAAACGACGTTGTCTCAAAATCACGATGCGCGTGCCTACATTCGACCTATGCTTGCAGCGACGTCGTTTTTGTGCCTCCCACTTGTTTTTTGGTACAAAAATTTAGCTTCTCTTAAATTTACTCCACCATCTCTCAATTATAAGAGAAAAAACAAATTTCTACAATAAACTCACCCTAGAAACACCCTAATTATGTTTGTCAAAAGAAAATCACCCTAATTATGCCTTCATTTAAAATGTTTTATTTTTAATATTAGCAAGTACATTTAATGTCTCACAAATTTGTATAAAGGTATCAAATAAAATCATCGGCACACTACCAGAAGGGTAGCTCATGTAGTTAAGTGAAAGGGACATCGTTAGTGAAAATGTAGGCGTACGGGGTTCGAACCCCGCTCCCCCTCCCCTCTAACTACTAACGCACTAATTTCTAACCACTTTGCCTATAAAAAAAAAATCATCGGAACACTGTCAACAGGAGTGTCAAATAGCACATGAGGATTGTCCTCCCACAAGCTACACGTTTACATCCAAAGGCTGCAAGACCATCAACCACCCTATTAGCCTCTCTGTAGACATGCTTGATAGTAACGAAAATTCTCTTTATATATGAGTATAGAGAACATGAACTTAAAGACAATACATGTTTCATAATGTTTGATAAATAGATAAGATTGACTACGGTGTTATTGGTGCACTGTATTCATCGACTTTGCTAGTGATTAATCTACACCGGAGAATCTAGTGGGTCATGTGTAGCTGCTTCATCAGTTCGTGTGGGTCTCTATTCTCAATAGAGATTTTAGCACACCTAAAACTAAAACTAAAACTTGAGACTTTGAGATAAGATTCCAACCGAGTGATTGCTCGGACTGACTTTTAATCGTTAGACTATTTTAGTTTCTTTTTCTATTTACCGAAAATGAATCAAGAAATTAAACAAAATGAATTTAAAAAAAACTAATTAAATTACATTATCACTGTATACTAATTAAACTCAGTTAATAAACTCGTAAAAATAACTAAAACTAATAAAAAATAAAAACAAAAATAATTAAATTAATTGTAAAACTCAAAAAAATTAAATATTTGTTTTTCTGTTGAACATAAATTAAATATTTGTTTTTCTGTTGAATTGGGTGGGGATCAAGTTACTCCAAGAGTAACTTTTATAAGAGTTACTCCACTTAATATCTCTTCGCGCACTTTAAAATTCGCCGATCCAACCGTTAAATTAATAGCTCTAAATGAGTAGATCAAATATGCAAATTTTTATAAAATTTTAAAAATGTTTGATAGTTGATCAAATAAGTTCAATTCAACGTATATTATGCTTTTAAAAATACAAGTAAAATAGAGACTATAAGATTCTATAGCTACGGATATTCAATTTCAATAATTTTTGGTATGCATGATCATCAACATAATATGAAACTATTCAACGGTTGGATTGATAAAATTTGATGTCCACAAAGAGATATTAAATGGAGTAACTCTACAAAAGTTACTCTTGAAGTAACTTGATCCCCACTATAAATTAAATATTTGTTGGGTTAAATGTGTCTTTGGTCCCTATAAATGTATGAATATAGTGAATTTTGTTTTTAGTCACTCTAAAACTTTTTAAACACTTTTTTTTGTCGAGACCAGAGTATTCACCGCCGAATGCAGTAACTAATCCTATTGTTGGATTGGAGGCACCTTAAAGGGTGAGACAGCTGGCCCAGCGATTTAAAGTTGCTCCATACCCAAGGCGATGATCGAACCCTCGACTCTTCTGATCCTTATATTATTTTCTTTTAGCACTTTTGGCCCCTATATTAATAAATAATCGCATGAAAAGCCAAGCCCAAGAGTCGCTTATTTAAAGCAATGCAGAAAAAAAAAATAGAGCGAGCACTGCAAACTTGAACCGGGAAAAGTGATTTGAGGGGAAGAAGAGAGATTAGATTAGGGTTTTGTGTTTGATTTGTTTTTAGGTTCCGAAGCAGGAAAATGCTGAACGGTGATCCTCATCTTCCTTTCCCCACCACTGAGCAGATTCAAAAGGTACCAACGCTTTCGCTCGACTCATTTATCTTCTTCATTACTCTTATCTATTCTTGTTACGTTCTTTTTTGTTGTAATTGTAATTTTATCTTTGTGCCTATTTTCGCATTAGGGTTTCGTAAAAATGCCACCTTTCCATGCTATCCATTTTTCTTGACCCGCTCTTATTTCGTAAAGGTCATCAAGCGTGTGTATTGCTCATCTATTTTCCGTTCCTTGTGCCCTAAGTTATTAATTTGCTTTTTCTATCTTGTTAATTTTTCCACATTTCTTCAATCCAATGTACGTGATAATGTTAATTTTATATGTTCCTTCAATAGATAATAATGAATGGATAATGCATTTTGCTAAAAAGATATCTTTAATTGAAATAATGTGTTATTCGACTCTGTTACAAATTATCTCATTTTGACCACTTTGTTATTATAATTGGGGCAGTGCTTGGAGGAGAATAAGGATCTGATACTGGCAATACTGGAACTTCAAAGACAGGGAAAGTTCACTGAAATCGCCCAGTTAGTTACCAATTTTTTTTCATTGCATTTAATTTTTATTGCTTATATTTGTTTCTAGCTTTTATCAAGTGGTTTCAGTTCTTTTTTATGCCATGAGTCTCTGAATCATTTTCCTTGCAATTCATTTGTTCTTCATTCTATTGCATACAATGCTTTATCCTATGATAGTTAGCTTGGAAACCCTCTAGTTTATATACACATTTAGGTTTTTGCTATTCTTCACTGTAGATTATGTATCACATTGTAAGGTCATTAGCGCATGCATTACTGAAGTTGTTTCAGTTTGCAAAGTGCAGTGTGTGCTTACCCTGGAACATAAGGATTACAAATTGTCTTAGATTACAGCACATCTAATCTGATAGGTGGAACTTAGTTAAGATGAAAACAGGAATTAATGAAAAACTGTGTTTCAAAATTAATGTTCCATATGCAGCCAACATTTAATTGTATAATTAATCCAGAGAATAAAGTTTTATTATAGGATGTTGCAATTATGACAACTATGTTCATGAAACACATGGTAAAAGTATTGTTTCATTCTATCCTGTGTACCATGTTCATCTGTAAAATGGTTCAAGTGTTGGTCTTCACTAGTTAAACATATATTAGTTTAGTAGAAAGAGAGGACTAGGAAGAACACATTAGCTAAACTGGTGCCAAATTGTTTTCTTGTAACAAAGTAGTATGCTTAAACTAAGGTGCTTTGGCTCCTCGAAAGAGGGGTGCATTGTGGGGGATAAAATACAAAGTTATAAATTTATTACTGTTTTTTTTTACAATAGAAATTTATTACTGTTGAATTGAAAAAGTATGACAACTTAACAGTTTGCTGTATCTGTATTTATCACAATATCAGCCAATAGTTATGCAATCAACGGATAGTACTGTACTCAACCATTTAAAGTGCACATCTTTCTTAAAGAGTTAAATTCATCGGAGACATGTTTGGTGTCTGATATGGTCGTAAATATTTGGAAGGTCAAAGAAAATTTTAAATGACAGTAACAAGTGATTGGGCAACAAAAATATTTCTTGTTTCTCTTCTTGAGAATCATATATGTGACATAAGCTGAATCTTTGGAAATGATTTTGCCACCCAGTATATGGATTTCTCATAAAGTCCTGCAGCAAGTGCTCAGGATTCTCATGGTTTTTATGGCTAGTTTGTTACATTAAAATATAATAACTGAAGTCATATCATTAGTCGAACTAATATTTATGTTGTCTAAATTATCTATGGTTTATCATATTATGCATATTATGCTAATAATTAAGCTTATGCACTGGCTTATGACATATTACCTGATAACCTAATACAGATATCAAGCCAAGCTTCAGTATAACTTGACTTTTCTTGCCAAACTAGCCGATGTTGGGCCTCAGGAACAGATGCATTCTCAGGTTGTTAAGAGAATTGAACGTATATATGTTTGAATTATAATAACATTCATTACTTACCTGAAAATTGTGCTACAGGGGCATGGCATACAGCAACCTCGTGTAACAATGTCTCAGCAACGACCAGATGTCTCTACCTTTAACTCTCCTGTGGATATGAATGAGCTGCAACAACAACATATGGCATTGTCTCTACAGCAACCTGATCTTTCAACTTCAAAGTTGCCTTTTCAGATGAATGAACAGCAACTGCTCCAGCAACAGCACCTTAGGCCTCCAGCTTTCTTCCAACAGCATCAATTTATCCCTGAAGCCATGCCCATGGGTAACATTCATGGTACTACTACAAACAGTGGCATGCAAACCAGACTCTTTAATCTGCAAGATACGCCATCAATCAACCTAATGGGCTCAGACTTGGGTCCTGGTTGGTCTTAAGACAAATCCCTAGTTGGGTCTTGTGAAAAGTTTGAAATACAAAAAAAAAAAACATGTCCAAATACAAAACCATGAAGATGAGTGGCAGGGGCCTCGTTCACTTGGAAAGAAATTTAGTTGACAAAAAAAACCATGAAGATGTGTTAACCTTTATAAAAGGCGTTTTTGTTGAACTAGCTTTTATTAGAATTTCCTTCCGAGGTTCCATATTCCGTAGTACTATTTTTACTAGTTAAAAAAAGTTATCTTGTTCTGGTCTGTAAAACGTTATGTATGCCTAAAGAAAATAGCATAAGCCTATATTCAAGGAGTTGGCCTAGTGTAGCGTAACATGATTTATATTTGATAGGTCGCAAGTTCAAGTTGCTACCAGTCTCCCTAGGGTGAAGTAAATGTAATTCTCTTAATAAGTGTTTAAGGAGTCTGAAATTTTTCTCTACTATAGATTCGAGTGTCACTCCTCACCTAATTTTTTTTTAATTAGAAAAAGAGTATAGCAGAATGCTTACCAGTTAGTGAAGGGGAGGCTATTAGATTATTACTTACCCTTCGTCTGAGTTAATTACAACTTTACAAGCTTAGTTTTCCTTACCATTCTTTTAGCGATTAACAAGATTCAACAAGTGTGCTTAGTTCTTTTGCAAGAGCTAAAACTAGAGCTGTTTTTTTTGGTCGGGTAAAAAAAATAGAGCTGTTCTGTCTCAACCCAGTTCAATGGGCATTTTTTGGTCGGGTAAAAAAAATAGAGCTGTTCTGTCTCAACCCAGTTCAATGGGCAAAATTGCAAAAGCGGGCTTCCAAAGCCATAGTGCACCTGATATTACTAGTTACGTGAGTTTAACTCATCACGTTCATCATGCAATAAAATGATGATAAATAATTTACTAAAACATTGTTTGGAATTATCTTTAATTTTCTGAAAATATTTTGGTAAATTATTTTTAAATAAAATAAAATTCATCCAACAAAAACTCCATAAATAATAAAAGCCAAAACATCGGGTGTTTAATAGTTCTCAATTCGTGAAGCTGTAGTTCTCATGCTCATGTGGGTACAAGACATTCTGTGTGGAACACTAATTAGGTGTTTGTTTCAAGTTAAGTAGAATTACTTCTGGCAATAATATTCCTAGAAATATAATGATATGAATAATAAGTTTGAGCTTTTCTTTACTCCAATTTACTGATTATACATGTTTGTCGGAAAGGTGCCCTGGGGTAATCTTTGGAACATAAAATCAATTTTCAGAGTTTTGAGCTAGTTTTTGGGTTGAAGGTTAACTTTCACCAAAACAGTCTCTTCGGTATCAATTTGAAAGAGGAGTTCGCTAGGTAGCTGCCTCATTCCTTTCTTGTAGTTCAACTTCTATTTGCTTCAAGCTAATCCCAGGCGCAAGAGCACATGGGTGCCGGTGGTGGATTCGACTAGAAAACAGCTTTCCTCGTGGCAATGACGCTTTTTGTCGATTGGCGGAAGGGTAACTCTAATCAACTCAGTGCTCAATATGTATCTTCATTTTTTTCTCCTTTTACAAAGCTCCAAAGGTTGTTATTCAGTATTTGATTAAGATTCAAAAAAAAACTTTCTTAGGGGGGTGGGGGGGACCATGAGGAAAGACATATTTGTTGGGTGGCGTGGGATAAGGTTTATCGTGATAAAAAGGAAGGGAGATTAAGGGTGAAGAACTTCGAAGCTTTCAATTTGGCTTTATTGAGCAAATGGAGATGGCGATGCCTAAACGATTTGAATGTTAGTTGGTGGGCACTTATCTGTTTTAGGTATGGCGATCCGAGATTCATTTCCACCGATTATTCTAGGCTGAGGTGGAGTTTAAATGACTCTATTTTGTGGAGAGATCTAATTCTTTTGGAGGATGGTATATCAAATGGTCTTTCTATGTTTGCATCTGCACTTTGGCCACAATTGGGTTCGGATTGCTTCAATTCTTTTTTGTCACAAATATGGTTGGGCCATGACTCCTTCCAGATGTTATTTCCTTCTCTTTATTTGGTTGCACATAACAAGGAAGGAAGCATTCTTGATCATGGTATGTGGTGTGATGGCATATAGCCTTGGAAACTTGAGTGGGATCGCCCACTATCTACTCTTGAGCAGCAGGAGGAGTGAGAAATAGTGTTGAATTTAGGAGATGGCAAATAGTGTTGAATTTAGGAGATGGCGCCATGAGAAGCACCACTTTTTTCTGTTAAATCATGTTATACTTATAGGTACATGTTAAATTCGTTTCAGCTGTCAATGTTGGATTCAGATATACAAGGTGCAATTAATGATATATGGAAATCTGTCATTCCTTCTAAAATTGGTGTCTTTGGTTGGAGGTTATTTCAAGGGGAGTTATCTCGGAACTTCATCGTACTTGTTGTCCGTTTTGTTTTAATTTTGAGGAAACTATTTCCAATCTTTTTTTAGCTGCAGATGTATTGACTTTATGAGTGGTTGACTTTCCTACCATGGTTAATTAGATAGTTTTACTGCAGTTATCTTTTTGTTAATTAGTTAACTAAGTCAGTTGTTTTGTAATTGAATTAGATTCCAATTCGGTAGTTAATTTTTGGTAATGTTGTGAGATATAAACTCACTTGTAATTGACATTAACACTTGTATCAATTGAATGAAATGAAAGAGCAACATTTTCTTCACTAATTCTTTCCTTTCTTGCTTATCTTCAATTGTTCATTGTGAATCATGGTGAGGTTGAAGAACATCAATATGGTATCAGTAGCAATTCCGCGTCTCCGATCCATCATCTAAACCTTCACCATCGTATCTTCTTCGATTGATCGTTTGCGTCGTGCTCATCAATCGTTCACCATCGTATCTTCCTCGTTGTGCCTGTGTCTTTGATTCATGGCGGACACAATTTTCACAACGAGCCCGTACTACATCCACCCTTCCAATAACCCCAGCGCAGTTCTCGTCTCACATGTTCTGTCGGATTCTGGCACAAATTATGGGTCTTGGTCACGAGCAATGACGATAGCATTGGGGGCCAAGAACAAATTAGGGTTCGTAAATGGTACTATTTCCAAACCAGAAGAGGGTTCAACAAATTACGACGCTTGGGTTAGGAGCAATCACATGACCACCTCCTGGATTCTCAATTCCATCGCCAAAGAATTACATTGCAGTGTCATCTACAGTGAATCGGTAGCCGCTATATGGAAGGAGCTCAAGAATCGTTTTGAACAAAGCAATGGTCCAAGAATCTTTCAAATGAACAAGGAAGTTCTCAATTGCACGCAAGGTAACCTTTCCGTTAGTGCGTACTTTAGTAAATTCAAAGGATTGTGGGATTCTCTTGCTGAACATACACCACACAACACCTGCACTTGCGGTGGATCAACTGCGTTGGTGGAATCTCTCAAACGACAACACGTTATGATCTTTTTAATGGGTCTGAATGATTCATTTAGTCACACCAGAGGGCAAATTTTGTTGATGGATCCCATTCCTGACATCAACAAAGTATTCTCCCTCATCATTCAGGAAGAGAAACAACGAGAGATTGGTACTTCTGTCACTGAAACGGCTACCCAGATGGCTTTTGCTGTTAATTCCCAATCAAAAGGTCCCAAACGTGATAGACCCCAATGCTCTCACTGTGGAATGCTAGGGCACATCAAAGAGAAGTGTTTCGAACTGGTTGGGTATCCACCAGGTTTCAAGAAATTCAAGAATTCTCAAGGTGAAAAACCGATTATGCAAGTTACTGCTGGAGGAACAACTGATAACACTGCTCAACAATATCGGCAGCTAATTGAGTTTATGCAGGCCCAAATGGCTACGGCCTCTGTCAATCCACAGGCTCCTGTTGAATTGGGTAAATGCATTTCGCAAATTTTGTTTATTTTTGCAATTTCCTCTTTGATTTGCACAAATGGATAATTGATTCTGGTGCCACAGCACACATTTGCATTGATTTGTCTCTTTTTTCATCATACACTAAACTGCACAACACTTATGTCACTCTTCCAAATAATTTGAGGGTTCCTGTTGTAGCTTGTGGCCAAATAATTCTTGATTCCTCTTTAACACTGAAAATGTGCTTTGTATCCCAAATTTTCATGTCAACATCATTTCTGTTGGTTGCCTGTATCAAGATCCCAATTATCACATCTCCTTGACTGATAATGTGTTCTTGATTCAGGACAAACTCCAACTATTGAGGGAAAACAATATTTTCTCACCATTGTGAATGATGCCACAAGATTTACATGGATTCATCTGATGAAGAGCAAAGCAGAGGCTCCTGTTCTTATTCAACACTTCTTCAAGTTTGTCAAAACCCAGTTCAACAAGCAAATCAAATCCATCAGGACTGATAATGCCAAAGAACTGGCCCTGAGCACTTTTCTGCAACAAGAGGGCACATTACATCAATTGTCCTGTCCCCATAGACCACAGCAGAATTCTGTGGTGGAGAGGAAGCATCAGCATCTCTTGAACGTGGCACGTGCCCTATTTTTCCAGTCAAAAGTCCCTCTGCATCTTTGGGGTGAGTGTGTTACAACATCTATGCACCTAATAAATAGTTTGCCTTCTCCTTCGTTAAAAGGAAAATCACCTTTTGAACTATTGTATGGCACTGCACCAAATTACTCATCACTTAAGGTATTTGGTTGCCTGGCCTTTGCATCTACCATACCTTCACATAGACACAAGTTTTCTCCTCGTGCCACTCCTTGTGTTTTTGTTGGCTATCCATTAGGGGTTAAAGGATATAAGCTTTTTGATCCCAAGTCTGCCAAGTTTATAATTTCCAGAGATGTCAAGTTCTTTGAGTCCACTTTTCCTTATCATCAAATAACCCCAACCTTGAATCCTTTTTCTGATTCCCTCTTACCATATGAGTCACCTTCAGCATCATTATCCTCAAAAACTTTAGAATCCACCACTTCAGAATCTGCCACCACCATTCCATTACCTTTGCAAGATACTGGCCTAAACACTGCCTCAAACAATGATGAACAAACCCACTCTGAACCAGATGCCACTTCCCAAGATTCTGCTTCTGACAGTGACTCAGACTCTGCTTCTGATTCTGCTGCTACAGCACCCACCACCACTGTTAGAAGATCTTCTAGAACTTGTAGGCCTCCTGCTCATTTGAATAGCTACGAGTGAGGCTCTGTAGCATATCCTCTACAGTCCTACATCACCTATGATCATCTATCCCTGCCACAACATATCATCTGTTTTTTAGCCCCAACACTACAATGAGGCTGCTAAACTCCCTGAGTGGCAACAGGCCATGGATGCTGAACTTGCTGCCCTTGAAAAAAATAACACCTAAACACTCATGCCTCTACCTCCTGGCAAGAAGGCAGTGGGTTGTAGATGGGTATATAGAGTAAAATACAATGCGGATGGGACTTTGGACAAGTGTAAAGCTAGGTTGGTGGCTCAAGGATTCACACAACAGGCAGGTATTGATTTTGTGGACACCTTCTCTCCTGTAGCAAAACTAACTTCTGTAAGAGTTTTGCTATCCTTGGCTGCAAAATTCAATTGGAACTTTCTCCAATTGGATATTAATAATGCATTCCTAAATGGAGATCTACATGAGGAGGTGTATATGCATCTACCTCTTGGCCACCCAAGTCAGGGGGAGTCCACTGTTTGCAAGCTAAATAAGTCACTGTATGGACTTAGGCAGGCCTCAAGGCAATGGTTTGAAAATTTTAGCTCTACTATCATTGATTTGGGTTTTAAAAAGAGTTCAGCTGACCACTCTTTATTTACCATGGGTTCTGGTTCCAATTTCATAGCTCTATTAGTCTATGTGGATGACATAATAGTAGCTGGGCCGAATAAATCAAAAGTTGCTGAATTGGAAGTATTACTGCAGAAACATTTCAAACTGAAGGTAATAGGGGACTTAAAATACTTTCTAGGACTGGAAATAGCTAGATCAAGCAAAGGCATACATCTATGCCAAAGAAAATATACTCTGCAGTTGCTAATGGACACTGGTTTGAGTTCCACTAAACCTGCAAGTGTTCCTATGGATCCTGGAATGCAACTCAATGAAGTGGATGGTGAGCCACTTCAAGACAGCTCTCAATATAGAAGGTTAATAGGAAGGCTGATTTACTTGACTATTTCCAGACCTGACATTACTTATGCAGTGAACAGGCTCAGTCAATTCATGAGTAAGCCAAGAACACAACATCTGCAGGCTGCACATCACCTGCTGCAATATCTGAAAGGAACAGCAGGGCAAGGTCTGTTGTTCACTGCTGAGACAGTTTGAAGCTGACAGCATATGTGGATGCTGATTGGGGTAGCTGCCAAGTTACTAGAAAGTCAACAACTGGTTTTGGAATCTTCCGAGGAGAGTCCTTGATTGCTTGGAAGTCAAAGAAGCAAGCAATAGTTGCTAGATCATCAGCAGAGGCAGAATATAGAGCCTTAGCAGCCATGACAGGAGAGCTTCTGTGGTTAAAACAGTTGCTGAGATCTTTTGAAATTAAAGTCAACAATGCTATGGTGCTGTGTGATAGCAAGGTAGCCATCCAGTTAGCTGAAAATCCAACCACCCATGAGAGAACTAAGCATATAGAAATAGACTGCCATTTCATTAGAGAACATGTAAGGACTGGCTTTCTTAATTTGGTGCATGTAAAGTCAGAACAACAACTCGCTGATGTGCTTACAAAAGCCCTGCCCAAAGTGCTGTTTCAAGAATTGGTCTCCAAGTTGGGCATGAAGAACTTGTACATGCCAACTTGAGGGGGAGCATTGACTTTCCTACCATGGTTAATTAGATAGTTTACTGCAGTTATCTTTTTGGTAATTAGTTAACTAAGTCAGTTGTTTTGTAACTGAATTAGATTCCAATTCGGTAGTTAGTTTTTGGTAATGCTGTGAGATATAAACTCACTTGTACTTGACATTAACGCTTGTATCAATTGAATGAAATGAAAGAGCAATATTTTCTTCACTAATTCTTTCCTTTCTTGCTTATCTTCAATTGTTCATTGTGAATCATGGTGAGGTTGATGAACATCAATAAGATGTTCTAAGCTTGTTTAAGATGGTGTTCAAGGTTGGTTGGATATCTCGACGGTGATTAATCTTGAGGGGGTCGACCATTTTCTTGCTTTTGAGGTTCATGCTAATTCAAAAAAAAAAATCTTAGATTTCGACACCTTCCCTAAATAGCGGCAACATGGTGTATTTGGTTGCGTAGGAACCATGTCATTTTTTGAGGGATTGTTTTTTGAATTCAGATACTTAGTATAGTTGGTCGCAACTAAGGTTTTGAGCTGTGAGATTGGTGGGTCAAACCACTTGACTGTTTATGTAATCTGTGATTGGCTTTTGCCTTCGTTGGGTTGGAGTAATATTTTGCTTATAAAAAAAATCTATGTATCTACCAAAAAACTATTTGGTAAATTTTTAAACATTCCCATGATAAAGTGGTTATAAAAATTATAACTTTTATATTTAAATTTTTACTTAATCCTTATGGGAATCCTTATTCCCAACATTTTCCATGAGAATCTTTTCGTCGGAATGATGGAGGTGATCGAAAGTTATCTTGCTCACAGGAATCTTCATACCCGAGAATAAATTTTTTCAAACTTTTAACAAACATGGGGAATCAAACTGATGTATCTGGGTCCCAGGAAGGTAGCTCAGTTGGCGGGCGAAGGGACATGAAGGAGTTGCAAGAAGGAGTTGCAAGAAGGAGGTCCAGGTTCAAACCCCAGAAACTAACATTCTCCCACCCCCACTAACATTTGCTTATCAAAAAAAACTAATGTATCTGGAACACGAAGTGCATCCATGTGGAGAGTCAAACCCCCCATCTTGTGGAGCACCAAACACATCTTACATGTGAGACAAAATCAACCATTTAATCAACCATTTAATTTTTAAAATCTCATATGGTGCACAAGACTCTATTCCATGTGTAATTGTGTATCACATAGCTTAATCTCACGGTAAAGAATTATGGAGCACATGATTCATCTCAAACAATCAATCAAAATCCCTTTGTTTCATACAAACAGGGTTAAAGTGGGGTCATTCATACCAAATCTCTCAACATCAACAACAATCATCCAAGCATTCATGTTTAATAAATCAAAAGAAATCGTCAATAATCATCGATTCACCAAATCAAGACACAGTCAATCGAACTGAGTTTTTTATGATTCCCCAAATTTATTGAGTTAGGTTTTCATCGAAGCATGTTCTATGACATTCAAATCTCTTTAAAGTTCTACAAGTTGTAATTATAGTACAAGGATTTAAATCAACCTCTATCAAGATGAAAAATCTTATGGAGGCTTTTGCACACTTATTTTTTTTTGAGATTACACACTTTTATACTTGCACTGTGTTTACGTATATAGTGCTTTATAGATTATCCAATTTGACTCGAACCAAGACGAGACGATATATTTGAGATAGATCTACGATTTTTTCATGAAGGTAGTTTTTTAATAAAACAAATTCATATCCATATTAAAACTGGATTTGTGGATTTGGATTTAAAAACATATCCATATTTGCTTGGTTTGGTTGGTTACGAATTGGTTCTAAAGCAATATTATTAAAATAGGTCTTTATTCATAATCAGCTAGGCCATCCCTCTCAATCCCATAACAATGTTCTTGTTTTGGAATATGCATTTGTCCCTCGACCAGTTATACTATAGATGCTGAAAGTAATAGAATCTTAAATATGAAATGTTCAAACTGAAAAGGTTAATTACGTTTACTAATCCATTCAGCATTCACAAAAAAATAACAGTTAAAAGATGCAATTCATGTATAAATATCACATAATGAGGGACAAATTAATGAAGGACGTCAGAGCGAAACAGCGGGGAGAAATAAGTTATGACAGAAAATTGAGATAGCAACGACAATTTAAATCATATTTTGCTTCAAAAAATTCTCCCAAAAACTGCGTCCACGACCTGGTGAATCCGGATCCTCTATGCACCTCCACGTTTCCTGTTTACAAGTAACAATTGGAATTATAAATGCATGGCAACATAATGCATGGATCAGAAGACAAATGGAATGGAAATAAA
Organism: Astragalus glycyphyllos; assembly: GCA_963573325.1. NCBI lineage: Eukaryota > Viridiplantae > Streptophyta > Magnoliopsida > Fabales > Fabaceae > Astragalus > Astragalus glycyphyllos. The sequence continues at coordinate 82,040,900 of OY754307.1, read as the reverse complement.
ATAGAACGCAACTAATTCATTCAGTGTAAATCTCATTTAAATATTTCAAGACCCGTGACCTGAACTATCAAAATACCGCAAACTTTCATTCTGTAATATATGCATAGATATTGTACTTTCCATAACAGCAATGGAGTAATTGAAAGTGCATATTTTCTAGAGGGGCAGAGAGAGCGCTCTTAACTATGATTGATCAGAGCGATTCAAATAAATTGAAAAGAAACTAAATACTAAGCAATGGAAGGGGCATGTTGCAATAGGCCCCGGGTTAGGGAAATAAGAGAAGGCCGCGGATGAGTAATTCAAAAGAAAAGAACAATAAAGGGAAAATGGGAAAGAAAGTCTAAATCAGCTCTTCATCCATGTCACTGAAAAACACGGTGGGATCACACAAATACATCCATGTGTATTCAAAGCAAAACAATAATACAAGTGCCAGAAAGAAGACTCACTATCTTCGAGGAGGGTACATGGCACCAGTTGACCTGTTATAAAAAAAAAACAGTTTAGGTGCGGTTTCTTTATGCTTGTATTTATTAGCATCATATACTCTGAAGCATGAACACCTCTTCTGAAAGCCGTGTTTGGGTATCGTGTCGGACACCGACACCGACTCTTCAGTTACTGGTATTTTTCAAAAAATTAAAAATAAAACCAGTGTCTGTGTGTCCGTGTCGTGTCCGGTGTCTGTGTGTCCGTGTCGTGTCCGGTGTCCATGCTTCATAAATCATATATATCCAAAAACACTGAAACAGGATCGCATAATAACATTTATTGTCATTCAGCAGCCAAGGTAGAGTCATACCGGGTCTGCTGCTTAGAAGCAAAGCCTGAACCTAGCCTCCCATTCGCTGGGCCTGAATTTTGGGCACTTGATCTGTCAAGGTTTCCCCCATTGCCAATAGCTATTTGTACAGAAGACTGGACAACCTTATTTTCAGGGCCAGTGCCATTCATTTCACGAGAATCCTTAGACTTGCTCAAAATTTTAACATTTGACAGACCTCCAGCAACACTGACACCATTGGATTGCTGATGCTGCATTACTGATAACTTTGGAGGATCACCAATATTTGAAGAGATGTCAGATGAAGGGGATTTCTTCAAGCGATGAAATTGAGCCATTGGTGTGACTGCTACAGTGGGCATATATGAAGAATAAGGAGATGATGCTGCCGCTGCTGCAGCAACTTTGGCAACCGCAGCAGTTGCTGCGACCATTTTTTGTGCACCTTCACGGAGTTGAATATAGTCCCCCTCGATAAAAAATAACTGAAATCATTTGGAGAAAAAACCCATCAGGCTGTAATGCAAATATGTATGAACTCGCACATGCAGATAATTGAATGAAAATTGCTATGCATACTTGAAATGCACTGAAATGATTTGTCTTACAAGCAACTCATAAACTTACTTCAGGATGGCTAGCTACAAAGTCTTCCAGCTTTCCATATTTTCTTTTGTAATCATGCCAATGCAGAGGTGCAAGCATCTTGCCCAGTCTGTTAGGGAGCTGTTTTTAAAATATATAACAAATAACAAATAGACAACATAAGGTAATGAGGGGGATAAGCCATCTTTAATGAAAAGTATGAAGGACGTCACTTGAGTACTAACTGTTGAACTGATTCGAATTCCACCACCAGCTGGAATCGTGCGAACAATGCATGCCAGCAATGACCTTTCATCAAGAAGAACTGTATCTGAAGACTTTGCAATGGTTGTTAAATTTGTCTGCCCAGTAGAGGCGAAGGCTTCAGACAAGATTGAATCGGCAGAATTGTTATGTACGGTTTCATTAACTGACTGGCTTGCTACAGATGATGCATTTGCAGCAGAACTTGCTTGCTCAGCTAATAAAATTTGGTTCTCAGGTCCATCTTTAGATAAGGTCCCAGGAATCTGCTCCTGAACAACGTAAATTGTTAGCATCCATCTTCTGAGCATTTTAAATAAAATCAAGGGTAGATATGCCCTTTCTTACTAACTGAAGAGGAACCTGAGACTTGCAAAAATGGTGCTTTCGGAATAAGTTTTTAGTAGATTGAAGATTATTTCAAATTTTTAAAAGCTAGAATATTATTTAGAAGCTACAATGCGCTTTTAGCTAGTACATAACACCCTAAATATTCATAAAATAATAAAACACAACCATAATTTACTAATTTTAATACTAGCATTTGGAACAAACCTTCATTTCACCATTTGGTTCAAAAGAGTTCAATCTTAAAGCATCGGAGAACTGAGAAGAAATTTGTTGTAAACCATGATCTTGTTGGGAAGCAACAAGTTGACCATCATCAGCTGACTGAAGAACCTCAAAAAAACCAACAAATCATCATCAGTATCAGTATTTTACCCAAACCCAAGAATAGTAAATTATATAAAATAAACATAAGAATCATTGAACGTAAAACCTGTGTTTCCACAGATGATGGAATCCCAGTTTGTGGCTCCTCGTCTTGGTGGACATGAGCACCTAAATAGTCTCTATGAAGAGTTTGTCCCTCAACAGACATTTCATAATTAAACTTAGCATCTGATCTGATCAAATTTTGATCCGCTTGGGATGATGAGGGATCATCTTGTGTGGTTACCTGTGAGCTCTCTGAAACAGCCTGAAGAAACAAGTATAAATCTGAATCACCACAAATCTTAAAAAAATACAGACAGCTTACATAAAGGTATAGGTCATACCTGTTGATTTTGCCACTGTTGCAGATGTGACATTGTGGGCACTGGATGAAAATGTCCCACATGTGACGCAACTGAATTTGGCATTGCTTGTTGATGCATAACAAACGGATGCATTACTTGGCCAGGTGGGAGGTAAGAATGAGGGACAATTAGAGATGATGGAGCCATAGGGACGCCATGAACATTATCAGTCTAGAAAAAATCACAACCGTATTGTAAGAGGGTAAGATATGTCATTGTTCAATGCAGTGTCAAAATATATCTATCACGTCTTATAACAAAGTAGAAGACATAAGCTAAGTCAAAAGGTAAAACCACCTGCTAATATGGAAAAATGTTCGACGTAATTCACAAAAAGAGTACACATAGGTTTAATATGAATTGTTTGCTCGTCATTAATTATTGAGGGCCTATACGACTACCGGTATCCATTTAAATATATTAATCAGATTATTACCAAAACAATTAGTAAGATACCATAACTTGCACGCATTGTGCATATGAAGTTCAGTACTACTGTGCTTTCATTTTCAACAAATATCTCTTGTCAACCAGCAATACAATACTACTGTTTGAGTTCAATCCCAATCTTCAAATCAAACCATTTCATATTTGGGTATTTCATTTTCAGCTATTCACACTGAAAACATTACAATAATCTCAATTTTAAAACTCCTTGTCAGGTCAAAACAAATTTAATTCACCGGCACAGTAAATAGCAAAACATAAATCACAATGTTTAGCTATTTGAAAGTGGGGGATTTACTTTAGAGGGGATAATGATGAGGAGTTACAACTTAAAACCGGTTGAAACATGAGCAACTAAATTGGCAGCCTAACACTATGCATATGTAGAACGGACTACTGAATTCTTTAACTCTCAACTTCCAATTTATGGTGCTTTAAATTCTCACTTTTCCTCTAAATTTCCACATATAAAAGGAGCAAACACCCAAACCACTTTCCTAGTGGATCAGGATGATTAACAAATATTGCCAACTCCAGCACCAAATATATTGAACAAAAGTTGATTGGATTCGATGCATAGAGAAGCGTCACGGTTATGAGGAGACTCAAGTTTTGGCCTAAGTTACTCAAATCTGAAAACACTTTGCACACTACTTCATCGATATTTTCCTTTAATTTTTTCGAGTAACCATAGGAATTCATTTAAGAATGCCAATATCTTACCAACTGGAAATCAGCCCCGTGTTATTCATACCCCACTTTAATAGATTTAGATTACAGTGCTACAGCAACTTAAAAGGGGACTTTTACTTAATAAGTTATGAAAAATTTCTCAAAAAGTATAAAAACTACCAAAGCCTTATGCCACATTAAAACGTCCTATGAATTGTGGCAACACCACTACGCCACTGTTGTGTGCTATTGACCATATTGCATATTACAAATCCAATACTATACACCACTCGCACAACCGACGTATTTTATATAATAGGTTAGTTACCCCAACAAATTTTAAATGAAATTTGTGTTCAAAAGAAAGAGCCAACAATAAAATATGATGAATATCCGCAACACATCATCACTTATGGCTTGTGGGCCAACCAAATACAATCATAATTAAATACAAGCAATGCCAAAGTCCAAGGTAAAATATTAGAATACGTTTGCAGATATCAAATGCAAGAAGGGCGTTTTGCTATATCTAAAACAGCGAAAAGAGAACAAATTGAAAACATATACATATTTGTCTAGTGCTTCAATGCCTGATTAAAAGTCATGTGACACTCTGTATGACAGTCATTTATAAGCTGCATCAATAAGCCCTAAAATGACATGCTTAAAAAATGTTTTAAGTATACAATGCATCACATCTAAGCAACCTGCTGCAATTAAAATTTGAGAAATAAATCTATCAATCATTAATTAAAGCATCTCACCTGGATTGATAGATTGCCTGAAGATGCAAATGGTGGAACATTGTCGGAGTTCTCATTTGTAACGAGACCATTATTTCCACCTGAAGCATTGCCTCCATTTAAGTCAAAATGGTTTCCATTTTCCTGTCCATACTGAGTTACATTTTTTGAGTTTATTTGGGACATTCGTGAATCATCATTGTATGCTCCACTCCTCTCTCTTGCATCAGCCAGCTCAAGCTGTAATTGCTGAATAGCATGTAAATGTATTCTCTCCATCTCTGCAAACTAAAGCCAGTAAAACTATAATTATACAGACTTAAGCAACATCCACAATTATTTTAGGCAAATAACTAAGGTTGAATATTGCGAAGGGCCAAATCATTCTTATAAAGCTCATAAAAAATTAAAATTCTTTGCATGTAACGTAAAAAATCGACAAAACCACATCGCAATAGAAAACCACGTGGTGTTTGATGAGTATCTATTTATTTGGGTTGGAACCAAGACGCAAGTACAAAACAAAATACATCTAACGTTTGTACAAAATAAATAAAATCATCCTTGATTCAAAAAAGGGATGGCAGATCAACCTGTCTCCAAATCTGGTTATATTGTTCTGTACGCTCTCGCAATTCAGCCTGTAAAGTCTGGTTTGTTGTTGATTGGAAAACGTCTATCTCACGAACACGAGTTATCCATGTTTGGGCCTCTCTAACTTGTTCATCTTTGAACATAATTGTCTCCTGAGCAGCCCTATTCTGAAAGAAAGAATCATCACTAGAGCATGTAAAACAAGGAAACTTCTTAAAAATAAACTCTTATGGAACAAATTATATTAATATAAGCCACCTACTTGTTCTTGCAACTCAATAAGCTGCCTATCTTTTTCTTGAATATGTTCTTGCAGATCATGTATTTGTTGTATATGCTGAGCTCTTTCAGCTTCCGAATGATCACGCTCCATTCTGAAAAAGGAATTACCAGTTGAAAAAGCTGAGAAAGTATAGATGCAAAACTGAAAATATCAGTAAGTACATAAATACATTATGGATAAAAGAAAAACCTGAAAGTTGCTAGTTCTTTGTTTTGCTCACGGAGAAGATCTTGTTTAGCCCATGCCTAACATAATAATTCAAGAGATTAGCATATAATTCAAAAAAAAACACTACAGGAATTAAGATCTAGCAAAACTCAAATATAAGTGACGCAAAAATTCAACAGACCGCTTCGTTATCTAATTTAATAGTATGTAACTCTCTCTCTTTCTCTTCTATTTTCCTTTCAAGCTCATGAATTGCACGCTCTCTTTCACAAAGTTGCTCCTACAAGACCAGGTAAACAAAGTTAGGGTAGACTAACAATTACAAACCAGTGAGAGGCAGGAATGTAACTTTAAGTATAGGTATTTAAAGATAAAACAGTTATATCTACTGCACCAAACTGGCATAATCCAACAGCTGTTATATAGTGATACAACTAAGCATCTGAAAGCATGGCTCTCTTGTAACATCTGACATGCCATTTTTTTTCAAAAGTTGGGTATACAGCAGAGTCTTAAGAGTACAAATAGACATATAAATGTTTGAACTTTGAACTCGCCTGAAGCTTGCTAGAGTGATTAGCATGTTCCTTGAGTTGAGCATCAAAGGTGCTACGTAATTCCATTAACTCAGTTCTGGCAATCATTTGAGCTTTTAGTTCAATCTCCATTTGCAGTATTTCCTGCCTTTGTCTAACAACACTGTGGATCTGTTGAGACAAAATATCATCATTGTCTAATGTTCCATCCACTGTTATTGAACAAAAATCAACATCAAGACGCTCTCTTCTTTGCTGCACCTTGAAAAACAGTGAGGAGTTATCTTCATGATCTTAATTCCTTAAAATTTAAAAGCAGCTTCTAATGCTATCGCCTTACCTCATATATAGTTCTCTCATCTGACTGCCCTTGTTTTATATTTTCCAACTCCTGCACCTCAAAAGATGTCCATCATCAACCAAGCAAAAACAACAAAATAAAATCATAAGGCTCCATTTACCTCATCCAACAACACAACAATAAGGAATCAAAACTTCGTACAGAGACTTAAGTTTGTTTATGAAACCAAGAAATCAAATCAAATTCGGTAAAGATGAAACCTTCAACTTCAACAACAAAAGTCTATTCTACAGTTTCTAATTAAGATTGACCTGTCTGACTAAATCATGAGTCGTAGTGGCTAGGGTCCTGTTGCTTTAATGATTCATACTGCCTATAAAAGTCCCTCAAATCAATTTTCATTGAGATAATTTTCACTACAAAATACATGCACACTCCATATGCCAGGTCGTTTACAGATAACCAAACAAAAGCTTGGGTATATTAAAACCATAGAGGCCTCTCTGGTGTGCATTTAAAACCTCGTATGAACAAAATCTCAATGTCTTTTTCAGTCCCAGGATGAAGAAACTAACTAAACTCGACAGGAATTAAAGTCTGCAAAACTGAGATGATTTGCTCAAAACACCAAACAGTCAGACATAGAATCAAAATCACACCAATGACCACATTATTCACCTAGGCACACCACATATGACATTCGTTGTCCACCAATATAAGAATTGGTTTGAGTTAAACCACGTTATTAAACGTTAAACCCAACCCCTATTTTAGGTGGTAAAATACGTGAGAAACCCTAAACGAAAATTTATAAGAAAAACAATCAAATCATCTCGTTTCCTTATTCTCTAACAAGAGTAAGCTCTACATTTCAAAAACGAGCGTGCTCACTCTCCGAGCCACAAAACAAAGACAATGTGAACTATTTCTAAGCCAAATCAGTACCTCATCATCGGGGTTTCTGGCAGAATGATGATGTTCAGCAACAGCGCGCCATTCCTTCCGAGGCGGAGTCTGCAACTGTAGAGCGGCGCCACGTGCGGCAGCGGCGGCGGCCGTGGCATCCATTGAACAAAAGAGTCGAAGGTGTCCCCACGTCTGAGCCCAGTGGGCAAGGAAGACTTGGTGAAAATAAGAGGAAAAAGAAAAGGGAAGGGAAAATCCCTAACCCTAGAATTCAATAAATAGCGATGAAATAAGGAAGTTATGCGATTGGGATTAGGGAATGGGGAATTGAGAAGGTAATAGTGAAGAGAAAGGAGAATGGGAAAAGGGTTTTCGAGAGACGCGGAGAAGAAGAGAAGGGTGGTGAGAGAGAAACGAGAAAGGTGATTGGGTGTGACTAAGTTCGACCATCACGGTGTGAGAGTCATTTTATAGGGCATCTTCTTCACTCCTGGTTATACTTGCTTTCCTGTCATCGCTTCACGCTTCCCGCTGCCGCGTGGATCATACTTTCTTTTTTCTCATAGGGTCACTATTCACACCACCGGTTTTTTCTAATACTCCCCTTATCATGTTTTTTGTGAGGATGTTAGTTTGCAAATATTTTTCACTCTCGTTGCTTGTTAGTTTCCTTCCATAAGTAAAAACATTGGAACATTTTATAACATCTATTGACAAAAAAAAAAACTATAACACCTGAATGCATACATAACATGATATAATACCAACAGCTTCTCCCAATTCTACCAAGTCCCCATGAATCGGACTCCGGCCATAACACAATCGGCAGATCCAAGACGTATTCCTACAGGTAAAGGGGGTTCGAATAAATATTGGTTGTGTTTTAAAAGTTATGAATCGATTGATAAGTCCAATTCTAATATCTTGATTTCGAACGACAATGCATCGTGAACCTATATATATATATATATATATATATATATATATATATATATATATATCGTCTGCTAATACCCGACCAATTAATGTTTGTATCAAAATTATTTCTGGCATCATTCCATTTCGGGTATTCACAGAAATCCCTCGAATGGTACTGCAATCTGTTCGACGTACAACAATGTGTTGAACCACTTCAACAAGTCTACGTGTAAGATATCCAGCATCTGATGTTCGTACAGCTGATACATCTTGTATTCTTAATTTTTGATGAAAATTTACGAATGAAATGAAGTAAACACCTCTTACATCATCATTGAACGACATCACTAGGATTGGATACGGTTAGGTTCCTTCCATTTCCACACTGTAGTGAAGATTGGGGGACCTTAAATTCCTGATTATCGTGGTGCCTGAGGCGGACTATTAGCCCTTTGCTACCCGAGCATCACTTGGCCAAAGTTTGCAAAGCCAGTTCCTTGGGCAGATGCATGGCTTTTCTGACAAGGTGGATCTTGGTTCCATGCCTGCTCTAACATCATATTCATTTGATTCTCGTGTCCTCATTTGATTTCACCGTGGACTCCTTATTATGATTTCTCCGTATTGTGTAATTTCCGGATTTCCTTCGATTTCTACTTTGGACCAAGTTCCAAGGGTCCGTATTGAGTGAAGCATATAAGTCATCACCACCCTCAAAACATTTAGTGGAAATTGGAGGCATAGTGATATTTGACTTACGTTGTGTTTCGGCCGTCAAATTTGCAGCAACCTCCTAATTCATTGGTCCCGAGGCTTCTTGAGTTGGTTATAGTGTCGACATTTTGCTCGAATATTCTTGCAATGGTTCTTCCATTGGTGCTACACCGAACTCTTTGCATTAAGCATCCCTATGGCCATATTCACCGCATTTAAAACAAATGGAGTGAAGCCCTTCGTATTTTAAGTGCATTTTCATACCGTAGACTACTATGTGAGATGAAAGTTGTTTGTCCTAATCAAATTCCTTACAAAATCTACAAATGTCCCGCGATCTTGAAGATATGTTATTTTATCAACCTTTAATATGGTGCCAAGGGTGGACCTAACACGACGTAAAAATTGGTCGTTACACGGCTCTATGGGAAGTTTCGGGATACTGACCCATCCTTTATTTTCCGTGTCACATCCACCGCCATCTTTGTACGATGAAATAATGATCTGCAACTTTTCAGGGGCCTGCAAACAAGACATGTCTGTAATCTTCCATTGATGAAAGCCGGACAAGAAAGAAGTTGTCTGCCATGTCTGTTATCTTCATCATACCCTTCTTTAACCAACATCTTGAAACTTACTTGTTTACCTAACACTGTGATGATTAGTGCGTTCCTCCGTGGCTTGGCCCTGAAAAGGACTTCAGATTTTAGTATCTAAAAGGATACTCATTGTTAATTAACGAGTCAGTTGAAAGTTGAAGGTAATTTGCTCGATCCAAAATGCTTATGTGTTATCTGATATTCATTCGATTGGTATTCCTAACCTTTCATGGCGATTAAAAGTTGTGGTTGTTACAAAAGGATAACTATACTTCTTTGAAGACTTCACTCTACAACAAGCAGTATATGCACTAATGTAATTCTCACTCTTTTCGCAACCAAAAATAATTTTATATTTCCTCCCCCTTTTTACCGGTTGTTGCATCCGATATAAGAATGATTACGACCACTCCACTGGCTTTCCAAACCTCTCTAGTTCAACGTACAACATCGTCACGTGTACGAAATATCTAAAAAGTAAACAGTTTTTAGTTATTATGATAAATAACACATTTAAAACTTGCAAAAAAATTAATCAAATGTATTTATGTCGTCGTGAATGCGTCTAATGTATCTACCGATAACGGAACCAAAAGTTCACATGTATCCGTATCTGTTTCATTTTTTACAAATTTTAATTATATTTTTTAACAAATTAGAAATAATTACAGACTTATTAAATAAATAGATAAATCCATAGTTAAATAATACATTATTGATTTATCAATTAAATAGATAAATCTGTAATATATTGATAAATTACAGATTTATCTATTTAATTGATAAATCTGCAGTTAATAATAAATTGCAAATTTACCTATTTAATTGATAAATTCATAATTGTATTATTATTTACGGATTTATCAATTAAATAGATAAATCCAATAATTCTTTTAAAAAGGCTTAAATATGATTTGTGTTCCTTCAATTACAAAAAAATAAATATTATTGTCCCTGTAATTTTTTTAAAAAAAGGCCCCTGCAAAATACTTTTTATTCATTTTGATCCCTAATGTCAATTTTAAGCCGATATGTCACTTTTTTAACTTAGGTGGCATGGATCTCTGATACACGTGGACTGCCGAATCATACCCATTTTCCTTAGGGTGAGAAAGATGAAATGGGGGAGAAGGAAATTAGGTATAATAGGGGCTTCAGCGTTAGTTTAATGATGTGACAGTTCACATGTTACAGGGATCCATGTCACCGTTGCCACCTAAGTTAAAAGAAGTGACATATCAACTTAAAAATGATATTGGGGACCAAAATGAATAATAAAACATTTTGTAACAATATTTTTTTAAAAATTATTTTTGCAGAGACAGAAATGATAGCATTTTGACAGAAATGATATTTAAGCCTTTAAAAAATGTATACCAGAATTATGTTTTAATGGTAAATCCAAAAAATTTCACCCAAACACTGTAAAAATGGTAAAGTGAGATGTTTTTTTTTTGGTCAAAAAGTGAGATGGTTAAAATGGGGATAAATGAAATTTGTGGGGGTATGGTGTCCAATGGTGGGGGTAGAAAAAACACCGCCCATATTATTATGTATGGATCGCAGTTCAGCCCAAATCATTGGGCACCCCAAAAAAGTACCTAATAATATTTTGTATAACTAGAATTATTTATTACTAGTTACTATTATTACAATTTTAAGTGTATCCAACTTTAAAAACTCAATTCATTAAACATATACCTAACTACTAATATATTGAATGTTTTTAATTTGCAAAATAATATCATTAATAATATTTTAATAAGTAGATTTAAAAAAGTGAACATTTTTTAATTGAAATGTGATGTTTTTTATGTTTTTTTTTCGCAGTTAGAGTGTAAGTAACATATGTTACTATGGGGGCTTGGGTGCCCACAGGGGTATAAAGCTGGGTGCTAAACTTGTTGCTCACGTGTATGCAGGCTCGGGTACATGCACTATAGTACCCCACCTGTAGGAATTCACACCGCTAGAATATCTGGCTTTCGTGAACCTAACCCAAAGCTAGTATACTGTACTAGGAGTCCCAAAATAGTTTGTTTATACGAGCCTTGTTCAACACTTTTAGATTTCTGAAACCTATACCATCGTCGTTCTTAGCATGACAGATCTTATCTCGAGATACACAATTAATCTTCTTGGTATCAATTGTTGAACCCTAAATTTCTCTAGGTACGTACAACTTCTAAGCAATCGAGTCGCATATGAGACGATATTGAATCACATTGTAACATTCCAGACTGCTTTGAGAACTGTCAACTGCCCCCACAAACCAACACATGTCTTTTCAGCATGTGTTGTCCTCACTTGCATGCTTTTTCAGCATGCGTTGTCCTTACTTGCATGCTTTTCAGCACTCGTTATTCTGCAGTGTTTTTGTTCCTTATATTTTGCTAATTCTGTTTCAAATTTTTATGCATTACTACAAGTTGGAGCAAGTCTTTGTATTTCCTATAATATTCAGTTTTGTTCCTTATATTCTGCTAATTCTGTTTTGTTCCTTATATTCTGCTAATTCTGTTGCAAACTTGGAGCAAGTCTTTGTATTTCCTATAATATGCAATAAAAAAGTAATACCAATATATCCTGCCAGATCGAGTTCTTGACCTCGCCATCCACTTTGTCCCAAGCTTCTGATAATATGATTGTCTTGCTTCGTGCTAGCAAAGCCACATAACTGTTAAATTTGGTAGCAATATCACCTAGAGGCTCTAGGCATTGAACAAATTCAATCGGGTATCTATAACCTGTCGGTCGTCTAGACGTAAACTCCGGTAATGTCGTGGCACGTCTAGTCTTCTTTGTTGGGGGGTTGGTAGAAGAATCATCCATGATACCTATTTAAACAAAACAACACACAAATGTCAATCAATAAAAAACACTTGTTAAAAAATGTCAACAGATAAAAACAATTATTAAGAATGGATAAATGACACACGCTTATTAAAAATGAATAAATAACACCTTATACTCCCATTTGTCACTTTACTTAACAGCAGCACCTGAAGGCATGTTACATGTCTCCTATTTAAAGGACAAAAGAGGTAATTTCCAAATTTGTCCTAGAAGTTCTTCTATCCAAACACTTGTCCAGGAAAAAACAACATATTATGAACAGTATAAACCCAAGCTTCAAATCAGCAAGTTGAAGATGATTGTTAAGGGTTACCCACCTCCAAATCGGCACATCACACATATTGTTCTTCGTAAGCCAAACAAATTTTGCATTCTCTGGTATCATCATTCTCCATCAAACCCCATATTTGTATTCATCAAGGGATATTGATTCCCTCCCACAAAACATTGAGCAATCCCCTATTTTCATTACATCGATTAAGATGATCTTTCCAAAACCAAATCCTAAAACAGAGAATCTACTAAATCATTCCCAAATTACGTTTTGAACTTCATAAACCCTAAATCCTCCAACTAAAACTTATACAAGTAAACACAAAAAAAACCCTAGACAGAGAGCCAACGAGAGAGTGCGACAGAGAGAACAACCAGCAGAGATAGAGAGCGACAGAGAGAGAGACGCACACACAGAGAGGGAGAGAGAGCTTACCTGGAAAATGGAAGAGGATGAGTTGAGCGTGAGAGAGGCTTGAGCGTGAGCGGGAGTGTGAGAGAGAGAACGAGATACAGAAGCACCGAGAGCGTGAGAGAGGAAGCGAGAAACAGAAGCTGAGAGCGTGAGAGAACCGTGAGAACGCAATTTTCTAATTTTAATTAAGTACTTTTGAAGTCAGGCTATATATCAATTTGTCTTAAAATGTAAAAGTTTTTTACTTTTAAGGTCAAGCATGTTTACGGTTGACTTAAAAACATGCGAGCCAAATAAAAAATTTCATCTTAATTACAAGTTTGCCACCGCGTCAACGTACAAAGTCAGACATTCGAGCGTCTGACTTTAAATGTCTAATTCTTTTCCTAATTTTCCACTAGTGAATGATCTGAACCCAAAAAATGATACATGAATGATGTTTTGAGAACATTGTCAATTATATATAGTGTTAATATCTTAGCGGCGATTATTGAGTTTCAAACTTCATTCCTCACTAGCAACTACTCCATCCGCTAAATTAAAAATAATGTATATTGAAATTTCAATTCCGTTAAATATCTTAAAAGATAAAATTGTATCTGCAAAATGAAAAATGTTAATTGTTGTGAAATATTTTGGACTTAAATTCTCACCTTCCTACTCTTCATACATCTCCCTCCATTTTCTCTATCTCTATCTTAATTTCACTCTTTATCATCATTGAAAAATTATAAATATCGATGAGACAGAATGACATTAAGAGAGAATTGAGAGAGATGTAGGAAGAGTAGAAGAAGACGATTTAAAGTCATAGTTAACTTGGTTTTGCATCCAAATTTGTGTCATTATCTTTGGAACAAATGAGCTTCAAAATATATTTATATATTTGCGTTAACTTTATTTCATAAATAAATTAAACACTATCGGTTCAATTCGTATTGCTTGAAATTTTAAAGTAGTTTTTTTGACACAGAAATTTTAAGTAGATTTTAGATACCGATAATCTTATGTAACCAAAAAAAATATACCGATAATCTTACAAAACTTTGTGCCGCCCCCTGTTTTAATTATGGCAAGGAGCATAATATGATCTTCCTATATAGTTCATGCACCAAAACAAATATATATATATATATATATATATATATATATATATATATATAAAACATATTTTATATTCAGCAAAAAACATATTTTATAATTAAAGTATCTTCAAAAACAAATTAAAGGAAAAGAAAAAAAGTCAACAAAAAATAGGCAAACTTGTGACAACGTAATTTTGAGAGATGCTTTAGTCAACTTGGTTTCGTCAACCTATAGATTATTAGAGATAGGAAAAGTAAGCACACGGAAACCATATGCAAAGCTACCTTTTTTTGACAGAGATTTGCAATACTATTACAAAATTACATATATTATATATTTTGCACATAAATTGAATAATGAAGTGTGCATTTCACTTAATTTATTTGAGGAAATGGTCAAAAATTGCAGGAATTTCACGACATTAAATTACAATTTGTTATGGAATGGCTTTTTACCATATACACTCCCTTTGTTGACATCTATTCACACTCCTTGTAAGCCCAATATCAAAAGGGCTCCGTCCGAACATCAAAGGCTCAGATCAAACCACCAGATCGGACGATCCTGATTCATTGGAATCAACCCCACCCCACTCTATAAATACAATATTCATTACCTCATTAATGGTAAACATTCTCTCATTTATTACTTTGCTAAAACTACTCCACTGACTTTGGCATCAGAGTAACTTTGCAGGTACAACACCAGCAGAATCGGATACGGTTATTGACTAAGGACATCAACCACTAACTACCTCGGACCACCCTTCAAAGTCGGAATTACAGTGCATAACACAATTTAAAATTTGAATCTATAATATCAAATGGTACGTTACATTACATGGTCTAACATCTATCAAAATTATCAGTTTTAACTTTGAATTAGCTTGAACCGTAAATCCAAGTTGGATAAAATATGTTGCAAATATCGATTATCCAAAAAGAATGTTGTATCAAAGTGTTTTTTCTCTTCTACTACCTACTACTAGTATATACAATAAATGTAGCTCAACAACATCAAACCCCGATTTCAATGCCTTGCTTTCATCATTTATTTGTTCTGTTCAAAGAGGAGGTAAGGTAAAGGGTAACCGTAACAAGACCGAAGAAAGAAAAAGAGCCAAGACCACAATAATCAGACAAAAGTATACAAATGTCAAATGTTAGCGTGATGATGCCATTTCCTTATTCAAAGAAAAGTTCTTATTACCAAACAATAAAGTTGATGTTAAGCAACTTTATTTTTTCTTTCTTGCCAAAAATACCCGCATATTCCTCTGTCTTCCAATGCTATTGGTTTCATCTCGGTTAGCTTTATTTGACAACATAAACATGATTAATTGCTCATTGTTTGTAACTATTTTCCATTTTTTATCAATATTCACTTGTTTCAAAACTAAACCATATTTTCCCCAATTAGTTTTATTTATTATTTTTTCCTATAGCAAATTTATTTGTTCTTAAATATTTTAGTCCAATGAACTATGACTGAATTTAGAAAACATCCAACAAGGGATCACATTCCAAATAAATGTACACACTCTCATGAAAATTTAGAGGGTGTTTGTGTTTCAGTAAGGGTGAAAAATGAAACGAGTGTCGATTTCTAAGCTACAATTTTTAACTTTTATATTCTGTGATAAAATTTTAGTAGTCGTGCGACAATAGTGAGAGAGCTTGACTATCAATTATCCTCTCATTAAAACAGAATAATGCTGTTTATCGCGAGGAGACTTCGTAAAACTGACCCACGGAAAAGGACGTGTGTCGTGTTATGTGGTGCATGTGTTAATTTTTTTTTGAAACCACTACCATGTCTTATTATTCACGCATAGATTTGCCACCACGTAATTTGTAGGTGCTTTTAACAAAAACTTTTCGTTGCAAATAGCAATCCTTTATAAAAACACACATTCAATACGTAGACTTTTTTACGAGGTTATTAGAAGTTAAATTTAAATTACTTCACATAGTTAGAGACTTTGCTTCAATATGTAAACATATGAATATATATACATTGTAAAAAACACAAGGAAAATGGTAACAAGGTTTTTCATTCTCATTTACAAAAATATTTTTTATAAGCAAAATAAAAAAATGATATTAATAAAGAATAAATTAACATTTTTTGTTTAGCTCAAGAATAAATTAACATAAAATTAAAATATACTAAAAAAATAATATTAATAACACTCACTTTAACATACTTCCATGTAAGTTTATACAAAAAAAACACACTTTCATGAAAAAGAATTAACAACCAAAAACACCATGGTGTGTATTCATAAAAGATCCAACCAATGTAGGAAGCAATTTACTTTCACACATAAATGAATACAGTTGGACTGTGTCGTATTTTTAAGCTTAATATAAAATAAAATAAAATAATAATTTTCTCTCTATTGCCTACCAAATTTAACTCTTTTTCTTCTGCTGCTTTTTTCACTCTCTCTCTCTCTCTCTCTCTCTACACTGTATTCTCAATTTCTCCGGCGACGTTTTCTCTCACTTGTCGGAGCCTTTGACTTGCGTCGATCACCGTCTAGTGCGGCCGAGCTAGGCAGCCATGGGTCATTGCTGCAGCAAAAACATTGCTGTCAACAACGAAACCGTCGACGCCGATCACAGCCACAAAGCGCCTAATCACGCTGTATCTCCGGCGCCTCAAACTTCCGGGCACACGGTTCCCGGCGTCAGAGATGCGACTCCTGGTAGGAACACACCGGCGAACTCGTTCTCCACCAGTCCCTTCAACAGCCCTCTCCCACCCGGCATGGCACCGTCGCCAGCCAGGACTCCTGGGAGGAAGTTCCGGTGGCCCTTGCCTCCTCCATCACCGGCGAAGCCAATCATGGCGGCATGGCGGCGGCAGGTGAAGTCGAAACCGAAGGATGGACCCATACCGGAGGAGCAAGGGGAGAGTGGTGAGGGAGAGAGGTCGTTGGATAAGAGCTTTGGGTATGGGAAGAATTTTGGTGCGAAATTTGAGCTTGGGAAAGAAGTAGGTCGTGGACATTTTGGTCATACTTGTTGGGCCAAAGGGAAGAAGGGCGAACTTAAGGGACAATCAGTTGCTGTGAAAATCATATCCAAAGCTAAGGTGAGAGATTCTTTTAATGAGTTTGATTTTGATGATCACTTTAAATTTGAAAGTCAATTGTCAAGATCATTTGATGTGTTTTTACTTGGAGTTTGAGGTGGTACGCGTGTTGACTCTAGGTCAATTCAGAATCAATTCAGAATCAATTCATCACTTCAATTAATGGTTTGGCACTGTAGTTTCATGCTAAGTTGATCATTTGTTGTGGTAAATGTAGCATGTGATTAGTGTTTGGTTATTTCTTGAATTTGGAGTTTCAATTTAGAAGTTGAGTTTGCTTCTTAGGAAAACCATGATACTACCAAAATTTCCATTTGTTTAAAATGTTCATAAAAGTTACCATTGCGGGGGGTTGGGTCTAACGGAAGGGGCTAGTTCTAAGCAATGTTGCGAACCATGGTTTGAATCCTGTGGGAAATGTGTCCACTTTTAGTACCGACTGTACCTAATGGTTTTACCGGTGACGTCGCGATCATTTTCCTGTTTATTTATAGTATTAAACCAACCGTTCGTATTGCGATTTTCTGAATTGATGCGAGTACCAGAAAAGAAAATGCTTGGAAACCTGTTTTCGCATAGAATATCTACAATTTATAAGCATTGGGTGTAAATAATTGCAAGATAACTTATGCCAGATAATATTTCTTTTATCGTCGTTTTGGATGGAGGGTTTTGGACGACCAAGTCTATATATTGATATATATTTTGATATTTTAAAAAAGTTATTTGTTGGGTTGATAAGAGCTATTTTATTCTCCTAGTTAGATCGTTATTAAGCATGTTGCGGCTTAGTTGTATATTAAAGAACAGCTATGCTATTTGGTACGGGTTCGAATTGTAAGAATGGTTATTTTAAATAGTTGACCGGAGAAAGAAAGAGTCAAAATAACCCATCACCCACGGGTTCTTAGTTTTTGTTTCGTAACAATTAGGATTTCTCATTAAAGAATGCATACACTAAACCTGGTGTTTATTGTTTTTCATCCTCCATTGTGAGCTAGATTGGAGGATATCATATATATGCTTAAAAAAAGAGAATATGAGAAAAATGAAGAGTGTGGAGAAAGGGAACAAACAGCACCTTTTTTTTATCGACTATTAATAAACGTTATAAATACTCTTCATTTATGCAAGCTCTATGGCTGCCAGACAATTTTGAATTTGATCTTAGCTGCTTGGCCTCTTTGGATATGTTTTTGGGAAGAGCACGAGCAAAAGTTGACTTTATACTTCTTCGCCTTTACATTATTCTCTAAACAATCAAATTGGAGTATGGGAGTAAATTTTAGTTAGGGGTGGGGGAACCATGTATTGTGATGTTGTGGTTGTAGCTTCCACAGGCTGTTTTATTACATATATCAACATGAAGGGAACTTTGATTTTCAAGTTGTTCTTTTATCTCACCTTATAGTTTTCGCTTGATGATGTTTATTGTAATTAACTGGTTTTCATATGGCAGATGACTTCAGCAATAGCAATTGAAGATGTAAGGAGGGAGGTGAAAATGTTGAAGGCCTTATCTGGACATAGGAATTTGGTTAAGTTTTACGATGCATTTGAGGATGTCAATAATGTCTACATAGTGATGGAGTATGTATAGAAACAATTATTTCTGAAAATTGCTTTCGGTCCTGCTAGGATTTTATCGTATGTTTCTTTACTAGTTGATTTGTTTGCTTATTAGTTAATAGTTATTGGGTATAGAAGGATTCATCATAAGTTCATGTTTCCAAGACTTCTCACAATATGGGGAGAGATTTTATATCTTGGTAATACATACAATTGTTAAATCAGACATTTATGCTGAACTAATAAGATATTCTTGTTCTTGTTAGGTTGTGCGAGGGCGGAGAGTTGCTTGACAGAATTCTAGAAAGGTAAAATCAAAAGGCTATTTTTTATTTGTGCCGTCCGTAACTTTCTCCGTCCATTATTTCATCTCATTAGTTTGGTTTTTGCATAACGCGATTATAATTGGATTCTTTTGATATTAATTATTTGTTACAGAGGTGGAAGATACACAGAGGATGATGCTAAAGCTACTCTTCTACAAATTCTAAATGTAGTTGCATTTTGTCATCTCCAGGGGGTTGTTCATCGTGATCTAAAACCGGAGGTATGATATTGTCATGTCTGAACTACTTAGTATAGTATGGTCACACCTTTGAATGATCGAGCAATTGTGTTTTTTTGTTTGTATAATTGCCTCTCTAAGCTATAACTTATAACCCCAAATGCTTTGCCTGCGTTGCAGAATTTTCTTTTTGTCTCAAAAGATGCGGATGCCGTGATGAAAGTTATTGATTTTGGTCTTTCTGATTTTGTTAGGCCAGGTAATATGATAGAACCAACCTACTATAGTCAGTACCGAATGATATCCAAGCTACTATCTTTCTTTGTATTTAATTTATAAAAAAAAAAGACTTTCTTGTATTTTAAGGGTCTATTTTGTTTCTGTGAATATTTTTTATTTTTGTTTTATTTTTGAATTTTAATTACAAAAATATCATTTTGTTTCCTGTTTTCAAAATTTGGTATAAAACTCAATGAAGACAACTTATTATTATTATTATTATTATTATTATTATTATTATTTCTACTAGTTCTTTGTACAAACTTTGAAAATAAGGTAACATTTTTGTAATTAAAACTGAAAGAAGAAAAAATACAGAAAACAAAAACCAATATAATCCGAAGTTCCTTCTTCGTTGTAGAGTTAGTATATAGTGCGCTTGCACGATTGAATTCACACATTTAAGTTGCTGAAGAATAACCAAGGAATATAGTACAATATATATATATATATATATATATATATATATATATATATATATATATATATATATATGGTAAACGGGTTTTTAGATTACGGGGGATACGATGTGGAGGAACAGTAATATTTTATCGTATCAAAATTCATCAATCATTAGTTTTTATACTAGATATCATATCAATAATTAAATTAAATTGTAGCAGTTGTAATGTGTAATTAAGAACTCAACATGTTTGGAATTTTTAAATTATATTTTCCATCTGCTTGAAAGATTTGATACTATAGTTTAATATTAACACTGATATGATATTTTGATACAGTTTTTCTTTTCTCAAAAATTTTTAAACTACCATTTTCAGCTAATTTTTTAGCAGCCTTTTCTTCCAGTGGACAAACTTGTATGATATTTAATCTTCTTTATGTAATTTTTTTGTGGAAACAATATTGAGATTATATAAGCAGAAATGTTAGTAGTACTTGTGTTGATCACAAAGGTATTATTTATTATATGCTACTTCTATTCATCCAACTTGTTTGGTTGGAATCATTCTCTAAATCTATGATCATATCCTGTTCAAAGCTATAACTTATGCAATCTTGATAACTGACTTCTATTATTTGTTATTGACCCAAAATTACTAGTGTATTTTATATTACACCTTTTTTGAAGTATTCGTTGGGATTAGATTTAAGTTGAGCTGCTGTTAGCCAGTTAAATATTTATTTGTGTTTGGGAAAGAAAACTCCACTTAAAAGAACCTTTGTTAGGATGGAGTAAAGTAATACTACTTTTACGCCTCAAATTATCAATGAAGATGCAATTTTATTTAGTTTTGAAAGACTTGTCTATATGAGGTTATTTCTGTAAATATACCAAATATGCCTTCTTTTTATAATTGTTTCTAGTAAAAGCTAACACGTACTCTTTCCAAAATAGTGAATTTTTACCACTGGGTGGGTTGTGAGCAATAAAAAAAGAAGCCAAAGACTTGAACAGTTCTACTCCACACATACCACTGGCTGAAACACTTGAGAATATAAAATTAACAATTTAACATGCTCATGGGGTAACCATATTCCACATGCAATTATAGCAAGTTTCTTGAGAATGAAAACTTTATATTATGTTCATGGAATTTGTATAAAGCAGTTTGTTGTTACATGTTAAGATAATCAAATGGTTTATTGTAGTTGAGGGAAGGCAACTAGTGAATAATTGTCAACTTGGTTGGATTTAGATTTTTCTTATTATCATCTTCTTCTGTTCTACCTTTTCGGGAGCTCCAGCTTGTTGGTTGCCTTAAAAAACAAATCAGCTATTATGTACTGTTCTCATCTCGCTTACATTTCTTACTACCCCATTTTCCACCTCCCATTGTCACTCTTAAAGTGCACGTCCTTCACTCTTCGTTTAAAATCAATTATCTCTTTTCCTTTAATATTCTTGCAGATTATAATGATTATAGTCTGCAAAGAGACCCAGGGTTTCATTGGAAAAGTTTGCTAATATCTGTATTAGTATATTACTAAGAATAGCTTAGTTCGTTTCTACCCTTGCTTTGAATTTTCCTTGTTCCAAGCTCAGCTATAAATATATCAATTTGCTTGTCAATTTCAATTCATAATTTAGTGGTTTAGATGAATCCTAGTATATATGCATTGATTCTCGGTTTGCTATTGCTTCCATTGTTCAAAAAGAATACTTAACATTTATTCTGTTATATGATCATTGCAATATTCTTATTTATTTTTGCACCGCTAGCACTGACAGATTTGTGGTGAACATGCAGATCAACGCCTCAATGATATTGTCGGCAGTGCCTATTATGTTGCGCCTGAAGTGCTCCATAGATCTTACAGTGTTGAAGCAGACTTATGGAGTGTTGGAGTTATATCATACATATTATTATGTGGAAGTAGACCATTTTGGGCACGGACTGAATCGGGAATATTCCGCTCTGTATTAAGAGCAAATCCTAACTTTGATGATTCACCTTGGCCATCAATATCACCAGAAGCTAAAGACTTTGTGAAGAGACTTTTGAACAAGGACCACAGGAAAAGGATGACTGCTGCACAAGCTCTATGTATGTTTCATTTGATTGTTTTGCTCAAACCTTCCTTAATAGTTAGCTACTTGTATTGAAATTTTCTCTCACACAAACACTCGTAAATATTATTCCATGATTCTTACGAGTGAAATTACCTCCATATTTTCAGCTCACCCATGGTTAAGAGATGGAAGAAGTGCAGTTCCTTTAGATATTATGATTTACAAGTTAGTCAAGTCATATGTGCGTGCCTCGCCTTTGAAACGTGCGTCATTGAAGGTAGCCACCTGTTATGCTACCATTAAAATCAATGAATCTTTTATCCTCCTCTCATTTCTCCCTTTTTTTGGGAGCTGGTGACATAGAAGAGTAATTTTCCCGTTTTGTTTTTCTTTACATTAATGCAGGCTCTCTCAAAAGCATTGCCTGAAGATGAACTTTTCTACCTTAGAGCCCAGTTCAGCCTCTTGGAACCTAAAGATGGTTGCATTTCGCTTGAGAATTTCAGAGTGGTAAGTGCATGATTTTTGCAAATTTATTCCATCTAAAACAAACATACAATATTATGATCCGTTAACCCTATCTAGTGTAAATATGTTATGCTTGCCAAATTAATCTGCCTTAGGTTTTAAACTTTGTAGTTGTTTTCCATTATTTCCACAATTTCTAACCCGGAATTAAAATAAATTCAGGCGCTCATGAAAAATGCAACTGATGCCATGAAGGAAGCAAGGGTCCCAGACATTCTAAATTTGGTAAGCTTATTTGTTTTGTGGGTTAGATTTTTTTTTCTTTCACCTCTTCTCACTTGCAGCAATCTATTCGCTCCAAACCTATCATATACTGTCTTGACTAGTTCATATAATAAATTGATAACAAGTTGCATGATATAATTAGAGATCTCAAACTGAGCAGCTCGGTCCAGCCCAATGGGCCAAAATGCATAAACGAGCTGGGCTGTGCTCTTTGTAGCCCATCCCAATGCAACAACCCGGTCTAGTCTAATTTTAATAAAGCAAACCACAAAAAAGGTTCAAAAAACATAAGCGGTCTAGTGCCCACTGGCCAACTGTGCTGGGCCAAAACGGCTCAGTTATTTCTAGGCCTCTATTTAGCGAGCTCAGCCCAAAACATTGGGCCATCTGGCCAGCCCATTTAATTGGGCCAAGATTGACACCTCCAGATATAAGGGGGCCCTTTTTTGGTGAAATAAATGCTGTGACTTGTAACTTGTAAGTCCTGCTCATGTTCTTGACAGCAGTATTTAATAATAATAGATTAATAGGTGGCAGGAAGGAACTATAATTTGTTTATGTTTTGTAAAAGATATTCAGGTGATATAAACTGACTTATAGTTTATTAGTTTTGACAAGGGCTACAGCTTACACAGTTAATTAGTACCACCATAATCATATTTGCTTTGTATGATTAACTTAACTGTTAAAACTTTTGTTTGTTTTTCACTTTTTCGTATGCGTATGTAATACTGAAAATCTTAAATGCATATCTTTTGAAATAAGATGGAGGCACTCGCCTATAAAAAAATGAACTTCGAAGAGTTTTGCGCTGCTGCAATCAGTGTATACCAGCTGGAAGTTCATCAAGAATGGGATAGAATTGCTATCACAGCTTTTGAGTATTTTGAAGCAACAGGAAACCGTGTCATTTCACTTGAGGAGTTGGCACAGGTTTGCACATTCTTTTTAAGAGCACCCATACTAGTGTTATATTTGTCTACAAAAAGTTATGAAACAATCCATTAATTCTCTAAAATTTTGTTTTCAGGAGATGAATCTGGGTCCTTCTGCATACTCTTTAATGGGTGATTGGATCAGAAAATCTGATGGAAAACTCAGCTTGGTCGGATATACAAAGTTTTTGCATGGTGTCACAATTCGTAGTTCAAATACAAGACACCGATAGCTATGATAAGTAAAGGGAGATTTTATTATTCTATTATTATTTGTTGAAATTAGTTGGTGTCCTTTTCTTTTTTAAATTTGAATTGAAAAGAAAAATAGTAGTACAGAGTGTCTAAGCAATTTTTTAGGGGGCTTTGGGAATTGGATCATGAAAAAGTAGTGCTAACATATTGTTTTATTACTCATGTGATTTGCGGTGCAAAGTGAAAATTCTC
Source organism: Astragalus glycyphyllos (assembly GCA_963573325.1). Taxonomy (NCBI): domain Eukaryota; kingdom Viridiplantae; phylum Streptophyta; class Magnoliopsida; order Fabales; family Fabaceae; genus Astragalus; species Astragalus glycyphyllos. Next base: position 82,016,611 of record OY754307.1, on the reverse strand, counting down.
CCATTTTACTTGTGACCATAAATGCAACTTGCTTCCTTGTAAGATTTCGTGTGAAGATTGAAGACCTTTTTGTTTGGGTCAACTTTATCACCTGATAACGTTTTCGCATTTTGGTTTTTGTTATGTTAGGGGATTTAGGTATAGAAATGCGACAGTGAACATGGTTCAAGTTCTTTCCTGGCTTAATAAATTCTGTGTATTTGGTCCAAAAATCGTTGTTTGAAACGATGCACGTTATTCTTTTTATTTTAGCACTGTGGTCATCAGTGGTTACCTGATAATTTAATGATAATGGCATGTATTTCATCTGTTTAGGACGTTAAAACCCATTTTAAAGCCCATATATTTGAGATTCCCACTCTTATAATCTTATTCACAAACATTCGTTTACTAGAAAGTGCAAAATAGTTGATTCTAAAACCCTTGAATAACCTGATGCTTTGGGTTTGATTTCCGCAGTAGACAAACTCTTTGTTGGCCAATGTAAAATTTGATCTTAAGCAAGAACAGGGATTAGTCTTTTGTTGAAAGCGAATCAAAAAAACCCTTGAATAACATACAATTCAATTTTTATTAGAGATTAAAAGTTAATTAGGTGGTTAGTCAGTTAGTCATTGATGTACTCTTTCATATAAATAAACCATACTTATTTTATTTTGTAATTACTCTTTACCAATCAATAAGAATAGATGAATTGTTTTTTCTTTCTCAATTCACCTAACAACTTTTGCCTTTTGCATTGAGAAAAATCTCAAATAAACTATGACGAATGACTGGATTAGAAAACTACTCAGCTTTCTCAATGCTAACACTGGCATAAAACTTAAGCTTGGAAGACACCTACCCAGGTCAACTTTGTCAATCTTGTAAATGTGAATGGGCATAGGAATAGGATCTAATGATAAATAAATAATGTCAACACTAGTAAGAATAATTTTAAATCAAATGGTGTGCAGAACACGATCATGCCTGTACGTAGTTGTCCAATGCTGGATTGACTTCTGAAACAAGAAAAAACTTGCTCAAGTGAAGGCACGAACCAGATTGAAATTGGACAATATTATATGAGACTTTCTCAACTGTAAGAATAGTTTTGAATAATAATTTCTCATATAAAAAGAAAAGTTAGTTTTTATGTCTCATTTTCATTAAAAAAATCATTTTAATTTTACATTAGCATTTATAAACTTACTTTTTCGCAAACAAAGAACTAGAAATTTATTTTAACTAAAAACTATCATAAACTGAAAATTAATCAAAACTTGTGCGCATCTCACACAAACGGAACTAATACGCACTGCCCTTTTTTGGCATGATGTCTGAATAAGTGGTTCATTTTTTAGGTCTAGGTTTCCTAGGCTTTTGTTAGTGGCTACGAATCTTAATGCTTTAGTTAGTTCTTGTGGTAGGTGGTCCGATGGAGTTTGCTTTTGGGTCATCCTTTTGACGCGACGTACATTCACTTGGGAGGAAGTTCTCCTTGGGGAGCTCTACTTGTCTTTAGCATCTGTTTCTCTATCGGCGGTGCCAGATGACTAGGTTTGGTCCCCATTGTTCAGGTTTGTTCTTGGCTTCCTCTGCTTATCATCTTCTCTCTCAGCCGTCTTCTTGTGTTCTGAGGCTCTTTGATCAGTAGCTTGAGGTTCTCAACAAGGTCTGAAAGAGTTATGCTCCGTCCAAGGTAGTTGCCTTTTCTTGGATAGAGTTCCCACTCGGTCTAACTTGTTTTGTAGAGGGGTGATTACAGATTTGGCAGCAATGATGTGTACTCCATGTCGGAATGCCTATGAGTCCTCCCTTCATATCTTCTTTAGCTGTAGATTTGGTCCAACAATCTTGTATGCCGTTGTTAGCTGGTTGGGTTTTGATTTTGTGATACAGCAAGATATTTCATCTCTATTTCTCCAGTTCATTTATGTGGGCGATCCAGCGAGATGCGACGTGTTTGATGCTCATCAGTCATCTGTACAATTCTCTGGGTTGTTCGAGATTTGAGAAATAGTTGTATTTTCTCTGAAGGCGTATCTGAATTTGGGAGATCTTTTGACCGGATTTTGTCTCTTTCCTGGTGGCGATGGTTCCGGGCTAGAGGCAATTCTCCTTCCTGTTTATTTTATGAGTGGTTGGATCCTATTGATTGTATGTCTAAAAGGAAGTTGTTTTTGTTTTGGAGGTGGATCTTTCGGTATATAAGTTGAGTACCACTTATACTTGACGTTAATATATAATTATGTGTGCTTTTAAAAAATGGAACTAATTTGGTCGTTAATTTATTATTTTTAAAATAAGCGTGATAACTTTATTTACAAGTCTGAACGATCCAACGCTGAAATGAAATTGCTGCATAAGCTAGCTAGATGATTGCAGGCGAGAATCCGATGCGTGAACCAGCCAAGAGAGAACTTTTCTTACAAAGCAAACAAAAAAAAATTATTAAAAAAATTAGACCAACTAAACATACGATTTTTTAAAGCAGTTGGTGACTACCCACAACCTTAAAACCTGTGTATGATCATATTAGCATATTTTTGACATTGTGATGGGTTTATAAATAGAAAATGTATTCAAAATCAAGTTCGCCCATATTGGAAGGAAAATGTGATTGCCAATTTGTTTGTTGGCGTCATATATATATCTGCTTTATTTTCTTTGTCAATTCACCAATTTATAAAATGTGTAGAATATATTACTAATAACAAGAGGCCAAATGTGATAATCATGATGACCTAATGGGTCGACGTAAACACGCCAAGTCCCTTTGAATCACAATTCACAACTATTCCACCAAACTTGCCACGGAATTCATAATCATAATTAATCATATAAAACCCCCATCATCACAATTTAGCCAAGGTGACTTTATACAATTTTATGAAGATAAGCAGATACTATTATTAGGTTTTCCAAAGTTAATTATTCCTTTCGCCGCTCCGCGTAGGACCAAATCAAATCAAACGAATAAGAGAAGAAAAAGAAAAGAAAAGAAAAGAAAGTCTATGCTTATCTTTATTCCAAATTCCAATCGTGTCCTTCACGCTCTACTACGTTGCATCAAACTAACAGCTATCTATCTGCTTTCAATTTTATTTTTTCTTTTTTATTTTTGATTAAGAATGAACAGCTAACGTAACCAAAAAAAAAAAGAATGAACAGCTAACTATCTACTTTAAAGCATTCACACTAATCATAACATTGGAATTAAAATGAAAGAGAAAAGGAACCAAACCAAAGCCATACACATTATTATTCACATCACACTACGATTCCAATTTCATTTTCCATATTCGATCAAACAATTAAACCCAAAAAAACAATACAAACAAAAGATCCAATTTTTTCGTTGTTATCATATCAAAGTACAACCACAATATTCCACAGTTGTTGGAGAAAATGGAACCAAAATACACAAAAAAATAGTGTCATGTACATAAATAACACAATAATTAATACTTCGATAGAGCAACATTAATTGAATCAAACTTTGAAGCACCAAGCATGATGATGATGGTGATGGTGACCACCGTGAGGTTTCTCTCTGTCAATCAAACCTTGAACGGTACGAAACTGTTCCACGTGGCAAGGAATTGTAATAGGACCTTTCTGATCAAATCCATATTCTTCTTCAGCTTCTTTCAACAATTGCATGAACAATGGATGGTTGATATAAATCACAGGAATCACAAACCTTTGTTGCTCTTCTCCTTGTCCCACCATAACTGCCATACACCCTTTTGGAATATTATTATCCTTCTTCTCATGATGATGATGAAAATTAAGATGAGGTATATGCAAATGAAAACTCAAGTGGTGATGGTGATTATGATGATCGCTAACAATATTAATCCCCATAATTCAGGAAGAAAAAAAGAAGACAAACCACTAGAAAAGAAGTATATCAAAGGTGGATTATGAATAATTGAAGGTTATAAGAAAACAAGAGAGAAAGGCCAAGGATCAGAAGCTGATATGGCAAGGTTGAAGAGGTTTAAGGAAGAGTCGCTGAGAGATCTTGGGATATTGCTCATGATATATTGAAACTAGAGAATACTAACATAACAATGAATGAAGATGATTTGAGAAGGGTGAGATAAGGTTGTATTTATAGGAAGGAAAAGTTAAGGTGTAGCAATATTGATGTTAATGTGAATGTGTCTTTTTTGTGTTGTGGAGTGGTGGGCCATTATGCTTCTAGGGTTTGCTTAGCTTACTTTGTACACAAAAGATTGGTTCTCGAAAGAGGTAGATAGAATAAGGAAATTTCCCCCCAAAGGTTAGGAGAGTTATTTATGTGTATATCTTTTAGTTTAAAATGATTTGAAGAGTATCGTGCCTTGATTTTATTGGAGGTTATTTAGGGTAAGAATATATTTTATGTAATTAATTAAAGTAAAAGCTAGTTAATTGTATTTGAACTTTGATTCACAGCTGGAAAATTTGGAATTGGTAGAGGAAGGGTAGTACGAATTTGCAAGATAAACACGCGGAAGGGTTGCACATTGAATTAAATAACAGTCAAATACATGATCGGGAATAATTTATATATAAACAGTTAAACACGATGTTTTTATGAAAGAATTAGTCGAAGCTAATTTGATATTATCTTTAACTTTTAACTTTTTTGTCGGTAGATCACCTTATTTTATTTTTTTAATTTGCCTTATTATTATTATTATTATTATTATTATTATTATTATTATTATTTTGACACACCTTATTATTATTTTTAAATGGGAAAGACTTTGCATAAAAATATTATGGTTACGGCACGCTCCATCCACACACGTCACCCAATAAGCGACGCCAGCTATTCTCGTTAGAGTTAAGGAACCATTCTATATTTTTTGAAGAAAAAAATATCGGAATTGTTATTGGTAGTTGAGTTTTTTTTTTTAAATAATATTTTTTTAAAAAAGAATGTTTTTTGCCTTATAAAAGTTGTAACTTTTGTTGTAGTTCGCTTTTTTATAGGCAAAGTGGTTAGAAATTAATGTGTTAGTTGTTAGATGGGAGGGGGGAGCAGAGTTTGAACCTCATACGCCTACGTTTTTCCACCAACGATGTCTCTTTCGTAACAAATAACCCTTTATTTTTTCTTCTAATTAGTTTCAAAATATTATATGACTTTAAAACAAAAAAAAATAATACATTTCTAACTGAATATATGTGTAATAAATATGTGTCTGAGTAAGGTGATCGCAATCAAGTAGTAGTGATTTTTCACCGAATAATCAACTAGTAGTTGTGTTTGCTTATAAAAAAAACTAGTAGTAGTGTTTGGGTGTGTTTTCTGTTTTTCCTTTTCTATCTATTAGTACTGGAAAGACGATATTTTGTGTAATTTCTTTCAGTTTTTTTGTTACCATGTTATTGATACGCAGTTTTTACTAGTTTTGCTGATAACAAATCTACGCTAGGAAACTTGGTTGGCCACGTGTATACTCGACTTTGTCAGTTCATGTGGTTCTTCCAACGCAACAGAGTTTTTGCCACACCCAAAATTCGAATCCGAGATTTTGAGGTTGGATTCAATCCCAATTATCACTTGAACCAACACTTGTTGGTTCTGTCAGTTTTTTTTATTGGGAAAAAATGTCTCTCATTCCGACTTAATACTTGTTATGGATAAGGCCCACCTTTCCACATTCACAACTAGGCCCATTATCAAAAAGGCCCACATTGAGAGTAAGTCCAATCATCAATGGCCAAGATCAAATTGCTTGATCCAATGGTCCGAATTCGTTAGGTCAACACCACCAAACTCTATAAATACTCATTCAATGTCTCATTAATGGTAAGTGATCTCTCTCATTAATATACTTGTGATTGACTACCTCCTTGACTTGAGCATCAGAGTGTCTTTGCAGGTACAACACCCCACCCCAGGCCGGACTATTGCAGATCAAGGACTCATCCTACCTTCTATCTCGGATCTCCATCTAAGGTCGGATATACGGTACAGAACAATACTCATGCGAGTTTTGCCAGTACTGATTTTTGCGAGAAACATGTATTTATGTATACCCATGAGTATTTATGCAATTAATTAAAAATAATTTCAATATAATAAAGAAATTAAATTTTGCTTAAAAAAAGAAATTAAATTTAAAATGTAATTTAGAAAAAGAAATCTATATACATAACAAATGAAAATCTTTTCACTAAAATTTTTGACACATGTCACACTATGATGATTTTGACAATAACTCCTATTCCATGTCACCTATATTAATTAGCTATTTGTTATTTGTTCAAAAAAGAAAAAAAACGGTTAAGTAAAGTGTAACGTTCCAATAGGTATGATGAGAATTAAATACCAAAAATGGTTCGTTCTTTTATATTGTAACTTTCTACACGAATATGGATATAAATATCCAATGTTTTTCCTCTCCCATTTTCCACTATCCACCAAGAATTTCTGCCATCTTTGCAGTTGCACATATTCCTCTCCCGAAGAAAAGATATCGCCAATCCATCAAATGCCTCTGAAAGCAATCATCATGTTGAGTTGCAATCAGTCATATAGGATTTGCTGAGATGCAGAAAATAACATCTGAAGTGTGTACAAATTTGTTGCGATCGTGTTTACCTTGGATTTTGGTAAACACCACTAGTTTGAAATTGTTTCTGTTTGCAGGATCAACTAGTAAATCCTAAGACCATTTGTGTTAAAGTTTTTCCCAGAATTATACGTGTTCTTGCAGTCTAAAAGTAAAAAGAAGAAGATAACCGTCGACTTCGCGCGAAACCGTCGATTTCCTCAATGAGGGAGAATAAAACAAAGATAAAAATTGCAGAAAAGCAAAGAAGAAAACAAATTAAAATTGCATTAATTGTAAAGAGGGTTGGTGCACAGATCATATATTCTTCTCTTGACTCGTTTTCTCTATAATGTGTTGGAAGTTAGAGCGTGAGAATTCTGTAATGAGATTGTGACCCGTTTTTCTATGAAAAACTACTATTTATACAAGGAGGGAAACACTATAACTAACTTACTGTATAGAGAATTTAAAAAACAGTAACTGTTATGTCTTTTCGACCATGGTTGCTTGATTCCACTTCGACGTTTGCCTTCAAATTTCCTCTTGTCGAAATCTTTGCTTGCAACTTCTTCGACTTCACCAAATCCAGCGTCGAAATCAGCTTGATATAACCTGATAACTTAACCCATTTTGAACGTCGAAATTACTTCTTGTCTCTTGAAATACAAGGTCAAACTAAACCTTGTTGACTGCATTTAATTGAGCCTGTCGAAAATGCAGGCTAACAAATTGCCCCCCAAAAATGTCTTTTTCGACTGAGTTTTTAAATGAAGAAGAAAATGACATTTTTGAAATTCCTCTTAAATGCTCTAATGACGTCATCATGTCGAAAATACCTTGTTCTTTCCAGATTTCTCCTTTTTTCGACAACGAGCCAATCGACAGGTATAAGGAGGTCCTGATTTCAATTCTGCCATATTAACCTCTTGTTGCGTCAAAAACACACTTAGAGCAAGTGTACTCTCTCGCAGAAGTAGTATAAAAGATTATCGTATCCACAGGGATTAATTAACAAGTACCAAACTAGTCGAGATTATATATTGTTTAGACGAACAATAATTGATGGTGATTATAAAAACTATAATATGAAGAAGTAAATAGCAAGAATTAAAATACTAAATTTGATCGATAGAGAGAAGCCTAGGGTCGCGGTTTCACTTGCAAGCTTCGATTCTCCTATGTCTAATTCTACCTGAATTCCCTTATTTTATTTAATTACCAATCCCTTTACTAAAGCTATTAATCCGTTTGGTCATTCGCGATTAATATTCTTTTTCCTAAATTAACCCTAGTTTGGTCATGCTAGAATTTAAATTTAAGAAAAGCATAAAGTACAAAAAGGTTAAATGATTGGAAGACTAAATTAAAGTTTGGTCATGCATTAATTTTAGCCCCAATTATCCTATAGGTCCACCAACTAATTGCAGTACGGTCGCTGATCAACTAATTGATTATGAACATGCAAAGGGTTGTCAATCCTAATTATGTGATTAAAGCAATAGGACAATATTAATTGAAATAAAAACAGGAATTCAAATAAGAAATTAGAACATAAAGAGGTTTCTAAACATGCAAGATCCACCTAAGACCCTAGAAGAGGACTTAGGTGTCCATAATAATGAAGAACAATAAAAGAAAAAGAAGGTTCATGAATTACAGAAATAAGAATAACCCGGAAATAGAGAAAATCTTAGTCTTTGTCTTCAATCTCCTTTTTTTTGCTCCAAAGCTCTTTCACGGTGCCGAATAATTCTTCTCTCCCTCCGTAGCGTTTTCGTAGCTCTCGTTTGTGTATGTGGTGTCTAGCCCCCCTTTCACAAGTGAAGCTCTCCTTTTATATTAGTTCATTTTCTTTCTCTCCAAGCAAAGGATCAAGTCAAGATTGCTTCCACTTTTAATTGCAAGATATGCCAATCCCTAAATATTAGGATTTAGATCCTTCCTAAATATGTGTTGCTTGCTCTCCACTCCATGCCTCTTTCTTTCTCTTCAAGTCACATGTGCATCACTTTTGATTGAAATCTCCAAGAGGATCTTCTTTTTATTACTGTGGGCCTTCTTGCATTAATGGGCTTGGGCTTGCTTTCTTTTATTCTAACATTTCTTCTAATTTCAGCCCACATTTATATTATTTTCTTTTTCTACCTTCCTGCAAATATAGAGTAATTTAAGTCAGTTATTTATTTAATCAGTAATAGTTACTCTAAAAACAACTCAAAATATCTCTAATAAATGCACTAAATTAGAGTTTATCACCTCTTCTTCGACATCTTCATAAGATATGTCGTATTCTTGGTCACTGTCATTAGCTTCGACATAAGCAACCTTTTCTTTCTTACTTTGGAATCTACCTGTTCTGGCTTTTTCAGCTTTGAGTCTTTCGACTTGTCGAACTCTATCAGCCAATTGTGCCATATCTCTTAAATGTAGTGTGTCTAGTTTCTTCCTTATAGTGTAATCTAGACCACCAGCAGCCATTTCGACTAACTCATGTTCAGGTACTTGGGTAAAGCACCTTGCTTTGAGTAGTCTAAATCCATTGAGATAATCATCAATAGATTCTGCCCCCTTGCGTCGAACGCTAGCCAATTCTTTAAGACTAATCTTACATTGGCCCATATAGAACTGCTCATGAAAGGCCTTTTCTAATTGACTCCAATTAAAAATTGAATTTGGAGGCAGTGTAGTGAACCATGTGAAGGCATTCTTAGTTAGAGAATTTGGAAAGTACTTCATCCTGAAATTCTCATTATGTGCTAGATCGCCAGCCTCAGTCAAATAACGAGCCACGTGTTCGATAGTAGATTCACTGGTTTCTCCAGCGAACTTTGTGAACTTGGGAATTTTCCATCCCCTTGGTAGCTCTGTTTGTAAAGTGTATTCTGACAAGGGCGACACAAAATTAGGCCTATGTAAGCCTAAGTTAAGGCCATTCTGGGCTAAAATAGTTTAGACCATATTAGCCAGATTGTTTTGTGCTCCAAAATTGTTTTGTTGCACTTGTCTGACCACTTCGTCTGCATTTTGGTTTCTATTCACCAACACAACTTCATGGATTGCCTCTATTTTCATAGGCTCTTCGACAATTTGTTGTTGTCCTTGGTTTCCCTGATTCATAGGAATTGCGTTGTTAGGCCTTTCTACAGGTATCTCTACAGGCCTAGCATTTTGGATTTGGGGAATTTGCTGGTGATGTACTGGTGGAGTACCAAAGAAATCAGCAATTCTTCCCATTTGTGTTGCCAACATTTGGTAACTGTTATTAGTGTTTTGTATCAAAGGATTAAACACAGTACCAATTTGTTGTGTTAACATATTGACCATATCATGATTACTATCATCCATTTGTTGTCTTAATGCCAACAAAGATGTTGTAGTCAGATTAGTTTGGGCATTTCGACTATGAATGCCCTCTGTTGAACTATGAATAGGGGAATACCCTGTAATTGCATTATCTGCAAATGTAGACGAATTTGTCTGAAGGCCTACCATCAATGCTATTGGCATGCCATATGGTAAAGCCCTTCCACTCATAGTAAATGGCATATTTCCAATCATAGGATTTGCCATCAAAGGACTCGTTGGCCCTACTATTGGTGGCACAGAAGCCATTGTATTAACATTTGTTAGTGCTACAGTGGTCATCATTGACACAGGGGTAATTATGGGAGCAGTTATAGCGGTTACTCCCATCGTTGTCGAAGAAGGCATAGCAACGGTTATGCCCGCGACATTCGCAGCGTTAACGTCACTAACTGACGCTTGTTCTTGTGTACTTTGTGCATTTGATGCAGAAGCATTACTTGTACTAGAGCGTGCCATCTCTGGAAGATGTTTACCACTCCTTAATTGTATGCTCAGACAAACACAAAGTTTAAGAATTCAATGAAAAAATTTTAAAATTAGCACAAATGTCCCTCCGGGCGTGCCAATTTGTTTACCTTGGATTTTGGTAAACACCGCTAGTTTGAAATTGCTTCTGTTTGCAGGATCAACTAGTAAATCTTAAGACCATTTGTGTTAAAGTTTTTCCCAGAATTATACGTGTTCTTGCAGTCTAAAAGTAAAAAGAAGAAGATAACTGTCGACTTCGCGCGAAACCGTCGATTTCCTCAATGAGGGAGAATAAAACAAAGATGAAAATTGCAGAAAAGCAAAGAAGAAAACAAATTAAAATTGCATTAATTGTAAAGAGGGTTGGTGCACAGATCATATATTCTTCTCTTGACTCGTTTTCTCTGTAATGTGTTGGAAGTTAGAGCGTGAGAATTCTGTAATGAGATTGTGACCCGTTTTTCCTATGAAAAACTACTATTTATACAAGGAGGGAAACACTATAACTAACTAACTGTATAGAGAATTTAAAAAACAGTAACTGTTATGTCTTTTCGACCATGGTTGCTTGATTCCACTTCGACATCTGCCTTCAAACTTCCTCTTGTCGAAATCTTTGCTTGCAACTTCTTCGACTTCACCAAATCCAGCGTCGAAATCAGCTTGATATAACCTGATAACTTAACCCATTTTGAACGTCGAAATTACTTCTTGTCTCTTGAAATACAAGGTCAAACTAAACCTCGTTGACTGCATTTAATTGAGCCTGTCGAAAATGCAGGCTAACAGATCGTCATGCTGTCAATGTTGTTCAGAGGTAATGTTACGCACAACAAAGTGACACAAACTTGTTATATCTTTCCGCCATTCTTATATGCTTTCTTTTACCATTTATTAGTTATTATGAATGATTAATCGAAAAAATGTATGCATTATGTAAAAATTATCACAATAGAAAATAAAAAGAAAATATTTTCTGATCAATAACCTTAAACAATATTGATAATCATCAGTTCATTTTTTCTTCACCAGGAGGACTATGTCAGCTGTCTTGCTCAAATTTGTGATTCGGAAACTAAGCATTGCCTATGTTGAACAATGGTTTTTCATACGTGTTGAGAATATATTTTGCATAATCAATAATTTTTTTTGTAATTTTTTGGCAATGTGTGCAGGACAACAAATATCCTTCTGAAAGTTATATGGAGACGACCATGAGTTTCGTAGTATTGAAGATTATGAAAAAATTGATGAAAATGATGAAGTTGTACTACAAGAAAACTGACTATTTGCGAGGGACACTAGCGAGGGAATAGTGGTCCCTCGCAAAATAAGGGATTTGCAACGGAAATTGCGATGGAAATAGGGCCCTCGTCAAGTTTGAACATTAGCGACGGAAATAGGACCATTAGCGACGGATTGGTCGTCGCTAAATCTTGGGCGCCAAATTCAAAACTCCGCAGCACGAAATTCTAGGACATTTAGCGACAGATTTATGATTCCCTCGCAAATTTTCTACCCGTTGCAGGTTCTTGGGAAAACGCGCAGATTAGCGACGGAATAGACCTCGCAAAATCCGTCGCTAATCTTTAAAACCATTAAACCCATCAGATTCTTTTTTTTTTCATTTTCTCTCTCACTCTTCACTCTTCACTCTCACAAAACCCACGAATCCCTAACCCCCTTCTCTCATTTCCACCACCACCCAACCACCACCACCACCCACGAAACCACCACCACACCGGAGCTTCTCTTCCTCTTCTCTCTCTCTCTCTCTCTCTCTCTCTCTCTCGCGATTTCCCTCCATCTTCTTCCCTCCACCTTCTTCCACCACACCACCACCACACAACCACCACCACCAACACCCACGAAACCTCCACCACCACCGGAGCTCCCATTTCCCTCTTCTTGTAAGTTTTGATTTGCACTTTTTATGTTATTGTTATAATTTTAATTTTTTATTTATTGAATTTGTTTTAATTTATTTATTGTTTGCTTGAAATGTTAGGATTGAAATTTGGTGTTTGAAGCCTCACAATCGCACCGGAGTGCTCACCGTCACCGAACTACCGCACCGGACCTCAATCTCGCTCATAACGGCTAGTTTTTAAAATAAATTGTTGTTGTTGTTGGTTAGGATTGAATTATTTGTTGTTGTTGTGTGTTAGGATTGAATTGGTTATGATTGGATTATTTGTTGTTGTTGTTGTGTGTTGTTGTGAATTGTTTAGGATTGGTTGAGTGATATTGTGAAATGTGAGTTGTAGGATTGAGTGTGAAATGTGAGTTAAAATTGAGTGAATATTGTGAAATGTGAGTTGACTTTGTTTTAATTTATTGATTTTTTGGTTGAAATTGAAATGGTTAGGATTGAATTATTGGTGTTTGAAGGCTCATAACCACACTGGAGTGCGCACCGTCACCGAACCACCACACCGGACGTCAATCTCGCTCATAACGGTTAGTTTTTAAATTTGGTTAGGATTGAATTGGTTAGGATTGAAATTGGTTAGGATTGATTGAAATTGGTTAGGATTGAATTATTTGTTGTTAATTGTGTCAAATAGTTGAAATTGAAAAGTGTATTATTTTAGAGTTGTTAATTGAAAATTGTTTACTTGTTGTTTTGATGAACCCTAGGTTAGATGACTGTGTATTGTTGATGGAAAAGGGTGAGGTGTTGTCCCTCACCCCCATAATTTGCTTGAAATCATCTCCATTGAGATAATTGCGAGACGATACTAACAACGGTAAGGTTGGGAGTTATATGAAATAACTTCCTTCACTACTTGGATGGAAAAGGGTTTTGTGCTGTCCTTGACCCCCATACTCGGCTCGGAATCATCTCCACTGAGATCATATTGATGCCACTAACTTGATAGGTTATTGGGAATGTTATGGGAATCTAACACATTTTCTTAAATATGTGTAGATGAATTGGTATGAATTTAATCGTGATTGGGTGTATGATCAGTTATTTCCTAGAAGAGCGGGTTTGAAGCAAAGTTTTGTAATTGGGGTTGAACAGTTTCTTGTGGTAGCGTGACGACATGAATTGGCGACATGTCTCAGCTAACTCAGGGGAGCTGGGACCCTGCCTCACTTGGTGAACTTCCTCCTGAGATGAGAGATCTGGCAAACATCAATTGGGAGAAATTAGTTGGTTGGTACAAGGGTCGTCTGTATGGTACTGGGCCAATGGCTCCTATTATGGGTTCTAAGGGCTCGTCTGGGGCCGGGAGCAGCAGAGGACGCAATCGACCAGCTTCTACTAAGTCAGATGCGGAGACAGAGCAGCTTAGGCAGGAGCTGCAATCTACTAAACAGCAGCTGAAGGATACTCAAGAGGAGGTTAGGGGCTGGAGGGCAGACCATGCGAAGGTGCTAAGGAGACATGAGCTGATGTATAACTATTTTAAGAGCAAGAATATATTTCCAGATGAGGAGGAAGATCAGGAGCAAGCTCAGCAGTCAGAGGAGTCAGAGGAGTCTGACGGCAGCTTTTAGGATAGTTTGACATTTCAGTACTTTTTTATTCGGATATTATGTTATTTTTGATTCAGATATTATGTTGTTTTAATTCAGATATTATGTTATTTTAATTCGGATTTTATGTTGATTTGAATTTATATTATGTTGATTTGGATGGAATTAAAACTGTTTTAGCTATTTCAATCGAGTATAAAAGCAGGTCTATCAATAAAAAAATTGGTTTAGCAGAAAAAAAAATTAAAAAAAAAGGGATTAGCGAGGGAATAGTGGACGTGTGGCTGTCAGAACTTGGCCACGTGTTTCTGATTATTAGCGAGGGATTCAAATCCCTCGCTAATTAGCGACGGAATTAGCGAGGGAATTGTCCCTCGCTAATTAGCGACGGATTTAAATTCCCTCGCTAATTGGATTAGCGAGGAGGGATTTAGCGAGGGAACCTGTCCCTCGCTAATTCCCTCGCAAATGACCATTAGCGAGGGATTTTGGTCAGTTTGCGAGGGAATATTCCCTCGCTAATCCCTATTTTTTTGTAGGCTACTTTTATTGCTATTAGATGATGATTTGACATGTTGTCGTTTAGGTTTTTCTTCATTTGTGTTAATGTGCAATTTTTTGACACCTATGTATTTTAATTCAACCTATCAAATGAATTTGTATTAACCTATTATTAATCCAATATATTGCACTACTATGATTTTGACGTGTTCAGAAGTTTATGTGCAATTATCAAAACCATTTGTTAGATACAAAATATGCAAGCATCTTCACTATTAACACTAAGAATCATCTTCTTATTTTGGCCACCATTCACAAACTTGATATAATGTTGAAGTTCTTTTGATCAACTTCTTATGGATAATACATATCCTAACTAAAAATTGATATTTAATAATTAACTTATTCTAAATGATACATAAATTTTAGCAATCAGTACATAAGAAGTTTTAGGTATGGCAAATAATATTAGATAGAATGTCAATCATGCTAATATTTTTAACCAGTAATGCGTATATTAATCTTACATTTCATTTAGTCCATTTACTTTGAGTTGACTCACACTGAGAATGTTTTCCCTTTTGTTTGGGTCCAGTGTCTGTAACCGAAGCAACAAGTAATCCTCTGTCAGAAATCACAAAGGTGTTAAACACATATATTACATAAATACTTTATGCACAATACAAATCTTAAATTAATTTCATACATTGTATCAAGTTTATGTGTGTAAGTACATAATGATTTTATATCATTCTTGATATAATTTTTTTCATGTCACCTATAAACATTATCCATATGAACTTTGATCAAATGAATTAAAATTTTTGAACTTTGATCAATACTTCATCAGTTACTTACCATTTAGTTGTTTTGATGATCATAAAAAAGACAATGCATAATATCACTAGTTACTTAACATTTAATTGGTAGATGATTTTGTCAAAAAAAATAAGTATGATGATTGTTAAAGATTAAAACCATAACTGATGAATACGTTATGTCAATGTTTATTTAGAAATACGTTACAAATTTAATTGGTTCAATTTAAATATTAAAACCATAACTTATGAATAAAATATTGTAACCACCATTATTATTAGATATTGTAACAATCATATTGTAACTGTCATAGTTATATAAAAATAAATTTTATTTATTGCATCAAAGATGTTTTCAACATATAAATATTTTTAATGTATCAATTTTAATGTATAAACATATTGTAACTGTAAATTTTGATGTATCAATTTTACATGTAATAGATAGATTGTTTTTTATTATTTCGAATTAAGACCCACAACGACCTTTATCAAAAAAAAACAGTCAAATATTTCGAATTTAGAGATAATTAAAGACAAAAAAAACTGATGAAGAATATTGTAACCATCCAAAATCAATGTACAAATAATAACATCCATCTCATCACACAAATGAGATCAGTTACATTTTAATTGATTCGTAAATCATAACTGAAAAATTGAGCATATAAACGTTACGAAACTGACCATATAAACCTTACAAAACTGAACCATATCTACACAGGTCACTCTTCTTCAATTTTTCTCCATCCTCACCTGCAATTTTAGTTTTCCTAATATAATAAACCATGGTGATGTAGCTATACTCATATATTTCTTTTTCTTGCATCGTCCATCAACTGCTAGCATATATCAACATAGGTCACTCTGATTTCTCTTTCATCCTCACTATGCAAATTCATTGCATAAATTGCCTCCATATTATTAGGTTGATAACTAAAAATAAATAAAAAATACAAAAATTATGTTCACACGAATATGTCCTATAAAAATGACCTAATTATGATTGTAGATATAAAACAGATTATTTTATTTAAATAAAAATTAATAATGGACCATTTAAATAAAAAAAATAAGTTACAGATCGTGAAATGCATAAAATGGTTACGTAAATTAATTAATTGTTTCACTTGAACTGTACCTTAGGTCGCCTGCTGTAGGACGATCAGGGTATCAGGTCTGTCTGCTTGCTCTGCTGGTCGCGCCCCAACGCCAAGAAGGGGGGGGGGGGGGGGGGGGGGAAGGGTACCTGCAATGACACTCCAATGCCCAAGTCATGGGTAGGACGAGCAGAGTAACGATACTAGTGAATAGTGTGTACATGACAACTGACGCAATAACTCCTTATATAGTGTCAGTGGATCACGGGTGATCGTAGGATTAATGTACGGATCAATCCGGACGGTTGATCTTTGGTCTCTGTTCTCCAGATCATGGTAAATGGGCTGACCTGACCTCTCCACTTGGATTGGGCTTCGGCCCACTCCAGAACATCACTCAATTAAAATTAATTAATTGTTTCATTCAATTATTTCATTTAAAAAATAAAACGGTCTATTTAAATAAAAAATATAAGTTACATATCTTGAAATACATAAATACATAAAACGGTTACATTAATTAATTAAAGGTTTCATTTACTTAAAATTAGTTAACCATTTCATTCCGTTATTTCATTTAAAAAATAAAACGGGTGTAATAATTAAATTTCACTGTATGTAAATTATTCATCCTCAATTTATAGAAAACAAATTTACTGTATGTATACAGTAACTAAATATTTATTTAAACTATGAATTATTGTTGGCAATAATTTTAATAAATTTAACAATTGCTTACTAATTTTGTTTTTACTAATTTTACTGAGTTAAAATTAGATGTATACATTTAAAAATAACTAACTTACTGTATGCATTTAAACAACTATGCATTTAATTTACTAAAATGCTTTTAATGGTTTCAGAAATTATTTATTCGGTTTCATTCAATTAAAATAAAACGGAGTATTTTATTTAAATAAAAATTAATAAAGGATCATTTAAATAAAAAAAAAGTTACATATCCTGAAATACATAAAACACTTTCATAAATTAATTAACGGTTTCATACAAGAGTATATGCTATATATCTGCTTTATAATTTCAAAAAGCGACAATTCAAAAAGTTGGAATGTTTCATTTTTGTTGGGGTCAGTGAGTCTTTTAAGAGGCACTTGTAAAATTATGACCGGATTAGGTTATGATGCTTACCTTAGTGTTTAATAAGAAGAAAATAAAAATGCATTGTGTATCACTTACATTAAAGTATTGAAAGATATAGGTATGCCAATTTAGTTTATTATTATTATTATTATTATTTTTTTTTGACAAGATTATTATTATTATTATTACTATTATTATTGTGTTTTGGTATTTTGGATGTGTCGCTGATGACTAGTTTTAGTAAATGGTCATATGCTTTTAAATTGTTTGCTTCCATATCCATTTTAAAAGTTAGAATAGAAGCATAGATTTGTATTCACACTGCACTTTTTATGGAATTGGAAAGTGAATAGTTTATATATTAGATTTTAATAGTAAATGAAATTGAAGGATCTTTAGGTGTATTAATAGATATAATGAAAATAATGACTCAGTAATAGCATATTTATATGAAGACTATCATGACATAATTACCTAAGAATTAATTTGCATAATTAGATTAGATGAATATAATGACTCGATGATATTAATTTGAAATAATGACTTTATTTTTGTGTCTAACTTTGTATGTAAATTATAGGTTTAAATATGTTTTTGGTCCTTGCAAATATACCTGTTTTTCAAATATGCCCTTACAATTTTTTTTAAAACGTCCCTGCAAAATTAATTCGTTTTTAAAAATGCCCTTCAATTAACCAAATGTTAAAAAACACTGAGTTGTTATTTTATTTTTATTTTCTAATTTTTTTATTCTTATTTTCTCATGCCACATCATCTTCTTCATCATTCACCTCCTATTAACCAACAACTTTCATTTTGCAACCTCCCAGGCTAAAATCTCCTCACCTATACAACTTCCCTCACAACACCAACAACATCACCACCGCTAATCCCAAACCCCCCTCTCTCTCAATCGCTGCTGCTGCTGATTCTTCGATTCTGATGATGAAGAATAATCCAACTTCAAATCAATAAACCTTGAGTCATCCATACCTTTAAAATCATCTCCATCTTCAAATCAACAAACCTTTGAATTAGATTTAAAACAAATGTAATTTAATGTTAGAGGTATTGGGAGAGAAAAAGAGGGTTGTTGCAAAGTGATGAAATTGATGGAGGAACGGGACAAGCTTTGGGTGGACGTATTATGCAATAGAATCAATCGTTAATCTGAACAAGATTGGGGGTGTGAGTAGTAATAAGAAGGGGTGTACGAAGCAAGGGAGAGTAGTTGCGAGCCGTTATAATATTGGTGCTGTTGATGTGAGGAAAAGATCGTTTCCTGAGAGTAAAGGAGGGAGTGAGGTGGAGGTGAAGGTAAAGAAGAGATGGGAGATTCCTATTGAGGATGTTGATGTTAGTGAGAAAAAGTCTTTTTTTTTTGTACTGATGAAGAAGAGGGTTTTGTTGTTTTGATGAAGGAAATGATGATGATCAAAGGTAGCTCAAATGTTAGATTCTGGATTTAAACTCAGTCATCGGAACAACTTGGGTTCTGTGACGGTGGGATTTAAAATGAAAGTTGTTGGTTAACAAAAGTTGTAGAGGTGAATGATGAAGACGATGATGATGTGGATGAGAAAATAAGAATAAAAAAATTAGAAAATAAAATAAAATAACACCTCAGCTTTTCGTTTGCCACCTCAGCATGGGCATTTTTAAAAACGAATTGATTTTCCAGGAACGTATTTAAAAAAATAATTTGTAAGGGCATATTTGAAAAACAGGTATATTTGCAGTGACCAAAAACATATTTAAACCAAAATTATAATAGGAATTGTAATTGGTAATTGTTGCATTTTTGTTTTGCAATAGGCATATTCATGGTCCGATTTACAAAGATAATTGATGTTATATGATTATCTTGACTTTTGGATAGATAACTTATCAAATAGTAGCAACGGTTGTGTATGACAATCTATTAAATTATTTCTCAGTACTTTTCTCTGTCTTTATTTAGTGTAATTAAAATTAATTTATCTGTTTTCCATTTTGCTTTAGATTTTTTTTTTCTCTTTAGAAGGTGAATAGTTTATATGTTCAATGTCAATTTTTTTTGATAAATTCAGAATGAAACTGTAGTGACGCATTTAAGGTTCTTTACATGTTCCCGAGTGAGACGTAATTACAGGTGATTATGGAATTACAATTCATAATTTATTTTTTATACTTTAATATATATAAAAGTATTTTCGTAAAAATGAACTGTCGTATAAAAATATAAAGAAATTATATACTAATTATATAGGTTTAATTTTAATTCTAATAATGGACATAATTTGTATAAAATAATACGTAATTAAATTAAACGTTAACACCATGATTTTTAACCGAATTTCCCACTCATGTGTGGTTGAAATCTATTAAATTAAATCCTTAACTCTACATTTATAACATCATGTTCACACTACATTTAAGTGACAACTAAAATCTATTAAATTAAATGAATATCCCCTGATGTGTAGTCTTCTTCATCATCTCTTGCGAATGATCATTAAGGAAATCATGATGTTAACACCACCTTTTTATTTATCAAAGGTCACTTAATAACTTTTTTGGTAAAAATCGGGTATCCTCTGCTTGCATCTGCAGAGACTAATCCCTAGAGCCGGGTAGGACCGCAATGGGCGGCAAAACTCTTCTTCAAGAGATTTAACACTGTCATGCATTCCCAAGACTGGATTTAAACTCATAACATCTCATCCAAGTGCTCTTTTGTTAGGGTCACTTAATAACTGAAATCAAGTATTTCGCACGAGACATAATTTTACATGTAATAACAATACTATCTAACTTACTATGAAAAAATATTTTAATAGAATTTAATATCAATATAACTTTTAACATTTAATCTTTTTTTAATGTATACTGTGTGTAGCACGGGCTTACAAATTAGAGAGTTTTGCTTTTTGTTCTCGATCTCATTCATATTTTCTAATACAAGTTTTTTGTATACAAAATTATAAAAACTATTTATAATATAAAAATTAATTCATTAATTCATTTAACTATTTTACCCTTTGCATTTTGTTACTATGTAGAAACACGACTTATCTATTAAGAATTTGTTTAAAATGTGATTGATGCAATAACAATATTTTTTAACTTAATAGAGAGATATTTTAATAAATTTGATTTACTATACACCGTGCGTAGCATGAGCCTACATATATAGATTGCAAAAATATGACAAATAAATTTATTTCCACATAAAGGGGTTATACTTAAACCTAGCCAAAAAAAAGTAAATGGTCATTAAATGAAATTTTAATATGAGTTCTCAACATGTAGTTTATCCCTTAGAGCATCATTAGCGCAAAGCTCTTAATAGATTTATCAACTATAAGAGCCGGCGACTATTAGAAACTACCGCTGGACTAATCCTACGTGGCGTTGATTGTTGAGAAATTTTAGTTGTCGGTGACAATTTAGACACCGGCGACTATGAGTATTTGTCATCAATTTTTAATTCAAAATTCAATAGAATTTCCGGAAATGAAGTGCAGGAAAAAAACAAAATAAAACAGAGAAGTAGAAGAGTGAAAAATGGGTCAAAAAGGACAAAAAAAAAGTTGCACAAACAAAATGAAATCCAGATTAGCATCAGAAATTTGCGAATTGAGATGAACAAGAAGAAAGGAGTTGACTGGAAAAATTTAACTTTCAAAGTAAATTACATTTTCCAAACAAACACAGTCAAATAAAACTGAAAAATTGAAGATCTAGTTCTTGGGCAGATCTGGAGGAGATTCTGAGGTGATGTTCTTGATGAGTGGTGGTGAGCTGGGAAAAGGAGAGAAGTGATGATTAGAGCAAGAGTGAGTTGGGAAGAGAAATGATGAGAGGTTTGAGAGAAGGAGGATGGGTAGATGAAAGGATCTGATGCATTTGAGAATTGAGAGTGTGAGAAAAATGTGAGAGAATTTGAGAGTGGTGAGAAGAGCAACGGACAAAAAAATAAAAAGTAGCTTTTACATTGAGAAATGGGAGAAGCTTCTAGACTAGAGTGTGAAAATTAGAGAGTGGTGAGCTGGATCCCAATCAAACCTGATTACGAGTTACGATCATTAATTCATTGAGAGAAGATATTTTCACATTATTATTAATTTTTTTTAATCAAACCTGCTCTCCACAGAAGTTTCAAATAGGTCCCGATCCAGATTTTACAACATTATTTCAATGGGTAGCACATGTTCATGAAAAGCAAAACTATTGTCAACTTCAAGCTGACTTGGTGGAGCATATTTGGGAGCGGTTTGGACATGAGAATAACGAAAATTAATTTTTATGTATTATTTATCTTTTATTTCACTCAAAATGTAATTAATCGCTTATTATTATGCATTTTATATTTTTAAATTAATTTTCTAATTTTATATATTTCTTATTATTTTAAATTTTTTGTTCTAAATTATATTAAAATATATTTGTGCATTTTAAAAAAAATTAATATTTGTAACGTGTTTTAATTAAAATAATTGAATTAACACTAAATTTGAATAAAAATTAAATATAAATAAAAAATATAAAAAAGTGGGGTCATGTATAGTTCTTATAAGCAACTCCCATTGGAGTAAAAACCATTTGAGTCAACTAAGAAATGCTTAAATCCTACATGGTACTTTGGGCCCACAAAAAAGTAACTTAAGCAACTCATTTAGTTGTTCTCCATTAAAGATGCTCTTATAAAACTAATTAATATAAAAACTTATTCGAATTTAATAATCCATATATGATAAAATAAAATTAATAATTTAATCGGATTCTTATGTGTAAAAAGTTCTTTAAATATTTTTGTAACATAAAGAATAACACATATATATTAATTCACATTTTCAATATTCATTTTCCCTAGTCAATATATATCTATATAAATGTTAATTGAATGAAATTTTTACTGTGGAAATAAAATATATGTATCCCTCAATAATTATTCGCTATTAGCTTATTTTGGCATACAAATTATACTAATTATTATTGAATTTCAGTTTAGAACAATAATCAATTTTGAATTGAGAACTATTAAGAATAAACAACATGATGTTTTCCTGTGCGGATGCACATGTATTATATCGATTTTCTTTAAAAGAGTGACCAAATATTACCACGTGCTAAAATAGAAACTAGGTTAAATGAGATTTTGTGACTGTCCATGAATAGGCATGGCAACGCTACCCGAACCCATGGGTACCCACCCGACCCCACCACGAGT
Source organism: Astragalus glycyphyllos (assembly GCA_963573325.1). NCBI lineage: Eukaryota > Viridiplantae > Streptophyta > Magnoliopsida > Fabales > Fabaceae > Astragalus > Astragalus glycyphyllos. Next base: position 81,994,020 of record OY754307.1, on the reverse strand, counting down.
ATGACGAGGAAAACCCGCTTTGACCGGGGACGGGGCGTGGTTTGGGGATGTCAAGATCCATTTCGTCCCCTCCCCTCCCCGCTCGACAAAACATAAATTAATTATTTTATTTTACTTTATGCATATTTACTCATTCATTTTGTTTCATGAATTTTGTTTATTTTTAATTTTAACCTATTTCACATAGAAAAAGTCTATCTTAATACTTTTAACTTTATTTGATCATTGTATAATTATTATGATTTTTTTTTGTTTTTCTCAAAAAAAGACCATACACATTCCAATCTTATTGGTTTCGAATCACATCGTCAATGGTTTCAACCTAATTTAAATTTGTTAGCAACGAGTCAGTTATTATTCATAATCTGTTAACATATTTTTATATTGTGAGTGACATATTTTTGACACTAAAGCATAAAAACGTAAAATATTAATAACGTCAAAAGATAAAAACAAAAATGTGTTTATAATTTTGAAACATTAAAGCACTATCATCATGTCTCCTCACACATTCTTGGTTAAAAATGGCTTTAATGTAATTGACAAACATTAATCAATTAAACAATCACATATATATATATATGTGTGTGTGTGGGGGGCACATTTAAGAATTTATAATATAATACTAATAATTGTATTTTATGATGACCAATATAATCTAAATATTTCCCGTGCATCGCACGGACAAACATACTAGTTACTAAAAAATTTACGAAGAATCTTAGAAAAGTAAGAAAGCATCTAAAGATTACCTATTCCTATAAATCCCTTCCATTTTCCTCCCCGTAAACGTAGGAGATTCCACCCACAGGCCACGGCTAGTGCTAGCTTAATTAATGGGCGAACGAAAATCTATCTACTCTAATATAGATTTATACAAACACACCACATATGAAATTACCAATTAAGACATTTAGGAAAATTGACACTTCACAAAATTGAGGACAAAATTGTAACTTAACCACTAAAAGACAAAAAAGACAAAATATGACACAACTTTATGCTTTTTACTTTTATGTTTTTTACCTCTCTCTCCCCTTTTTACTTTTTCTTTATTTCTTTCTTTAACCTCTCTCTCCTAATGTCTCATCTCAACTCTCTCTTTTTCCCTTTTTTTCCTTTATTTTTTCTATCCTCTCTCTATTTACCCTCTTCTTTCCTCTTTTATTTCCTTCGTATTCTCTCTCTATTTATTTTTATTTTTCTCCATCTATTTTTTTTCTTGGAAAATTTTTTTTCAAATTAATTTTTATGAGTTTTTTAATACATATTTAAAATTATTATTTTTTCCTCATTTCATCAAACACACTCAACATTAAAATCTATAATTTATGAATATCTACTTTTTGTTTTTGTTTCTCGACAGTTAACAATTACATATTATTGATATAATATTTTTGTTTATGAATTTTGATATTTTTTATGACTTTTAATAATCACTTTTAATAATCTCTTAGGAGTCTTGACAAGAAAATGTTAGTTGTTGTCAAATTAATTATTTTTATATATTTTGTTTTTGATTTTCATCGGAGAAACGTTAGATGCTATTGTTAAATTTCCGTATTTTTCATTCCCGATGGCGAAACATTACACGTCAAAATACAAATACTTTATATTTTATTTCCATAAGTGTTTTTAATTTTTATAAATGATAATTTTGCTTTGAGTCTCGACGAGAAACAATTACACATTATTGATATCTAATTTCGTATTATGACTTCATAACTATCTTTACGATTATCATATGAATGTGTCATTACTCAAAATCTATTACTCAAAAATAAGGGTCTTTTTATACTAATTCTTTTTTATATTTTTGTATTAACAATATCTATTTTTTATAAATAAGTATTTAGCTTTTGAGTCCGGATTAAGAAGCATTATCAGTTCTCTGTATGATTTTATCATCACAAGCAATTTCAAATAAATGGACTTCTACAATCTATTTAATAAAAAAACCTAATACCAAAATCTCTATTTTACATGTTTATACTTTTTTCTTTGCCACATCACTATATTATACATTGTTCAAATACAAATACATTATATCTTATTTTCACAGATGTCTTTATTTTTTATAAATGATTATTTTACTTTTGAGTCTTGACGGGAAACAACTTATACGATTGGCCTTTTGTAACAATTAATAAAGGTATCTTCCGAATTTTTCAAATCATTAGTTAAGTTTTTCGCTTAAAACTATTAAATCAAAATTGTAACTATTTACTTATTCATCAAACTACCAAAAATATATGTACCAACATGTCGATTAGGAGGTGACGGGGAGCGACGGTGGGGGACGACAAAGAGGGGCGGCTACAGGGAGCAATGATCGCGGTGCTTGCAACGTCGTTGGATTCACTTTATACACATCTTCTTCCTCTCTCATTTGCATATTCCTTTATCTTATCTTTATCTCATTTTTTTTCTTCTTCTGATTTTTACTCTATTTTTTAACTTTGAAGAAGGCACTAACTTTTTTAACTTTCTCCAACTTGAACTTTTTAGGGCGTAGTGATAGCTACGGGGCGGCCACAGGGGGTGAGGCAATTGCAGTGGTTACAATGTCACTAGATTTACTTTTTTGGTTCGGACCATTGTTGCTACACACGGAGTGTCCTAACGCTTTCAACGAAAAACTAATCTCCGATCATGCTTAGAATCAAATTTCGCACTGGCCAACACCGAGTTTATCCATTGTGGGTTCTTTTCTCTCCTCTACCTATTCTTTCATCTTATTTTCATCTCACTTTTTTTCTCTAATTTTTACTCCATTTTTAAGATTTGAAGACGATATAGACTTTTTTTTAAAACTTTTTGCAACACGTTTTTTTATACACCTTGAAATATATATTTTTCATCACCTTATGCCTTTTTCTTTTATCACATTTTACAATTTTCATTGTATTTATGGATTCATAGCACATTATAATAAATACAGTATCACCGGTGCGGATGCCCGGGTAAAGCACTAGTATCTATCTATATCTATATCTATATCTATATAATATACATTTGCAAATAACCTCATTAATTATTTTAACATGTGTCACTCATATAGAATTTTGACAATAAATGCTATTTCCAACTCACCTATAATTTAATTATTTATTATATTTATATTATCTTATATATTTGACTGTTGTTTTAATTGGAATAATTAATAAAAACGTTTTTAAATGTGTAACGTTCCAATATATTTATGAGATTTAATTGAAAATAAAAAATGTTTTTTTAGTTGTAACTCTCCAAAAAAATATAGGTGTAAATATGTAAGGTTGGGTGATAGGTTTAGTCACTATCCACACCATCACTTCATCTTCACTAAACATCATTTGTTCATCACAGTTCGTTTGAATTTACTTGGGGAGTTCATCATCTTCACAATTTGGATATTTCATGTTGAAGGAGGTGAATACTTTTGCATGTGAATGTTCGGTGTTGGGTTTAGTCACATATGAGCTACATTCTTGAGATAGCAGTTGAAGATAAGTGTTTTGAAGATTCAGATAGTGTGTAGCAGTAAATTTGTAAATGGTTGTTTCTGAAATTTATATTATTGCTATTAGATTTTGATTTGACATGTTGTCAAGTAGGTTTTCCAAAATATGTATGTTGTGTTCAATCCTTTTTTCACTCATGTAATGTAAATCACCATATCAAATGTAATGTAAATCACCAAATGGAAATTTCAGGTTGAAGGAGTTGAAACTATTGGATTTAAACATTGGGAGTTGGGTTGAATCACATATGAGCTACATGGTTGAGTTACAAGTTGAATATAAGGGTATTAGGAGATTCAGATAGAGTGTATCAGTAATTTTGGTCGAGTATGGTAGATTGGGGAATAAATTTTTTGTGATTTAACTTTTGTTACTCATGTAATCTAAATTACCAAATGAATTTTTTTTCTATTTTAGAATTAAAATATTGAATATTTTTAAGGGTATAATGAGACTTTTTGTATTTTAGTATCAAACAATTAACTTATTTGATGTGATTTCTTTAACAATGTTTATAGAAAACATTTGTAACGTATTTTGGAAAGTTTGTCATCCTTAATCTTTATTTATTATTTTATACTAATTTAAGTTTATACCATACTAGTATGTAACCCGTGCGATGCACGGGAATATAACTTTGATTTAAACTTTATTAAATTGAAATAGTTTTAAAATAACATAAAATAACTAATAAACTAAATAATGAAAGTGTATGTAATTATAATTGAGTAAGGTAACAACCTGTTCATTTAAACAATTTTAAATTGGATCCTCCAAATATGGACCTAAAAAGAGTTCATTGGTGGACTTTTACCATTTTCAATAAGTTTTATTAAATTATTATTATTATTTTCCATTTTAATTATTCTAAAATTCACATTCTACCAAAAATGTTAAAGGTTACCTTCGATTTTTTTTAGGTAGAAGGACTCTTTTAAAATTGAATATAGTCTATATAATATTGTTTTAATATCTAAAGAAAAAAAGATTTTTTTTAATAGTTAAGACTCAGTTCGTGAAAAGATACATTGTATGTTGTACATTAGAAACACGATTTCATTTTTTGACAGATGGAAACATAATTTCTAATTACCTAATTACATATATAATCAATATAAATAAAATATAATATAAATTTTGATCCTACGTTCTATTGTAAAAAATACATAATTTTTTAGTTATTTAAGAGCAACACTAAATAGGATGAAATGAAGTGTATGAAGCGGCAAAAAAAATCACTAACACACGGAGTAAGAAAAAAAGAGTAGAATAAGAAACATGGAATGCTTGTTTTTTTTGGTGCAAAATGATAAAAGGAAAGGAAAAAGAAACAAAAAAAAATGGAGCTAAGGGCACAGGAACTCTAATCTCCTAGCATCCGCCTGCAGAGGAAGCAGTAGCTCAAGAGTCGGGGAGTCAAGTAGCAGCCAAGGAAGAACGCTAAAATATCACATTTTTGCCAGAATATCAGCACACATGTTTCCTTCGCGGAGCGTATGAACCTAAGAGACTTCCCACGACCGCTTCAAATAATCTTGAGTGCTAGCTATAATGGTCGCATAGACATGCCACAAATTTAGCTGAGAAGTCACAAGCTGAATAGAGTGAAGAGAGTCCGAATAACAATAGAGCCATGAGTTCAGCATAAAGATTGTCAGATATACCTGCACAACCAGAAAATCCTTTAATCCAAGATCCACCCGAATGACGAAGGAGGCCACCAAAGCCCGACGACCTAGGGTTACCGACACTACTACCATCAACGTTAAGAACAATGGCATCTTCTCTACAAAATAATTGTTTGATAGTGACTTTGTTTCGTACCAAGTGGCATTTCCCATTATTTAATATGAAATTAAATTAAAATAAGACTTAAATATATTTTTCGTCCCAGCAAATATAGTTGTTTTTCAAATAAATCCTTGCAAATTTTTTTAAAAAAAGTCCCTGCAAAATTAATCTTTTTTATATTAGTCATTCTGTTAGTGTTCTGTTACAAAAATGCTGACTTGGCTAACATACGTCTTATGTGTCATCTAATATTCATTTTTGTTTATTTTAAATACTTATTTGGAATGCCCAGTCACTATTTTATTTATTTATTTATTTATTTATTTATTTTTCATTATTACTCATCTTCTCCACTCCCAATCTCCAGGACCATCTTCAACCAAAGCTCAAGCACAGCCCAGAAAAAGAGAAAAACAGTAAGCCATCACCACCCCTAACTCCGGCGACCTTTGCCGAAAACCACCACACCAACATCACCACCACACCACCACCATTACAAAATTGATTACATTTGATTCGGAGGAAACAAATTAAACACCAACATCAACAAATCTGGAAACAAATTAAAACACAACATCAATACGAAATGCAAGTCATCGCCTTGAAAAACAGCTATATTTGCAATGACGAAAAAATATTTAAACCTTAAAATAATCACCCAAAGTTAAATTGCAAAGTTAGATGACCCGTTGAACTATGCTTATGTTAATTAATTGGACAATGTACATCCACTCCTCTCAACCTAAATTTTAGAGGAAGACATGAACAATAACTTAAACAATGGAGATTGAATTGGACGTACCAAAAAAACCAATCAACAATTGGAAAAATGATGTAAGATTTAAGAGAATAAAGGAAAGAAAATAACATCTCACAAAATAGCATGTCAAAGTAGAATAATACGAACTATTTGAAGAAACATTTCAACACCTTTAAGACCCACCTATTGAAATGTTTTCCGGTCTCAAACCACTCATTTGGCAAAAACAAAACTGATCCACCATGCAAAAAATCAAAAAGTAATGTAGAAAAAGATACCGTCGTATAGACAACGTAAAATTTATAGCAAGAACAAAGTAGAGTATTTTGGTGTTGTCTTTTTTTTCTTCCATATTCTCGCTTTTGAGTGTGCTTCTATTGTCATTGTACAAAATATGTTATTGAAGTCTTTCCCCCATTAATTTCACCTCATTACCTCCCTATAATTTTACCTTACATCTCTATAAAACAACTGACAAGGATATAGAAAAGAAGTATTTCATAAAAGAAAAGAAGTATTTCATAAAAGAAAAATCCCTGGTCGTTAGTGTTAGGGAGTTGATTAAATTACTTTGCTCCAACTTTGCAACATTCTGAACCACAATACATCTTATAAGAACCTTTAAGAATGTTAATAAAAAGTATTCCAAATCAGAAAAGAAAAAGAAGCAAATTTTATCATACTTCACACTATCACAATATGGATGCTTTAATCTGTCCAAAATTAAAATACATTCGAACATTGTGAATAATAACATTTGCAGAGCAATTAAAGCAAACAAAAAAACCAAAAAATTATAATATGTGCATACCAAATAACTTAATGTTTCAATCAGTTTAATTGAGTTCTAGAAGCAAAGATAAAGAAGATCATCCCCTTTGTAAATGAGAGAAGAGTGCAAATGCATTACCATAAAGAAGAAGACACCCCCCAAAAACCACACAAAAGACAAATATTTAAAAAAAGAATAACATCCAAAATTCAAAATCAAAACTAAATTAAAATATTTGAACTTAATTGCAAGATTCAAAACAAAATTAAATATAGTTTTAATACAATTTATTTTCTTACCATTTGTGAAAAAAGGTGACCATCCGTTACCTTTTCTAATCAATATAGTTAGTAGCAATTTTTCAAATGCCTTTTAATTGTATTGAGACATATAAGGAAACGTACAAATAGGATGCCATGTAATTAAATTGTTGTACATGTCAAGCAAAAATGTTCATTAATCCTATGTGGACAGCCTGAGAGAATGACAATTAAGAAAAATGGCTTTGAGGAACATTTTCAATTGTATATATTATAGATATAGATTATAGATTATAGTTTATAGATTATAGATTATAGATTATAGATTATAGATTTCCTTCCCTATAAGTGAAATGAGGCCATTATAATACGATGATCATGAGATTGAATTAACGCCAGTTAGGTAAAAATGCGAAGTTGCATTAATTGAATCGGTAACAAAATAAGAACTGGATGTTGACAAACAAAAAGTGATGTTATGTTCAAAATATTCAAGTGTTAAGGGGATCGAAAATTTAACTAATAAATTACGTTGAAAAAATAACTTAAACGTATAATTTGTAGTGACATGTTTTAGTAATACAATTTAAATTATAACGGGAAACATTTAAATGTTACAGTTCTATTGAAATTTATTGTATCAAGTATAACAAAAACCAAATAAATTGTAATGGATCCATATAAAATTGTAACGGACAATTGATATTAAACCTATAAATACCTATAATACATTTTAAACTATATATAAATGCTATTAATTGTAACCATTACTAATAGCTGTAATGTTAGAAAAAATTAGTTACAATATGCATTCATATTGTAGTGGATAGTTACAATATGCCAATAGGTATAATGCTAGAATAAAAGTAGTTACAATATGATGATAGGTTTAAGTCTACAATATAAATTAGGTATTTATAGGTTTAATATTGATGATACAAAATGCTAATTTGTTTGAAGGTTTACAATTATTAGCATTGTTAGGAAGTTTTACTGAGATATAATGTTTTATAAATTTCACAAAATAATTGATATATAATTAATTTAGAAATGAATATAATAAAGTCATAATTCCATTTATATAAAGTAACGTTCGCATTAGGATAGATACAAATAGACCCCTTTTAAGAAAAACGTTTGCATTAAGAAAAACGGTTACATGAAACATTAAATGAAAAAAAATTAAAATTTAGAACGTTTATTTTCGTTTGACATGTAACGTTTTCATTAATAAAAATATTTACGTTATTATAATAATGAACTCAAAAGAACAATTTGAACGTTTATTTTGACATAATAATTAATAATACTACATGTAACATTTATGTTATTAAACTTATATGAATCAGTTTTTTTTATGACAAACGGCTCCAATAAATAATTATATCAATGTTTATAATAGTAATTAATTTGAACAAATACTCAAATTTTAAAATTGTGTTTGCAAATTTTAATTTTTTTCATTTTTCCCTCTTATGAAGAGACACACCCATTTATAAATAGGATCATTACAACCAACTATTTACCACTACCAACATTCCTCATAGCCAAAAGAAACGGTATTCTACCGAGATTCATTCCTATCCCCTTTCACAAAATGCCTCCCAAGTATGAATTGATTTCTGACATCGATGTCAGAAATGACAAATGCAACCTACTCGTGGGCATCACAAGGAAATGGGAAGTCCCTGATCTGAACAATACCAGGCTCCCCTTTTCGGTTGAATTCGTTTTTATTGATAGTGAGGTTAATATTATGCACTTTAAAATTTCGTTTTACATGTTATATTGTTTTTTCATGGTACTTATCATATTGCTCATGATCTTGTGATTATTTACTAGGGATGGTCAATTGCGAATATGTAGGATCTCAATAATTTTGACAAATACAAACATTTTGTATCTTTGATGCCTTTTGTAATCGACATATGATCATTAACATATATGGATTATATCAAACCCCCAAATTTGTTTTAATAAATCTACACTAAAAAAATGATATATTTACTCATATGAAGTTATTGCAAATATACGTTTATTTTAACCATTTCAACAATCATAACTTGTGGATATCTTGTGTTGCAGGTTAAGTTTTGATGATGAAGTGATATAAGACAAAGTGACAAATGGAACTCCAAGGCACAAACGAACTCAAGAAGTAAGTCTGTGTCAAGGGTAGTAGTCCCTAGGAAGTTGGGTCGTGTCTTAGGAATGAATTGTAAACCGCTTTTGAAGATCGGCTCAAATCACTAAACACACTAGCACTCACACACAAATGGACCTAACTTATGTTTTCAATTGATAAATAGGTTAGGCACTTGTTGTTTTTTAAAAGAAATAGAGTCATGGCTTAGTGTTTTTAAAAGAAATTGTTTTGAAGTAAAGAAATCGATTTCATTCATATTGTTTAAGACAAAAATCGATTTCCTCCTTATGCTTAAAGCCATCAATCGATTAAATTGTTAAAGGACTTGGTTTTGGAAGCAATGAATCGATTCTTGACTTGTTTTCTAAAGCAAAGAATCGATTGTTAGCTTTAAAGCTAGCAATCGATTATGGTGTTTAGTTTTTAAAGAAGAAAATCGATTATCTTCTTAATTTTGTGAAACACTCCTATTTTCAAGCATATAATCGAATCTTTCCTCCTTTGCACCAAGCATATAATCGATTCATATCATTCTTTCATTTAAGAACATAATCGATTAAGTGCTTCCCCAAAACAAGCACATAATCGATTACTATCTTTGTTTCTTTAAGCATATAATCGATTATTCACTTATGGAGCTATTTTCTTTGAAGCAACTAATCGATTATCATCCTATGTTTTGCAAGCCATAAATCGATTACCCACTTATAACACAAATTGCTTCAACGGTCATATTTTTCCTAACTCTATAAATAGGACCTAGGTTTTACGATCAAAATCAACAACCTACAATTCTAAAAACGCAGAACGTGAACTCATTCACTGTCACACTTCTCCTTTCACGTTCTTCATCACTTTGAGCTGATCTCTCTCAAGGGTTAGGTTGGGAAAATCTTCAAGTTGTTGTATTCGCCTTCTTAGAGGTATTTCTGTTTATTGTAATTTGTTTAATTACTGTTATTTGGTTTTACTAGAGAGTGGGGAATCTCTCTAGGGTTTTGACTGTAACAAGGGTGGGGTATCTCTTGTATGTCAATTGGTTGTACTAGAGAGTGGGGTATCTCTCTAGGGTTTTTGATTGTAACAAGGGTGGGGTATCTCTTGTTGTAATTGTTTTTAGGGCTCTTGCACAAGGTGGGGTATCCTAGGTGAAGAGCGCCTGAGTCTGTAAGGGTTTTAAAGCACCCGATTGAAAGCTTTAATTTGATAGTGGAAAATCTCACAAAGGGTTGTGAGGACTGGACGTAGGTCACTGGGAGGTGACCGAACCAGTATAAATCTCGTGTGTCCTTTATTGTTTTAAGTTCTAATTCGTTCATTTCATAAACCTGCGCGAAAATTAATCTAAGTCGTTAAAAAGGGGACAAGTTTTTAAAGTCTCAATTCACCCCCCCTCTTGAGACTGAAGCCACTTGGTAACATAACTGATTATAATTGAAGCAATTCAATGCATACGTTACATTGTGAAAAATCTGATACGAAATCATTAGTAAAAACAAAAACTGATATATTTACTCTTATGAACTTATTGCATATCACTATCCAAATTTTTTGTCTACTATCTAAATGATATTCAGAAAAAAAGCGTAAATGACCCAAGTGACCAAAAAAATTGCACTTTTTATATAAATGCCATCAGTTTCGGATCTTCACCTAATTCATTGAATGCTATATTATAAATTAGTAATTACATAACAAAATTATTAAAGCATTGTCGATTGCTAATTTAATAAAAAAACTGATGCAACTATTTTAAATAGCTATCCAAACGGATGCACAATTCTATCCCATCATTATTTCATATATAATGAGGGTCAACATCTTTACAAAGTTGATATTAACAGATTCCAACAATAATACTACACATATCCCATTGATTCCTCTCCCATAATATCAAATGAATACTTTAAAAAATTGATATTTTTAATCATCTAAAATTATTGCAAAAGACTTTTTTTAATCTGTTAGCCTGAAATTTCGACAGGCTAAATTAAATGCAGTCAACGGGGTTTGACTTCGGTTTTCTCAGAAGAAGGTGTTGGTTTCGACACAACAGAGTTGTATCAGAAGGCAAATTCGACAAAGCCTTAGACTTAACAAGAATTGAAGGGTGATATTTCGACGAGAAGAAGGCTGGGATTCAATAGTAGGTAAAAATCAAGTGCTCGCCGTCAAAGTTCTGGCAGTTACCCTAGTCGAAGGCTGAAGCAGTTTTCTTTTTTTTTAAAAAATTCTCTGTACAGTTAGTTAGTTTAGTATTTCCCTCCTTGTATAAATAGTAGTTTCTCATAGGAAAAAAGGGTCACAAACTCATTACAGATTCTCACGCTCTAACTTCCAACACATTACAGAGAAAACGAGTCAGAGAAGAATGTATGATCTGTGTACCAACTCTCTTTTCAATTAATGCATTTTAATTTGCTTTCTTTATTGCTTTTCTGCAATTTTTTCTTTGTTTTCACTTCGTCCCTATCTGAAGAAATTCGACGGTTTTGCGTGAAATTGGCAGTTATATTCATTCTTTTCTTTGAAACCGCAAGAACACCCATAATTCTGGAAAAAACTTTAACACAAATGGTCTTAGGATTTACTAGTTGATCTTGCAAGCAGAAGAAATTTCAAACTAGCTGTGTTTACCAAAAACCACGGTAAACAAATTGGCACGCCCGGTGGGACGTTTGTGCTAATTTGAAAGTTTTTTCGTTGAATTCTTAAATTTTGTGTTTATCTGTGCATGCAATTAAGGAGTGGTAAACATCTTTCAGAGATGGCACGCTCTAGTACGAGTAATGCTTCTGCATCAAATGCACAAAGTACACAAGAACAAACTACAATTAGTGATGTTAACGCTTCAAATGTCGCAGGCATAACCGTTGCTATGCCTTCTTCGACAACAATGGGAGTAACTGCTATAACTTCTCCCATAATTGCCCCTGTGTCAATGATGACCACTGCAACATTAACGAATGTTAATACAATGGCTTCTGTGCCACCAATAGTAGGACCAACGAGTCCTTTGATGGCAAATCCAATGGTTGGAAACTTGCCATTTACTATGAGTGGTAGACCTTACCCATATGGCATGCCAACGGCTTTGATGGCGGGCCTTCAGACAAATTCGTCTACTTTTGCAGAAAATGCAATCGCAGGCTATTCCCCTACTCATAGTTCATCAGAAGGCGTTTTTAGTCGAAATGCCCAACCCAATTTGACTACAACATCTTTGTTGGCATTGAGGCAACAAATGGATGATAGCAATCATGATATGGTCAATATGTTAACACAACAAATTGGTACAGTGTTTAATCCTTTGATACAAAACACTAATAGCAGTTACCAAATGTTAGCAGCGCAAATGGGCAGAATTGCTGATTTCTTTGGTACTCCACCAGTCCATAACCAGTAAATTCCCCAAATTCAGAATGTCAGGCCTGTCGAAGTACCTGTTGAAAGGCCTAACAATCCAATACCTATAAATCAGGGAAACCAAGGACAACAACAGGTTGTTGAAGAGCTTATGAGGGTAGAGGCAATCCCTGAAGTTGTGTTAGTAAATAGAAACCAAAATGCAGATGAAGTGGTCAGACAAGTGCAACAAAACAATTTTGGAGCACAAAATAATTTGGCTAATATGGTCGAAACTATTCTAGCTCAGAATGGCCTTAACTTAGGTTTACATAGGTCTAATTTTGTGTCGCTGTTGTCGGTATACACCTTACAAGGGGCTGCCTAGGGGATGGAAAATCCCTAAGTTCACAAAATTTGTTGGAGAAACCAGTGAATCTACTATCGAACACGTGGCTCATTATTTGACTGAGGCTGGTGATATTGCGCATAACGAGAATTTAAGAATGAAATACTTTCCAAATTTTTTAACTAAGAATGCGTTTACATGGTTCACCACCCTGCCTCCAAATTCCATATTTAATTGGAGTCAGTTAGAGAAGGCCTTTCACAAACAATTCTATATGGGCCAATGTAAAATTAGTCTTAAGGAATTGGCTAGCGTTCGACGCAAGGGGGCAGAATCTATTGATGATTATCTCAATAGGTTTAGACTTCTCAAAGCAAGGTGCTTTACTCAAGTGCCTGAACACGAGTTAGTTGAAATGGCTGCTGGTGGTCTAGATTACACTATAAGAAAGAAACTAGATACACTACATTTAAGAGATATGACACAATTGGCTAATAGAGTTCGACAAGTTGAAAGACTCAAAGCCGAAAAAGCCAGAACAGGTAGATTCCAAAGTAAGAAAGAAAAGGTTGCTTATGTCGAAGCTAATGACAGTGACCAAGAATACGACATACCTTATGAAGATGTCGGAGAAGAGGTTAACATTGCAGAACTAAAACCAGAACCTCCTTATACCTGCAAATTGTTGAAACCTTCTAATGGGAAAAATCCTTTTGAGCCTAAGAATGATAAATTTGTTGCAAAAACTTATACTTATGATGTTTCTAAATGTGATGAAATATTTGATCTGTTAGTGGCTGATGGTCAAATTTTAGTGCCTAAAGGCCTGAAAATTCCACCATTGGAACAGCGATAGAAAAGAGGTTTTTGTAAATTTCATGGTTTCTTGGGCCATAACACTTCTCGTTGTGTTATTTTCAGGGATTTGGTGCAGAACTCCCTCAATGAGGGAAGGCTGAAATTTGGTGACAAATCTAAGCCACCAATGAAGATTGATGCGGATCCTTTGCCAACGGTTGATGCATTGCTTGTTGAAGTCGATCTCAATGTGGTTGAGGTCACAGATGTTGTTGCTGAAAATGCTAAGGTAGAGAAGGCTGTCGACAAGGTTGATGTTGAAATGGTCACTGAAGACCAGTACGCTGAAAAAATGAAGATAGTGTATCCAAGGGCTGAAGAAGAATTGATTGATTTTCTCAATCGCTGCAAAATCAACAATACTGAAGTTATGCTTTGTCCAAGGTGTAGTTCTGTCTTCGACAAAGAGGCTGCCAAAAATCTGGAGGGATTTAAGCCTCAACTGAAACGTAAAGGAAAGTGGGTCGACAAAAGACCAATGTTCAGCTACAACAACAAAGGTATTCAATACAAAGTCACTTCGACAAGAAATCCTCAAAAGGAATAGATCAAAACTTATGTTCCTCCAGCAAAGTCTCCTGTCGAGAAATGGGTGCACTCTGGTGGAAAAAGTACTGGTTATTATCCAGTATATTATGCTGGAAAGAATGTTGGAAATCAACAGAAATCAGCAAAATTGGTTAAGGGTAGCACTAGTGCTACTAGCCAAAACAAGGCATTTGAGTCTAATAAATATGCCTATAATAATAACTACAAAGGGAAGAACCCTATGACAAGAACTCAGTGGCGTAGATATCAACGCCAAAAAAAGGTTGCTGCTGCAGGCAAGGTGGAAAATTCCAACAAAGAGAAAAGTAAACAAATACCTTCAAAATCTCTTGAAATGGCTAGAAAGCCAGCTACCGAAAAAATATTTCCACCACTTTCAGTGATCAAAGAGGGTTTCAACTTAGACGAAGAAATGGGCTCAGATTTCGCTGATTCTGGGTCAGAATTCGACGTGTTGTGTGGTGTAGTCTCAATTCTCCCAATTGAGTATGATGTGGTTTCTGAAGTGAATGATATCGAAGAAGATTTCGACGAAGAAACCACTCACAAACCAATTTGTTACTATGTGCTGAAAAATGGTTGTGTTGAAGAGCAACACACTGTGTTTCAAAAACCAGACTGTGGAATGATGAACCATCTCAAACATTTGTATATTCAAGCAAAGGTGAACAATATTGGTGTCAATAAAATCCTGGTTGACGATGGTGCTGCTGTGAACCTAATACCACAACATATGCTGAAAAGAATTGGAAAGTGTGAGACTGACATGAAAGCACACAATGTAATTCTTACCAACTATGAAGGCAAAAGTGGCCACTCACTTGGAGCCATTGAAGTTGATTTTGCTGTTGGAAGCATCAGGAGACCAACGATGTTCATGGTAATTTCAACAAAAGCAAATTACAACATGCTGCTGGGAAGAGAATGGATCCATGGTGTGGGAGCAATACCTTCGACAGTTCACCAGAGGCTCATCATTTGGAGAGAAGATGGTCTAGTCGAAAATATTGAAGGTGATCAGAGTTACTTCAAGGTTGAGGTAAACACTATTACCAAGAAAACCTTTGATAAACAATTGGCGAACATTGCGCCATGTATTTCTTCTGAACTTGGTTATGAAAACCAAAACAATGTTAGATCTTCAGTGATACTTCATCCCAATTACGGATTCATTTGGGATAGAGAGGTTATAGATGAAGACAACTACCCACAAGGCTCTGTTACTGAAGCCGTTGAGGACAAAAATAGAGACAATGTTGTCAAAAACTAGAGGCTTGATTGTGTCTATGATGACGAGCCTTTAGGTTTTGAAAAAGATCCCTTAGAAGAAATCGATTTGGGAGATGGCTCGTTGAAAAGGCCAACATATATAAGTGCTAATATTGATCAAGCATTGAAGGTGCAGATTGTCGAATTGCTAAAGGAGTACAAAGACTGCTTTGCATGGGATTACAATGAAATGCTGGGGTTGAGTCGTGACGTTGTTGAGATAAGACTACCAATTCGACCAGGAAAGAAGCCAGTGAAGCAGACACCAAGAAGATTTGCACCAGAAATCCTGTTGAAGATCAAAGTAGAAATAGAAAGGTTACTAAAGAGCAAGTTCATCAGAACTGCCAGGTATGTCGAATGGCTTGCTAATATAGTTCCTGTAATTTAGAAAAATGGCACGCTTGGAGTGTGTATAGATTTTAGAGATTTAAATAATGCTACACCTAAGGATGAATATGCCATGCCAGTGGCAGAAATGCTAGTGGATTCAGCAGCAGGTTATGAATACCTAAGTATGCTTGATGGTTATTCTGGATATAACCAAATATATATTGCTGAAGAAGATACGTCGAAAACAGCATTCCGATGCCCAGGGGCATTAGGTGTCTATGAATGGGTTGTAATGCCATTTGGCCTAAAAAATGCTGGTGCAACGTACCAAAGGGCAATGAATTCTATGTTCGATGATTTTATTGAAAAATTTATGCAAGTGTACATAGATGATATCGTAATTAAGTCTTCCTCAGGAATTGGTCATATAGACCATCTTCGACAATCATTTGAAAGAATGAGAAAATATGGATTGAAAATGAATCCACTCAAATGTGCCTTCTATGTTCGTGCAGGTGACTTTTTGGGCTTCGTTGTACACAAAAAAGGCATTGAAATCAATCAAAACAAAACGAAAACAATCTTGTAAACGAAAGCTCCTTCGACCAAAAAAGAATTGCTGTCATTATTAGGAAAAATCAATTTCCTTAGAAGATTTATTTCAAACCTAAATGGCAAGACTCAAGCGTTTTCGCCATTACTTCGACTGAAGAAGGAAGATGTGTTTAGGTGGGATGCAGAACACCAACAAGCTTTCGACGAGATTAAAGCATACCTGATGAAGCCACCAATTTTGTTACCACCTATTAGGAATAAAGTAA
The DNA here is from genome assembly GCA_963573325.1 of Astragalus glycyphyllos. Taxonomy (NCBI): domain Eukaryota; kingdom Viridiplantae; phylum Streptophyta; class Magnoliopsida; order Fabales; family Fabaceae; genus Astragalus; species Astragalus glycyphyllos. Next base: position 81,977,264 of record OY754307.1, on the reverse strand, counting down.
TGAAATTGTATATAGCAGCTTCAAAATTTTCTATAGGAAGCATGTTAGCTCAAGAAGATGAAAATGGTGTCGAAAGAGCCATTTATTACCTGAGTAGAATTCTAAATGATGCAGAAACTAGGTATCATCCTATAGAAAAATTGTGTTTATGCTTGTATTTCTCTTGTACAAAATTGAAGCAATACATAAAGCCTGTTGATGTGTATGTTTATTCGCATTATGATATTATTAAACATATGCTGTCAAAACCAATTTTACATAGTAGAATAGGTAAATGGGCTTTGGCTCTTTCTGAATTCTATTTGACTTATCAGCCATTAAAAGCAATAAAAGGTCAAATAGTGGCTGACTTCATAGTTGACCATTCAGTGGTCGAAAATACAATAAACTTAGTGGAAACCCAACCTTGGAAGTTATACTTCGACGGATCAAGCCACAAAAATGGTGTTGGAATTGGTGTATTAATAATTTAAGAGATGTTAAATCTGGTGGAAAATTTTAAAACTTTTGAAAATTTTGAAGTTGAAATTTTTGCCATTGACAATATGTCGAATGATGATTGGCGAAGGCAAATTGTCGAATATTTGGAAAATTCAACAGGAGTGACTGATAGGAAAACCAAGTATAGAGCTTTAAGTTATGTTATTATTGGGAATGAGTTATTTAAAAAGACTCCTGAAGGAGTGTTATTGAAATGTCTTAATGAAAGTGAGGCATATTTAGCAATTTCCAATACTCATAGTGGAGCTTGTAGATCTCATCAAGCAGGTCACAAAATGAAGTGGCTTTTATTTCGACAAGGAGTATACTTGCCAACTATGCTGAAAGATTGCATAGATTTCGCCAAGGGTTGTCAAGAATGCCAAAAACACGCAGGAATACAACATGTGCCTGCAAGTGAATTGCATTCAATAGTAAAACCATGGCCTTTTAGAGGTTGGGCTTTAGATTTGATTGGTGAAATCAAACCAACTTCGTCGAAAGGGCATCGTTTTATCTTAGTGGGAATAGATTATTTTACCAAATGGGTGGAGGCTTTTCCCTTAGCTAATGTAGATCAGGAAGCAGTAATAAATTTTATTCAAAACCACATCTTATATAGGTTTGGTACTCTTAAATTTTATTCAAGGCACAATTTTTATTGGTCGAAATATGGTTGATTTTGCTTCTGAAATTGGTTTCAAGTTATTAACTTCGACACCATACTATGCCCAAGCTAATGGTCAAGTAGAAGCGGCCAACAAAATTATTATCAATTTGATTAAGAAACACATTGGGCAGAAGCCTAAAAATTGGCACAAAACACTTGATAAAGTGTTGTGGGCATGTCGAAATTCTCCCAGAGAATCAATTAACACTACTCCTTATAGACTCACATTTGGACACGACACAGTCTTGCCAGTCGAAATTTGTTTACAATCAGCCAGAATTCAAAGGCAATTTGAAATTCCATCAGATTCTTATTGGGATATGATGTTAGATGAGTTGGTTGATTTAGACGAAGAAAGACTAAATGCGTTAGATGTTCTTATAAGGCAAAAAGAAAGAGTGGCTAGAGCTTATAATAAAATGGTTAAGTCAAAAACATTTGCCTTGGGGGATTTAGTGTGGAAAGTCATATTACCCATGGATAGAAAAGATAGAGTTTTGGGTAAATGGTCACCAAATTGGGAAGGACCATTTCGCATTTTACAAGTATTTACTAACGGTGGCTACGAAGTTGAAGAATTAGGTGCTGATGGTCGAATTTTGCAAATAAATGGCAAGTATTTAAAGAAATATAAGCCAATATTACAAGAAGTTAAAATAACACAAGACTAAATAGTGTAAAGAATTCAAACATGGCATTCAAAAGTCTTTGCCAGAACATTGTCGAAATTATAAAAACTGGAAAATAAAGAAAGTTACAATCTAAAGTTGGAGATTGGCTTTTAGCCTTTCAAAAACAGCTTTGGAGTGTTCTAGTCTGATGGCAGTGAGGGCTTCGTCTTCAACCAATCTTTGAACCTCTGCCTCATGTGTGCTAAATTTTTCCAAGTGTTGAATTGCTAAGGCTGCTTCTGCGTTAATAATAGATTCCAAAGAATCTGGAATTCTCTTGCGAATTGAGGCTTTCTTCTTTTCTTCTTCCTTATATTTCAATTGCAGGTTTTTGATTTGTTCTTGATATTTCAAAATGGCATCATCACAGGCAGCCATTTCTTGAGCGTTGTTTGCTGCTTGAGTTTCCCAAGAAGTGATCTTGGCTCGAGAGGATTCGACAGCCGACCATTCTTCTTGTTGGAGTTTGGTTTCACGTGCTTTATGTACAGCAGTGTTTTTCCTCTTTTGGATGTCTGAGGTGATTTGCTCTAGGAGAGGCTCAAATTCAACAATAAAGCCAATGAGACCTTTGCCTGATGTCGAATTATTGAGTTTATGCAACAAAGCTTTAATTTCAAAGGTAGTCATATGGTCGTGCTCAATAGCTTGAAATAAGTCAGCTTCAAGAACTTTAGCTTGAAATTCCTTGAGGAGGTCTTCCTTGGAATTATCAGATGCTTCACCCATAGAAGTGGTTGAAGAGCTTTGTCTAGTCGAAGATTTCCTACTACTCAACATAAGGTTCAAAGCTTCAAGAGGATTCTTACTTTTCAGTTCACTCAAAGCATCGTCACTGACAGTATTGCTGTTTGAATGAGCTACTTAAGTGATAACCAGCAAGGAATCAAATAGGCTTGCCAGATTTGATGGAGTTCGTCATCGGAGTCGATGGTGTTGCAGGAAATTTTTTGAGGAACCAATGAGGTCCATGGGTTCTGTGTACAAATGGTGCCATTGAAGGAGTGAAAGACTTGCAATTCAATAGCATGTCAAAAGTATCAGAGAATTGGTCTTCACTTGATTGACCAATTTCCGTAGGTTTTAGGAGAGCAAGTCTTATCCCTTCGACGCTTCTTTTTTCGACCATTCGGATTTAGTCTTTGGGACAGATCAATTGGAGTCTCGATTCAAAAGTAGCAAGAAACCACATTTGAAACAACCAGATAGGCCCAGAAATTAGTAAAGAGGATTGAGGCTTAGAGTTTTTCATTTCAAGGGCCCCATCTCCTAAATCTTCGTAAAGAGACCCTAGGATAAGTTTGCTAAGACAGATATTTCGACCATTATGAATCTGAGTAGCCAAATTGATATACATCTTTGCAACTTGAAGTGACGAAGAGCAGAAAATATAATGGGACAACCATAAGGTAAGAAAATCTATGTGTTCCTTATCAGAAACCTCATCACTGTTGAGGACGTGTTGATCTTCGATATACCTAGCAAAAGTGGCACGCTGGAAAGTGAAATTGTAAGTATCCGAAGCTCTGTCGGGTTCGAAGATCTCGCCCGTTGGTCGAAGTCCAGTGATAGTAGCTACGTCTAATAAGGTGGGAATGAGCATACCACATTTCAGATGAAGGCTGTTGGCAGTAACCTCCCAAAAGTGAAGTGCTGCGATGAGCATAGAACTTTGATATTTAGGGCCATATCTTGACAACTGGACGAGGTCGAAAATACCTTGAGTCTTCCAGAAGTCACCTTTCTTCGACTCGATTTTGTTGAGCCAATTAATATAAGCTTCGTGCCCTACATGAGGTGCAGATCTGAAAACTCGTGTAGCCATGAAACTCATTTCATAAGGACCTTTGTAGAAGATTCTAGGGCTATAATGACGATAGCTAGGAAAAATCTCCTGGATTTTTGGTGGTTCTGGAAGAAAATCAGGAAGAGGACCAAGAAAAGCATGTGTGTGATTTTCAGGACCAGGGATGATCACTTGTGACTTCCAATTTTGAGCACGTGGATCTTCAAGGTCAGGTTCAGCGACACAAAAATGTTTTCCAGGAATGTGGGTGTGTGAGATTGGCACAGGATCTTGGGCTTGATCAGATTCAGCAATGAGTTGTTGCTTGCCAGTAGTGGTTGCAGAAGTTCGAGCTTGAGACGAAGACGCCATTGATGAGCAGTGCAAGATATTAAGGGAGTTCTGGAGTTTCTGAGTTTGGAAAGTGCAGGTGTGTTCTCGCGAAGAAGAGAAGAGAAGAGAAGGGATTGCAAAGTTTTCAAAAAAAAGTAAAATGGAGAGAAAATGATAGCTTATATAGCTGTTGAGTGTAAAAGGATGAAACCTTTGGGTTTCTCTTTAAGGGGCAGTTACTCGTAATGAGTAGTGGGGAGTTCTAAATGCAAAACGTGGCCCACTAACTCTGAAACGGTGGCGCCAAAAGGCACTTTTCACTGAAACGTCTCATCAATGCTGCAACGTGATGTTAATGACGTCATCAGAGCAGTTAAAAAGGAATCTTCAAAAATGTCACTTTTTCTGCCTTACATAAAGCTTCAGTCGAAAAAGACATTTTTGGGGGGCAATTTGTTAGCCTGTAATTTCGAAAGGCTAAATTAAATGCAGTCAATGGGGTTTGACTTCGGTTTTCTCAGAAGAAGGTGTTGGTTTCGACACAGCAGAGTTGTATCAGAAGGCAAATTCGACAAAACCTTAGACTTAACAAGAATTGAAGGGTGATATTTCGACGAGAAGAAGGCTGGGATTCAATAGCAGGTAAAAATCAAGTGCTCGCCGACGAAGTTCTGGCAGTTACCCTAGTCGAAGGCTGAAGCAGTTTTCTTTTTTTTAAATTCTCTGTACAGTTAGTTAGTTTAGTGTTTTCCCTCCTTGTATAAATAGTAGTTTCTCATAGGAAAAAAGGGTCACAAACTCATTACAGATTCTCACGCTCTAACTTCCAACACATTACAGAGAAAACGAGTCAGAGAAGAATGTATGATATGTGTACCAACTCTCTTTTCAATCAATGCATTTTAATTTGCGTTCTTTATTGCTTTTCTGCAATTTTTTCTTTGTTTTCACTTCGTCCCTATCTGAAGAAATTCGACGGTTTCGCGTGAAACTGGCAGTTATCTTCATTCTTTTCTTTGAAACCGCAAGAACACGCATAATTCTGGAAAAAACTTTAACACAAATGGTCTTAGGATTTACTAGTTGATCCTGCAAGCAGAAGAAATTTCAAACTAGCGGTGTTTACCAAAAACCACGGTAAACATAATCACAATCAAGAGTCATAGTTCTGGGTCTATTTCGGGTTTTATTGAAATCAATATCATTGTAAAAAAAACTGATATGAAATCATTGTAAGAAAACTAATATATTTACTCATATGAAATTATTGGAATAAAACCTTTTTTTTATTACATGTGAACAATCTTACCAATATCCGGCCCCGAAATGATCTCACCCAACTATAAAAAAGACTATCATACAAGAAGTATACCATCACCCACATTCCTCCACTATTTGATAAGAACCAGACGAATTTGTGTTTTCTATCCAAAAATTTTATTTTCACTCCTATTTGCAAAATGTCTCCCAAATGTGACATGATATCTGACATTAATACTATAAATGGCAAATGAAATCTACTTGTGGGCATCTCAAGGAAGTGGGAAGTCTTTGATTTGAACAATAGCGGACTCCCCTTTTGCTGTGCTAGAATTGGTTTTATCAATAGAGAAGTTCATATTGTCGTTCCAATACATAAAATTTAGGACTATGTGTTTCGGTTAATGCCATAACATTTAAATTACCAACTTTTTTTTTTATATATTTTGTTATTAAAGTGGTTGGATTAAATTACCACATTTTTCTCTAAAATAAGTGCAACCCATAACACTAACATAGTGCCCCCAAAATATCTACCATCAATATTATTGTTTGAGTTTGAATAAACTCTTGGAATACAATCATAAATAGGAATGTTGGTGAGTACATTTCGATGATTTTCTATTCATTTTCGAGTTGTTGTTTCACTTTCATCTGATATTATCCATCTTTCTTTTCAATGAAACAAGAAAATCCACTTGAATAATGAAGAAAATGTAAGAACAATTAAGGGTGAAAATTTCTACCCGTTAGCAATAGAATCCTTGCGGGGACTTCCCAATTAGGGGCGTGAAGGCAGAGAATTTTTCCATGTGGGAACAGGGACGGGGGAGAAAATCTTTGCATGGTCAACTTGGAGATGGGGACAAGGACCAGATCCTCCGCCCTGAATATATTACATAAATATTCTTATTATAGGTAGAGATATATATTATTATAAGTAATTGATTTTTTTAGTTTTTTTATGGGTTTTAATTAAAAACATTAACAAAATATTAAATTATGCTAATTTTATATTTTTATTCTTACTTTTATACTTTTTAAATATTCAAATATCAAAGTAAGGTTAACTTTTATACTTTTTATATTAAAATGTTAAACTTCTTGACTTTCAGTCTTACTTTTATATATTTTTTCCATTTTATTATATTTTAGTTTATATTTTTGCTAATTTTTAGTAAATTTCTAGTGTCCCCGCGGGATCGCGGGGATCCGTATTGAAGGGGATTTGAGGAGAAAAACTTCCCAAAATGGGAATCGGGGTACGAAGGGGAGACAATTTGGCAGGCGGGAACAGGGAGCAGGGGAGTACTCCCCACCGCCGCTCCGCCCCATTGCCCATCCCTAGAAATAATTGACAAAAATCTAGGTTTGGTTCAAGTGATTCATTTTGAAATGCTACGATGTAAAGTGAAGAGTCTTTATATTGAAAACATTAAAATTTGTATTTATTTAATTAAATTTAATTATAGTCAATATTAAATTATTTTCTATTTGTTTTTGTCTTTTGATGCAAATTCAAAAATAATAATTTAACTATTAATATTTTAGGCAAATCATTATTTTTTTGATTAACTATTGAGGTTACTATTAGAGATATTTGATTATAAAAATATAATTTACATTTATTTAAGGGTTCCCGCGAAGGAAAAAAAGGGTTACAAAGGTTTCAGAAAGAGTGAAATAAAGGAGAAGCAATGGTTTATAGCTGTTTGAAGTGCAAAGGCTGAAAACTCTTGAGTTTCCCTCTTAATGGAGCAGTTACTCGCAATGAGTAGTGGGGAGTTTCAAGGTGAAACGTGGCCCACTAACTTTACAACGGAGGCGCCAAAAGCTGTTTTTTCACTGAAACGTCGTATCACTCTGCAACGTGATGCAAGTGACCTCATCAGAGCAGTTGAAGAAGGGTTTTCAAAAATGCTCTTTTTCTGCCGTTCACATAGCTCCTGTCGAAAAAGACATTTTTGGGGGGCAATTTGTTAGCCTGTAATTTCGACGGGCTAAATTAAATGCAGTCAACGCGGTTTGACTTTGGTTTTCTTAGAAGAAGGTGTTGGTTTCAACACAGAAGAGTTGTATCAGAAGGCAAATTCGACAAAGCTTCAGACTTAACTAGATTTGAAGGGTGATATTTCGACGAGAAGAAAATTGAATTCAATAGCAAGTCAAAAGCAAGTGCTCGCTGTCGAAGCTTTGGTAGTTATCCTAGTCGAAGGCTGTAGCAGTTTCCTTTTTAAATTCTCTGTAGTTAGTTTTAGCGTTTTCCCTCCTCATATAAATAGGAGTTTCTCATAGGAAAAAGGGGTCACAATCTCATTATAGAATTCTCACGCTCTAACTTCCAACACATTACATAGAAAACGAGCCAAGAGAAGAATGTATGATCTGTGCACCAACTCTCTTTACAATTAATGCAATTTTAATTTGTTTTCTTCTTTGCTTTTCTGCAATTTTTTCTTTGTTTTATTCTCCCTCATTGAGGAAATTCGACGGTTTCGCGCGAGATCGACGGTAATCTTCTTCTTTTTACTTTTAAACTGCAAGAACATATATAATTCTGAGAAAAACTTTAACACAAATGGTCTTAGGATTTACTAGTTGATCCTGCAAACAGAAGCAATTTAAAACTAGCAGTGTTTACCAAAATCCAAGGTAAACATCAATATAATTTTTCAACAAGATTGTATTTTTATAACTTTTGTGAATTGTTATAATTATAATAACAATTAAGCTGTTTGCTCTAATTATTACAATAATAATAATAATAATAATAATAATAATAATATCATCTACACCCACATCATCAAAGTTTTAGTAAAAAATATCCAAATTCATACTGTTTTAGGGTTTTAATATAACATATTTTGTTTTGGTTAAAACAGAAAAAATGTAAATAAATATAATTTAAAAAAATGAATCAATAAATTAAGTTCATAGAAAAATAAAAATGAATAAAAAAATAACTAAGTGAGATAAATTATTAGACCCAATTTATGTTTTTATGGGTTCACAATTGGAATAAAAATTCGTACGATTGCTTAAAATATAGGTGGTATTGTGGAGTTTACTTTAAGAACCCGCAATGAGCTCACTGTTGGATGTGCTCAAAAAACTTTAACGTTTTATCAATTTCCATCATAGAATTTTTGCAAAAAATATACCCTAATAAAGACACCTGTTATTATGAAAATAAAATATGAAACAAATCAACGCCGTTGGTTAATTAGTCTACGATTATTACATTTTTTTGGGATACTATACATATTTTTTTGTCAAAAAATATAGGAATCAAGCCGTACACATTTATTTCCCAAAAAAAATAGTCATACACATTCTATGACAAGAAAAAGGCTATACACATCGCAATCTTATTGATTTCGAATCACAATGTCAATGGGTTTAACCCAATTTAATTTTGTTAGCAACGAATCAATTATTATTTATACCCCTTGACATATTTTATATTGTCAGTGACTTATTTTTGACACACTTTATTTAGACACGCTATTAAAAAAATTTAAGATATTTTTTCCTAACTACTTCGTAATATCTTGAATAATCATTATCTAATATATATTCAAACAAATATATATCCTACCCGAATCAATGGATTAGTTGCACGCAGAGGATAACCAGTTTACACCAATATATATATATATATATATATATATATATATATATATATATATATATATTACATACTACAAATACATAATTACTATTATCAACCAATAAGACACAAATGACAATATTAATAACCGTAAAATATGAAATGATGTATCGTACTAACGTCAAAAGATAAAAACAGAAACTTGTTTAAAATATTGATACATTAAAGCACTATAATCATGACACACATTATTGGTAAAAAAACGTCGTTAATCTATTTGACAAACATAAATAAATTTAACAATGCTACATATATGTGTGTAGGGGGACCATTTAAGAATTTATAATAGCATGCTAATAAATTATATTTTTTTCGATGACCAATATACTCAAGATATTTCCCGTGCATCGCACGGGCAGGTATACTAATTTTAAAAAAAAGAAGTTAATGGCATTAGGAATCCCGTATAAGGTGGGATAAGAACACTAGTTAGATTGATTCTTCCACTTTCCCTTCTAAGAAAATAAAGTAGTCGTTGGACAATCCAATATGAGTGGCATTGGTTTCAGGTTCAATTGCTTTCCACCTTTTTGTCAAAGGCAAAATGATTGCAAGGCATATTTAGAGTTTAGATAATGCAGCTGACCCTTTATTTTTTCTTCTAATTAGTTTGAAAATATTAAATGACTTTAAAACAAAAAATACATTTATATAACTGAATATATGTGTAAAAAAATGTGTCTGAGTAAGGTGATCGCAATCAAGTAGTAGTGATTTTTCACTGAATAATTAACTAGTAGTTATTAGATATATAGTTAGTTAGAAGTTAGAGAGGTAGTTAGTTGATAGTTACAAATGAGTTTGTTAGATAGTTGTTACTAATTAGTGAGTTAGTTAGTAGTTAGTTTTATGCCTATATAAAGAGGCTTAATGTAATCATTTCACACAACTCTTATCATTTTGTATCAATCCACTTTGATGAATACTAGAGTCTTTTAATCCTTTCTCTCTTATCTTCAATGGATACCATATTCTTTAATAGTAGTAGTGTTAGCCCAATAGAAAACTGTAAACCGAACCAACCCAAACCGAAAATCGCAAAAGACTGCAAATCTCAAAATCTATTCGTTTTTTTCATTCAACCGCGTGGTTTGGTTCAGCCCGCAGTTTTCGTTCCACTAACCGAACCAAACCAAATCGCAAGTAACACTAAGGCTTATTGACTTACAACCTTCATTACTAACTTATTTGCCCAAGTCTAATTAAAACCCAACTCTCACACACTTACGAGCCCAAATCCAATTGATTCCTTGACACACTTACAAACAATCCATATTGTTATGATATGTTTGAAAATTACAATAAAATATTTAATTCAAATTCTTTTAAACATGGTTGTAGCGATCTTAAAAGAATTAAAAGAGAGTATATTTGAGCAGTTTTTTTCAAAGATTTATGCTAGTCATTTTTTATTTTAGTTAATTTTAACTCCGTTTTAAATTATATTTTGTCTCGGTAAAAACTGCATCGACGGAACCAATCCAAACCGCATTGGTTTGGTTTGGTTGCTTTTAGGAAGCCAACCGAACCAAACCAAAACCGCATATAGTTTTATCTTGCGGTTCAGTTCACTTTTTGTCTCAAAATCAAACCAAACCACACCGCGAACACCCGTAGTGTTTGGGTGTGTTTTCTATTTTTCCTTTTCTATCTATTAGTGGAAAGATGATACCTGCCAGCGATGTGGCGTCCTGAAGAATCAGCGCTTCATTGTTTAAGAGATTGTATTCTTCCTAAAAGTGTGTGGTTGGCTCTTGGTTTTGAATTGGTCTCCTTCTTTTAGTATGGCGATGCAAAGGAGTGGTTTAAGCTTGGTATCGGTGGCAATAATCCGCATGTTTTCTTGGCGTGCTTGAAACTCTTCGGTCATGGCTGGGGAAATTGTTAATAGTTATGCTTTGAAGTTATCAATTCATAATTTAGCATGTCTCTTCTAAAGTGCTATAGGGGTGCTACTTCAGCAGACTCTCCTCCTCGAATGGTTTGTTGGCACCCTTCTAAGGATGATACAATCATTCTGGATGTGGATGGTAGCAGCCTTGGCAGTCCTTGTAGGTCAGGGTTTGGTGGTCTCTTACGGAATGGAAGTGGTTCGTGGCTCGGAGGTTTTGCGGGCTCCATTGACGTTTATAATAATCTCAAGGATAAGCTTTTAGCTTTGTACAATGGGCTCTTGTTTGCTTGGAACAAAAGATATCGTTCACTTGTGTGCAACTCTGACTCTCAGAACCTCCTTAATTTGGTTGCATCTCCCCTAAACAAGTGGAGAAAGTATGCTCCTATCGTTCAGAATATTAAAGATTTGATTCATAGATATTGGCTTGTTCATTTGGTGCACACATTTCGAGAGGGAAATGCTTGTGCGGACTTCCTAGCTAAAGTCGGAGCTGCTGGTTCTGATTCCTGGATTGTCTTTGAGACTCCTCCTAGGCTGTCTCCTCATTTAGTAGCGGATGCCTCGGGAGTCGAGTTTGTTCGTGCCTAGTTAGTTTTTCTTTGTTGTTTTTTCCTTTTGGTGCTCTTTCCTTATTGTATCAAAAAAAATACCCACCTAATACTCATGCGAGTTTTGCTGGTACTGATTTTTGCAAGTAACATGTATTTATGATACCCACGTGTATTTATGCAATTAATTAAAAATATTTTCAATAAAATAAAAAAATTTGTTCACAAATAAGTTTTTTTAATATTATTTTTGCTCTTGTCAAAAAAAAATATTATTTTTGCTATTCATTTAAGAGTAACAAGTTTTTATTCTATTAAATAATTAATGACTTATATTAGTTGATAAAAAGAAATAAAAAAATACTTAAGTATTTGTAACTAAACATAGATATAAATACCCATCTATTTTATACACAGATACCTGTTTAGCTACTCATCTCATACAAGTTTCATATGCAAGTACTTGTCGGTATGGGTTACGGGTTATTTCCTCCCTATGAACAACTAATTATTTAGAAATCAATTTAAAAAATTTCAAAGTAAATTAAATTAAATTTAAAATGTAACTTAGAAAAAGAAAATAATAAAAAACTTACGAATAATCTTAGAAAAATAAGAAAGCATCTAAAGGTTACCTATTCCTATAAGTCCCTTTCATTTTTCTCCCCGTAAACGTAGGAGATTCCCCACACAACTTAAGCGAGAAGTCAATAGGTAGTGTATTGTAGAATTTTTCCCCCCACAGGCCACAGCTAGTGCTAGCTTAATTAATGGGCGAATGAAAATTTTAAAAAAGAAACTAATGGTATTACTATTAGGAATCCCGTATAAGGTGGGATAAGAACACTAGTTAGATTGATTCTTCCACTTTCCTTTCTAAGAAAATAAAGTAGTAGTCGTTGGACAATCCAATATGAGTGGCATTGGTTTCAGGTTTCAATTGCTTTCCACCTTTTTGTCAAAGGCAAAATGATTGCAAGGCATATTTAGAGTTTACTTTAGATAATGCAGCTGACCAAACCTTCTTTCTCACATTTCTTTCTTTTTATTCCACCTACTTCCTGATGGTGCATCTTTAGCAACATTTTCATGATTTTAGGATCTGATCTTCTCATCCGGGTCTACTCAATTGGGTTGCTAACACTCCTTCAATGATTGTCAAATCTTGTTGAAATGGGCTTCTTTGATAGATGGGTTGGAATCTACTTGACACCCACCAACCTTTTTTTTTTTCAACTGAGTTGTATGGTTTGGGCCTTGCCCACTTTATCAATGGAATCATATAACTTTTGACACCCACCCACCTTGATTGTCCTCTTCCAGCAACAGTATGGGCCTTCAAGACATTGTTGGGTTGTTATTGCTTTGTACAACCCAATAACAACTTATAATCTGGGTCATACTTCTTACAACCCCCCTTTACTCAGTAGACACCTTCAAAACCAGTGAAAAAACCAAATTACCATTAATAAATCACGTGCGCGTCTTTTTTTTTTGGATCTATGAAGGTTCGGACCATAAGTTCCGAACCAGTTCGGATCTTAAGCACCGAGTCTTATGAATTTACAGACGCCCCCAATTTCTGAATTTTTAAAGGTTCGGAAGTTTGGAACCGAACCGGTTCGGAACCAAAATTCCAAACCTCCACCAACTTCAATTGCATCGTTCTTTTTCCCTTCACATTCTACTCCTCTTCTTTTTCTGTTTTAACCATAATAGAAAAAGTAACTAAAGTTTTGTTCCCTCTTCCTTCCTTCGCCTGCAGTTCCAATTCATTTCCTCTTCGTCTTGTTCTTTATCTTCTTAATTAACCAAAACCTCTTTTATTATTAGTCAACAAGTCACCAATTTTCTCAGATCCAATTCATTTCATTTCATTTCATTTCCTCCTATATTCCCTCTTCCTTCGTCTTCTTCTTCCTTGTCAGCAAGATTCAATTCATTTCCTTAGTCATCAATTTACGGTAAGGAGAAGTTTGGAACGAACCGTTAATTTATACTTGTATTTTGCATCAAAATATTTAGGAGTTGATTATCTTAGTCATTATTATTGTGATATTTTATTTCCGTGAGTCAGCGAGTCTTATTGACTGTTTTTCTGGTTTGTAATATCATTAGGCATGGCAATGGGGCAGGGCGGGGACGAGTTTTACATTCCCCATCCTCATCCCCGAATCCCATATAGTTCCCCGTTCCCCTACCCAAACCCAACAGGGATGAATTATTGATCCTCATCCTTGTACCCAATGGGTTCTGGGATCCCCGCCCCAACCCCGTCCCCGCAGTGAAATCAGTTTATTAAATAAAAAATTGTGTTTACTTGTCCCAAAATCGAACCAGCCCCAAACCCACAAATTATTCCATACCCGAACCCACCCTCAAACCCATCCTGAACCCAAAATTTATCATAACAACATAAAACTAATGCAAGACAACATATAGCCAAAATATTAATGTTCTAAATTAACCGATAATCCAAATTATTAAAACAACAACATAACCAAGTACAAATTAGGGTTAGCTCTTTGAGGGTTTTAAATTTAAGATGGGTAATAATATAATTTTATATATTCGGGGCGGGTTCGGGGCGGGGACTTATGTCCCCATTCCCCACCCCGTCCCCATATTTTGATTTCGGGGAAAACCCAAACCCAGCCAAAGCGGGGAAAACCCGTCAAATCCAAGCGGGTTTGGGCGGGTCGCCACGGGTATGGGTTTTGTTGCCATGCCTAAATATCATAAAATTACATAGGCATTTAACTTGGTTGCTAAAAATCAAGCGTGGGGTGTTTGGTGCTAAACTACCGAACAGGTTTGGTTGTAAACTACTGAACAGGTTCAGTACTTTGGCAACGTACCAATTAAAATGCAGTCTGGAGTGTTTTGGAGCGTGTTTCACGTTAAGGGTATTTTTGGAATATTTAAAGGTTGGGGGCGTCTAATGAGTAGTGGGCAGGTTGTACGAAGTATCGGCCTATAATCTCTCATAACGCGTTGGCTGCACATATATGGTAGAGAGGAGTTATTTTGATAAAAAAGAGAGAGGAGATTTTAGGTATCCAAGTGTGATTAATGTTACAATCGGTAGATAACAAACAAAATATTATAAAATGTCCATATGTGAAAAATGAAGGACTTCTCGCTGTATTTATGGATGTGTGGTGAGTAGGAGGGGGTTTGGGAAAAGCATGGGCCCAATGTTGGATCGTTATTGCTTTGTACAACCCAATAACAACCTATAATCTCTCATAACGAGCTGCACAGAAATGGCAGAACTCACATTTTAGAAAGGAGATTTTAGGTTCCAAGTGCGAATAATCTTACTTCGGTAGATAATAAACAAAATAAAAAGTATATAATAGTGTATATCTATTAACCTATCAACTTAAGGTTTTAAGTATAAATGTGGATGCACTCTTATGCAATCTTTATTTTATTCATTTTGACAATATACCCAACAACAGTTCATGAAGGAAAGATGACGATTACGTACTTAGGAGGCCGCCAAGCTGTCAAGCCTAGATACATGATACAATATGGAATACGACGCGATACACATATAGGGATACGAGAAATTTTTGAAAATTAAGATACGATACGACTTGAATACTTTAATAAAAAGTTAAATTAACATTCAAGTATATAAAAAAATAATATACAAATACAACTGAACATAATTACTAATTGACAATTGCTCATAAGAGGGAAAAAAAGTCGCACAAAAAAAAGAGGAATAGAAAGGAGCCATAATTAATTCAGAAGGTTGTAGGAACCTATTGTAAGAAAAAATTGTTAATTGACATATGTAGTAACCTCTTTTAAGATTTAATATTGTATTATAGTTTATTTTAGGATATAAATTAAAAACACTTCAGGCAACATTGGTTGTCAAAAAAATAAAGAGGCCCATATGTTGTATTCGCATAAGTCTGTTGTATCTCGTGCATATCTGTATAAGTCAGCCATATCCTATGAGTATTAAGCACGTGTACCCACGTATCATACATTTTTCTTTTTGAAAATTAAATGAAAATTCCAGGATACTCCATGGGTACGTATCCCAATATATCAAACACGAATCGATATTGAACACGTGTTGGATACAGATACTTAACCTGTTTTGGAGTATGGGACTTCTGAGCCGCCAAGTAAAAACAGCAGCTCTAGGAGCCAGAGTCTCCACAGAAACGTGACAAAAGCATCTCTTCTACGAGTGTCTATGGAGCTCAACAAACACAAAGCAAGGATTAGGAAAAGGGACAGCAAGTGGCGTGAGAAAAAAATGACATTCCATAGTCCCTGATGCTGCTAACAGACAATACCGACAGAACAATTAAAGAACATAGGTCATGTTATTCTCCCAAGCAGAATTGCATATTGGAACAATACACATTTCCTTCCTGCCACTGTTGGAGAAAAATACATTATTCAAAACTTAATTGATATCACCAACCACACCAGTATATATCATGAAGAATTGGGAACTTGCACAGTTAATAAACTTGAAGGGTTATGTTTGGTTATCAGTAGTTCAGCACATAGTCCATTTAGTAGCGTTTGATCCTATTGAGTCTGAATCGAAGAATAAGAAAAATGGGAAAAAACAACAATACCACCATATAAAATCAGCTACATAAATTATTATAACTAACAAAAAAAGTTGTTAACTTTCACCAAAAAGTAAAAAAAAATTCCAGTACAGATTACAGAATAAAGGGAGACAAAGAGAAAAACACAATACTAATTGTTTTCTTCGTTTTTGTAAATCAACGATACGTTACATTGCGCCGATTGTGTCTAAGTTCACATCCAGAAAGTGCACGAGATGACCAAAAAATCCTTCCTGAACATGACGAAATTACCACCCTACCCTCAATCATACAATCCTCTCTAAACACACCCTTCCCCAATAACAGCTCGTTCCTCCATCTTCTCCTGCGGCGTATTCCGTTGGCCCCACCCACAACAGTTCCCACCAGCTTCCAAAGCTTCTGAAATGGGCTTAATTACAAGAATACCCTCTCCCGTAACAGCACAACAAAAAGCCCCAAGAAACACAAAAAGTGAAACGACACCGTAAATCTCATCTTCAGGACTCCAAAGAACACTAAAAGCAAGCGAAACAACCTGCATAGGTAAAGCGACCAACACAACAGAAGCCAACGAGTAAATTCTAAGCCGTAGATTCTTGTTAATCACCAACGACAATACCCTCCAACAGGAGAACAAAAACCACGCACAATACGTAGCTCCAAACCCCGCAAAAACGACGCTGTTTAGAAACGGATAAGCACAAAGAACCGTATCGTCCTCTAGAATCACCGATGTCTGTCGTAATAATCCCGGAACACGATTCTCCAATGGGTTAAAAAACACAAGCAACGCGTGAAGAACAACAAGAGGTAAACACGTGATAAACACGAAGGTAATTGCCCAAGCGTCGTTTGGTGTCTTTTTTTTAATCGAAGCGTTGAGGAGAAAAAGTAGGGTAACAAGAAAAGCTGGTTCGAAGAAACCGAGGGAGAGAACCACGTGGATTTTACAGAGAGTGGCTTGTTCTGATATAGCGAGGGAAGGTAAAAAGGTGTAGAGATACTTTCGACGGAAAAACGGTGATCGGAATAGTTCGGTGATAGCCCAAAGGAAAATGAAGAAGACGAGGAGGAATCTAACGGTCCAGAGAGAATTGAAACCTTGTAGATATGTTAGGGATTTGGATTTTAAACGAAGGTGGAAAATGAAACAGAGAGATAAAACGGAAAGGGTTATGAGGGCGGAGATGAAGGTAACGGCGGTGATGTCGAAAGCCGAATTGAGAACTGGTGATGAGATCATGAACAACATGGATTGATTGAAACTCTTTGTCTTGTTTTTTTGAGGGTGGTGGGGTAAGAATCATATATGATATATCTATCTACATGTATTTATTATTATATATAATAAAAGAAAGATTAGGATTTGTTTTTTGTTCTATATAGAATGTATGGAAAAGGAAAGATTTACTTGGAAGAGATGATGATGATAGGGTTGTGGTGATTTACGGTAAGGAGGTGGCGGTTGTACGGGCGGTGGAGAGAGAGTGAGGTTAAGCATGGGAGAATAAAGGTTGATGATGTTTGAGGCATATACACAAACAACAGGGTTTAGTTTTTGACCGGAAGGGACAGCGTAGATTTTTAGGTTTTGAGCTTTCTTCTCTCTATGTGTTTCTTTCTCTCTCTCTTTCTCCCCACTATTCCCAACCGGTAGAAGAACTAGAAAAGAATTGTTGGGTTTTGAAAGGGTTACCTGGTGGAGAAGAGAGAAGAGTAGCAGATAGGTAGAGAGAGAAAGAGAAAGACTTAACCTTTTGGAACGGAAGAAGAAGGGTGGCTTTGTGGTGTAATGAGAAGGATCCTTTATTTTCGGTCCTTTACCGTTACAGACAGCCAATTTTTGCCTTTTTTTTTGAGTTTCCAATTTTTTTTTTTTTTTTGAGTTTCCAATTTTTTTTTTGATTTTTACAACCTTATATTGGCTAATAATGTTACTTTTGTTTGTCTTGTTTATTTTGTTTTATGTGCTAATGGTAGTAAATTAATACATTAAATATATACGATATGATGGATTCCATTGGTTTATATAATTTATTATCCAGGTTGGAAACAATTTTGCATGGTAAGTATAGTTGTCTAATTAAATTCCAGTTGTTACAGTTTAGGTTAAGTAGGTGATGATTTCAGTCATTGCCAAACGGATTTTAAGATTTCGTACTGTGCTTCTTTGTTTGATTGACTAAGGAAACTGAAAGATAGTGAAATGACAGCTAATGTACGCAAATTAAATTGAGAATTCAACGCCGGGTTGTGTGCCGTTTTGTTTTCTTTTGTTTGCGTTGCGCCTAATATCTGTGACCACAAAACCCAAAAACATCATATTCTTGTTTATTATATGGATTTTCAAATCATAATAACCAAGAGCTATGTATTTTTTTTGGCAATAATCACTTGTTATATAAAAAAAATTAGACGTTTTCCTTTATCTATTTGTTACATTTAAAAGATGAAAATTTAAAAATAATCTAAAAATCACTTCAAAGCTAATTTGAGTAGCGTTTCATACTCATAGCAACTATTTTTCATATAAAGATTTTCTTAGAAATAAAATTATTAGGTTACACAAAACAACTTCTGTTTTTCTTAAAAATCTCTAAAACTAGTTTCTAAATTATTTAATATCAAAATAAATTATTTCTTAAATTTTAACAAACATGTCCTAAATAATGTGTTATTGATGATTAACTGTCTTTAAATAGATATTCCTAATATGTGAAAAAACATAACCTTATATTGTAAAATGTCTTTAAATAGATGATTTGTCAAAATATTATAAAATGTCCATCTGTGAAAATAAATTGATATATATTAATCAGTAGACATTTTTTTCTATAAACTAATACTTTATAATGAGGAGATGACACTCAAGTTCTAGGTAGTGCAAACACATAACCTTATTTTGTAAAATGTCTTTAAATATCATTTATTTTCACATATAGACATTTCACAAAGTTTTTGTTGAAAATTTATCTAGTTAAAGACACTTTACAATATAAGGTTAGGTGTTTTCACTACCTAGAAATTGGATGTCATCTCCTCACCTTAAAGTTTTAGTTTATAAAAAATAAGTATCTACTCATTAATATCAATTTATTTTCACATATGGACATTTTATAATATTTTGACAAATTGCCTATTTAAAGACATTTTACAATATAAGGTTATGTTTTTTCACATATTAGGAATATCTATTTAAAGACAGTTAATCATCAATAACACATTATTTAGGACACGCGTGTTACTCATTAAAAATTAGTGATTTTCATATTAACTCAGTATAAGGTAGGGAAAATCTTACTCCACTATATGTCAATCCCTTGGGTTGAGTAGACACTATTTAAATAGTAGATAATAAAATTAGAAAAATATTCAAAAAAAAAATAGAAAGATATTGAATTTTAAATTTTCCTAACATGTGAAATTAAATAGGAGTTATTAATTACCTCTATATTTACCTAATAGCGGCTTGAATAAAATAGTAACAATATCTCCAAACTTAATTACCAAAGTTTTGTGATCGAATTCAACTTTAGAAACAACAACAATTAACTATTGAGGGAGGACTTTTCCTCCTTTTGTAGTCCTATTCAATTCGAGAGATTAATCTCTACAGTTGCACGTAGAAAATACCCGATTTACTTAAATTTATAATACTAAATCTTATAAGGTAAGACCCATTAGCTTTTACCCTACGTACCTGGACAGGTAGTTTTTACACTACCAGGTTGAGCATGCTACTTGCTATCTGGGTGGTCTAGCAATTTTTTTATGTATGTTGACCAAGAAAAGCAATTTGTTATTTAGAAATCCAAAGCATGGAGTGGAGTACAACAAAAACGAATTGCCGGCAACCTTGATTTAATCACCAGTACCAAATCCTCCAGCACTAACAAAACTATAATAATTTGAATATTAATAAACTTTGTTCGTTTTAGTGGAGGGGAAAGTTGGGAAAGCGAAATCAGGGTATATGATTCTGCCAACAACTTAACAGGCAATGCATATAAAACCTAAATTTCCAGCGATCACTTTCTGTTCCACCCACTAAAAAGTGGTACCCTTTCCTTAGTTTGTCCGTGAGTTGCGCACCTGTCCTTAGATTTGATGATGTTTTTTGTAGTTTAATGCACTGAAGTCCAAGTCGATGGTAGATTGGAAGTAGTAAGGGGTGTGGTGGAAGCTGGTGCAGTTACAGCGAGATTTCCTTTGGGGTGGGTGCATGAAGCGGAGGAAAATTCCTTGGGTGGCGGATCTGTGTAAGCCGAAGTTTGCTGGCGGTTTGGGGCTAAAGGACCTGCGGGCCTTCAATTTGAGCTTGTTGGTTGCTAGGTATGGGACGGTGGAAAGACCTGTGCTTGCTTGGGGCAGACTTGGGCTCGGTCGGGGATTGGTTCGGGGATCGTTTTGCAAGGACGGTGGGGAATGGTGGATCGACGTCTTTTTGGCGGGACATTTGGATAGATTCACATAGAAATCCAATATAGCCTTTTACTTATTTTGATCACATATCAATCAAAGCTCCTAATTGATAAATAGCTAATATAATTAATAAAGAATATATGCCCATTATTTATGATATTGGAATAAAATATTCCAACAATCTCCCACTTGGGCAATATATTACACTAATTATATCATAATTCTTTAGGCCGGCATCCGAATGCTATTTATCTTTAGATTTCCCTATACAATCTGGTCCACCTCATATATCAACAATGAGACCACCGCGGCTGTCGTCACTAACGTCTTTTGTGACTGTACCCCGATGACCATCATATTAACATACTCGATGACATAGATCAATATGGATGAGTGGCGTGGAAATTTCATGCAATGTGATCTCATGTCATGCCTATTTCCAACTGGTCCAACTTAAGTCTTTAGTGAGATCAAACTGAAGTTGCTGAAAATGCAAAATTTGTTTTGCATATAATATGATACAAACACATTTAATAATAACAACTTAATTCTGCAGAAAGTCAAAATAACATAAAGTCTGTATCAATGCCAAAATTCTAGAACATAAGGGAAAACAAGAAAAAGACTCCCACTAATCTAAGGCAATCTCAAAACCAATACCCATATGAGCAATGTGCTCGTGGTAAACTTTAGGTGTCAAGCCTTTGGTTAGTGGGTCTGCTAGCATAAAGTTGGTCCCTATATATTCTATCAAAATTTGTTTCTCTTGAACTCTTTCCTTCACAACAAGATACTTGATGTCGATGAATTTCGACTTTGTGGAACTCATGTTGTTGTTAGAGTATAGGACGGCTGCACTATTGTCACAATAAATCTTCAATGGCCTCTTAATGCTTCCAATGATGCTTAGGCCTGAGACAAAATTTCGCAGCCACAAAGCATGATTTGATGCCTCAAAACAGGCCACAAACTCTGCTGCCATGGTTGAAGGAGCCACTAAAGTCTGCTTGGCAGACTTCCAGGAAATAGCCCCTCCAGCCAAAAGGAAAATGTAACCAGATGTGGAACGTCTGCTATCCGGGCATCCCGCAAAATCAGAGTCAGAATACCCAATGACCTCTAAGTTATCTGACTTCCGATAGGTAAGCATGTAGTTTCTTGTTCTCTTCAAGTAGCGCATCACGCGCTTCACCGCTGTCCAATGTTGCATACCAGGATTACTCAAATATCTACCAAGAACTCCCACTATAAATGCTATGTCAGGACGAGTACAAACTTGAGCATACATAAGACTTCCCACAGCCGAAGCATAAGGAACCTTTTGCATCTCTACCTTTTCAAGATCTGTAGCGGGGCACTGATTGAGACTGAACTTGTCTCCTTTAGCCACGGGTGTATCTCCCGGTTTACTATCTTTCATGAAGAATCTATCCAAAACTGTATCGATATAGCTCCTTTGTGACAATCCCAAGATACCCTGAGAGCGATCTCTAAGTATTTGGATACCCAAGACAAAGGAGGCGTCCCCAAGATCTTTCATCTCGAAATTCTTCGTGAGAAATCTCTTAGTTTCGTGCAATAAGCCTATATCATTACTTGCTAATAGGATATCATCGACATATAACACCAAAAAGATAAATTTACTCCCACTGAACTTTTGGTATACACAATCATCAACCGCATTAGTCTGAAAACCATAAGAGGTAATAACTTGATGAAATTTGTAATACCACTGACGGGAAGCCTGTTTAAGGCCATAAATGGATTTCTTTAGTTTGCATACCATAGACTTTGGATCACCTGAAACAAAGTTTTCTGGTTGCACCATATAAATTGTTTCGTCAATGTTTCCATTTAGAAACGCAGTCTTCACATCCATCTGATGCAGCTCTAAGTCAAAATGAGCCACTAGTGCCATAATAATCCTGAGAGAGTCTTTCGAAGAAACTGGAGAGAAAGTCTCTTTGTAATCAATGCCTTCCTTTTGAGTGAAGCCTTTGGCGACAAGACGAGCCTTATATCTTTCAATGTTACCCTTGGAATCCCTCTTGGTTTTAAATATCCATTTGCAACCAATGGGTTTCTTACCTTCAGGTAACTTGACAAGATCCCAAACGCCATTGTCAGCCATTGACTTCATCTCATCCTTCATGGCATCAATCCACTTAAGAGAGTTAGAACTATTCATGGCCTGACTAAAGTTGACTGGATCTTCCTCAGTCAAGCCAATACCTTCCTCATGTTCTTGGAGAAATACAACATAATCATCCGAAATTGCACTTCTCCTCTCTCTAGTGGATCTTCTTACTGGCACCTCTTGAGGTTGTTGAGTTTGAACTTCTGGTGGTGCTTGAGGAGGAAACTCAGTGTTGACTTCTTCTTGAGCAATGTTAGGAATAACATTCTCATTCATTTCTAGATCTGTTGCTTGAACAATGACAGGTACTAAGACTTGACCACTGTCAGTAACAGTTTCTTCATCAAAAGCAACACTCCTTATGTTTCCTTCCCCTCCAAACTCAACATCCTCAAGAAATCTTGCATTTCCCGTTTCAAAAAATGTTCTTGTAGTGGGGTTGTAAAACTTATACCCGCGAGAGTGTTCTGCGTACCCAACAAAATAACAACTAACTGTCTTAGGGTCCAACTTACCTTCATGCGGCCTGTAAGGCTTGGCTTCAGCTGGACACCCCCAAATGTGTATGTGCCTAATGCTGGGCTTTTTTCCAGTCCATAACTCATAAGGGGTCTTAGCGACTACTTTGCTTGGTACTCTATTGAGGATATAAACTGCTGTTTTCAATGCTTCTCCCCAAAGTGACTCTGGTAATGAAGAATGACTAATCATACTCCTCACCATATCCTTAAGAGTCCGATTTCGTCGTTCTGCAACTCCATTCATGCTAGGTTTACCCGGCATTGTGTATTGCGGAACGATTCCACACTCATTGAGGAAAAGTGCAAAGGGCCCTGGACGTTGCTCACCTGATCCGTCATATCTACCATAGTATTCACCACCACGGTCCGATTTGACAGCTTTAATTTTCTTTCCTAATTGAAGTTCTACTTCAGCTTTGAAAGACTTGAAAACGTCTAGAGATTGAGACTTCTCATGAATTAAATATAGGTAACCATATCTCGAGTAATCGTCTATGAACGTAATAAAGTACCTTTGCTCATTCCAAGAATTTGTAGGGAAAGGACCACAAATATCTGTATGTATTAGTTCTAAGACGTCTTTAGCTCTTTCGGCACCTAAATTCCTTTTGTTCGTTTGTTTGCCCTTAATACACTCTATGCAGACTTGAAAGTCAGACAAATCTAAGGGTCCAAGAATATCCTCCGACACAAGCCTCTGAATTCTCTGTTTAGAGATGTGACCTAAGCGCTTATGCCATAAAGTGGCGGAATTCTCATTTAATTTTCGTTTCGTACCATGTGAACTTATTTGCAATATTTGGTTATAGGAATGCTTAACATCAAGCATATAAAGATTATCAACTAAAGACCCGTAACCAATAATATTTGGACCATAAGAGAGACTAGCTTTGGCATCTTTAAATGAACAGTCATAACCAGATTTGTCCAAAACCGAAACTGAAATTAAATTCCGTCTAATTGACGGGCAAACATATGTCTCAAACAAATCCAAATAATAACCAGTCTTTAAAAATAGTCTAAAAGTTCCTATAGCCTCAACTGCAACTTTAGTGCCATCGCCCACATAGATGAATCTTTCAGCATCACTCGGCGGTCGGCTCCACAGGCAACCCTACATGGACATACTAATGTGAGTAGTAGCACCAGAATCTACCCACCAAGTATCTTTAGGTACTGAAACTAAATTAACTTCAGAACAAACAAAAGTGAGAGGTTTACCCTTCTTTACACGCCATGCGGCGTATTTAGGACAATCCTTCTTCATGTGTCCTTCCTTCTTGCAGAAAAAACAAGCTGAGCCCTTATCTTGGTTTTTCTGCTGCTTCTTCTTAGAAGAACCTTCTGCAGTAACATTATTTTTCTTCCTCTTCTTGTGTTGAGAATTTGAAGCCAAATGAGCACTTTCAGTCCTTCCCCTCCGCAGTCTCTCTTCCTCTTGCACACAGTGAGACATAAGCTCATTGAGGGACCATTTGTCCTTCTGAGTGTTATATGTCACCACAAATTGTCCAAATTGTGCAGGAAGAGAGATCAAAACCAAATGCACAATCACATCATCAGGGATGTGCATCTTTAGTGCCTTGAGTTTTGATGCAAGGTTGGACATCTCCATAATGTACTCCCTTACGTTCCCTTTACCATTATACTTCATAGAGGTAAGTTTGGCCAAATGGCTACTTATCTCAGCCTTATCACTTTTTTCAAATGATTTCTCTATTGATTCCAGGAACTTTTTAGCATTCTCATTCTCAGTAATTGAGCCCCGGAAAACTTCCGGAATTGATTTCTTGATGATCATGAGGCACATTCGGTTGGACCGATCCCATTTCTCAATTTTGAGCTCATAAGAGTTCTCCGGAGTGGGAATGGGTCGTTCCTCCCTCAGTGCTTGGTCTAAGTCCATACATCCGAGAACGATTTCAACGGATTCCTTCCAAGACTTGAAATTCATCCCATTCAGCATAGGGATTTGGTTAATTTGAGTAACAAAATTTGGAGAGCTAGCAACAGCAACTAAAAAAAGAACAAATAAACATACAATCAACATTAGTAGCACATCAAATTATAAATAATTATTAGATGTGCAAAAATAACTTTAATTGTGAATTTAAAGACCCAAACAAGATACTAAGCGCACCATTAGTCCCCAATCTTTGGATTGCAAAGACTAACTGCAAGCAGTACTCTCAACGCAATGATCAAATATTGGTGATAAGTCCTGTCAAACAATGGTTGCCTTTGGGCACCGCAATTGCTCACATGGATAAATAACTTTATAATCACCACACATTTACCATCACATGCATGTTATTATTCGGCCAAGTTGCGCCTTCCTTTGGGCCGACAACAACTCGCATGAATAATTTCACACTACATCTTTTGTAAATTTAATCAAATTGACCTACGTAACAGAGGTTACTTTAAATTGGCAACGTGTTATTTCAACCAACTCAATTAAAATATACTAGACAATTTTATGCTAATAATAAAATATGGGAAAGGGTCTTAATTCACATATATCCTACACATAAGCGTAGAAAAAAAACTGAATGTACGGTTATGGCCTCCTAAACGCAAAAGAATAAAATTACAAAAATTACAATTCTTTAGCGGAAAAACGGCCTCTCCAAGTGGCGTTCTCTATGGTATTGTCCCCTTTTGCCTTTCTCGATCAATTACAATATTAGACATAAAATAAAATAAATAAAGAGAAAGTCACGGTGCGCAGACCGCATTTAAACTAAAATCACGACACGCAGGTCGGCCCGAAATAAATAAACGTATAAACAACACCGAAATACTAAGGCCATAACCATAACCACACAAATTATTCAATAATGAGAACACCGAAATATTATTGAATATATAAAAAAAAAAAGGTTATATATCCTCTATGAATCTAACGCAAATAAATATTAAGTGTGATAGAGGAAAGAGATACGATGCGATCCTATTATTCAATAGCCTTGATTGCCAGGATCATTATATTATATTATAGGCAAGAAATCAACCATCTCTTATATGAATTCAATGATAACAATAAAAATTGGATCTGATTGTATAACAATTACATGAAGATTCAATTAATCATATATTTATTCATCAATTCATGTGATAGAGCCAACGGATGAAAAAGCCAAATTTTATCACCTATTGACTATGAATCCAATAACACACGGATAACAAATTCAGTGACATGCGCTTATCGGAAAATCGTGAAACAACAAAAGTACACAACAAAATACATATGATAGAGGAGAACCTAATTGTATCACCAAAATAAATCCCAATAAATCAACATAGAAGACAGCTCTGATACCACTTGTAGGAATTAATCTATCTACAAGACATGCTCATAATCGCGAATATACTATAGCGGAAAACAAAGACATACAAGCATGCTTCTATATAATCAAGAACAAAGCCATAACCTTGATAACCTTAGGATCTACGACATGTTGATGTATCAAGGATTAGATAAATACCTGGATCCATAGCAAAGAAGTGGAGAACGAATCCTGAGAAGAAAGAGTGAGTGAAAACGAGCAACAGCTACTCGTTGGCTTTATGGTTCTTCCTCAACCGGGACTCCTAATGCCTTAGACTCTCTTCAGATGGGGAGAGGAGAGTAAACGTGTGTGTTGCGGTTAGTCCGGTATATTGGGGACCATAGCCTACTTATAGTGTGACAGTCTATTAGGGTTCCCATTATCCCTCTAATGGGCTATCACTGACATCCACTCATATTGGGCCCATATCAATAATAATTAATTAATTAATTATATAATTAGAAATCCAATATAGCCTTTTACTTATTTTGATCACATATCAATCAAAGCTCCTAATTGATAAATAGCTAATATAATTAATAAAGAATATATGCCCATTATTTATGATATTGGAATAAAATATTCCAACAGTCTTCACTAGACTCTTCCTTGTTTCGAACTGTCAGGATGGATGTGTTGTGGAGTTTCGTAGTTGGGTGGAGGGGGAGTGGCGGTGGCATCTCTAGTGGAGGCATCGACTTTTTGTGTGGGATGAGGCTTTGATGGAGGAGTTGCTGGGGGTTCTTCGTCCCATCCTTTCGGTACACGAGGATGATTCATGGGTTTGGCTTGGTGATCCGTTTGGGGTTTTCTCAGTTAAGTCTGCTTATGTGAGACTTATGGAGGGAGCTTCGTCTATGGGCGGTCGGATGACCAGGTGTCTGCTTTGGGTCGGCTTTGGAGGAGTCTTGCTCCTCCAAAGGTCATTGCTTTATGGCAGCTTCTCTTGGATCGTCTTCTCACTTGAGACAACCTTCTTCGGAGAAAGGTAATTCTTGAGCATTCTCTTGCTTTCTGTGTCACTGGTGGGGATCCTCTAGAGACTTCGCTGCATTTGTTTTTGAAGTGCCCTTTTACTCAGAATGTCTAGTATGCGATCCTTGGTTGGTTGGGGTGGCAGTTGCCGTTGCCGCCAGATTTGGCCTCCTTGTTCTCTGCGTTCGGGGCTTTTGGTCGTGGTGCTAGGGAGAAAAAAGGGTTGAGTCTCATCTGGCACTCAGTGATTTGGCTTCTTTGGGATATGTGTAATGGGTGTATTTTCAAGGGTAATGTTCTGGATTGTGTTTGGGTTGTCCACCGTGTGAAGTCCTTGTCTTGGCAATGGTTTTTGACTAGGTCAAAGGTTGCCTAGTGCCTTTATTATGAGTGGCATGTCGCACCACTTGTGTGTATTAGTCGTAAGTAGTTGGGCGGCTTGTGCTTGTTTTGCTTGTTTGTTTTCTCTTTGTGGGTGTTTTCTCTCCTTCTTGGGCCTTTTTGCCATTGGGTTAGGTCATCAGGGAGCGTAGTGCCCCTCCTTTGTATTTGGGCCGGAATACCCCTTGTGCTCCCTTAAATATATTCTTTCGCCTTTCAAAAAAAAAGTAGTACTAGAAACTAGTATGGTATCTAAGATTAACGCGAAATTGTCACCAGCTTGTTGGACTTCAAAATACATTTTATATTTATTTTTTAAATGGTATTTTTTTCAACTAAATGGTAAAAAACACATAAATCAAGAATTAAATTTCACAATTAGTACTACTCTGGACTTATTTATAAGAATAAAAAATGCAAGATAAACAACAGTGGTAATTTAATGAATCTAAAACCACATTTTTTGCTTATAAATAGGTCCATAGTTAGAAAGGGGATCAATATCGAACATTAATAGGAGACACACTATAGGAATTTTCATTAGGGATTAATACCGTTCATTTGTTTTTTTTGAAGCAAAATACCGTTCATTTGTTATTGATTAAAAATAAGTGATTTTGATGTTAAATAAAAGAGCTCATTTGTTACAGTTTATTTAGTAAAAAAGAATTATTTTTTACTAAACAAAAGAATTATTTTTTTTATAAAAGTAATTAATTTTAGAATTTTTCTAACTTTGTTACAACTTTTCAAAACAACCAAAATATAAAAATAATCACAAAAATGATTAAGAACCCATTTGTTAAAGGTTTTTAAATGATAATCATTTTTTTATATAAAAATAAGCTATGTTAAAAGTTTTTCATATATGTTTGTTACAATATTTAAAAAAAAAGAGAGAATCTAAAAACTAATTAAAACGGAAAACTGTTCTGAGTAGCTTCTAATAAAAATTATTTTTCATCGAACGAATTTTTTTAAAGTAGTGATTTTCATTATATTATTACAAAAACACAAACAACTTTTTCTATTCTTAAAAATCTCTAAAAACTGATCTCTAAATCATTTAACATCATAATCATTTGTTTTTTAATCTCTAGACATTAGCGACGGATTTGGGGTCAGTTTGCAAGGGAAAAAACCCTCGCTAATGACCAATTTTTTTTGTAGTGTTTGAGTAGCTTATCATAAATATCATTTTTCATTAAATGATTCTTTTAAAAAAGTGATATGTCTGACAAACACAAAACAATTTCTATTTGTTATATCAAAATCGATTTTTTAGTGCCCATTTGTTATAGTTTTTTGGACAAATAGTCACTTTTAAAAGTATTCTATCTGTTTGTTACAAAAAATTTAAAAAAAAAAATCCAAATCTGAGAATAATTTAAAAACTGCTTAAATGAGAATCTATTTGAGTAGCTTCTTATAGAAATCATTTTTTAAAAAAGGGATTTTCATTATACTACACTAACATAAAAAAAAACTTCTACTTTTTTGAAAAAAGAGCGCATCCATAAGCAGCGCTTTCTTATTAAACGCTACGCAATGTTTGGAATGGGCAGTGCTTAAGGTAAAAGCGCTATTTATAGGTGAAAAAGGTCCTTCAATGAGCAGCGCTTGAAAGGAAACGCTGCCTAATGCTGAGAACGCGCTGGGTGATGGGCAACGCTTAGCAGGAAAATGCTGCCTATTGCTGAGAACACGTTGGGTGATTGCTGAGAACACGCTGGACATGGCTAGCGCTTTTTAGGAAGCGCTGCCTATTGCTTTATTTTATTTCTTCATTTCCTCACTCATTCCCTCTCACAACCTCAACGACTCTTTTCTCCGAAGCACACTCCCACTCTCTCAAGCTCTCCTCCTCAAGCTCTCCTCCTCCTTCCTTCCGTCCGCGCGCTGTCCCTCCGCCCCAAGCTCTCCCCCTTCCGTCGCGCCTTCTCTCCCTCACTTCGTCGCACATTTCATTGCTCTCTCTCTCAACCATTTCGTTTTGGTTTTGGAGGTAATTCATAAACTCTCTCCTCCTTTATTTCTTCTATATTTCTCTTTTACTTGGTTTGTAGATGTGGTTGTTTTGTTGTGTGCTGTCTTTCTTGGTTTGCATTTAAAGTGTTTGTGTTTTTGACTCAAAGAAGCAAAAGAGTGGTGAAAATGACGGTGAGTATATTGTACATTTAACACAATCTATGGAGAATGGAGTGATAAATTCTGTTTGATTGATATTTGTGAGAGAGAGAGAGATTGTTTGAATCTAACTGAATCTTGTTAGATTCATTTCTGAATTCAATGAATTATTTTTCCACACATTACACAAATGAGCTCAGCACCTTATATATGCGGTTACTGAGACTTTCTAAAGTCAGACTCAATTGACTTGAGCAAAGACAAAACTGTCCTTTTCAATTTTACAATATTCCTATCCTGCCCTTCTATATACTTGTAACAAAAGTGTTCCTATACTTGATCTATTCTCTAACATGCCCCCTCAAACTCAGCTGGGTGTGGCAGCAACAGTGAGTTTGCTTCTCAAGTCTTCAAACCTAGGACCAGGAAGTGGTTTGGTTAATATATCAGCTCTTTGAGAGTGGCCAGGGACAAAGTTGAGTTGAAGTTGCTTCTGTAGTACTTTCTCTCTTAGGAAGAAAAGATCAAGTTCCATATGTTTAGTGCGAGCATGTAGGACGGGATTATGTGCTAGGGAGACTGTGCTTAAGTTGTCACACAGCTGGTAAGACTTTTACGTGAATTTTGTCTTACAGTCGTCCTAATACAGTGTATCGTATCAGGGTCGTATCCACAGAGATTTGGTAATATTAATAAGCCGTTCAACTATTCTTATGCTAAAGTGAAGTGTAAAGAGAAAGTGGTTGTTGTTTGCATAAAAACAGAAATTTGGAATGTAAAAGGGTTGTGATTCAAATACTTAAAAGCATTGGGATTAGATTTCATCAACTCTACCTAGAGGTGTGTAAATAATCCTTCATTAATCCTATATAAATCCTAGTATTGATTTATCTTACCATGTCATCCTACAATGTTAATTCCTTAATCAAAGTAGAAAAGATCTATTGAATTAGGCAAATGATGATCCCTCACTCACTTGAATAAACAAAAGCATTAAGATTGGGTAAACAAGACTATAGAATCAACTCTATTCCTAGATGTTAAATTATATAGGTGACTTCAACTAGTTCAAACACAATAGATAGTTTTCCAACAAGATATCATGTCTCAAATCATTCAATAGGTGATCAAGCTATCAAAAGCATTAAGTATAAGATGAAATCACTAAATCAACACATAGATTCAATATAAAATAACTCAAGATCAGTTTACATACATAGATAATAGAGTTGATTACATCTAATCCCAATAAAAGAGGTTTAACTATCCATTTCCATGGAAGCTTTACAAAGATTCAAGAGTAGGAATTGAAGAACAATCAAAGTTACCACTTTTCCAAGCTTCCCTATGATGAATCTTCACTTCTTTCTTGTCTTCCTTCGTGCCCTTGTGTTATCCTCCTCTTTTGATTTCAGAATCCCAAAAAAAAACTGAAGAGAAGCCTTTATAGCTGTTTTAAAAAGAGTAAGTCGGCTAACGTTGGCTTAGCCACATAGCTTCTGGCTAAGCCAAACCGTGTATTTGAAGATTACCCTGTCTTGAAGAAAGCTGTTCTGGCTTAGCCAAATCCTGAAAGGCTTAGCCCATTTCGTAGCAACATTCTGTCTCTATTTAGCTCAGCCAGAACACGTTTGGCTTAGCCAGATTTCCCAGTATTTACTTCTTCCTCTATGCATCAATGTGGCTTAGCCATAGTACATTTGGCTTAGCTAGAGTGCCCAGAAATTCCTCTTTCTCTTCATTCTTCATTCTTCAATCTTTTGCTTGAACTCTTTATCAAATCTTCATCTTTATTTCTTTCATCTGTTTCAAGCTACACAAAGGGATTAAAATGTACAAAAACTCACAATCACATATATCACCTACTTAAATAAAAACTAAATGAAACTAACACTTTTGGGGGTTAAATAATAGCAAATTCATTTCAATAAATTCAATAAGTTCCATTGATTTCAAACCAAATTCAAGTATATTTGGCACTTATCAAATTCTCCCCAACTTAAAACTTTGTTTGTCCTCAAACAAAAGTCCTAATCCAAAAAGTAATTTCAAAACCTTGGATATGTACAACAAGATTATCTTAACCATGATCATGGTTTTTCAGCAATCAAGCTTGTTTTTACCTTACAACTTCATCAATTATTAAGGTCAAGTGAAAACAATCAATTCAACAAAGATTTATGATGCCCACAACTGACAGTATCAATCAAAACACAATTTTTGTATCATCATGTAGGTTAACTTGTTACACAATTCGTTGTCTTTCAATCAAGAGCAACACATTTCTCACCAAATAGTGTATGGTTCTCTCAACTAACCAGGTAGGAAGAATGTTTCTCTCATATCATTCAATGAATCACTTCAATCAACTTTGTTACCTGTCTCTAAATCACTACACCAGTCAATTCAATCATGGATCACTAGGGTCTTTTCAGGCTTGTAATGAGGTTGGGCTACAAGCAGACTTGATTTTTCTGGATAACAAAATATGTTTTAGGCTTAAAAGAGCAACCAAGAGTTCTATTCACTATTTACATACTAATTGAAATCACTTATATATACTACAAATGTACTAATAAATAACATAACTCTTCTTCTTCTTCTTTCTTTCTTTTTTTTTTTTTTAACAGATCAATCTTCTTTTAATCAAGAAAATTATTTTCTTATACATACAAATAATTCCCTAAACCCTTTTATGTCACACCACAAATAATGCCCTGAAACTCTTTTATTTCACACTAAACTTTTCTCCCCAACTTAGCATAAACCATCACCTAAGAGGTTGCTCTCTTATCCTAAAACATAGGGTAAGGAGATTTCTTTTTCTTTTTTTTTTTTCTTCTTCTTAGGCTTGAGGGTTCTGTTTTAAGAAAGAAATTTTTTCTTTTAAGGCTCAAAGTTGGGTAAGCAAAGGATATTATCATTGGGTTGGCTTTTTGGCTTAGTGGGTTTATAGAAATAAACTGCCCTGATCCTTTCCATGTATCCTTGACCTGTGCAATAATATGAGACTCAAACAAAATCAATTTCTATGAAACAATGAAGATTTATAATCTATGTATGTGTTTCACTCATTCACACAAAATGTGTATGTCTTGATTTCAAACAACTTCATGTTATTCCAAGTTAAAATCCACTTTTGATTGTGCAATGTATCAGATTTTACTGACAATGAGTGCAACCACATGATCTTACTATGAATTAAAGGTTTTCAAAAAACCTTTTTCTTTCTAGTTTCTTAAAATGTAAGCTTCATTTTTCAAAAACCACCACATGTCAGAAATTCCTTTACACATATCCTTTTGAAACCTGGAAATCAATCTCTAAGCCTTAACCCAAAATGTGTTTATAACATAACACAAAAGGTTCATTTTACTCAACACCAAAACAATTCCAAGTTCCAAATAGAAATTCAACCAAAACAAATCCAAAACATAATTCAAACCAAACATAAGTAGTGGTAAATAAAGTACTGAAATTAAATAGCTAAAATATTTAAAGCATGTAAAATGAACTCAGTAAGGTGGCTGATCAAGTCTTCAGGCGATTCCATGAAATCATCCTCAACTTCTGCTCTTCTTGCATCTCTAGTATCACCTTGAACATGAGTATCAACTCCATCATGTGCTCCATCTCGAAATTGGTTGTGGTTGATAAAGTGTTACAATATGATGAATGTGTTGAATGCCACAAAGGATTTTTTTTAGTTAATTTATGGAGAAAAATTAGTCTTCATATGTTTCACCAAAAGAGTGTGCAAATTGAGAACATACAAAAGGAAAATCAAGGGATGAGGAATAGATGATTTTGAATTGTGATTTTGATTGAGGAGTAATGTTATTGAAGGAAAAAAGTTTTCTTTTATGAAGGTGAATGTTGTGTATTCAAAGGAAGAAGATGAAACACAAACTAGGTCTCACTTAGAATGTGTGTAATTTTCTAATTTTTGTTTTCAATTATATATTTACTCATGTGCAATTATATTGTGAATATTTGTGCAACATTGGTTCATGGAATTATCATAGTTTTTGAAGAAAATGTTGCAAGTTCATGAACTCTGAAATTGAACAAAGTATTGAAATAGATACTAATTTGTGCCGTGAGGTTCATGAATTAATTTGCAGATGCCACCAAAGAAAAGCAAGGCTCCAGCACCAAAGAAAAGTACTCATGCCAACCCTACTCCAAGGAAAAGAAAGGAAGGCCCTTCTTCTTCACACCATATTGATGATGACATTGAAGATGGATTTAGGAGAGACAGATTCCGAACAACAAAAGCATTTGATAAGTTCTTGGTAATTGAAACTAGTAAGCTATTGGCCGAAAGAAAAGTGAATTTAAAGCTAGGAGATGGAGTTGGAGATGATTTTATGGCTGAATTAGAAAGGAGGAATTGGATAAAACTAGCTAATCCACCAGAGAAAATCAATGCTCAAATTGTCAAAGAGTTTTATGCTAATGCATCTTCCGGAGACAGTTCCCAATCTGAAAGGGAAACCTGGGTAAGAGGAAAGATAGTTTTGTTTGGCAGAGACACCATCAATATGTACCTTGGTGAACCCCTACCGGAATACAGTGAAAATCAGCTAGACAGGTACAATCGGTACTTAAAAAGTAATCGGTTTGATAAAGATGACGTGGCAAGGGATCTATGCATCGCAGGTCACACTTATCAAGATGAACCAGGAAAACCAAAGGCATTCCTAAGGCCGTCACTGAAAACACTTACACAGATATGGCTCATATTTCTATGCTCCAATGTTTACCCAACTATGCATACGTCAGATCTTAAATTGAAGAAATCTTACTTGATTTGGAGCATTATGGTTAAGCATCTGGAAGTTGACATAGCACAGATTATTTCAGATAACATATTGAGTGTTGTCAAA
The DNA here is from genome assembly GCA_963573325.1 of Astragalus glycyphyllos. Lineage (NCBI taxonomy): Eukaryota > Viridiplantae > Streptophyta > Magnoliopsida > Fabales > Fabaceae > Astragalus > Astragalus glycyphyllos. The sequence continues at coordinate 81,942,573 of OY754307.1, read as the reverse complement.
TCTGAAAATCCAAGAGTTTTACCATATCCAGCACTCATTACAGATTTGTGTGAGTTTCAAAGAGTTCAGATACCGACCCACCCCATCTCAGTTCTCAATCCTCCACTCAATGCTAGTTACATCAAGAAAAATTGTGTAAACCCTTTGGAGAACATGCAGGGGCCGGTCAATAGGCCAAGACCACCACCACCAGAACCTAACCCACAAGAGCAACAATATCAGATGTTGATGAACCTGCTGAATGAACAAAGACAAATGATGATAGCCAACCAAGCAACACAACAAAGACATGACCAAAAGTTGGATGCCACTTACAGGGCTCTTTCATCTTTAAATGATTCTTTTTACAGGTTCTCTCTTCACCATGGTGGGGAAAATTCATTTCAATGTCCTACACCAACTCAGTTTGCTGCACAAGTAGCATGGCCCGAGGACGGTCCTATGTCCCAGGAGGGGGAGGAAGCAACACATGATGGAGCACATGATGGAGTTGATACTCATGTTCAAGGTGATACTAGAGATGCAAGAAGAGCAGAAGTTGAGGATGATTTCATGGAATAGCCTGAAGACTTGATCAGCCACCTTACTGAGTTCATTTTACATGCTTTAAATATTTTAGCTATTTAATTTCAGTACTTTATTTACCACTACTTATGTTTGGTTTGAATTATGTTTTGGATTTGTTTTGGTTGAATTTCTATTTGGAACTTGGAATTGTTTTGGTGTTGAGTAAAATGAACCTTTTGTGTTATGTTATAAACACATTTTGGGTTAAGGCTTAGAGATTGATTTCCAGGTTTCAAAAGGATATGTGTAAAGGAATTTCTGACATGTGGTGGTTTTTGAAAAATGAAGCTTACATTTTAAGAAACTAAAAAGAAAAAGGTTTTTTGAAAACCTTTAATTCATAGTAAGATCATGTGGTTGCACTCATTGTCAGTAAAATCTGATACATTGCACAATCAAAAGTGGATTTTAACTTGGAATAACATGAAGTTGTTTGAAATCAAGACATACACATTTTGTGTGAATGAGTGAAACACATACACAGATTATAAATCTTCATTGTTTCATAGAAATTGATTTTGTTTGAGTCTCATATTATTGCACAGGTCAAGGATACATGGAAAGGATCAGGGCAGTTTATTTCTATAAACCCACTAAGCCAAAAAGCCAACCCAATGATAATATCCTTTGCTTACCCAACTTTGAGCCTTAAAAGAAAAAATTTCTTTCTTAAAACAGAACCCTCAAGCCTAAGAAGAAAAAAAATCCTTTGTGGCATTTAACACATTCATCATATTGTAACACTTTATCAACCACAACCAAGAACTTTGAATATGGAAATCAACGACCATACACGGGTATAGAAATTAACATGGAATTTCAAGATGCAATCAAAATGCACTCTTTAAATCACCCTTTTTACATGGAAGTCATTCATTACAAATTGATTCTTAGGGATTTCAAAAGTTATGAATAACAACCAAAGCCTATTTTTAGGGATTTCCAAGAGCATGTAAATCTTTCATATTGCACATTTTTAGGGATTTCGAATTATAACAACAACAACAACCTAGAACATGCAATTCTTCCATTCATGGCAAACTGAACCTTCTCTATAAATTTCGAAATTAGGGTTTTGGGATTTTGGGATTTCAATTGTTGAACAAATTTGTTATATAAACTATCCCTAAATCAACAACAACAAAAAGAATCAAGATCAAATAAAGGATTAGAAAGAAATTTACTTGATTTGTGACTTGAATGAAGAAATTAGTTGTTGCAAGAGTGAGAGAGAAGAAAACGTTGGAAGGAGAAGAAAGTGAGAGAGAAGAAAAAGCGTAGAAGAAAAACGTGAAAAGGGGCTGATTCTTTCTCTCTCTCTCTCTTTTTTTTTTTTTAAAACGTTAATATATGGCTAAGCCAAAATGGTTCGGGTTGAGCTAAAACAAGTCAGAAACAAATCCAATATTTGGCTAAGCCCTCTCAGATTCGGCTCAGCCCAATTTGACAGCAAAAAATTTTAAAATTTTTCTGCATAATTTGGCTTGGCTCGCTCAAGTTTGGCTCAGCCTAATTTGACAGCAAAATTTTCAAAAATTTGTCTGCATAATTTAGCTTAGCCTATTCAGGTTTGGCTCAGCTATATCAAGTCAGAATGCTTCTTGAAACATTTTCTTTTCATTTCCCACCTTTCATTGACTCACCTTAACTCAAAATATTTTATTTTCACATGCTTTAAATCACAAACAAACACAACTACAAATCAACTCAAATAAAACGAACGAAACACACATCTATAAGATAATTAAAATTGCAAGAGAAAAGGTTAGAAAATTGGGTTGCCTACCAATAAGCGCTTCTTTTACGTCACTAGCTTGACGCCTGTACCACTTATCAAGGTGGCCAAAATGACACAGATAACACATCATCCAACTTCTTTAACTTGTTAGGGAGGAACTCCATGAATTTGAGATATAGATGATGTGGCTTCCATTTTTCCTCTAGATGAACTTTGGTGAACAAGGCACAAATGAAATCTACAACTCTATCAATCTCATCATTGTCCTCCTTCTCCCTCTTTTGTTTGTTTTCCTTTTGTTTTTCCACTAATTCTTCTTTTTCTTTCTCATCCTCCTCAACAACATTCTTGGCTATCAGAGGCCGTGCTTGGTGGAACATTTCATGACCTTTAGTTTCCACCACAATGGTTTCCCCATGTGTGCTCTTACCAATCACTTCATCACATATGATGCACATAGAATCCTCATGTTCCTTGCGACTGGTTTGAGTGTTTGCAGAGAAATTTCCTCCTTGTAGATCAGCCAATTTCATAGATATTTCTCCAAGATGAAAAGTCATATTTCGAACTGAATTATTAATACTTTCCTGGGTAGAAATGGAAACCTGCATAAGCTCAATCATAGAATCCTCCAATCTTGAGAATGAGGAAACCTTTGTATCCATTGACTCTGCATTAGAATACTGCATGTATTGCATCAGAGATTGTTGATAAGGAGGTTCCCAAAAACTTTTCCATTGATTTTGTTCCCATTCTTGGGCATAGTGATAGTTGTTGTAACCATAATCAACCATGGTTTCCTATTTTGGAGAATCAGAAAAAGAACTAGCTAACAAGAGGAATATCTTTGACTAGCAAGAGGGGTTAGTATAAAAACAAAGATTATGTACATAAAAGTATATATACAAATTCACTAAGAGCATAAGATGTCGCGATGCTACTAATATTAACTCAAATCCCCGGCAACGGCGCCAAATTTTGGTAAGACTTTTACGTGAATTTTGTCTTACAGTCGTCCTAATACAGTGTATCGTATCAGGGTCGTATCCACAGAGATTTGGTAATATTAATAAGCCGTTCAACTATTCTTATGCTAAAGTGAAGTGTAAAGAGAAAGTGGTTGTTGTTTGCATAAAAACAGAAATTTGGAATGTAAAAGGGTTGTGATTCAAATACTTAAAAGCATTGGGATTAGATTTCATCAACTCTACCTAGAGGTGTGTAAATAATCCTTCATTAATCCTATATAAATCCTAGTATTGATTTATCTTACCATGTCATCCTACAATGTTAATTCCTTAATCAAAGTAGAAAAGATCTATTGAATTAGGCAAATGATGATCCCTCACTCACTTGAATAAACAAAAGCATTAAGATTGGGTAAACAAGACTATAGAATCAACTCTATTCCTAGATGTTAAATTATATAGGTGACTTCAACTAGTTCAAACACAATAGATAGTTTTCCAACAAGATATCATGTCTCAAATCATTCAATAGGTGATCAAGCTATCAAAAGCATTAAGTATAAGATGAAATCACTAAATCAACACATAGATTCAATATAAAATAACTCAAGATCAGTTTACATACATAGATAATAGAGTTGATTACATCTAATCCCAATAAAAGAGGTTTAACTATCCATTTCCATGGAAGCTTTACAAAGATTCAAGAGTAGGAATTGAAGAACAATCAAAGTTACCACTTTTCCAAGCTTCCCTATGATGAATCTTCACTTCTTTCTTGTCTTCCTTCGTGCCCTTGTGTTATCCTCCTCTTTTGATTTCAGAATCCCAAAAAAAAACTGAAGAGAAGCCTTTATAGCTGTTTTAAAAAGAGTAAGTCGGCTAACGTTGGCTTAGCCACATAGCTTCTGGCTAAGCCAAACCGTGTATTTGAAGATTACCCTGTCTTGAAGAAAGCTGTTCTGGCTTAGCCAAATCCTGAAAGGCTTAGCCCATTTCGTAGCAACATTCTGTCTCTATTTAGCTCAGCCAGAACACGTTTGGCTTAGCCAGATTTCCCAGTATTTACTTCTTCCTCTATGCATCAATGTGGCTTAGCCATAGTACATTTGGCTTAGCTAGAGTGCCCAGAAATTCCTCTTTCTCTTCATTCTTCATTCTTCAATCTTTTGCTTGAACTCTTTATCAAATCTTCATCTTTATTTCTTTCATCTGTTTCAAGCTACACAAAGGGATTAAAATGTACAAAAACTCACAATCACATATATCACCTACTTAAATAAAAACTAAATGAAACTAACACTTTTGGGGGTTAAATAATAGCAAATTCATTTCAATAAATTCAATAAGTTCCATTGATTTCAAACCAAATTCAAGTATATTTGGCACTTATCAACAGCACAGTTGGTGTATTGAATGGAATCCCCAGTTCTGTGAGCAGAGACTGAATCCACAAGACCTCAGCATGGCAAGTGCTAGACTTCTGTATTCAGCTTCTGTGCTGGACCTTGCTACAATTGGTTGCTTTTTCGCCCACCAGGAAACAAGATTGTCACTAAGGAATATGCAGGCACCTGATGTAGAGCGCCTGTCATCAGAGTCAGAGCCCCAGTCTGCATCACAGTAGGCTACAAGTGGCAGAGTTGTGTGAGGGCAAGGACTGAGTTGAATACCCCATGTGATAGTACCTTTGAGATATCTAAGTATCCTCTTTACTGCCAACCAGTGTGTTTCAAGTGGAGATGCCGTAAATTGACACACTTTGTTGACTGCAAAGGTAATGTCTGGTCTTGTGATGGTGGCATACTGTAAAGCACCAACCACAGACCTGTACTCAGTGGGATCAGACAGAGAAGAAGAGCCAGTTTTGGTAAGTTTGCAACTGGGAACCATAGGGGTTGGCAGAGGTTTGGCAGTGAGCATATTGGTCTTGGAGAGAAGATCTCTAATATATTTGCTTTGGGTGAGATACAAAGATCCATTTGGTTGAGGTTTGACCTCAATTCCCAAGAAGTAATCAAGTGAACCTAGATCTTTCAAAGAGAAAACAGAGTTGAGATTTTGAATAATTGAGTGAATGACTTGCTTGTTATTTCCAGTAACAATAATGTCATCCACGTAGACTAGCATGTAAATGTGAGTCTTGCCTTTGGTGTACACAAATAAAGAAGGATCACACTTACTTGATACAAAACCAGATTGAAGTAGAGTAGATTTTAACTTGTCAAACCATGCCCTTAGGGCTTGCTTGAGCCCGTAAATAGCCTTGTGTAGTTTACAAACTAGATTAGGGTTGGATGATACAAAACCAGGTGGTTGAACCATATAGACTTCTTCCTCAAGTAAGCCATTGAGGAAGGCATTGTTTACATCCAGCTGTTGTAATGGCCAGCCTCTAGACAGAGCTATGGACAAGACGGTTCTAATAGTCACAGGTTTGATCACAGGGGCAAAAGTTTCAGTATAGTCAGTACCAAACTTTTGATGAAAGCCCTTGGCCACCAAACGGGCTTTGTACTTGTTAACAGATCCATCAGGGTTTTCCTTAATACGAAATACCCATTTGCAACCTATTGGGGTTCTGTTTGGGGGAAGTTCAACAAGTTTCCAAGTTTGGTTGTTCATGAGGGCATTGTACTCATCTTGCATAGCTGCCAACCAAGTAGGGCTTGACAGTGCTTGTTTGGTGGTGGTAGGCTCTGCATGAGTGAGCAGGAGTGTTGGATGGATTTTAGGACAAACAATTCCTGATTTGGACCTAGTTTGCATTGGGTGAGTATTCAGGTTTGGCAAGGGGTCTGGTGTGGCAGTTTCTGGTGTAGTAGTGTTAGCTGATGTAGCAGTTTCTGGTGTAGTAGAGTGCACTGACAGAGCAGTGTGATTCTGTGTTGCAGAGCCTACTGGTGAAGCAGTAGTTGCTGGTGCAGCAGAGATTGTAGTGTGTAAGGAAGTTGGGCGAGGTGGAGAGAGAGTTGTGACTAGAGGAATTGAGTTGTTAATGACGCTGGCAGGTGATGTTGCAGAAGCAGTAGATGAGTGCCACTCAGTGTAGGGAAATTTTTTCTCATTGAAGACCACATCTTTGGAGATGTAGAGACGCCCATCAGGAGCCAAGCACTTGTATCCCTTGTGTGCTGGTGAGTAGCCCAGAAAAACACACTCCTTGGATCTAAATTGCAGCTTGTGCTTATTGTAAGGAGTTAACAGTGGAAAGCATGCACAACCAAACACTCTAAGTGCTTGATAATCTGGTTTTGAGTTAAACAACTTGACATAGGGGATCTCAAAGTTGAGTGAGGCAGTGGGTAGCCTGTTGATGAGGAACACACTGGTGATAAAGGCGTGATCCCAGAACTTGAGAGGGAGCTTGGCTTGAGCAAGTAAAGTAAGGCCTAATTCCACAATATGCCTGTGTTTGCGCTCAATTACTCCATTCTGATGATGAGTATGAGGACAGATCAGTCTGTGCTCAATGCCCAGTTCCTGCAAAACAGTGGAGAATGGTCTAAATTCTCCACCCCAGTCTGATTGAACAGCCTTGATAGTGTAGGGAAATTGTTTCTCAACAAGTGCCTTGAAGTGTTGAAATGTGACTAAGGCATCTGACTTCTTCTTTAGAAGGTAGATCCAAGTAAATCTTGTGTATGCATCTACAAAGGACATATAATAAGTAAAGCCAGTGGAGGATTGAATGGGAGCTGGTCCCCACAAGTCAGTGTAAATAAGTGCCAGTGGTGAAGTGTACACTGTGGTTGAAGCATGTGATGGCAATTTGTGTGCCTTTCCCAAACAACAAGATGCACAAAAGTCAACTGAATCTTTATTAACACAAGGAATATTTGAATGTCTTAAGAGTGCTCTTTGGATAGCTGGACTTGGATGACCAAGTCTGTTATGCCAAGTGGAGAACGAATTGTCACAGGTGGAAGCAATATTAATAGATGGAGTAACACATATATCATTAGAACCAGAGGAAGGTTTCGCAGTGGCCTTGTGTTGTAATCCTGCAAATTCATAGAGACCATCTGCACCAGTGAAACCTTCAAGCATGACCTCCCTGGTGTCCTGTGATTTAACCAGACAGTAATCAGGCCAAAATTCAAAGAAAGCATTGTTATCTCTGCCAAACCTACTAACACTCAGCAAATTCTTGGTAATATTTGGCACATGCAGTAGGTTTTTCAGGATAAAATCCTTTTTAGGATCAATAGGTGACTGATAAACAGAGTTACCAACAGAGGCTACTTTCACACCTTGACCATTTCCAACAAAGATCTGATCAGGGTCCTCAAATGGAGACAATTGCTGAATTTGTTGTGAACTGAGAGTCACATGATGAGAAGCAGCAGTATCTCCATAGTAATTAGCAGTAGGAGGTGCAACAGAGGGGACAGCAGCAGTAAGATATGCCTGAGGACGTGCTTGTGACATCACAGGTGTGGTAGGTGCAAGTTGTGCCATAGCAGGTGCAGCATAAGGTACATATGGTTGCATATATGGCATTGGAACAGGTCTAGCATTCAACATTTGGTTCCATATGTAATCATGCCACGGTGTGGTAGGGTAAGGTGCCTGTGCTGAGCGTGGTGGTGCCAATTGTGGTGTGTATGGTTGAGCATAATTTGCAGTTTGTGGTGTGGAGTATGCAGAATTAGGAATACCTTGAGATGCCTGAGGCACGTAGTCGCGTTTGAAACGATGGAAGCAATTGAAGGCATCATGTCCAACCTTGAGGCACACTTGGCATTGAACATTGCTGCGACCACCACGCCCTCGGCCACGGCCACCACGAGCGCCTCCGCGTGTTCCACGATTACCAGGATTCGCAGAGTCGCGAGCAACTTCAAATTGTGACTCTTGCAATTGAGAGGAATCATCTTGCGAAGGTTGAGAGCGCTTCGTTTCCCCAAACGCAGTTATCATGTTCACCGAAGGTAATGAGGATTTGCGAAATCGCTCCATGCGCGCTTCATGACCTAGCAACAACGTTTCAACTTCCTCAATCGACGGTTGCCTCGCATTGCCACAGATCAGTGAGATTGAAGATTCAAAATCTTGAGGAAGTCCTTCGATGATGATATCTAGGAGTTCGCGTGATGAGACAGGTTCTCCTATGGCTTTGAGCGAATCAACCAGAGATTGAATTTTCTGAAGAAATTGCGACACTGATTTTCCTTCAAGAGTTGTAGAGCGAAGTTCTGAGCGGAGTTGGCGCGATTTCGCCTGAGTGTGAACTTGGAAGTAGGCATGAACCTTATCCCAGAGCTGGTGTGCGTGCTTGGAGCCAATGACTCTCGTGAGCATTTCACGTGAAAGCGTCGATTGCAGCCATGCTAATAGCAATTGGTCTTGCTGTTCCCACTTCTTGTATGCAGGATTGACGGTGGAGGTTGTAGCATCAGCGACAGAGAGAAATTCCAGAGGAATTGTAGGATTAACTAGAAAATGGTGAAGTTGGTGAGCTTTGATGACAGGCTCAACCTGTTGGCACCATAGCAGATAGTTCTGAGAGTCTAATTTTTCCGAAATCGACGCAAACGTTTTCGTGTTTGCGGAAATTAGTTCAAGATTCGCCGGAGCGCCGTCGCCGGAGGCAGCGGAGGAGTTTTCGGTCCCGTCACCGGCCGATGATACCATGATAAATTCTGTTTGATTGATATTTGTGAGAGAGAGATTGTTTGAATCTAACTGAATCTTGTTAGATTCATTTCTGAATTCAATGAATTATTTTTCCACACATTACACAAATGAGCTCAGCACCTTATATATGCGGTTACTGAGACTTTCTAAAGTCAGACTCAATTGACTTGAGCAAAGACAAAACTGTCCTTTTCAATTTTACAATATTCCTATCCTGCCCTTCTATATACTTGTAACAAAAGTGTTCCTATACTTGATCTATTCTCTAACATGGAGGACAACATACATTCCATGGTTTGATTTTAAATTATGATCATTTCTTCAGTACCTGTTTCTTGCTGGTTTTATTTTGCAATGTTCTGGTGGATTAAATCTCTCTTACATTTGTACTTTGTTAATGTTTTTAGATGAGGACTCTGTTGCTATTGTGTGCAACTTCATTTTATGTTCATGTTACTTGTATTCAACAAGAATTATCCAAAAGCAACATTTTAAATAACAAAACAAAGTGCAATATCCGGTCATTAAAAATAGAAGATATGGAATAATATATTTTCATATCATCATATGTTATCTCTTTTTTAAAAAATAAAAATAAATAAATTCACTTCTTCTTTATGGGGCTTAAACGTTATATTGTATTTTTATTTCTAACATTAGTTCAGTGACATTAATAGCTTACATATAAGTAATCTGATTTCTAGTATAGGCTTAAAAGCATCGCCAACTTCCATTCTCTCAAGAATTTCATTGGAAAATTAGTACATATGAAAAAATTGCATGTTGTAAATGACTGATTGAATTCAGTTATTTGATATGGATGCATGTTGAGTTTCAAGTTTATGTTGTGTTTGAACATGTTAAATTGTATATGTGTGGTGAATTAAAACTAGCAAAGTAAAATCGAATATGCGAACTGTTTGTTAGGTTTTGCTAGTTTGTTTTGCCGGACCTTCGCGTTCGTTGTTCGAGTTCGTCCTGGTTCGAGTGTTGGTTCGCATTCGTTGGAGTTCATTGTTGCTTCCACTTGTTCAGGTACTTTTGTTGTTTTCTTGTATTTATTATATGAAGAATGACAATATGGAAGACATCAAAGTCTCTGATACAAGTCTTTGATGCAACCCCGCTTGTATTAGAGATGGATGACCACATTTTTGGGATTTCCGGTCAAATACTGATAATCTCACGTCAGGATATCGATGATTTATGTAAAATGAGGTGGGCAACCCGTACTTGTATTAGAGCATATGCCAAGTACGTATGTAATTTATTATTTGACATCATTGAATTTATTTTATTATATCGTTAATTTAATTTGTGTGTATATATATATATATATCTAATTATAGGTGCTTGTACGAGAACATTTTGGTCCCTTCGGAACAAACACAGATTTGTGTTCTTGTGTCCGGATAATACACACCTCCGTGAAGTGTCGGACGAACTGTGTAATTATGAGGCGCTTACAGGAACGAGGTTACAAATTATATCACTCGACGCTTATGGGAAGCTCAAAATACAGGCGTCGATACCATGTTTTTGGCACTGTGTCTCTTAGGGTGAGAGATTTAATCCATTCTTATATAACATGCACTTTTTAAATACTAGTCAATTACTTATTCAAAATTTTATTTTGTTGGGAACATTGAATTTTGCTTGCAATAAATCCTAAGACAGATACGGTGTACTACATTGATTCTGTGCATGGTCATTTCAACACTCACCCCGAGTTGGTCGCGATATTTAATAGGTGTGTGTATTTCGATCCCTCTGCATATTTCTCTGTTTTACTTATATATGTATGTACTTTTAATAATATAGTTATATCCAACTGTTTTCAGTTGTTTGAAGGAATATTGGGGATTAGAACAATCAAATACCAAATGGGTACCAATAGAGGTAAGTTTGTAATCAATGTTCTTATATATTTATTTACATTATTGTTGTCAAAAAAATGTATTAAATTAAATTTAACAATTAACTAATATTTTGTTTTGTAGTGTCCAAAACAACCCAATAACAATGATTGTGGGTATTACGTAATGAAATTTATGAAGGAAATTATTACCCACAATCAAATGGTTATCCCCAGACAGGTATCTATTTAGAACTCTTTTTTATTTTGATATAATAATAGTTAATTTCATTTAACCATTTCAATTCTAATTTTATTTATTTATATAATTTCAGTATTTTCCCAATTGTCGGTGGAAGACATACTCTGCTGCACAACTTGATGAGCTTAGGGGAGAGTGGTGCCGTTTTGTCTCCCAATTTTTTTGATTTTGTATAGATTGTAATGTTGTAAGTTGTTAGAGTTTGATTTGGACACATGCATATGAATTAGTTCATGCATAAGTTGCTAGCTTGTTTTAATTTGGATACATATTGTTAGAGAGTTTGATTTGGATACATATGAATTGGTTAATATTGTAAGTTGCTAAGTTTTGGATACATAATAACTTGTTAGCTAGTTTGTTTTGGTTCTTGTTGAGTACATATTGGTGCATTTGGATATATAACTAGTTATATATATATATATATATATATATATATATATATATATATATATATATATATGTTGTTAGTTATATAGTGGATTGGATCGTATTGTATTGGCTGTATATGACCAGGAAAATATCAAATGTAAAAATGAAAATAAACAAAAACAGAAAAAAAAATTATACAATGGGCAGCGCTTCTCCCTGCAAACGCTGCCCATTGTGTTAGCGCATTTTGGGAATGAGCATCGCTTTATAATAGGAAGCGCTGCCCATTCCAAAAATGCGCTGACATGATAAGCAGCGCTTTGCCCAGGAGCGCTGCCCATAACTACCAATGAGCAGCGCTTCTTAAACGCTGCCCATTGTGGAGGTGGAATCAGCAGCGCCAAGTTTAGCAGCGCTCAGAAACGCTGCCCATGGCCAAAAAAAAGCGTTGCCCATCCCCAAATCTGTTGTAGTGTTATATTTATTTTTTAAATGGTATTTTTTTCAACTAAATGGTAAAAAACATATAAATCGAGAATTAAATTTCACAATTAGTACTACTCTGGACTTATTTATAAGAATAAAAAATGCAAGATAAACAACAGTGGTAATTTAATGAATCTAAAACTACATTTTTTGCTTATAAACAGATCCATAGTTAGAAAGGGGATCAATATCAAACATTAATAGGAGACACACTATAGGAATTTTCATTGGGGATTAATACCGTTCATTTGTTTTTTTTTGAAGCAAAATACTGTTCATTTGTTATTGATTAAAAATAAGTAATTTTGATGTTAAATAAAAGAGCTCATTTGTTACAGTTTATTTAGTAAAAATGAATTTTTTTTTCATAAAAGTAATTAATTTTAGAATTTTTATAACTTTGTTACAACTTTTCAAAACAACCAAAATATAAAAATAATCACAAAAATGATTAAGAACCCATTTGTTAAAGGTTTTTAAATGATATTCATTTTTTTATATAAAAATAAGCTATTTTAAAAGTTTTTCATATATGTTTGTTACAATATTTTAAAAAAAAAAGAGAGAATCTAAAAACTAATTAAAACGGAAAGCTGTTCTGAGTAGCTTCTCATAAAAATTATTTTTCATCGAAAGAATTTTTTTAAAATAGTGATTTTCATTATATTATTACACAAACACAAACAACTTTTTCTATTCTTAAAAATCTCTAAAAACTAATCTCTAAATCATTTAACATCATAATCATTTGTTTTTTAATCTCTAGACATTAGCGACGGATTTGGGTCAGTTTGTAAGGGAAAAAACCCTCGCTAATGACCAATTTTTTTTGTAGTGTTTGAGTAGCTTATCATAAATATCATTTTTCATTAAATGATTCTTTTAAAAAAGTGATTATCGTTATGTCTCACAAACACAAAACAATTTCTGTTTGTTATATCAAAATCGATTATTTTTTAGTGCCCATTTGTTATAGTCTTTTGGACAAATAGTCACTTTTAAAAGTATTCTATCTATTTGTTACAAAATTTAAAAAAAAAATCCGAATCTGAAAATAATTTAAAAACTGCTTAAATGAGAATCTGTTTGAGTAGCTTCTTATAGAAATCATTTTTTTAAAAAGGGATTTTCATTATACTACACTAACATAAAAAAAACTTCTACTTTTTTGAAAATCTCTAAAAACAAATCTATAAATTATTTAACACCGAAATTACTTATTTTTTAATCTTTAACAAACGGACCCATAATCAGTAAGAAAAGTGGAAGTTGTTTTGTGTTTCTATAACATAGTTAAAATTACTATTTCAAAAAGTCATTTTATTTTATGAAAAATGATTTTTATGATAAGTCATTCAAAAAATATTTTCATTTAAAGCAGCTTTTAAGTAAATTTGGAATTCTAGATAATTTTAAAAGAAAACATATAACAGACGGATAGAAAACTGTGAAACAACTTATTTTTATATAAAAAAGTTACATTTGGAAACGAAGTAGTAACAAATGTGTGATGTAGGACTTATCTATAGCGTATCCTTATGGATTTAAACAATGGACAGTAAAGTTAGGAAAAGTTAGATGGTGATTGGTTTAGTGGATCGATTTCTGGAAAATTGTCTTGATTAAAATCTTATATGGAAGACACAAACAGTTCTAGATTGGACACTCTACAACAACACTGTCATGAAGGAAATTAGCTTAATCTTTCAAATAAGCTAAAATCATGTTGATGATATTTCATGCGCCATGTGAAAATGTATGTCCTATGTGTAATACTGGCATGGAAAATGAAGTCCAACCGATTGTACAATATAATTTGAATTTTCGGGACTATGGAAGCAAAATAGTTCTGAAAATTCAAATTATGTTGTACAATTGGTTGGTTGGCAATGGTAATGTAGGTTTTATGGAAGCGGAGGAACGACAAAGTTTAGGAAGGTATTACGAAACCAGCCATGATTTTGCTGCAGCTAACGCTAGATCACCTTCATGCTTGGGAAATTGCTAGAAAACAACCAAGCCAAAGCACGGAGGACCACGAGACCAAGCGCAAAGACCAACGTGTTTGGAAGAAACTGGATGCACGTATGCTTAAATGTAATGTAGATGCTGCGTTATTTGAGCTAGAAAACAAGTATGTCATAGGCATGTAAGGGATGAAAATTGTAGTTTCACGGAAGGCAAGACTAAGTGGTTTGTAGGAGCGCCAGATCCTCCGGAAGCAGAGGCAACGGGGCTGTAGCAAGCATTGAACATGGTTGAAGGATTTGGGCTTAGAGTCAGTAACTATCTCAGTGGTTAATGGAGTAATCAAAGCAACATCCAACAATTCAGACTTTAGAGTCATTTGACCAAAAAAAAGACTTTGGAGTCATTAATTATTTCCTTCTAATAATTTTTTTTCTCCTTACTCATGCTATAGGATTTGCTATATTCTGGGGCAAGCAAATTTTGTTGCTCATACTCTTGCAAAAAATCAAGACTTTATGTTAGCTCCCATGTTCATTATCTTACTCCAATTTGTGTTACAAATATTATTATTATTATTATTATTAGTGAAATGATATGAGGTTGTTTTGGTAAAAAAAGATCCCTGTTCTATTTCTATCCTAATTAATTCTCGTTTGTAGAAGTTAATATATAGTTTTATAAAATGGGCCTACTTTATAACTGGGATGTTAATATTAAGTGAAAGATAAGAGAGCCTGGTTAATTAACTTAAACATGCATGCGTAACTTTGAAAAAACAAAAACATTATTCAACTAAATTTGATATGAAGCAAGGGAATATTTATATTTGATAGAAGATATGATAGATAAAGATAGATTTTAAAAAGAGAGCAGAAAGAGGTCTCCTTTTTATAAAGAAAGAAAAGATAGCAATAAAATAGAATCTATTCTACAGAATAATTTGTCATGCTTCAACTTGGAGTACTATCCTTCACCAACAATATGTGTTCCATATCGAAAAGAAAGAACAATAATTGAATGGTAAAGCTGAGTCGGTGGAGATCCACACATACCACACGGGATTTATGCACCTCTGGTCCGGCACTTAAATCTGTCTATCCATCAATTAACTGTAAATCAAAGGACCCATGCATATTTGATCTGTGTAATGTGTGCTTTGGAGATTAATTAAGAACATTTCCATATCTTTAATATACATATTATCAAGGGAAGATGAATTATCAAACATATATAGGTGCTGGTGCACATATACTCTTCCTGTAATTTACGTAGCTAACTTTTAAAGTCTAAGAAGTTGGCTATGAAAAACCCTAAGAAACTAGCCAGAAATGAATGACGACAAGCAAACAGATTCCTATGATAAATACATTATATATACTCTACTATACAGACTTGCACATGATCAACTACTGAAAGCCTGAAACTCATCATGTGTAATTTAGATCCAATGATATATGGGTAAACACTAAACAGCCAAAAATAGAAAAATAAATGATTGGACACTGAAACTGAAAACAAGCATGATAGCCAAAATAGCTAGAACTGAAAGACAAATTAATGATGAGTGCCTTTTCAGCTACTTCTGTTGAAGATGCAAAGTCAAATCCATTCATCATTATACTACAGGGATCCACTCCACCAGTGAATCAAGAAGACAAATTAATCATTATGATGACTTACTTACCTACCCCGGAGAGATGATACCTGAACCTTAGAAAGAGGAGAAGAAGAGGTATGTATTTGTAGTATTTGGTTTAGATTAATTAGATGTAAGCTGTACTTGAGGGGAATGAAGCCTGGTCCGAGGAGACATATATAACTAATTTCTACTCACAAACACAATCTGATAAACAAACTTTTCTGAAAGGTAGTGGTAGTGTCATCTTCATCTCCTTGGACCAGGTAGCATTCCCCACAAATCCATCCTCTTCTCATCATAGCTATGAATCTATATACGATCTCAAATCAGTTTCTGCAGTTAGTTAAAACTGGTGTTTTAGCTAGGTTTGATCATTCTTCATGAATCTGATCTCAAAGGGCAAGGAAGCAACAAATTCCTTATTGAAGAATGGGGTTTGCGGTATATGAGGAAATGGAATAATGATGAAGATAATGATTTGGTTTTAATAGAAAGTAAAAGCAACATCACAGAATGGGGTCGCGGTCGTGGTCCATTTCTGGAACACAGCTGTAGTTGTTGGGTGAGTGAGTGAGTGAGAGTTATTTAAAGCTACCTAGCTATTCCCTTCCCTTCCCTTATACGTGTCTCTTTCATTTATTTATCATTTCAGAGAGAGAGAAAGAGAGGGCAATGCAATGGAATGGACTCAGGAAGATCACACGCATGAAGCCATTTTTTCCGCTTGTTTTTTAGAATCACACACTTGGCGCTTGTATCATGTTTGGTCACGAGGGGAGTCTAAAAAGGAGAATATCTTTACATTGGGTCAAGAGCAAGCATATAAGTGGATTTGACCCAAAACTTTAAGGCGTTATGTGTATGAGTCCATACACTTGTATATTCACCTCAAGAAAATTGGCCATTACACCGAATCCGTCGGTAATGGCCTAAAAACCACTGATAATATATATCACTTTTCCAACAAATTTATTGACGGGTCGACCCCCTCGCTATTAGGCTGGTCGGAAACACGTATCAACGGTCATGGTAAATATTTGTCGGTAATTACTGGCAGCATTAACAGTTGGTAAACCGTGGGTAATTAGCGTGGAGCGTGATCCGTTGATAATTACTGACAGGCTTATTCGTCAAAAATCACAACACGTGTCATGATTATCAACAGCTAAATCTGTTAGTAATTAAATAGTGGATTACCCTCAACTCTGTCACCTCAACTACTCTCTGCGAAGGAGGAGGTCGATTAGCAGAAGCTTCGCTGGTGCTGATGTGATTGACTCCACTCTGAATATAAAGAGAAAAGAGCCCTGCACCATACAGGCGACCCTTATATTCCCTCCTACCGCCTTCTTCCAGTTATGCATCGCTAGTGTAGCCTCCTCGAGGGTAGGTGCAACAGGTTGTGAAGGGTCCCAGCTCCCCTAGGTCGCCTATATCATCATCTGATGAAACTCTTTCTGTTTTACCACAACAATATAGCATAATTGGTGTAAATTTTAACAAAACAACACAATATATAGTACAAATAATGTTGGATATTTACCAGTGCCTTCCTCGAGCACTTATTAAAAAAATCATAGGTTCCCTTCCTGACATATGTGGCCTTGTTCAGCTCATGATTAGGGAGTAAGTGCCCGAGCTTCTTAGCTTGTAAAATTTTTTAAAAAAAATACGTGTTTCACTGTTTCTAACCAATCGTCCTAACTAAAATAACACGTAGATTTGTAAAATAACTATATCAGTTTGGAAACTTGATTAATCGAGCCGCATTAGTGAAGCGAGCCACCCTTCCCAACATTTCTCCTTAACTGTGGCACATATGCGTGCAATCTATTACAAGAGAGTATGGATTGTTACTAGGTCATACACGTACAAACAAGTTCTTTTTTGCTAAACTAAAAGTATCCACTGCATGGATATGTAGAGACTAATCCCTCGAGGTACTCACTTTCATCTAAGGGGTTTACCCTTCCAACCATATTTTTTCCATACGCACCGGCCGGAGGCCCAAATATCTACCACTTGTGATGCACCATATTGATATACACAAACGAGCTCTAATATATATCACTTGTTGGATTGTTATATTTAATTTTATTTTTGCCTAAAACCTCAAGGTGATAGCTTAATAAATAGAGTAATGATGTTTGAACAGGTTTTGTTAGCTACAAATAGTCAAAAACCACTTTACAACACTAATTAACTAAGTTTTTTAGGCCATTAACTAACCTGCCTTTTCAATGTTTTTTAGGCCACCGACTAAAAACTTGGTTAATTGGCATGTTGGTTAATGGCCTAAAAAACTTAGTTACTTGGTGTTGTAAATTAATTTTTGGCTAAAAAAATATGTCCAATTAATATCATTTCTGATTTATTATTTAACGATAGGAACCTATCTCACACTTTGATACCAACATAACTCTTTTTTGTCAACATACCCAACATAACCTTTTTTTTTCACATAAAAAAAATTAGAATTAGAGTTTTTTTTACCCCCACCATACCCCTCTATACCCCCACAAAATTTATTATTTCCAGAATGCCCCACTAAATTTCTTCATACAGATTTATCTAATTTGAAGATAAATCCATTTTTGGTTTTTTCCAAAACGGATTTATCTTTAAATTAGATAAATCCATTTATTCACATAATTCGGTTTTTATATCCGTTTTTTAAAGACAAAACCGTTTTTTATATTTTTGCAAACCGGATTTACCTAAACAACACATAATTCCATTTTGTTAAATTTATAATAACAAACTTATTTACTTATTAGATAAATCCGTTATGCATTAGAAAATAACTTTTTTATTTAAATTTTTTTAAAAAGGTTATAAAAACACAGCTAAAAATCCGGTAAAGAGTCAAAATTAATATAAAAATTATAAAAACGTCACTAAAAATCTATGAAACCAAAATAAGATTATGCACAAAAATTTAGATTTTTTGGAGATTATGAAAAATTAAAAAAATTAATAAAAAATAGTAAACGATCGAATTTGGGATTTTGAGCCCCACAATCCCAATAAAAGTCTTTGCTTCGAGAGTCTTGATCCGTGATTTTTTTCTGATTTAATGGTTGTGGTTTCATTACAATCGGAGTAGGTTGCCCGATAACCAATTTTTTAGCCTAAATTATTCACGCGACGTACAACATCGTCACATGTTAATGAATATCTACACACAAGGAATCTAAAAGACGACCGATATTCATATCTATTTTTTTAAAAAAATTGTTTTAATTTTTTAACAGATTTATCACTTTTATTTATTAATTATTTTACAAAACGGATTTATCTATTTATTACATAAATCCATTTCGAAAAAAATTCAAAAGGGATTTATCTTTTAGTTAAATAAATCCGTTATGCATTTTTTTCTAAAACGGATTTATCTTTTAGTTAAATAAATCCGTTTTTGGTTTTTTACCCAAACGGATTTACCTCTTAATTTGGTAAATTCGTTAAAGACCAATTCAGAAAGGTATTTTTGGAATAAAAAAATTCTGAGGGTATAGAGTCATATTGTTATAAGAAAAAAACCTTAGAATTATAAGATTCCAGGTCCACGGACACTTTCAGTTTCGGCCATATCCAGAGAGGTTTAAAGGACCATAAAATATGGGCCTACTGTATTGTTGGCGCAGTCCAAATTAAGATAGCCTCAATGCTTGGTGTGGGTAGTAACCCATTGTTGCGTCAAGTAAGGAACTAGAGGTGGGAACTGGCCAGACTGCTTAACAGGGTCTACAGCCCATGCTCAGGCCAGACCAGGTTTTTTCTAAATAGATAAGGCCAAGGCTCTTTCTAAAGTCTATTTAACAAAAAAGGTCAAGTCACATGTCATCGAAAAAACCTTTTATGCCTACCAGGTAGGCCTATTTAAATAAATATAAATATTATTTTTAATCACTATTAATTTTATTAAATCAAATATTCTACTTTGAATGAAATCATTAATTTGTTAGTATTTTTTTGTTAATTTTAACATATTGACCTACATCAATTTTTGACATATTTAAAATTATTATTATAAAATAGAATTTAAATAGGATATCATTGACGTATTATCTATGGTTGGGATTAAAGTTTTGTTAGATCTCGAATTAGAACTTAATCTCATTGACGTATTAGCTTGTTAATTTGTTTATAAATGCTTACACCATTAAAAACTGGTAGGTTTTTGTAAAAAAAAAAAAAATGAATTAGATTTTTAAACAGGCTTTCGGGTCTTGTCAAGCTTTTCAAAAGGCAAGGTCGGGCCCTAAAAAATGGGCCTAATATATGAGTGATACTGATTGCAATATCAGAGTGATCCCAGGAGGGGTACCTGCGAAGCCACTCCGACGCTCAAGTCAGTATTAAGAATATATGAGTGATTTAGCAAGGAATGAGAATGTAATTAATTATGACAGTATGAGACAGTATTTATAAGAAATCGTGTCCGTCGTGAGCCGCCGGATTGATAGAGTGGATCTGAGTCATCCAAGTATGAGAGTCAAGAGTGGGCTTGTATATTGTGGATATGGATCAAAGTGATTGGGCTCATCCATGTCCAATTGCTGAATGGGCCTCTTGGCCTAGTCCAATCACAGGGTAAAAACAAATAGGGTTTTTTTTTTACCCCACCATCTTCCCATATACCCCCACAAGACTTTTTTTGACAAAAATACCCTTAAAAAAATTGGACACAATCATATATATCTCACCCTTAGATATATACGACTTTGAAAAATTTAAATCGTATATACGTAAATGTTATTAAATACGATTATATTTTAAAAAACAAATAGTATATACCCCCACCCAAAGGTATATACGATTTGTATTAATTTATTTAAAAACACCACTAAAAATCCGTTAAATAGTCAAAACTAATAAAAAAATTATAAAAACACCACTAAAAATCTAATAAAACCAAAATATGGCTATGCAATTTTTTTTAGATTTTTTGGAGACTATGAAAATTTTAAAAAATTAATAAAAAATAGTAAACGATAGAATTTGGAATTTTGAGGTGTATTGATCCTTGATTTTTTTTTCGGATTTAATGGTTGTGCTTTCATTACAATCGGAGTAAATTGCCTGAAAACAGATTTTTTTGCCTAAATTATTCGCTCGACGTATAACATCGTCACGTCACTACAAAAAAAAAAACGCTTATTTGCGAGGGACATTAGCGAGGGAATAACATTCCCTCGCTAAAACTGACTTTAGCGAGGGAATGTGATTCCCTCGCTAAAACTGACATTAGCGAGGGAATTAGCGAGGGAATTTGAAAATTTGACCGTTAGCGAGGGATTTAGCGAGGGAATTTGAAAAATTTCCGTCGCTAATTGTTTGGAGGGAAAATTCAGTCAAATTCACGCGAATCAAGGAAATTAGCGACGGAATTAGCGAGGGAATTAAAATCCCTCGCTAATTAAAGTGGTTTTTAGCAACGGAAAACAGTTCCCTCGCAAAATTTTTTAATTTTTTTTACTTAAATCTGTCACTCACTCACTCACTCACTCTTCTTTCTCACTCTTCTTCTCTCCTCTTCACCCTTCCTCTTCCCTTCCTCTACTCTCCACCATCACCACCACACAACCAACCAACCACCCTCACTCTTCTTCTCTCCTCTTCACCCTTCCCTTCCTCTTCCTCTACTCTATCTCTCTCACCTATAAACCCTAACCCACCACCACACAACAACAACCACCACCACACAACAACCACCACCACAAAACAACCACCACTCGCGACACCACCACCACCACCTTCTTTCCTCTTCCTCTCTTCTCTCTCTCTCTCTCTCTCTCTCTCTTACACAATTTCCACTTTCACTCTTCTTCTCTCCACCTTCTTCCACCACCACCACACCACCACCCACGAGACCACCACCACCACCACCTACGAATTTCTTTCCTCTTTCTCTCCACCTTTCACCACCACCACCACCACCACAACAACAACCACAATTAATAATATATTATAATAAAAAACTGATTTTAAAAATAACATAATAATAAATATAAAAAACGAACCATTTAAATTAAGACACGTGTCAGTCAGAATTTGAAAATTTGCACAAATTTTGAGGCAACATTAGCGAGGGAATTAGCGAGGGAAATGTCCCTCGCTAATTAGCGAGGGATTCAAATTCCCTCGCTAATTTCATTAGCGAGGAAGGTATTAGCGAGGGAACCGGTCCCTCGCTAATTCCCTCGCAAATGACCATTAGCGAGGGATTTTGGTCAGTTTGCGAGGGAAATTTCCCTCGCTAATCCCTGATTTTTTTGTAGTGCGTGTTAACGAACTACACTCGAAACAGAACCAAAAAACGGCCGATATTCATATTATTCATATCTAATTTATTTTTCTAAAAAAATATAATTTTAAGTTTTTAAATGATTTATTTATTTATTATTTGGGCTACAAAGTCGAATTTACACATTGGTGGGGGTACATCCAATTTTGTAATTTAACAAATCGTATATACCCCCACCTTAGATATATATGATTTTAATTTTTTTAAATTTTTAGGGGAAATTCGGATTTACCTATATCCGATTTCCTTTTTTTTTGAGCTGGGGATATGTTGGGGTTTTTTAAATTTTGTGAAGGGTATTTTGGTCTTTTCGTAGGGTACGTGGGGGTATTTTGGAAGATGGTGGGGGTACAAAAAAAAGGACCCAAAAACCTTGTACTACCAACATGATATGATATGGTACAAGTTGTAGATACTCAAGGTAAAAACAAATAACCTTGTACGTTTGTACCAACATGATATGGTACAAGTTGTAGATACTTAGGTCTTTTAACTATTTTGGCCATGAGTTCGATCCTGACCGATGCGTATGAAAAAACATTTGTTAGGAGAGGTCAACCCCTTAAATGAATCTCTGATACCTCAAAAGATTAGTCTCCATGGTCCTGATAGAGAATATATTGGTTTACCAAAAAAACAAATAACTAAAATTTAAAAATAGCAAAATACTTCCATATGATAGAAATTTATATTCAGAGTGGCCTTAGTATAGCTAGGACGAAAGATTTAATAGAAATTTGATTGAGTCCCTCTCTCTCATGAGAGTTATTAAGATGAGTTACCCATTAATCTACTCGAGTTTAACATGAATTGTGATGTTCACAGGCTTTTGCAAGAAACTATAGATGGTTCTATCGAGCATATCAAAAGGGAAGCAAATCAAGTAGCAGATGACTTGGCCAAATTCGGCCTCCACCTAGTCTCTTGTAAATAGCCAAGTGGTTGTTAGTTTTTTCTTATTTTATTTCTTTTTTTTTAACTCTACCATTCTTCTCAACTATTTGTATGTCAAGTATTGTGACGAACGATTACTTATTAAGAAGCTTTCCTAACAATGAGTCTTTCAAAAAATTAAAATTTGGCCATCCCTTTAAGAGGGGATGACTTGTTTTGTTTATTGTTGCAGTTCTGTTTATATACGGTAGTAGTAAGATTTTATGTAATTTGCTACTAGTATATAAAAAAGAACTTCGTACTACTAATAGATTGTGATGGTTTATAATTCAAGTTTGGTTGCTGACATACATGATAAAACATATGATTCCAATTCCAATGTTTTTCTTCTCCAATTTGTTTGATTCTTTTCACAATGATTAGACGACGAATCTAACACAGCTTAATAATGATTGGAAGAGCAATCACTTCATCTTGGACTTTGAGGCACCTAATAGCTAATACCTAACTTTGCTTACCCAATTGTTGTGAGGGCCATCTATTTGGTGCAATTGAATCATTGACACCTATGCTATCCTCAAAAGCAAGAAGACCCCACATGGCCGTAAAGATTTAATAGCTTGACGTTTACAAGAAGACCAGCTTGTGGGATTGCCCAAACGGAAAGCAAGGCTAATCATGGCCGTTTAAAGACAAAAATCTTGTCATTTTCACTAAGAAATAGTAAAAGATGGCTTGGCATGGTTGGGAGAATGCTTCTATCCCCACGTAGTTTCTAGCACAAAAAGATGAAATAGAAAGAAAGGAAAATAAAATATTCCCCTATTTTTCCTTTCTTTCCTTTTTTTTCTCTAGGTTTTCTTGGCTAGCAAATATACCATTAAGGACATGAGCCTGCTCAGCTTCTAGGACTTGGACAAGACTCATTTAGTTTCATACCTTTGCCATTTGGTATTCTTAGACTTTGGATTTTGGTTATTCTTCTTGCGAGATGGAGGGGCCGACTTTTTAGCAAGTTAGAGTTTCTCTGTGAGTAAGTGTGTGTTCTTCCCTGTGTTTGAGGGGTCTTTTGTAAGGATTGAACCATAACGGATGGAGTGCTTGTCTCAGAGTGATTGGCTCCTCCTTGTCTGTCAAGGCTGCCTAGGGTTAGGTCTTGTGCTCTGGTTAGTGCGAGTTGGATCTCAACCAAATCGGACTAGTTATGATGGTGACTAGTGTGACAGGTTTGGGCCCATAAGGGCGACCCACTCGTATCCAGTGTGTAGGAGGGAGACTTACTCATATCATGTGTGTAGAATTGTGACTTGCTCATATCTTATGTGCAGGATGTCGACTTACTCGTATCTAGTATGTAGGAGGGTGGCTTACTCGTATCCAATGTACATAAAGGCGATTTGCTCTTATCTTGTATGCAGAAGGACAGCTTACTCATATCATGTGTGCAGGAGGACAATTCCTTCTCATATCTTCTTGTTTAGAAATATACTTCCGAAAAAGATGATGTATTAGCAAAAATGAGGGGTGGCAATAGTTACTCTCTAACACTTAAATCACAATCATGAACCGTTTGAAAACCAATCTACGGCTGTGAATTCCTTCATGAACATTTGGGCTTTTTTAGCCAAAAAACTCAGACGAAATGAAAATTTTAATATCTCGCACTATCACACGATCACATTTGGGTTCGAATTCAGGAGCCGATTCCCAAATCTCTATGTCGCCGAAATTGTCAAGACAATCAAAGTGAGGGAGAAATGTATAGGCTTTACTGAGAGGGAATTGTTTCTCATAATGTTCCTAATGTAACTCTCTCACTAGGGGTACAATTATGAACTCAAGTGTCGGAATGGGAATCTCAGACATTGCACCAAACAACATGACACTAACATAGATCACCAATTTGGTAGTGTCATTAACAGTGGACGGAGCTTAATAAAACAATTTAAAACATGCTAAAGCGTAATATGATAAGGACTCGAAGCTATAGTTTTGCTATAAAACAAAATTAGTAATCAAGTGGCGTTACCTATTAGCCTAAGGTCAATTAATATGATTGGCATTAAATGTAAAAACTCGCTTTCTCTGATTTAACCCCACAACCTTACACCATTTTTGTTTCTATTAGGCGACATCTATTGACCCTTATCTCCTGTCTCTACATTTATAAATCATTTCTATCTCAAAATCTTATCTTATTCTTATCTACACTCTATACCTTATTCACTCCCTCTAAATTCTTAATTCTAGTAGCTATAGTAGTAATAGTAGTATACCACTATGGCAAACCGCCACCTATTGTGTCCATATATTTAAAAAATAATGTTGCTAATAATAATGCAATAATCGTTCATTCTGAGTCTAAGCTAGCATGTTGTTTAATCAATTAGCTCAACTTTATGATCAGATCTTGAAGCCTTTTTTACACATTTCTCTTTTTTACTTTATGATCAACTGTGTGAATGAATCAAACAAATTATCTTGTCACAATTTGTATAAGTTCTATGACCTAGATTTAGACACCTAACCTCAGAAAGCAACATAAGAATAATGACATAGGATAAGAATTTCTCAGTTGCAGATTCAACCAACAAAAGAGAAATAGGACCACTATTGACAAAAACACCAGTATTACGTGACAAAGTAACCTCCAATTTAGCTTTTAACTTACAATCAAACAATGCAATGCAACATCTTATTATTCTAGCCATCGTTGACAGCCATTGAGTGAGACAAAATCAGCTGAATGATCATCTTGATCCCTCTTTCAATTTCCTTTCTTTTTTAACTTCAATTCACTCCTCATACGTGTTGGATCTTTGTTTGTGTGTTTCCAACTTATTGTTGACCATTCTTTCTATTCTTGTCACTTTTATTCTTGAGGTCTAAAACATTATAACTAACACTTATAAATATATTACTCTATAGTTATTTTAGATGATTACTTGACCTCTTTTCTAAAGGAAAAAAAAAGTAGTTTATGTCCCAGGTATGTCCCTTAATTTAGTAGACCCTTAATTTAGTTTTTGAAAAAAAATTATCAGTATCTTACTCGGACTCGAGTATGTCCGCTTTGAGTAGTTAGTAGTTCTTCTTGTGAAAGTCGTCCTCTCCTGCCCCAAGTCGAGGGATGGTACCTGTAGACACTCTGATGCAAAAGTCAGCAAATCGGAAGTCTATAAGCAGTCCAAGTGAGAATGCGTATCTGTGGCGATTAATGAGGTGGTATTTATAGCGTCGGGTGTACAAGGGGCGCTTCCAGCGCATAGGTAAAGTGGGCGCCTCTAGTCGTTGGATCCGAGTGAACGATCTCAGCTGTTGATGGCTGCAGCGCAGGATCGCCAACGAGGGGTGCTTGGTCGCGTGATTGGGCCCGAATCCATACTTTCCTAATAAGAAATCTTAAAAGAAGAGAATTAGTAAAGAAAAGCAACAGAGACGTGTGGCATTGAGGGTGACAAGTGACAAGTAAGGAGTTCCTTCCAAAAATGAAATAGATAGATGGCCTACAAGTAAATAAAGTTACAAAGATAAATATCTTCCCTTTCTTTCTAACATAGTAAGCACCACACGGTATCTAATCCCATAAATCACTCACTTTGATCCTTCCATTACACAAGTCCTAATAACGTGACACAAATAACCTTCACATAAACATACTATACTTTCTTTATATCTATATATTCTCATCCCAATTCCCCCTCACACAATTTTATACTATTGAAGGCAAACAAAATCTTCTATGATGGAGGAACAAGAGAATATTCGAGCATTAAAAGGAAAGAGTGTTGTTGAGAGAATGAAGAAAAACAAGAAGATGGAAAACAAGAGAAGGTTTAGTGATGAGCAGATAAGATCACTAGAATACATATTTGAGTCAGAATCAAAGTTGGAGCCAAGGAAAAAGATGCAGCTAGCAACAGATCTTGGACTTCAGCCTAGACAAGTTGCTATATGGTTTCAGAATAGAAGAGCAAGATGGAAATCAAAAAGGATAGAGCAAGAATATAGAAAACTCAAAGATGAATATGATAATCTAGCTTCTAAGTTTGAGTCACTAAAAGAAGAGAAAGAGTCTTTGCAATTAGAGGTAAGCAAGTTTTGTTCTAATAATCATAATATTATGTATATTTGTAGTTTCCTAGGCCTTAACATTTGTTTTGAAACAGTTGGAGAAGCTAAGTTGTTTGATGGAGAGATCAAATGAAGGGAAGGAAAATAGTACAGAAGATATTGGTTCAGGAAGTGGATACAGTAATTGCAGGGTAGAAGAAGTGAAGCCAAGGTTTTCAGACGATCAAAATGAAAGGAGTACAACTAGAAGGATAGAGAAATCTGAGGAAAGAGAAGAGCAACTTCTGAGAAACCATGATGATCATGAAGAGATTCCTTTGTCATCAATTGAAAAATGGTACACTGTGGACCCAAGTGTTATGTATGACCAATCATGTAGCAGTTCTCAATGGCTAGATTTCTGGACTTGAAACTCTATGTTGCAACTTGCATGTTCTGATGTTTCCAAACTCAAACATGAAGTTTTGTAGGCTTGAATATTTGATATTGATAGGTAGAGAATTGAGATAGCCTTACTCAATTCATTTGTTTAGAGATTTGGAACAAGAAGAAATAATGTGAAATGTTTCTGTGAATATATTTTCAATCCATTTAGAACCTTTTTTTACTGTTATTCTATTGGTCTCTCTTTAATTTATCATATTAGCTTCTTCTATGATAACATGTATGATCATTGTAACATGACTGGGTGGGACACAGGTGCATATTGAATATTGTGAGTGAGATATTATTGCTTGACTTTACGAAGCAGTGAATATGTTTAATTTTGTTTCTCTTACAGAGCTTTTTATACTGTTTGTGGAATAAAAGCAGCTGATTATGATCCCACTTGGATCAATTTTGCCTTATATTAATAAGCTGCTAAAACTTGATTAGAGACATTTTAAGTATTATTAAGCACTACTAAAGCGGGATAATATTGCAGATTCATCTGATAACTTTCTTAAAAGGGGTGTGATTTGGAGTCTTTAATTTCTCTAATAAAATAATTAAGCAACTTCGAATGTGTGATTGAGGGCCTAAAGCATATTCTCTTTCTAGGCGTTCATATATATAGGTACAACTGTGAATTTGGTATGCCATAAGTGGGATTATTGAAATATCTGAAACAATTTTGTCATAAATATAATTGTTAAATTACAAGATGATAAAGGATTGTCCTTGTATATGCTCTTCAAGACAGTTTGATAGAATAATATTGTTATATATTCATAATAAAGGAGGGACCTCACAGTCACAGCCATTGCTTAGTCCTACTTTATATAGAAAGCGGCTATCTTCAAGACATCATAAATGCACATTATATTTGAAATGATATCTGATACAATGTTGTCTGCCATTGAATAATCTATCTAACTGATTTGGATCCTCATCCTCAGCAGTTAGATAGTTAGAAATCTTAACTAGCTCATAGAGGGGCACACTTTCCCTTTTATGTCCTGTTTAGCAATTCAGCTATGTATTTTAATTAGTTTTTTCTTTTTTCTGTTGAATGTTCACTAATAAAGGAAAATTATGAAGAGAAAAGAAAATTGTCTGGAATTTATGTTTAAATTAAAAAATATAGTTAAGCAAGAGAAAAAAATAATATTAAAAAGGTGATGCACCAAGAGAGGTGGTTGCTGGAGGGGATTCTCTTTACAGATAATTATAGATTATGCCTATGATTTTGTTAATAGAAAAATATATTATGTCATGTGAAAAATTATCTTCTGTAAGTATTTACTATTACTATTACTTATTTTAACTCCACAAATACACTTGGACTTTTTCATGTAAAAAAAGGGTAGCTGGGGAGACTTCTTTCCAACAAAAATACTTGAATATATTGGTTTTTTTATCTTTGGAACGTAACATAAATTTGTTTTTACATACATTGAAAATTGAAAAATGGCTTATTCTTTCAAATAATAATAAAAAAAAAATGGCTTACTACAGATGTGGGATTTGAGCAACTTAAGAATACGATTAGCTTAAACAAAATTAATGAAAACTTAAACGGGAATGATATATGCCTATAGATATATTTAGTGAGAAATATTTATCAATAAGACAGTTTGGCCGAGTGGTCTAAGGCGCCAGATTTAGGCTCTGGTCCGAAAGGGCGTGGGTTCAAATCCCACAGCTGTCAATGTTTTTTTTATTTTTTGTGTTTTTAATTTTCAACAAACACTCGACCGAACTGATCCTTAACGAGCCGAGGATTCAATGGTTACCACGCACACGAGATAGATTTTGAGCGAACCTGTGTCGTGTCTGCAAAATGGCACTCTCAGCTTCCAGTGTTATTAATTGTTCAAATATTAACCCTTTACTACCAACACCATCTTTTCCATTCAACACTCTCAAATTCCCTTCCTTCTGGCCAACACAAAAGGTGAAGATGGGCCCTTTGACTGTATCTCCCATGGGTTTTGGAACATGGGCATGGGGAAATCAGCTTCTTTGGGGTTACGACGAATCCATGGATGATGAGCTTCAACAAATCTTCAACATGGCTGTCGATAATGGTATCAATCTCTTCGACACTGCTGATTCTTATGGCACCGGAAAGTTAAATGGGCAGAGCGAGAAACTTTTAGGGAAGTTCGTTCGAGAATTTCAAGGTTCCTTTCTCACTTTCATTGCTCCTTTCTTATTATAAAAAATGGTGTGAAAATATCAAAATTCTTTTATTGCTCATTCACTTACTCAGAGAAAAAGGGGAGACGACGAGATATTGTAATTGCTACAAAGTTTGCTGCTTATCCATGGCGCCTTACACCAGGCCAGTTTGTCAATGCTTGCAGGTATTCTTTTTCTGTTGATATTTTCCCATATGAAATATCTGCTTCATTTATTTTATTTGCTTATGATGTTGAAATTGAATGAAATAAACTTTCAGGGCATCACTAGATAGAATGCAGATTGAGCAAATTGGGATAGGACAACTACATTGGTCAACTGCTAATTATGCTCCTTTCCAGGAATCAGCTCTTTGGGATGGTTTAGTGGCAATGTATGACAAGGTTACCATAACTCATTTTCAATAGGAGGATTATTTAGAATATATATACATAAGACATTAAGTTATTACAACTTGGGAAGGTTACTATGATTAATGTATGACGGGAATTAGCTCTTTGGGGGTGGTACTTCTGTGCTGCAATGATCAAAATTTATGTCCTCATTTTTGTATTGCCATTTAGGGTTTAGTTCAAGCTGTTGGAGTAAGTAATTATGGACCAAAACAGCTTCTGAAGATACATGATTACCTAAAAGAACGTGGAGTGCCCTTATGCTCAGCCCAGGTATAACTAAGGTTATATAGAATTATGAAGTCTAACATTCAAATTTTAAGAAAATGAACTTATATTAGAGCTAGCAATTATAATATAGTGGCATGCCTCACTGAGTTTCTAAATGAGATATCAGTTAAATGATCTCCTCCCCTCATTGATCTTGTTTATAATTTCAAATTTTCAGGTGCAATTTTCTTTGCTAAGCATGGGGAAAGATCAACTAGAGATCAAGAGTATATGTGATTCTCTTGGTATTCGCATGATTGCTTATAGTCCTCTAGGACTTGGAATGCTTACTGGGAAATATTCACCATCTCAAGTCCCTACTGGGCCAAGGTACGTACTGTTGACATTAAAGCAAATATTGTAGAACATTATTTACTGATTAACTTTATAGCCTAATAATGCATTATTAAATTTTCTGTTGTACCTTTGTTATTAATTGCAAATTCACAGGGCATTGCTATTTAAGCAAATACTTCCAGGACTGGAGCCTTTACTTACTTCTCTGAGAGATATTGCAAATAAACGGCGCAAAACCATGTCACAAGTAATTCTTTTCTGTGCTTGTTTATCTTTGTCTTTTGACTGTCAGTTATTTAGATTTAGATACCACAAAATATATTCACAGTCTGAAGGGATAATGTCTAGTAGCAAGTATATCTTGCATGACAGAACAATAGGCTCCTGTTGTCCAAGGAAGCTTGTGTTGTGCATAGAAGAGTGTTCAATCAAATGATCATGTGATGTCATACATAATTGATATCTGAGAGCCACAAAGTAACTGATTGTCCACATTAACATCAGAACTACGCTTACTTCATTATCAAGATCAACCACCAAAGAAGACAAACTTTTAATGTCACGTTTATGTTTTTAATGCCGTGGTCTACTTGTCAATAGGTTCTAAAGTTCCCATTGCAGAACCACCGACCAACCCACTTAATTGTCCTTGTCCTAGGCGTGTGACAAATGATATAATTGACCACTTACACCAACCTTTACCGAGCAATTAAGTTCATCTTCTAATGCATCACTTTATCATGACAGGTGGCAATAAATTGGTGCATATGCAAAGGTACAGTCCCAATTCCTGGGGTCAAATCAATAACACAAGCAGAGGAAAATCTGGGTGCTCTGGGTTGGCGCCTTTCCTCGGACGAGCTGCTTCAGTTGGAGGATGCAGCACAAGAATCACCTCGCAGGATGATCCAGAACATTTTCCAAACCAGGTATACATGTTATCCAGTTTCAGATATAGAAAAGGTGAATAACAGAATTTCGTAAATACTAATGCTTCACGTGGCTTTTCTTTCGCATCAGATAATATCAGTGGCGACTGGCGAGGCCTCGGTGCAAAGTGCGGACTGAGAATAACAAGGCGGGTTTTGATTCACTTAAAGTCACGTAAATTTTATCACCTCGTATGGTTAAAGTGAGCAGATAATTGAATCATTATTACGATTTTCCTCGTCTAGAGGAGATACAGGATCAAATCACTCTGTAAGCAATCGTCATTCTTGAAGGATTGCATTTGCGTGCTTATTGCAACGAACTCTGTAAATTCGTCCCAGATATATAATCATGTAGTCACCTTGTTACATTATTTTCAAATTCTTCCGATGGATTCATATATTATGTAACATGCGTATAATAGTTTCTTAGGACATTCAACAATCAAACATTTATTAGGGACATGGAAGTTGACATGTTTTAAACAAAGGGAATTTGAAGCCATTCTCTCTCAATGTAGAGAGATCCTTTTTTTACAAAGCTGGCGAACAAATATAGTTACTCGTACATAAGCAAATAAGTAAAAGTGACAACTTTAGCTAGTTCTCATTCTTTTATTAATACTCCTATTTTTATTACTGGTTTTATTTAAAAGGAAATGGGTAAGTTTCTTTCATTAAAAAAATGCATCAAGTTTCCTTTTGTCAAAAAAACAATTTAATATTCAAAAATATTTTTTATAAACACTTCAAACATCAAAATATCCCTGAAAACTTTAATTCGTAAATTGCTACAAAAAATTCTATGAAGTCTGACAGCAACGTTCACATAGGCAAAAAAAATATGGGAGCGTCAGCTTAAACTAACTTGCAACAAGAAATTCTTCGCAATTCGTCTTTTGAGATTTTAAATCAAGAAGGATTCAGGCATCCGAAAATAGGGTGAGGGGAAAAAATAACAAACATTATTATCAAAAGCAACAAAATTATGTTTAAAACTGTAGCATAATTGTCATCAAGACGTTTCAAACTGAAATGAAATCAAAATCATAGAGAATAACTGCAAGTTCAATTTCCAACAGACTTCCTACAATACTAAGCAGCTAATTATGTCATCAGGATCAGAAGGCATCCAGCAACCCAAGACAACACAATTCCTTGCTACAATCAGAACAGCTTACTTGATCTTCTTCTTTGGCCTCAACTACAGTATAAAAAAACACTCCGGTGACCAAATGATAATAACAACAGGCAAAATACAATCAGTAAATTAAGAAGCACAAGAGATAACACTGATAAAAATGTTGTACCTGGTTGCTGTGTCCACACTTCTTTTTCCTGCAGTTGACAGCACGTGGGTGCAAACGTGCATAACACCTGCAAAGCACAAGGATCAATCAGCATGATGGTTGTGATTTAATATAACACGGCTAAATAGATTACTGTAAGTTCTAATATAGTAGTTATTTTGCAAAATAGTCATCCACATTGAACATACAATACAACATTGGAGTATCGCATACTGCCTTAACAAAGTCTCCTATTTTCCTTCATATTTCCAGAAAAGTACCTAAGAATTGCGCAATGGGTCAGACCCATCTCTGAACCCTACTGCTGCAGCAAGAGTTTTAAAGCTGAAATTAAACTTTCTACAAATTAACTATTTTACTCATATAATCAATACTGGAATTGGGGGAAAAATATTCAGAGGACTAAGGATCAGTTTGCAAGACAGAGTCCCAAAGACTAGCTGGCCTATTTGAGGATTTTTTCCCTACAGTTGTCAACGAGACGCACTAAAAAACATACCAAAGGCACAAAGGGCGTGTGCCTCACTGAAAGATAGAACCTGAACATCAACCAGAAAGAGGTCCCTCTGGCATCTCTCTCAGCACTTTGGTGCTTCTTTTGGCAATTTTACTCAACTACATTCATCACCTTTACTACATCCATCATCAAACTAACTATCCAGAACATGGGAAATACATTTATAATTACTTCTTCTAGAATTAACAATACGCAACTACTATACTTCAGGATCCAATGACAATAATATAAAGCTAGATTGTGTAAGCTTACTTGCGGCAGATCATTTTGTCCTGGTTATATTTCCTGGCCAATGCCATCAGAGAAGGCTCAATAATACCACCACGAAGCCTCAAAACAAGATGCAATGTTGACTCTGCAAAATACAAAACACATCTTATCTTATAAGGTTCACAATTTAAACCAGAATTTTCAAGCATAATTCATAAGATCAGGGTACGGTCAGCAAACATTCAATTACCACAAATATAGTCAAATATAATTTCTTCGCACCATGAAATTCGGAAATCAAAAGTATGCTAAATCGAATTTATATATTACAAACCTTTCTGGATGTTGTAATCTGCGAGGGTACGGCCATCCTCCAACTGCTTTCCGGCGAAGATCAACCTCTGCTGGTCCGGAGGAATCCCTACACGATGAGAAAACAAGATGAATCAAACAAGAGCGAACAAAAAATAACGAGAACGAATTGATCTGGTTTTTTCAGTTCAACCAAACCTTCTTTGTCTTGAATCTTTGATTTCACGTTATCAATGGTATCGCTAGACTCCACCTCAAGGGTGATGGTCTTCCCGGTTAGGGTTTTGACGAAGATCTGCATCTTTGCCCACCGGAATTTCTCTTCTTTTTTCCTCAATCTGTTGTTAGGGTTTCTGCCGTTTTTCTATTGTTTGTATTTATACTTCGTAAATAGACTGTGAGTTAGGGTTTTTCATTAGTGTGTTTGGCAACCCGGGTTATCTTACTCCTGCCTGACTCTATTCTGTTGTTTGCCACCTGTCAAGTATCCTTAACATTTTTCTGATACGTTTTATTTTCATTATTATTTCAAGTAATCAACTTTTTACTTCAATTAGAATCAAAGACTTTACACATCAGTCTATTATGACATGGGTCCCCCGCGAGGGTCGTCTACGTCAAATAGGGTGTTGGCCAGCGAAATGACTAAGAGCCCCAAGTAGCGAGCGCAGATTAGTCCTTCGTTGACAGTGTTGGGACACTGCGTGGATCGCCTGCGAGGGTCCGATACCAAAAAAGTCTATTATGACATGGTAAACAAAAAAAACTTTAAATATCAGTAACCAAAAAAAGACTTACACATCATATGGTATCATTACAATCATGTATTTCTAAGCAGCCGCAGATTCAAGACCTATAGGGGTTCAAAAATTTTAAAAGCATGAATCGTTAAAAATATAATTAAAACAACTTTAATATGTTTAAATAAATAAATTATACAGCTGTATTTGAGTGCAATTTGGTGCAAGATTAAGAGTCCTAATGCAAAATTATAATTTCAGGGGTTCAAAATATTTTATATAAGTGATAAATAGATAAAAATATTTTTATATAGGAAATAAATAGATATACTTTTTGAGAAGATTCAAGTGAACCCCTCACATAGTCATAGGTCTGCCATTGTTTCTAAGTACAATTATGAAGAATCACGATTCATTGTTCAATCAAAAAAGATAAGAGTTGGAAAAGTCATTCAAATAATAATTGGAATACACAATTAACCATGTTAGAGCTCTATTAAATCAATAATTATTTTCAAAATTTTATAGTTTTATCCCTTGGCTTTTCACTCACCAAAAAAAAAACCTTGGCTTTTCAATGCATGTAAGAATTCCTCATTCAAAAAATAATTGGATCTCAAGTTATGCCCAAAATAGTACTTTATGTCCTATTGTTGAATGGTCAAATCGCTTAGCAAACATATTATGGTCCGTGGAAAGATAGTTAAGAATAAAATTAATAAAAGTAATTAATGTGACCTCAATTTAAAAAAAAACAAATAAGAAGTAACAAAAAATTGCTAAAAAATGGACAACTAAAAAGGAAGGGAGATCAAATTAATTTTTTTGAGGTAAACCAAACCATGATTACTTTGTCTATAGGGTCACTTATTTTCATTCAACTTTTAATTTCAACTTGTTTCAAAAGTGGAGCTGGCAATTAAACAAACCAACTCAGAATTAGTTCTAGACTCAACTCGATAACTAACTCATTAAACTTGGTTCGTGAACAGGTGAGTGAACTTAGGATGAACAATAGAGTTCATGGAATAATTGGGTTGTATTTCAACAATATATAACATTTGGATTAGTGACATTCAAGGACTATATAGTCAAAGAGTTACTCCTAGTCCTAGAGTATCTATAACCCCACCCTACATATGTGACTGTGTGGGCATACCAAGTGAGAAGGGTGTGCTATTATGAGAGGTGGGGGGGGGGGGGTGTTTAACCAACAAAAATTGGTCTTCTTGGTATGGGTACGGCTGATATCCCACAAGGATGTGAGCTCCAATCATGTCATCGACGTAAGTACCTAGTTTTTTTTTTTTGACTAGATGTAAGTACCTAGTTGGCGAATGAATTATAAATACTTTTGTAGACGCTCTTTGAGTCTTAAGGTTTTCCCTTGTCCTGATTAGCCTCTAGGGTCCAAATTACCTAAATCTAATCTAATAATCATAATCATTACCGAGTCTTAAAATCTTTTTCAAATATTCATACCTCAAGAAAAAACATCAGATTATACGAGTTATTCACATTCTCGCCAACACCCATCTCTTTCAATATGAGCAATCCATGTCTCGTATTTCTCTAAATTAATTAAGAGATACCAACAAGTAACTCTCGCACACTACTACTACACTTAATCACACCTCACCAACACCCATATCTTCCAATGGACTAGTAGGTCTGTCAATCCTCATTGGGGGAGGGTTGGGCCCTTCTTCTGGCTCTGCCATTTAGGCCTCGAGTCCACTACACATTTTTCTTAGGTATATTATATGTTTTATACCTCTCGTGAGAGCCTTTACAATGTTGTCCTTAAAGACACGTTAATGGACACAATTATTTATAAACTATTATTTACCTCAATAGTTCTAAAACAATGTCTTTAAATGAGAGAGATGGTCACAGTAATTAAAAAATGAGTAAACCTCCCGATCATTTAGTCATTAAATTAACACGTTTTTCCTAATTGATCATAGTATATAAAATATTAAATAGTTTATAAAGTTTATGAAAATCGTTAAATTATTAGTCTCTAAAGTTTTAAATACGCCCTCTCTTCTACCAAAATCAAACCAAGTTTCGATTAGTTGAAAGATAACTTACGAACCATCCACTTGTCAAACATGCGGTCTCTAAAGTTTTATAATAGCCTATTACAAAGAGATTAACTTGACGAATTTCACAAAATTTTGGAGATTAATTAGACCAATTTCTCAAATTTTGGAATGTGAGTTAAGAACAAAAAATAATTGGAATTTAATTGTAACGCCAAGTGAAGGAAGAAATAGTTGACAGAGAAGAAAGAAAAGAAACGAAATGGTGAGGGAGGTTGTGTATTTCCGTTTGATTTGACTGCCACTACTTACTTATAAGAAGGAAACGAAGGGCATGGCGTACAGTTACACCTACTCTGCGCTACAGTTACACCTCAACACTCCGCGAATCCCATTGCTCTCCCTGTCACTCCCAAACCCAACCTCCACGCGATTATTCTTTCGCCCTCCCAGATTCAAACGGGTCAACGACAAACCCAACAAGAAGCTCATTTGCCACGTGAAATCATCAATGGCGGTAGAACTAGATGTCTTCGAAAAGGAGGAACTTGCTGTGTCTCTCGCCAAATACGTCGCCGATCTCTCCAATAAGTTCACACAAGAAAGAGGAGCTTTTACCGTTTGCTTGTCTGGTGGCTCTTTGATCAACTATCTCCAGTCAGTTTTTCTCTTTCCCCTCTTTTTAATTATTATGATGATCAATTGAATTAGATAAATATTATTGTTATTATTATTATTATGGTTTTATGGGAAAACTGTGTTTTGTGTTGTGATTTCAGGAGATTGCTGGAGCCACCGTATGTTGATTCTCTTGAATGGGCTAAATGGCATGTGTTTTGGGTGGATGAGAGAGTTGTCCCAAAGACTCACGAGGATAGTAACTACAAGCTTGCTTTTGATGGATTTCTCTCCAAGGTATCTTATTCTTATGTTGTTAGTTACTGATTTTTAAACTTGTCATGCCATCAAGTTATTTTTTTAGATTAATTGAACATGTTTTCCAATTATTGAAAGTGTACTTTTTGGTTCAGAAGTTTTGAGAAAAGAAAAGAAGTTTTGTACAGAGTATGTTTGTATTCAAGTTAGAACTACACGTTAACTTAATTGTACTGAAAATAAAAACAGAACAAAAAATGCAATATAGCAGTTTTGGTTTTTTAAGATTTCCCAAAATAAATGTTAGGATGTTGATTGCATCTCGTACAGTAACTTAGCTCAACCCCAATCCAGTCTCTAATTTCAGAAATTGAAGGTTGAATCATTTAAAATTTGTAACCACCAATTCATTGTTTGAGTGTCTCTCTTTAATCAAACGAAGCGACTATTTCTTTAGTAACTTCTAATGAGAGAAAGGAATTATCAAAAAACAGGACTTCAGCAAAGCCAAATGATATTACTAAAGCTATTCCTAGTTCCAATAAATCAATAGAAATGAACCTGAGATTTCCTTATTGGAAAGTTTTCAAACTCAGCTATTAACTTACAATCAATCAATGTGTAGCTATAGCTACACTAAAGAAGCATACAGCAAGAAGGAATACCTCTCAAATCTTAAGAAAGAAGCAGATTGGATCAGCAAATCAAGCATTCATTACATAATTTTAAAACTACAACACTCTAACTAGGAGCAATAGTCACAATGAGTCGAAGAAGAGAAGTCCATTGATGAAGGAAGGATGGGTTGGGTTCACCCGCCGAGCTTCCCTAATCAAGCCCAGAAGGTGTACCTCAGATGCCCTTCACATGCAAAGTGTACTTTCAAATGTTTTCCTTCTTCTATTTAAAGCCACGAGTTCAATTAATGATATTTTACTGATGGTGCTCAGACACTGTGCACTCCAGTGAAAATATCATTTTGTGCAGCCAGTGCTCAAGCACTTGCTTCCTAATGCTTCGGCGCTGGGTATACAAAGAAGAATCTAAAGTTTGTTTTGCCCTCAAGCACTGGATTTCCAAAGAAAAGTTGCTTATGCATTTCAATCAAATTTTCTCTGCCTCATTTCCTTGCTTCTTTCATCAATCGTATCACCTATTCAGCAAAAACTAGGTAAATACTTTGTACTGCCAACCTTTTTTTTTAAACATGCAAAAAACTAATACTGAATTCGATCCAACCCCAGTTTGGAATTGGATAGAATGTGGTATGTGGACATGTTCTCATTTAGTGGCCCACAAGCTGGGGCGGGGGATCTAGGTGACAAGGAGGAGCTGTGGCTCCCCCAAACTTTTTGAAAATGTTTAATCTCAGCACTCTCAATCACGAACGAATGATTCCCAAGCACCCTTACCGGTCTTGTTGCCTCCCCCTGCGAGCGTGTAGCCTTCTCCAGCGTCTCCTTCGGCTGTGCTTCGTGTTTCCTGCATTGCAACTCTACATCTGCTTCGTGCCTTCTTCGCAGCGGCTCTTTCTGTTTCTGCTCTTGTGCACGTCCTCTCCGGCACTGATCCACTGCGCGCGTCCATGCGCTGTGTGCCTTCTTTGTAGGGCCTCCTTGCGCTGCACTGATAAGTGTAATCGTGTAGCCTCCACAGATACTTCATCTTTTTACCCATAGTCCATAGACACTGCCTTTTTTAGGATTTGGTATTCAGTGTTTGATAGGTACTGGGCTTGGGCCT
The DNA here is from genome assembly GCA_963573325.1 of Astragalus glycyphyllos. Classification (NCBI taxonomy): domain Eukaryota; kingdom Viridiplantae; phylum Streptophyta; class Magnoliopsida; order Fabales; family Fabaceae; genus Astragalus; species Astragalus glycyphyllos. The sequence goes on along the minus strand of OY754307.1, from coordinate 81,903,531 downwards.
TACCCCAACAAATGGGTTTGCTTATGTGGCCATTCTGTTAGAGAGGAATGAGTACTATATTAAGGAGAGGGATATCAATTGGTAGTCATTCACGATATTTTCTGTTAGAAACCATTTGGCTTGGCTTAGAGAGAGTCATCGCTTCTCTAGGAGAGCTTAGCTCTGGGAAGTAGGACTACCATTCAACTGTAATTGTCTCTTTTCATATATAAAAAATACAGTCCATTATTATTAAGAGTTTGATGTGTTATTTTCTGGTTGGATTTTGGGTTCCTTACAATTGGTCCGACATGCCGGATTCTCGACGAAGAGTCAGTGTTTGAGATGGCAGAATCACACAATTTTTTCGTAAACGAAGGATTGCCGGATTTTGTAGGAGAAGACCTCGTGGGATGGATCAAGAAGGCAGAAAGATTTTTTGAAGAGCAAAAAATTCATTCATCCGATAAAGTACAGTGGGCATTTATGAGAATCGAAGGCTTAGCTATGTTGTGGTTTCAATCTTGGTGCCAGGAGGATCCTGACGCAGATTGGGAGGCGTTTTTTTGGGGTTTGATCAATAGGTTCAGAGTGAGTGACGATGGTTGGGTTTCGCAAGAAGGACGGCAAATCCACGCTCGGGCATTCGGGGAGGTGAAGAAGAGTGAAGGATACCTCAAGAAGCATGGGTTTGAGGGACCAACTCACGGTTCCAGTATAGATCTTGCAATAGAGACAACACGACTGAGAAGTGGCAAATCGAGCGAGCGATTAACCCACCACAACCGCCGTCGGAGCTACTGGTCTTCGCTCCACCGGTGACGGTTTCTCCCGAGCCCGAACCGCCAGACATCCGTCCATTTGCGAAGTTGCAGAGAGTTGCGGGAGTTACGATCTCACTCTAATTGCCACGAGAACCACCTACGCCACTGCCAGATCTGTTGAAGTCGTCACCAGAGCCACTGGATTCCGGCACACCTGCGACGATTATTCCACGGCGAGTACCACCCCCACCTAAGCCGCTTGATCTGGGAGTCTCCATGGACGAAGATGGGTACCAAAAAGTGAGTAGAGAGAGAAGAAGACAACAAGAGCCTCAGAACCACCCACCTCCGCCTGAACCTCTTGACAGCGGCACATGTGCAGCAAAGTCTCCACCGAAACAACATCCGCCAGAACTGCCGGACTCCAGCAAACTCGCAACAGTCCTTCCACAGCCAGCACCATCTCCGAACGGCATCCCCCATGCGATGGTGACGAGACCCATCGCAACACAACTGTAGCTAGCATACAATAGGCGGCTATTGATGGACAAAGCTGTTGGAAGCTTGCAGAAGGAATCAAGGGTAAATTCGAGAATCTGTAAGTTGGAGGTATTGTTAAACATAATAGGCCAAGCCCAAATTTATTTTGGGTTGCGGGAAACTGATTTTAGAGTTTGTGCTGAAATAGAGATACGGGACCAAGGACACGGAAGGCCTTTAGAAAAGTTTTATAAAGAAAACAGTGACAACATAGCTGCGTTAAATTTATTACCTGTGTTAGTGGGGATAAGTAAAGTGTTGGCTTGTGAGTGGAAACCAAGAAAGGCATTAGGTGTTGGGAGTGGGATTATATCATTTATAGCAGTACTAAGAGATAAAGATGTGTTAGTTGTTAAGAAATTGGGACAATATGGTAGTATTATTGGGAAAATCCCCTTGGCCACTACAATCCTAGAAACCAATGTTGGTTTTGAGACCCCTTGGCATGTCTCGAGTGGTGGTATGGGTTATGGAGATGGAAACTTGATCTTTATAGCAAATGATTGGAAAACAACATTACTACCAGTGGATCTAAAGGCATGTTATCCTGACCAAGAATTAGCAAAAAATACAAGGCCAATTCATGTGATTCATAACATGGTGCAACCAACCTTGGATGGTTATTATGTTTCTATCTTGGTATATGGTCAGATCCATTTTGAAAGAACACGCATTATGGAGGAATTGAGCTATGATCCGGTTGGTTTTCAATTTGTTTTTATTTGAAAACATGTCAGAGGCCAACAATTTGGTTATTCTTTAAGCACAGCAGTTTTGCTTTCATGCTCTAAGGGTCTGTTTGGGAGCTAGAGGGGGAGGGGAGGGGAAGGCTTTGGAGGGGAGGCGAAGGGAGGGGAGGGGAGGAGGAGGGGAGGGTAAACCCACCCCTTGTTTGGAAGTTCCAATTTGTCACATAGAAGGGAAATGGGGGGTTGGGTTTATAAATTGACATTTTTATCCCTTGGTACTGAGTTGGTCGCTGTTTCTTTTTTTTAATTAGCCCCTGTTTACGTTTTTCTGTTTTCAGTGTTACATTCACATTGATTATAATAATTCTAACTATTATTTTATTATATTCCTTTTGCTTGTTTATGATTCAACAATTATTTTATCTATAATAATTTTAACTATTATCATTTTGTTTTAAAACATATTAAATAAAATTATAATTTTATTAAATCTGAGCTAAATATTAAATATTAACTATTTCATAATTTTATATGAACTTACAAAATAATAAATCTGAGCTGAATTTCAAAAAAAGTGATTTTTATTTAATAAAAATACATATTTCAAGAAACACTATTATTTAATAATATTTTTATATAAAATGGTAATATTTCAAATTAAATTAATACTTCATTTAATTTTAAACTAAAATTTAATTAGTTTCTTAAATTTATATAAACTTACATGTCATTAAACATAAAAAGGCAGACAAATTGAACTTTAAAATGAATATTTCATACGAAAATTAGAAAATTCAAAATGACATAATGTTCATCAAACTCAAAATTACAAAGACATTGTTTTTGAAATAAAATAGACAATAGTCATTGTAACGCATTCTCAAATAAACATATGTCCGAGTCAACAAATGATTATCTACTTGAGAGAGTCGACTTCAAATAAACCCGCATAAACATCCATTACCTGCACCCAAAAGAAAATACAAGATATGTCAACATAGCAAAACAAAATGTCGAAAACCTATGCAAGTAAAATATTATAAATTACCTGTAACATAAATTCATGTGAATAGGCCACCTCCTACCTATCTTTTCTAGACCAAAAGCAAACTCTGTCAAATAATTCCCACCATATTGCATACATAATAAATTAATAACCTCCTATTCATGTGAATAGACCACCTCAATTTACACAAAAATTTACACTTGATAGCAGAAATCATTTATCATCCATCTGATACAAATTATAGCCATGAATTAGATCAAAATGTGGACTACTATTTCAATTTACACATATACACTTGCAATGTTCAACTACCTTTCTGGCCAAGACTATGAAAACTGCAACATTGATGCATCTTCTAAAAATTCTCTGATGGCCACACAATAATCAAACTCAATTAAACATGTATATGGCAATGCTACTTTGTGAACTAGCTCATGACTTTGGTTCAAAGAAAAATTAATAAAACATAACTTGAAATATGCTACTAAATAGGAACCCAATAATGAATCACACAAGTCCCTGAAAATTTGGTCTCTGAAAATTAACCCAATTTTAAAATGACCTCTGAAATGGAAAATAGTCAATCACACAAATCCCTCTAAGACATTTTCAAAAATGGAATTGAATAACTTAAAAGGACTACCACAATTTGAAGGATCATTGGGGAATTTCATAGACCAAATTGTTGATAATTACACTTTCATGGATTAAATCTGTTGGAAAATTAAAAAGACTCATGAAGTCCCATACGGAGTAAAAAGACTCATGGATTCATGTCCATGACATAATGGAGTTGGAATTTCTAAATTCATATTTCTATATAGGTTCTCAGGGACCTGGAAGTTAAAGTCAGCTTCCTCAAAAAAATGCCGCTGGTTATTTCTTTGTGGAACATGTGACTAGGATTAATTTTAATATTGGTCTCATCTATAATGAAAGCTTTTGAGATAAAACAACCCCACATAGAAATAATACTAGGACCCAACCAAAACACATAATCAAAATAGTAGCAGTACCACATTAATCAATGTGTCACAAAGAACAGATTTAGTAAACACCTAGATTTATGAAGAAATAGGGAATCAATTTCATCAAGTTTTGTAGGGAGGTTTACTAACAAAAACCAACTTCTACCGCATATTTTTTGCAGAAATTTACAGTCACTTGGTAATCAATTTTTAACACAAATCAGCTACTAACCTAACAAATTCTACTATAACAGAACTAGCTACTAAGTTATGAGGATATGCCACAGACAATATTAATTCCATTATTATACAAACTCCCTTCAATAGACGACACACAATTAAAGATTCTAAGAACATCACATAAGAAAATTAGGAATATAGCACTTTCTATGCAGAATTTCAGCACCACCTAGAAATATAGCCATTCACACCTGAATTGCATAAATCTCAGAAATCAAAATTTGAAAATAAAGGAAAGAATCAAAATTCAAGCCATTCATAGCAAAAGGTCAACGATAACTAACATGCAAACTACCTTAATTCAAGCCATTCACACTTAAATTTCAGAAATCAAAAATCGCAAATAAAGGAAATAAACAATTTCAGAAACCAAAATCAACAAAAAAACAGGCAAATCTAGAAATCGGAGAGCTTCTATGTGTGTTGCGATTGTGAAGTGTAGAGAAGAGGAAATCACGAACCAGGAAAGAGAGAAATTGCAATCGAAGAGAACGATCGAGAGAAAGAGATTGAGAGCGATCGAGAGATGATGATCAACGAGAGAGATCGAGGGCGATGGGGATGCGATGGTGAGCTTCGATCCAGAGATTGAGAATGAGAGAGGAAATTAGGGTTATGTCCCATTTTGGAATTTTTGAGTTTTACTGAGGGTAATTTTGTAAATTCAATTTGGGGGAATGCGAAAATGGGCGCTAAGGAGGGTTTAGGAGGGCTGGTGAAAATCCCCCAAACCTTTCCCTAATTTTTTTAAACTCCCAAACAAGGAGTTCTTTCCTCACAAGCCTCCCCTTCCCCTCCCAACTCCCCCTCCCAAACAGACCCTAAGAGTATTGCCATAGTGATAGGAGGGGACAAGCTTACTGAATTTCCAGCATGGTCATGTGAACAAAGCGTATATCTTCTTACAAAGTACCATTTTCTTGTAGGATGTCTTCTGCTATTCAGTATTATTAGTAAGTATACGGGTATTGACTTTCTAACCTTTCCTTTAGCTATTGGAGTTTCTCAATCAATCACACTTCATCAAACACTGGAAGCAAATTTTAGGGGGCAATGCTCTGAAAGATAATGCTCAATTTCAATTCATAGTGCTTGAACTTGTTGATTCAATAAGAGTTATGGATATACGTGGAACTAATGCAACTTATGCTTTAGAAGTAACTGCATTGCTAGACAGGGTGAAAGCAATATGTGATACTTATTTTAGTGTTATTACCAGAAAAATCCTTCAAAGTGGAGTTAGTTTGTTGGCGGAGGAGTTTAAAACTTGTATTTCCATATCTGATTCTATTTGTTCAATTTCAGTTGTGGGAGAACTCAACTTATATGATCCCACTGACATGTTTCTTCTAGAGCTTCCATGTGGGGAGATTCATGTTTTAACAGAAAATATCGTGGAAGGTGGTATGCTTACAGCTGTTAAGTGACTCCAAATAGTGTGACAAGTCAAGTTCTTCCCCCTATATTTGAGGAAATAGTAGCTACTTGCTTGCTAATGGCTATTTACCAATTAAGAAAGAAATTGCAGTCCTATACAGTTAGAGAGAAAGGGACACCACAGCCACTAACTCCTTCAAGCATTTACATTTGGTTGAATTCTTCATGAGCATATGAGAAAATTCCTTTCCCACTGGCTGCATTACTCCAAAACAAGGATCACCAAGTCATGAGAAGATAATGTCATTGTATTACTCAGTGCTGATCAAAAAATGGGACCAAGGAGAACTCAATTTTCTTGTGGTAGCTACAGCTTTTGACTACTGCTGGAGTGATTTACTCATTTTACATGGGTTGCTCAACTTTGGATTTGACAGAGGCAAGTTGCGGAGGAAGTATTTGGCTGCAGGGGAAGCATATCCCAGCCTTAAGGACAGGGCTATTTTCAAGGGGGGCGTAATGATAGGTACTGGGCTTGTGCCTTACCCCCAACAAATGGGTTTGCTTATGTGGCCATTCTGTTAGAGAGGAATGGGTACTATATTAAGGAGAGGGATATCAATTGGTAGTCATTCACGATATTATCTGCTAGAAACCATTTGGTTTGGCTTAGAGAGAGTCATCTCTTCTCTAGGAGGAGCTTAGCTCTGGGCAGTAGGACTACCATTCTACAGTAATTGTCTCTTTTTATATATATTTCATATATATAAAAAAAAATACATTCCATTATTAAGAGTTTGATGTGTTACTTTCTGGTTGGATTTTGGGTTCCTAACAATTTTTCTTCTCTAATTGATTTTAACTGATTTAATATTCGCAGTGGCTAATTGATTTGGTATACCTGTGTACCTATAGTCTAATAACACCACTAGCCTCATTTCTACTCTAATAATAATTGATTTGGTGTTCACAGTCACAGTTCATTTTAATTTTAGGGATTTCATTATTGCTTTTTGGTATACTATTCTTGCATTTAATTGATTTTAATTTTAGTGTTTTAGGGTATGATTCTTTTTTCTAGCAGAAATCTTCTTTTCTTTATCAAAAGGAAGAAATCTTAGAAAACCAAAAATGGTCTTGAGAGCTCAAAAATCTTTGGTCCCTCAAAATTTTGATCTAAGCTCCGCCACTACCCACAAGGTTTTGGGGGAAGTGTTGTACCCTCCTGGAGACAGAGGTTGGATTGGAGCCATGGAGACTTCACTTGTGAGGGTTGGCCCTGACCGCCTGACTCCAATCTTTCATATTCAAAGACATTAATATCAAACCCAGTGTGGGAACATCCTCGGAAAGCAGAAAAGAACATTTATTAAGTGGTGGAGTGAATGGACAAGTACAACCATTTTAGGGAGAGACTCCTATGTATAGATGATAAGGCAAATGAGGCCAGCTGTTTGATAGGATGGTATTAAATGGACAAGTTTGTCGAGTATATTGCAATTCTATAATCGCGGGGGGGGGAGGTTGGTGTCGATTGCTGTTGGTTTCAAGTTATATACTATATTCTATTTTTGTATAGTCTACTTTAAAATCATTGCATGACCAGAGTATGCTGTCTCTCTCCGTAGTCTTCTATTTGAATAATTTGCTGTCAATCTAACCTGTTGTACCTTCATCACGGTTCTATTGGCAGGTGCCCATTCCACCCGGCAATGTATATGCAATCAATGATGCCCTTTCAGCTGAGGGAGCTGCTGATGATTATGAGACAGGTCTCAAACATTTGGTCAGTGGAAATGTGATAGCTTCATCCTCAAGCAGCGGATTTCCAAAATTTGATCTCATGTTGCTGGGCATGGGACCTGATGGGCATGTAGCTTCTTTGTTCCCTGGGCACCCTCTGGTGCACGAGAATAAAAAATGGGTTACCTTCATCAAGGACTCACCAAAACCACCACCAGAGAGAATAACTTTTACGTTTCCCGTGATCAACTCTTCTGCTTACATAGCACTTGTGGTGACCGGTACCGGTAAAGCAGATGCAGTTCACTCTGCACTACGTGGATCTCAAACTTCTGATAAGCTTCCCGCTGCATTGGTTTCACCTGAAGGGGAGTTGAAATGGTTCTTAGACAAAGGCGCAGCATCAAAGCTGTAGATCCCGCATCAGCTAAGCCAGTTAATCTGCCCTAAGTTTATTTATCTTTGCAATAATGAGTTTGTGTATGGGACACATATCTAATGCTGAATCTCTGTATCTAAGTGATAGTTATCGCTGGAAAGGGATCTTTTGTCTTGTAGCAATAAGAGGATTAAAGTGAAGAAAGAATGGAACGTGAAGTTCTTCTTTTGGCTCAAAATTACTAAATTTTGCATTAATGAGAAACTATATTTTCTCATTTGGTTATATTACGAAAGTAGAAGAGAACAAGGAGTAAAATTCAAATATTTTCTGTTATGTAGAACTAAAGGAGGACAATTTTTTGTCTCGGATAAGTTTACTCACTAATTAATTATTGTAATGAAATAATTGATTATTGATGAGATTGAAGGGACTCAAATAAGTACATGTTTGGGTGGCTGTTTGGTGTTCTCAAATTGCATTGAAACCAAAAGGATTAGTTTTCTGGCTCTGGTTCAAAGGCAGTTTGTATGCCGGCAAACGGCTACCCAAACAGGCTTTATTTTAATCTAGACAGTATTGTTGATTATTATAAGTGATTATTTAATTAAATAGAACATAAAAATTGTATAGTATTACATTGTAAATCAAAGCGTATCTTAGTTTAGGTGGCACATATTGCTTCTCCTAAAGAAGGTCTTGATTTTAAGGTGGATTAGTCGGGATTCAACGTTACTCTATTTCATAAATAAAAACATTTTAAAGGCATAATCATCATAGAAAGAAAATCAAATCATGCTAGTGCTATGATTTTTTAAGCATGAGCATGATTTCCTTTCCTTTCTTTTTTATTTTTTTTATTTTTCCACTCAACCAATTAAGAGGAAAATTTCCATATTTATTTTTTGTTTTTTCCTCCCATCAAATAACATATTGTAACCATTCCCCAATTTCTTACGGGACCTCTAAAATGGAAAATTTAGTGATAATCATTAAAGTAAAGAATATTTTTCCTCTTGTTTTGCCCGGATCCTAGTGTTTTTCCGGGGTTTGGGGGGTTTAACTTTGCCCGGATCCTAGTCTTTGTCTTGGAAAAAGAAGGTGAAGAATCAATAATGCGAGGTCTTCTCTCCCAAGTGTGAGAGCGTGAGTGAGGTCTTCTCTCCGACGGTGTGAGAGTTCCCAGTTTTTCTTCTAGTTTTCAAACTGAGTAACGTTTTTCTGTTTCCAGACACAATGGAGAATTTGTCAATTCGTGAAAGTGATGAGATTGAGTTTGGTGATGAAGGGGTGGAGGAAGGGTTGGCGGCGCAGCCTCTTTGTTTGGTGGGGAGATTCCATACTGATAGGAGTGTTAGGGTTGCGATGATGAAGGACAAGATGGCGGAGATCTGGCGGCCAGGGCGTGGAGTTACGATCAACGAGATACAGCCAGGGATATTTGCTTTTCAATTCTATCATGAGTTGGATGTCCAAAAGGTTCTTAAACAAGGTCCATGGTACTTTGATAAAAATTTACTTGTTCTCAGTGTGATCCAAGAAGGGGTGCCTCCACAAGATGTTCCTCTCTACCAAGTCCCTTTTTGGATACAAGTGCATGATCTTCCTTTTGGCTTCATGTCTGAGTCGGTTGGTAAGGGTTTGGGAAACTCCATAGGCATCTTCTTAGAATATGATGAGAAGAACTCTTCAAATTTCCTGCGGTCTTTTATGCGTATAAGGGTGATGGTCGATGTTACATTTCCGTTAATGAGATCAAAGAAGATACGGAAGCAAGGTGGGGAGGCGAGAATGGTGTCGTTTAAGTACGAGAGGTTGGAGGTATTTTGCTATATTTGTGGGAGGCTAGGGCATGGTGAGAGTTCATGCGAGCAGCGTTTTGTTATGGGTGTGGATGACGGCGTGAGGGGATGGGGCCTGAACTTCGTGCTGAAATGCGTAGGGGGGCTGCCATCACAAGGTCTCGGTGGCTGCGTGATGCCGGCGACGGTGGATGGGTGAACCCTAGCCAATCATTCAATGCTAGGCGTGATCCAAGGAGTGAGGGGCGCGAAAATCAAGGAAGTTATAATTCTCCTATTAATGAGGCCGAAAGTTCTCCTATTAATAAGGCAAATTTTTCTAACGCAAAAGTATCTAGTAATATGGTTGCAATATTCAAGGATCCTCAATCTTTTTTCCCTATCAAAAAAACCGGTGCTAATGATACATTGAACTTGGTCACGGTTACTAACAAAAATGCTACTGAGGATGTTATGGTTATTGACCAGGATCGCAAACGAAAAAAGGGGAATGAGTCAGAATTGGAAAATGCTAGTGAGGAGCCAACGGTGGAGACTTTGGGTGACGTGAATATGCTGCATGGTAGACAAAATTTTTTAGAGGCAGGTCCTGGCAAGCAGGCCTGCCAGGACAAATGAGTTTCATTAGTTGGAACTGCCGGGGCCTGGGCAACCCGAGTGCAGTTTCGTCCATCCGTGACCTCGTTCGGGCGTACCATCCGGACGTAATCTTTTTGTGTGAAACTTTGGTACATGCTAATAGAATTGAAGACATTCGTGTTAGGCTGGGTTTTGATAATGCTTTTGCTGTGGATAGAGTTGGTAGAAGCGGGGGTCTTGCTTTGCTTTGGAAGCATCCGTTTGATTGTCGTATCTTGAATTATTCTTCGAATTTTATTAATGTGGAGGTTAGTTCTGTGGGCCGTCCTCTTTGGCGGCTTACGGGTTTTTATGGGTATCCGGAAAGTGGAAGAAGGAGAGACTCTTGGGATCTTTTGAAGACGTTATCTAGGGACAACGATTTGCCATGGTGTGTTATGGGAGACTTCAATGACATTCTTTCCAATGACGAGATTAGAGGACAACAAGATCGTCAACCGTGGGTAATTCGTGGTTTCCAAGAAGCTATTCAAGAGAGCCATTTAGTGGACCTTCCCATGGAGGGTCATAGATTCACGTGGACTAAGAGTTTGGGTACGTCGGAAGTAAAGGAAGGGAGACTTGATCGTATTTTTGCTACTCAATCTTGGTTGGATACTTTCCCTAATAATAGATTTGTGAATGGAGTCTCGGATAAGTCGGATCATAGTCCTTTGTGGTTGAGGTTGAATTACTTGGAGAGAATCTTGAGGAGGCGTGAGTTTCGGTTCGAGAATAGTTGGCTTGAAGAAAATGAGCTTTCCTTGGTGGTTGAGGAGAGTTGGAGTCGTAGTGACGGGTTGGGCTTCCTTGATAAATTAAATCATTGTACATCGGCGGTGGATGCTTGGGGTAAGAAGCTTAGATCAAGGTACCGGGATGAGATCAATGAATGCCGTCGCTTAATTGATGAATTGCGTGTCATGCCTGGTGGGGGTGAGGATCCGATGGTTATAGAGACCAAGAATCGTCTAAGCACTTTGTTAGCGCAAGAGGAGGCTTTTTGGAGACAACGTGCTAAGGTATATTGGTTGCGTGACGGGGACACTAACTCTCGCTTCTTTCATGCGATGGCTAGTGCACGGCGGAGAAGGAATCACATTTCAAAGCTAGTTACAGAGGATGGTGTGGAAGTGACGGACCAGCAGGATATTTGCGCAGTGGCTAGGGGTTATTTCGCAAATCTTTTTCATGGTGGGGGAGGTGATTATGGGAGCGTTATTGATCATGTTCAGCCACGGGTATCGGATAATGATAATCACTTATTGGTGCGTCCTCTTGAGATTGAAGAATTCAAACAAGCTCTTTTTCAAATGCATTCCGACAAAGCGCCAGGACCGGATGGGTTAAATCCGGCTTTCTTCAAGAGGTTCTGGAATTTATGTGGAGTGGAGTTGTTTAACATTTGTAGGGAGTGGCTGGTCATGGGCGAATTCCCCCCTAATATAAATGATGCTAATATTGTGCTAATTCCAAAGGTGGAGAATCCTACGTCTATGAAAGATCTTCGGCCCATTTCTCTTTGCAACGTCATTTACAAGATTATCTCGAAGGTACTTGCTAATAGATTAAAACCTCTACTTCCAAAGTTTATTGCTCTTGAACAATCTGCCTTTGTGGAAAATCGATCTATTCTTGATAATGTGTTGGTGGCGTTTGAAACATTACATCATTTGAAGTGCAAAACAACGGGGAAGAAGGGGGAGCTGGCGCTAAAAATTGATATTAGTAAGGCTTATGATAGAGTGGATTGGGTCTACTTGCAGCGTATTCTTGTGAAGATGGGATTTGATGACCAATGGGTTCGGTGGATGCAAATGTGTTTGGAAACAGTTACTTACTCAGTTATGATAAACGGTGAAAAAGTGGGACCTATCATTCCAGGGAGAGGACTGAGGCAGGGTGACCCACTGTCACCTTACCTATTTATATTGTGTGCAGAGGGTCTCACTACTTTACTACAGAGAGCTGAGAGCAGAGGGGATATTCATGGTGTGAAGGTGTGCAGAGGGGCTCCTTCTCTCTCACACCTCCTTTTTGCTGACGATTGTTTCTTGTTTTGCAGAGCCGATGCTAGAGAGAGTAGGCATCTCAAGGATATTCTTAACACCTATGAGAGAGCATCGGGGCAAGCTATTAACTTACAAAAATCTGAAATTTATTTTAGCAGGAATACTTCACAGGAGGCTCGCTTTGATGTTACAGCTATATTGGGAGTCACAGAATGTCTTGGAACGGGCAAATATTTGGGACTTCCGTCTATGATTGGAAGAAACAAGAAACAACTCTTTGGCTACCTGAGGGATCGGATTTGGAGGAAGATACATCATTGGTCGGGGAAGCACTTATCTAAGGCTGGCAGGGAAGTCTTAATCAAGTCAGTTGCTCAATCCATTCCAACTTATTGTATGAGCACCTTCATGCTTCCATCTACACTGGGTGAGGAGCTTGAAAGAATGATGAATTCATTTTGGGGGGGTACGAACCGTGGCACGAGGAGGGGTATTCATTGGTTGAGTTGGGAGAAGCTGTCGGTTAGAAAGGAGTTTGGAGGTATGGGCTTCCGTCATCTTCATGGCTTCAATTTGGCAATGCTGGGGAAGCAGGCATGGCATCTTGCTACTCGTACAGATACTATTGTAAGTAGAATCTTTAAAGCTAAATATTATCCTAATGATGACTTTATGGGGGCTCGCTTGGGCCATAATCCCAGCTTTGTTTGGCGTAGTATCTTCTCTTCCCGGGTAGTTGTGAATTTGGGGGCACGTTGGAGAATTGGGAATGGCGACAAAATTTCAGTTTGGAGAGATCCGTGGTTGAAGGGACGTAGTGATAGCTTTGTTAGATCACCTATGGCTCAAGGGATGGAAGAAATGAGGGTTAAGGACTTGATGAACCAAGACAATAGTGGTTGGAATTATGGCTTAATTGATCAACTTTTTTGTCAAGAAGAGGCTATGCTCATCAAAAGCATGCCAAGGTACAGTGACTTGGAGGAAGATAAATTATCTTGGTGGCGGAGTCGGTCCGGTCTTTATTCGGTTCGCTCGGCTTACTATGCGCTTATGGATACTCCGGAAATTATTAATAATTCACATGCTAGAATTGACGGTGATTGGATGTCCATTTGGAAAGCGGGCGTTCCACCGAAAGTTAAATTATTAATTTGGAGGCTTGCTAGGGGGTGTCTTCCTACTCGTAGTAACTTGGTTAAGAGACATGTTGATTGCACCGTTTTGTGTCCTTTTTGCGAACAAGAAGAGGAAACAGATAGTCATGTTTTTTTGGAGTGTAGCGCTGTACAGGAAGTGTGGCAGAAGCTGGACTTGTTGCTGCCCTTTCGGGTTGCAGCAGAAAACGCAGCAACTCTGCGTGATGCCATTTTTTCGATGCTGGGTTCGTTGTCCGTGACTAGTAGAAACAGGTTTTTAATGGGTATTTGGGCTCTTTGGCGTCGCCGTAATGACAAGGTTTGGGCTGGGGTGTTACAACCGGTTGAGCAAGTCGTTCACACCGCGAAGGATATGTTTGACGCTTGGTTTGGAGCGCGCCAGCAACAACACCATCCTCCTGTGCTCTCGGGCCAGCAGCTGCCACGGGTATTGAGGTGGGTTCGGCCAGCAGCAGGAGCTTTAAAATGTAACGTCGATGCGGCAATTTTTGCGGAAGACAACAAATATGGTATTGGTTTGTGTATTCGAACGTCCACAGGTGATTTCTATAGAGGCAAAACTATGTGGTTCCATGGAGTCCCAACACCGCAAGAAGCGGAGGCAATTGGTCTTAAGGAAGCATTGGCTTGGTTGGAAGCTTTGGGGCTATCTTCTGTTTCCATTGAACTGGACTGTGCTCCAGTTGTAAATGGCTTGAAGGTAGAGCCTTTGCCGAATACCGAGCTTGGTACTATTTTATTGTATTGTCGTAATAGATTACGTCTTTTTCCTAGCTTTGAGGTTAGCTATATTCGGAGACAAGCTAATCTTGTTGCTCATACGTTAGCACGGGCATCAAGATTGTTTGCTAGTTCCCACGTTTTTGGTTTCATTCCAACCTGTATTGAAACAATTCTGTTTAATGAAATGAATTAAGTTTGTTCTTGTCAAAAAAAAAAAAAAAAACTTTAACCCCCTCCCCTTCACCAAAAAAAATATTCTTTTTCTTTACTTTTTTTGTCATTCTATTTTTCTTTCGACATCTAACCATACAAAAAAATCTATACAAACTGTTTTTTTAATAAGCAATCCAAACTGTAAATGATGTACAGTCTCTCCCCCCTTTTATCCAAAGTAATTGCGATGAAATTATTTGACACGTTTTTTGGTCATTTTAAATAAAATGACAAATAAACACCGCAAATATTATCTAATGGACATATATTGTTTCGGACTAGGCCAAGAGGCCCAATGTACAAACACAATCGGCCCAAGCGACTTGATCCTCAAATTAACGCTCCAGATCGCCCGATCCGATCCAACGGTTCGAATCCGGTCAAGAACCACGTTACCTCTACCCGCGTTTATAAATACAGTATTGACACCAAGATTCAGGTACGCTTCTCTCATTTGTGCCTCTCACTGACTTTTGATTGCTGACTTTGGTATCGGAGTGTCTGCAGGTACCCAACCCTTCCGAGTCCAACCTCAGAAGAATGCGACGTTGGCAAGGACAATCTCGAAGGATTCCAACTCGCGAGGTATTCTTCCGACCTCGAGCCAAGGAGAAGGCTACACAGAGACATAGAACACTAGTTATTGACCTAGGATCCCGGATCCGAGGTCGTACTAAACATATATGTATATTCAAATTCGAGAGTCGCTATCCCTATGTCGCTGAAAATTGGCTATACAACCGGCAGCATGCACAATAAATTTGACATATACTACTGGGAGTATTTGCATTTCCTCTTCTCATAGATAATCTTGGCTTTCCCATTGGAACGAACGTTTTTTCTCTTCTTTTTAACCACTGATCAATATCTGGATACTTCGAATTTTGGTTGTGGCAAAAACTTTGTTGAGAGAGAAAAATTACATGGGGTGACAAAATTGAGTATACACGTGGTCAGTTAAGTTCTCCAGTATAAATTAATCACCGCTAAAATCGGTAATAACACGGTAAAAGAAAGATGAAAACCTATACACACATTTATTTGTTTTCGAAATTTGTTATCATCATACTTCACGGTCACTCCAAGAATATTATCCACATAAAAACAAGTTGTGACTTGTAAAATGCATTAACACAATCAAGTAACGTCCTCCTAGCACATGGGCACCGCAAACTTGGGGGATGTATACAATGTCCTATTCACCTCGCGTTTCTTAATTACTTTAATTATTTTTCACACAGCGTTTTATGTGTCTTTCGTTTTGTGCCTTTACATGACATTGGTTTATGTACACCTTTAATTTCTTGTCCATATAGTATACTCCCTCCGTTCCTCATATTTGGTACTTTTAGCCTTTTATTTTTGTTCCAAAACAATGGTACTTTTAAAAATCTAATGTATAATTCACCTAATTTTTCCTAATATACCCTCTATATTTATTTATCCTTTTAGAGTTCCAACGCATGAATTAATTGTCCCAAGACTATTTTACTTTAACTTCAATTATCCCAATACAACTACAAGTGGGGCATTTTAGTACTTAAACAATACAAATTAATGGTACCTTAATATGTGTGTAACAAGCCAAAAGTACTAAAGATTAGAAATGGATGGAGTAGTATAAAATAAAATACTTGGTCTATTATAATCTCACTTTCTCAAAGGAGTATCTTTCCTATATTTGCAAGCAAATTGTTGAATGGTTAGTCCAAGAAGATCATGTTTTGCTCTATGTGGTAGTTACTCTTTTTGGTATTAAATGTCACTTTAGTGCATGCCTGGTAAACGAGTGTTTGACTGAGCAATCTATGCCAGATTGCCAGCTTCCTATTAGGCTTTCCCATTTCATGAGCATTTCTAGATATAAGGTCCAAAAGTAAAGGGAATAAATAAAGGCGAGGAAGACCGAAGAAAAGTAAGTATATATGTACTTGGAAGTTTATAAAATTAAAACTCATGTTGTAATAACTTACTAGTAGATAATTAAATTCAACTAATAATTAATAGGCTTAGGTGATGACGTGTGTATTTATGCTAACTTAGTTTAAGATAGAATAAAATAAATTAACAGCACTTGTCTTGCCTCAATGAAAAAGTCCAAATTAATCAAGGCTTTTGGAGTTGCTTAAAAACCAAAACAAACACACAAAACCACTTCATCATTACCAGTTTTGACCGCAATCACTTCACATAATTGTAAAACCATGCATGCTTTATATATTGCGAGTGCTAATAATAATATTAATAAGGCTTAATTACAGTTTTGGTCCCCCTATTATGACCAACTCACGATTTTAGTTCCCCAACTTTTTTTTCCACGATTTTGATCCCCCTATTTTCTCAATTTCTAAAATCAAAGTCTCTCCCTTATTTGGTCAAAATTGAATCTGACGTGGCGCTCAATTAACTGATGTGTCAAGCCACATTGGAATACCACATGGTCTTTTTAATTAAAAATATCTTTTTTTTATTTTAATTTTGTTTTTTAAATAATTTAAATTAAAAAACACATTTCTAATTGAAGTCATCTTCTCTGGTGGTGAATCACAAAACCAGGCACCTACACTACCCAAGTTGAGATTCGACTTGATCTTTCATTCAAAGGTTACGTTTTCCTCGATTTTGGTTGAGTTTTAATCACAAACAAGGGATCTGAGGAAATCCTAAACTAATTTTACAAAAAATTGGTGGGTAAAGAGAAATCTGATCAAATAAAATGGGGTTTCCATAGAAATCTGACCAATTTGTTAAGGGTTTGTAGAAAGGGTTGTTGTTGTTGTTGGTGTCGGTGAAGGGGTTGAAGGAAACTTCAGATGCCTGTGAATACTGGTTTACATGGTAGGGCGGTTTCCAGCATTGTTGTGGTGGGTTTTGTTAGTGGCGACGACGGTGGTGCGGCAGCCATTGGTTGTTGTTTTTTGGGGTTCGACGGAATCGGTGAGTGGAAATTTCTTTGCTAAGACTTAAAGAGATTGGTGTGTATTTTTGTTTGTAGTGTGGACCATGGATGCTCAACTTTGCCCATTATTATCTTCTTCATGGACTAAGTTGTTAGAAAAATGGAGAAGTTAAGAGTTATTGTGTTGAGATGATGAAGTTTTTAGAATCTGTGTTGAAGCTGAACTGTTTGAATGTATGTCTCTCAGGAAGTTTATAACTTTGGCCATTATTATCTTCTTCATGGACTACATTCAAACGGGTTTTATTCTTCAATCTTGACCCATTCTGTAAACAAGGTTCTGTTCATCGAGAGAGAGAGAGAGAGAGAGAGAGGATGTGGGATGAAGACGATTATTTAATAATTAAAATAATAATTTTAAAATAAAAAAGCTACGTGGCATCCAAAGTGGCTTGCCACATCGGTTAATTGAGCGCCACATCAGACTCAATTTTGACCAAATTAGGAAGGGACTTTGATTTTAGAAATTGGGAAAATAGAGGGACCAAAATCGTGGAAAAAAAAGTTGGGGGATTAAAATCGTGAGTTGGTCATAATAAGAGGACCAAAACTGTAATTAAGCCTTTTGAAATTGAGAAAATAGTGGGATCAAAATCGTGGAAAAAAAAGTTGGGAGACCAAAATCGTGAGTGAGTAATAATAGGGGGAGCAAAAGTGTAATTAAGCCTATTAATAATAATATTAATACTCGCGACACACACCTTTGGCATGGTGGTGTTGTCATTATCCTACACAAGTCAAGCAGGCTTAGGCTCTCTGTTTATTCTTTTAAAATCTCTTTCATCACTGTGGTAGATGATGAAAATTGAAAAGGACCTCAGAAGGTTAGACATATTGGCCTTAGAAGATCACTTCTTTTTCCTTTTTTCCTTCTCATTTCTCAATAAAAGGGTCTACGGGGCATGTCAATTAAATTAACATGCTTTTTTAGTTTATGTTGTTTTTCTTTTCATAATTAAAAGTTTATTGATACAATGATGGGTGACGGATCCAAAAAATTTTATTAGTGGGGGCAAAAAATAGCCTATAATATTTTCTCAATGAAATATTGTAAATTCTTACAAAAAAAAACATAATTTAACTACAGAAAAATTCTATAATACCTAAAATTTCTACAAATTGCAGAGCTAAAAAGATAAAATTAGTACAAACTTATTCTCTTTTTATTTATCTCGTGTGAATTTCT
Source organism: Astragalus glycyphyllos (assembly GCA_963573325.1). Classification (NCBI taxonomy): domain Eukaryota; kingdom Viridiplantae; phylum Streptophyta; class Magnoliopsida; order Fabales; family Fabaceae; genus Astragalus; species Astragalus glycyphyllos. The sequence continues at coordinate 81,885,173 of OY754307.1, read as the reverse complement.
ACATAAAGTTTTAAAATTTATCTTATGGGAGCAACTATTATTTTTTTATGGGGGCAAAAAAAATTGTTATATATATTTTTAAACCAAAATAATTTTTCAAGTGGGGGCACCCAATTACATGCATACGATCAACTCAAAATTATGGAAAGCTAGAGAGCAATTTCAAATCTACTACTATCTATATAATCTATATAATACGGCTTAAATTACTAAATTGCCCTTTATTTTTTATAAACATAGTAAATATACTTTACCTCTCTTAATTTACCTTTTTAGCTTTTTCTCTTATTTTCACGCAACAAGAAGATATCAGATATTGTTGAAAATTTATTTTTTATATTTATTTTCTAGTTTTAACGGGTAAGCATTACATGTTGCTATATATAATTTGATTACTACTAATTTTTTAAGTGGAACATTCCCTTGTCAGAATAATTATTTATATTCTGTATTTGAGTTACAGCGAGAAAATGTTACATATTGTTGGTATAATTTTATTACTGATAAAATGTATTTTCTAACAATAAAAAATGTCAACTAAAAAAAATATTGTAAAGTTATAAAACTTTATTTTTTTATCAATACGAAAGATTTATTATAAATGAATTTTGCCAAAATCTATTTATACAAAAAATGTAATGTTACCCGTGCGTATGAATGAGTATACTTCTGATCTTCCATAAAACATGGTCACAGAACATCTAATACTTTGACTACTCTTCATAAAAGTTAGGGAGACTATATTTTAAGATTAACACAGTTAATATTAGCTAAATCTAAACATCTATATATATATATATATATATATGGGGTTATTGTAGTTATATTATATCAGTTAATATCAGTTAATATCTCCCTAAAGATTTGTGCAAAGAAACGTGAGACTTTTAAAGTTGGCTCTTCATCATGACAATGTTGGATGGTTCATGATAAACAGGAATGGCCTTCATTGTATATGTGTGGAATTGTAGACACGTATGCATTATAAATAAATACATATCATTCAGGGAGAATTTTTTATTGTCCATTGTCGGATCTCAAAGTGGATATTGCACTACTAGAAATCTCGGTATTACCTGCGGAATTTCCTGCGGAAAAGTTCCGCAGGAAATATCTTAGAACTTTCCTGCCATTTTCTAAATATGCAAAATTTTTGCTGCGGAATTTAATTGGCAGGTAAGTTCGCAGGTAATTTTTGATTTTCCTGCAGATATTCCTAAGAGTCAAAGTTCGCAGGAAATTTATTCTTTTTAAAATACAAAATAAAGGCGCTTGTTGGGAGTCGAACTCTTCACTCTAGCCAAATTGTAACAATGCTCTTTACCACTGAACCAACGCTTCTTTATTGAAATTTGGTGGTGCAAGAATTTGAAAATATTAAAAAAACTGAAAAATATTATTATTATTTTTTTAAAATCTTTTTTTTACGAAAACAATGTTTGGTGCGTTTAGGGTCCCCAACCTTAGCTTCCAATAACCCTAACATTCGCTAATCACTCTCACTATTCTCACGAAATCAGAAATTGAAGCTTAGGTGAACCTTCGTCTCCTTCAACAGATTAAGAAACTGAACAACGAAATCAACTTAGGTGAAGCTTCGTCTTTTTCAACAGATCCAGAAATTGAAGTTTCAAACAACAAAATCAACCATGTGAAGCTTCGTCTTCGTCCTGCTTCGAAATCAACAAGAAACGAATAACACCTCGTCTTCGTCCTGGTTCGTGGTCGTCTACCGAGTTCACCGCCACCGCTTCGTTGATCAATTGTTTCTCCACTTCTTCGTTCTCTGTAAGTTCCTTTTTCGTCTACCTGTAATCATTTGAACCAATTGATTTGGTTTTGTTTTCTATGCTTTATAGTTTATATTGAAACAATTTGTGTTACTTCATAGTTGTTTCCTCAGATTCATTATATGATTTATGACTTCAATTTTGAAATTTTAGGGCTTAGTTTACAATTTCTCTAGTTGTGATATTCTGATTCAAGCACATCTTGTACATGATGTTATTTACATGATTGACAATTTCTCTAGCTGTTTCTTCACTGAATGTGTGTTATTTACATGATTAACAATCTTATCGTTGATCCCTAATTGATTCATGGATTGTGTTTAAACTGAATCTGAAGCATAGTTCTAGTCACGTGTAATGGCATGGGCAATATGTTTACAAGATGAATAGGGGTGTGGTGGATCTGATACATCATATTGGTTTTTTTATTTTGGAATTGTATGATAGGCATAAAAGATGAGTCAAAAAGTTCAGGAATAACAGTATATTATTCCTTTCATTTCATTTCTGATGTCTTCGATTTGGTTTTTGCATTAGGATTGCGTTCTTAGTGTGCTATTTGTTGCATCGATGCTCCTCCTACTTGGTAAGCCTCAACCTAAAATGCACACCACCTGTTTAGTATTATGTTGATTCTAGCTTTCTTAGGACAAATTGTTCTGAAATAATACTATATACTAAGTAACAAGTAATAATACTATATTATTCAATTTTCATTGAAAAGCAATTTTGTCACGTGAGTGGATACATTCTGCAGAGGTTTAGTTTGACTTATTTTTTATGCTCATTTTTGTGAATAAGAATATGGCCACATACATGTCATTAGCTAATCTAAGAATATTTGTGTTCTCTTATTTATTTGTGCCATAATGAGTTCCCTGGTCATTTAGCAGCCTGTTGTAGCTTCATCTCTAAGGATCAGTTTTGTTTTGCAGACTAGAATTTTGGGGCTGAATGCTTCATATAATCTCAATAAAGGACGACATTTTGTTATTTCAATCAATGTTTGTTAAATTACTTTTATCGCAATGAATTCACTTTCTAGTTATGTGCTTGTTTATTTGTGCCATAATGAGTTCCCTGGTCATTTTCTTACGTGCTTACTTTCCAAGGTCATGTATTCTCTTCAGGGACTGGAGGAGTGCAGCTTTTCTAGCAAACTATGATGCACAGTCCGCTTCTACAATTTTATTCAATAATTCAATAATAGGAACTATGACTTCCTCCTTGGTTCATAAGAATTTTATGACAGCTAGTTTTCTTTTTATATAGACATTTGCTCCTTTGAGATGAAATTTTGTGTAATTGCATTCTGTCAGTTTCAAATGGTTCTTCACCCTTGATAACTAACTTTAAGGCAGATAGTTTTTCCACCCCTTCCCCACTGTTGAGCCAATAAAATCACTCTCTCAGTTGTGTTTGATATGTTTCCACCCCCTCTCCCTCATTTAAAGCTCTATTGGTTATGTAAAATAGCTTCTTATTACTTCTTGCATGTATTCTACGTTGAGCCAATAAAAGGATTATCATTTGCTTTGAATACTGCTGAATGGAAAGTCCTCATTTCTCAATTATACAAGCAATATCCAAATGATGACATGAATCTTAATATCTCTTTATCTTCTCCTCCAGTTATAGAAGTGTTGGACCAAGATATTGGGGCTAACATTTTCATAGATATAGTATTGGATGTTCTGGAAGCTGGTGAAGTCTTATACTTTTTTAGATATAGTAATGGATGTTCTGGAAGCTGGTGAAGTCATACATGTTTCTGATGAAGACCTTTAAGAATGAAGAGGTTGAAAATTTTGAGCAAGGTAAATTTATAATGATACATGCAGTTTCTACACTACAAAAAAATCAGGGATTAGCGAGGGAAATTTCCCTCGCAAACTGACCAAAATCCCTCGCTAATGGTCATTTGCGAGGGAATTAGCGACGGACCGGTTCCCTCGCTAATACCTTCCTCGCTAATGAAATTAGCGAGGGAATTTGAATCCCTCGCTAATTAGCGAGGGACATTTCCCTCGCTAATTCCCTCGCTAATGTTGCCTCAAAATTTGTGCAAATTTTCAAATTCTGACTGACACGTGTCTTAATTTAAATGGTTTGTTTTTTATATTTATTATTATATTATTTTTAAAATCAGTTTTTTATTATATTATATTATTAATTTTGTGGTTGTTGTTGTGGTGGTGGTGGTGGTGGTGAAAGGTGGTGGTGGTGGTGGTGGTGGTGTTGGTGGTGAAAGGTGGAGAGAAAGAGGAAAGAAATTCGTAGGTGGTGGTGGTGGTGGTGGTCTCGTGGGTGGTGGTGGTGTGGTGGTGGTCTCGTGGGTGGTGGTGGTGTGGTGGTGGTGGAAAAAGGTGGAGAGAAGAAGAGTGAAAGTGGAAATTGTGTAAGAGAGAGAGAGAGAGAGAGAAGAGAGGAAGAGGAAAGAAGGTGGTGGTGGTGGTGGTTGTTGTGTGGTGGTGGTTGTTGTGTGGTGGTTGTGTGGTGGTGGTTGTTGTTGTGTGGTGGTGGGTTAGGGTTTATAGGTGAGAGAGATAGAGTAGAGGAAGAGGAAGGGAAGGGTGAAGAGGAGAGAAGAAGAGTGAGGGTGGTTGGTTGGTTGTGTGGTGGTGATGGTGGTGGTGGTGGAGAGTAGAGGAAGGGAAAAGGAAGGGTGAAGAGGAGAGAAGAAGAGTGAGAAAGAAGAGTGAGTGAGTGAGTGAGTGAGTGACAGATTTAAGTAAAAAAAATTAAAAAAATTAGCGAGGGAACTCAAATTCCGTCGCTAAAAATCACTTTAATTAGCGAGGGAACTCAAATTCCGTCGCTAAAACCACTTTAATTAGCGAGGGATTTTAATTCCCTCGCTAATTCCGTCGCTAATTTCCTTGATTCGCGTGAATTTGACTGAATTTTCCCTCCAAACAATTAGCGACGGAAATTTTTCAAATTCCCTCGCTAAATCCCTCGCTAACGGTCAAATTTTCAAATTCCCTCGCTAATTCCCTCGCTAATGTCAGTTTTAGCGAGGGAATCACATTCCCTCGCTAATTCCCTCGCTAAAGTCAGTTTTAGCGAGGGAATGTTATTCCCTCGCTAATGTCCCTCGCAAATAAGCGTTTTTTTTGTAGTGCTATATGTTTTGGTTCTTATTTTATGTAGGTGGAGAATAATGAAATGGTTTTCTTTGTGCAGATAATTTTTTCAACAGAAGGAGCATCTTCAAGCACCATTCATCTGGATGATTGAAGACTATTTGTTTGTATTTTATTCTTTCTACTTGAGAATATAGGATCATTGTAATTGAAGTGATTTTTTCTAACTAATTGGAGTAATATTTCACTCTGCTAGGTAGTAAGTTATTGTAGCAATTTGATGATGACTTCCTTCATGACAGTATAATATGATTTTATTTTTGGTGGAACAGTTTAATGTGACTTCATAGATTAAGTTTTGCTGCAATTTGTACTCCTTATATGAATAATTATTTTTCCTTTACAGTGTTGTTAGTCTTGAAAACAGAGGATAATACATAGCTATATATATATATTTGTAAAAAAAAAAAATCTGAGATTTCTTGCGGAATTTCGTGCGGAAAGTTTGAATTTCCTACGGATTTTCCTGCGGAACTTCCTGCGAAGATTTTCTGCGAAATTTACTGCATACCTCCTGCGGAATTTCCTGCGGAAATTTCCTGCTGATATGAAAATCCGCAGGAAACAATTATCCACGAACGAAATAACTGGGAACCATAATCCGCTGAAAAATCCGCAGGAAACCAGTTTCCTGCGAATTTTTAGTGAAATTCCGCAGGAAATGACGAAAATTCTAGTAGTGTTGATGGAATGGAAAAGCAATAAACTATCCACTGTTTAGAGTCCACAACAATATTAAAGAGTATCATATTCTCTCAACTATCCACTGTTTAGAGTCCCAGAAAGAAGGGGGGGAACTGGATATTGTGAAATGTGAAGATATTTTTTATTTTATTTTTTCTATAAATTAATACTTGAACTATACCACATTAATATGGTTCGGTTGTTATTAATACTTAAATTCACTCCAAATATTATTTATTAAATTTGAGTTTTTATTTTTATAGTAAAACAACTCCTCCATACGTATTATGATTCTCACAAAATACTGGTGTCTTTTATATTTGGTGACATTTTCTACATCAAATTAATATTATTATTAGTATTTTTGTATCAAAAAAATTAATATTAGTATTTTTTTTATTTAAGAAAGGAGAATTTAATTATACAATGGACTATTTAAAAACCCGATTACTTTTCTCTTGAATTCTGTAATTGATAATACAATGGACTATTATCATTAAAATATTTTTATATTAGTTAAATCAGTTTAAGCTACTTTTTTTTATAAGCACAGTTTAAGCTACTGAGATTGGATAAGTGGTAAAGGATTTTATACTTTGACTGATATTTCTTGATTTTTTCTTTTTTCTTTTTTGTGTTAGTTAGTTAGGTAGCCGATATTTGGACAATTACTTATTTAAGAACTTATGTCTTATAAATGCTTATTGTATTAAAGTATATGACATAAGTGCTTACATTCAATAAGCTATTTGTTTTGGTTATAATGGAAAGCACTTAAACAAAAATAAAGTACTTGGATATATCAGTAGTTAAGCACTTCAAAGGGTTTTTATTAAAAAATTATAACAAAAATTAAACTAACAAATTATTAAAAAAAAAAAACATTCAGACAACAAAATTATTATTCAGAGTTCAAATTTATTCAAAGTGAATGAGAAAGTTTTATTTATAGGCACTTTCGGATGGTTCCGGCGGTTTTTTCCCTCCGAATATTTTCGCCAGATTTATTTAAAAAAAAATTATTTATTTATTTATTTCGAAAAATCCACCGGAAATGTTAAAAATTCGCCGGTAACATGTCCGGCGTATTTTTCAAATTACCAGCTGATTTTTAATTTTTAAAAAATCTGCCGGTAATTTGAAAAATCCGCCGGAAAGGTACGAACCGAAAAAAATCCACCGAAAATACTATTTTTTCCGCCAAAAATTACGCATTTTTCTTGTAGTGTTTGTTCATAAAAGAAAATAATATTGAAATCTTTATTGTCTTCGAATCATCAAATAGATCCACTAACAATTAATATTTATACTTCAATTTAAAAGTTCATTTATATGTTTGTTGCTAGTTGGTACATTGATTACGAATGAGAGTTGAACAAAACAAATATCCTACCTTAATTTGATTTTTGAGCTCATTACATTGATGTTAGGAAATTCATGTTGACATCAGTTTGTTTTTGTTATCTCTACTGATGTTGTTTTAGTTTTTCTTTTCTTTTTTCTAAAAATGATATTTTATTAATAAACTCGATACTCAACCCAGTCTAACCCACACTAGCCATGACATATCTCACATATTCACATATCTATGTCTCGCCGGCGCCGCTGCTTGGGATCAAATTTTCACATAAAATTATATTTTTTTATTTATTTTTCTTTTCAATATTCACCCTTTTTTGTTTTTCCTGCACACCAACCCCAAGTTCCGATAGAAGTCAATGAAATATAAATAAACTTGCAGTTTAATTGCAATTTTTGTCGAAACCTTATTGTATAAAATATTTAGCATCACATGCCATGCAAATATTTAAAGCCGGTTTGCATATAGAATGTACTAATTTAACAACCAAGAACATCATGACTTGGGGGCTGAGGCAGAAATGCTTTTGAAATTTACAATTGGAGGTAAGGGAAGTAAATTTTCAATTTTTTTATTACTAAAATACGCTATTTTTTATTTGTAATAGTGGTATCACTAGAGTCTAGAGAGTTGGGATTACAAGTGGTATCACTATTTTTATTTTAACAAATAAAAACAAAAAGAAGAGGGAATAGAAGTAGGTCTAGTCCAAAAAAAGAAGTAGGGCTAGTCCTTATATTTTTAACATTTTTTATTGCAAAATGATCGATAATCCTTTCATAATTAATGTTCTTTAAAAGTCATTTTTGATATAGATCAAAGCAATATTTTTGACATAGTATCCGTAATGCCTAACTCAACTAGTAAATGCCGAAATTGTTAGGCTTCATATCATGTCAATGGTTCTAATCTGGGACCTCACAGTTGTGTGTGTGAGTTCCTAGTAGTAGTGATCACTTCGTCTAGTACCAAAAAAATATTTTTGACATAGTAGATCGAACAAGGACTCTAACAATTTCAGTTTAGAACAAACTTCTTTCCAGAAACATGACGGTAAAATGAATAGTTAAAATTCTTCTATAAATCATGCATGTTAACGGTAACATACTAAATTATCACTCTTTTTCTAAAAAGGATAATACTGGATAGTACGAAAACTTTTGTACGTAATCGAAAAATCCTTGTGAGATAAGTTAGACCACGATTCGTGATTTTGGGTGAGTCGGTGTAGTGTTATTTTGAAAATTTTGACAACTTTTTTCGTAACGCCTCGCTACCCTTTTTGAAATCTCTATGTTTGGTTGCAGTGGCGGAGCTAGACTGAAAAAGTCGGGTGGCCCACTAAAATAAACTTGCGTTGAGGAATGACGAGATTGACGGCGAGGAACGACGACACGCAACAACGATGAACGACGGCGAGCAACGACGATGAACGACGACGAGCAACGACAATGAATAGTGAGGAACGATGACTGAAGAAGAGAAAACGTGAGAGGATTGTGCAAAAAAGAGAGAAATCGGTTCAGTAATTGCTGGTTTTGAGAAGAGGATGAAAGCTGGTTTGGTTTTCTATTTCTTATTCTTCTTCTTCTTCTCTTCTCTGCGCACGAGAGTTTAAACGAGAAAAAGAAGTATCTAATTAACTGATGATGCGCTGTCAAGTTGTGAAAGGAAGAGGATTTGTGTGGCTCTTTTAAAAAAATAAGGGTATTTAAGTAATTTTTCCTATATGAAAAAAAATTGTTTTTTTACTGGGTGGGCCGTGGCCCTGCTGGGCCACCCCTGCCTCCGCCACTATTTGGTTGTTTGGTTGAAATAAGTTATAGGCTAGTTAACCAACACCTTTGGCCCAGCGACATAAGCTACCTTGAGATGAGTTTATAGTCCCTAGTTCGATTCCCACAGTGGATAAACTTGATATTGGCCAGTGCGAAATTTGTTCGCAGACTAGTTTATAGTCCTCGCACTACCCAAGAGCACTTGGATGAGATGGTAGGGGTCTCTTCCAGCTTAACAAAGGTCCTAGGTTCGAATCCAGCCTTGGGCATGCAGCAATGTTAAATCTCTTGGGGAGAACTTACCCGGCTCGAGGGATTAGTCTCTGCAATTGCACGCAGAGGATATCCGGCCGGTTTATACCAAAAAAATAGTCCTCTCATCCCATTAAAAGTGTCATGTTTGGTTATAATGTAATGTTAATTACCCTCATCTCTATTTAATAGCAATTTAAGAGAAAATGAGGATAAAAATTTAAATGAGAGAAATGAGAAAAATTTATACACCCTCAATTTGGTACTTAAATTATCAGATTCTCTTCTATTTAGTCTGTAAACTATAAAAATATAATAAATAGTCTTTAAATTATTCTATATCCATCATTTTAATTCCTCGATTACTCTCTATATCCATCTGTAAACTATTCATTTTACTTTTTTTGGATACAAATGAAAGGAACTATTCATTTTACTTTTATAGTTTAGGAGAGTATGTAATAGGTTAGAGACCAAATTAAGGATTTACTCAAACTTATAAGTTATATTGTTATAAACTCATGCTACTTGATCCCGATAGCACAACTTGTTGTGTGGACACAGAAAGTGCAAGTTTGAATTCGTGTCACTACATTTCCTCCCTCCGATCGGATGTACAAAGGACAAAAAATGATAATACAGATAGGAAAATAGATAAAATGTATAAACTACAAGCTCGAGCTTGTAGTATCTAAAAAAAGATATGGATGATGGGAATAAGAGGGTAAATTATTGGATCAGTTGTTAGCTTAATTAAGAGAAAACTCTAAACTAGTAGTGTGAATGTGTGATAACTTACTTGTTAAGCTCTGTGAAAAAAAAAAGAAAACTTATACCTATTAAGCACATTTTTTAGTTAAACAAATTTATAAGCTAATCGAATATTATGAGCAACGTTTGTAGGCCTTACTGCCAAACACAGCATAAATTAGCTTTGGTGGATGAGTACGCATGTAAATTGCTTAATCGCTTTAACACAACACAGCATAAAATTTTGACCCCAATATTGGAAGGCAATTTAAATTTATTTTAAAGAAGGCAAGGACTCAAGGAGTGAATAGGGAGCGAGATATATAAATAATCATGTCAACAACACATTTAATTAATTAATTATTGCTAATTAAACCAAACCTATCGCCATTAAGAAGATTGAAAGAGGTTAGTTAGTTTGAGGTTTGAAAGTTTGAACGACGTGATTAAGAATGACAAAAACGGCATCGTTTTAACCATGATTGCAGTCCATCTCCTACTTATGAAAGTAAAAGCCCAAAAAACCCAAAGCTCTTTCCAACAAACATATCATATGCATATTGCATAGGGAGTGGAGATTCTTCCATTTGCATCTCTCTCTCTCTCTCTCTCCCCCTCTTCACAGTGGCGCTTCAGAGAGAGACAAAAGGTAAAATAAAAGGCTTCGGCTTCTCTAACAAAACACGAAATCGAAATCAAAAGAAACAATCAAACAAGACGTGTTGGTTTTCGATTGAGGAATCAGAAGTGAAGGGATCGTAGCAAGGGTATTTCAGTCATTTCAAGTCTCCATGTTCCTATCTACGAACTTGAACTCCAACAACAACGGCCGCGGCGGCGCCAAGTTGTCATTCATGGCCGCAGTGGCGGCGCCATCAACTTCGGCGGTGCTCTTCACGGCTTTGGCCGGCATAGCTTTTGTCGCCATCATCTTCTACGGTGCTAGTAGGTAAAAACCAAAAGACCTATCAAATGAACGAATTAGAGAGCATCTTCTCAATCGCAATCGCAAAAACCCTCGCTCACTCGCTCACTCTGACTCAGACCTAGATGATATTGTTTTCGATTCCGATTTCGTTACACTAAAAGGGAAAGAGAAAAAAACAACAACAAAAAATCAAAGTGTATATAGAAGGAATTTATAGAATGAATCCCCTTACTCGACGAAGTCACAATTCATCTTCGTCGTCTTCAAATTCTTCTTCTCCTTCATCGTCATCGTCTTCATCATGGGTCCATTTGCGTTCGGTTTTATTCGTTGTTACTTCTTCCTCACCAGCTTCTTGTTCATCCTCTGATCGGTGAGTTCTTCTTCTCTCTCCTATTGCTCTCAGTTATTTTTTTACAGCTCTAAGATTTATATTACTTTTTCTGTTTATTTCGTGCCAGATCTCCACTTTTGGGCTTCCCCGATCTTGCTATCAGTGTCAGCTTAAGTTGATCAGCATGTGTGTTTGCGATTTTGTGATTAGCACTTCTGTGTTTCTAATTTGGGTCTCTTTGTTCGACAGCATTTCGGTCTAATTGTGTGTTTGGCTGGTAGAATGGTTGAGTTGTTGGAAATGCAATGCTTTTAATAATGAAAATAAATTCAGATTTATCTGTTAAAGGAGAAGAGGGGTGAAATCCTTTTTTGTGTGAGGGATTTCTTCAATCTGAAGTTCCTTTCCTCTTGCCTTGGACTTTTAATCCTCTGATTCCCATGCCACTTGTCAAATTAGTTGCTCGTGAATAAATCACTTAGTTTAGGGAATGTAACTTGATGGTGATCTTGATGGGATGTCCAAACCTCATTTTCTAGAAGTGTGTCTTGCTTGGATCTCCTGAGCTAGAAAGGAAGATCTATGGTAGAGTAGAGGATATTTAGTGAGTACGTTCATTTGGAGACTGAAAAACATATTTTCAGGACCTAGTTAAATCTCTGGCGTCCAAGTAGATTTAAGGAAATATTTAATAGGTTTAGTTTGTCAATCAACATATTGCATCCTGGATTACAAGTTTTAGGCTTTAATATATATATATATATATTTCTGGATGTATATCTGAGACTGAGAGATGCTGATATCTCTCTAGTCTTAAGGACAAATGATTTATTATTTATGTCCTCTTCCTCAATTCTTTTTAAATCGATTCTAGTCTTAAGGACGAATGATTTATTATTTATGTCCTCTTCCTCAATTCTTTTTAAATCGATCCCATAAATTCTTACTTGGAATATTTTGGTCCCTTCCTCCTTCAGAATAAGTTAATTAATTAGTAGAGTTAAAATTTTCAGCAAACAATGGTGATGCAGATTTTCCTGATTGGAATTTGATATAGTCTGTTTTCTTATGTAAATTTATAGCTGCATATACACCATTAACTATGTTAGTTGTGGGATAAGGGATTCTAGCAGTGAATACATTTAATTATTCTCAATTAAAGAAATAAGATAGTTCTACATAAAACATTGAAAAGTTCACGAAATTTGTGACAGAATGGTAATTCACATACATTTCTAACTGTAAAATACTAGTATTTATATTTGTTGGCCAGTTTTTTTCCATTGGGAAAGAAAAATGTCTATTATATTAGAACACTGATGTGATTTAAAATGAAATAATGTCTTTTTCATGGTGCTTTTTCAATTCCCTAAATTTATTAAATGACGCAAACTATTCTCTACTCTAAAACTTAGTTACATTTTCTCTGTGACAAAATTTCAGGGGTCGTCTTAAATCACCATGGTCTCGCCGGAAAAGAAAACATGTTCTTTCACCTCAACAATGGAAAAGCTTGTTTACTCAAGACGGGAAAATTCGCGATAGGGGAATGAAATTCCTCAAAAGGGTTCGCAGTGGAGTGAGTTTACTAATTTACATTTTGATTTTGATTTTGTGTTTTTGGTGTTTCATATTGAGATTGATTACCATATCAATATCTGATGCAGGGTGTTGATCCTAGTATAAGAGCTGAAGTTTGGCCTTTCCTACTTGGAGTGTAAGCATGCTGTGTCATTCACGTTTCATTTCTAAATGTTTATTTATTTCTTGCGTACCCTGAATCTAGGAGAAAAGTATGGGTTTTTAGACAGACACTTCATACAAAACTAGCATTCACATGTAGCAAAATTTAAAGCTTCCCATAAATATTTGAAGTGTCATACTCATTTTGGCTTTGTTTCTCTATTGAAGTTTTAAGGTGCGTTTATGGATTGATTAGATGGACTTTGATTATCTTTCATTTTTTCTAATATCTCGAACTTGATTTTTTTGCTTTCTGTTATGCATTGGGATGATTATTGGTTACCTTGTCATTTATTTATTATTATGTTGTATGTTATATGTTATTGGAAATTTTCCCCATTCCTTCTGCATTCATTTATTTAGGCAAGCTTTTATATGGTTACTGATTATGCATTCATTTAAACAGCTATGACTTGCGCAGTACCAAAGAAGAAAGAGATCTTATAAGGCATCAAAATAGGTAAGTACTGCAGTTTGATATGCAATTCCATGCTCGATCCATCATCGTTCTCCTGGCTTTTACTTTTTATTTTTTGTTTGTGCTTCCTTTTCTTTTGTTCAGTTTAACATAATGTTACTTTTATGCTAATTTTTCAAACACAGAAAGAAATATGAGAAACTCCGCAGAAAATGTCGGCAGCTGCTAAACTCCAACAGTGGGAGCTTTAAGTTCAATGAAATAGGTGAAGTCAGCTATGAAGGAGATGGTGGGAGTCTTGTTCAAGAATCTGGTTCTCCTAGTTCCGAAGATGCGGCAAGTGCCAGAGAATCCCTTTCTAGTGAGGAACAGAGCCCAGATGTTGAATATTCAGATGATCCGTACAGTGCCCTGTTGGAAGGTTATGATGCCCCTAATATCAGCAATGCTGATGCCTCTGCACTCGATACAGATTCCACTGATTCAGATTACTCAGAAAGTCCTGAGGTAATTCAGACATTTGCTTCTGACGATGGTTTGGAAGAGGACAATTCCAAGACAACATCCAAGGAGAATTCTTCCCCCTCCCAATTGAACTCATCAAAACTACGGACTAGTGAAGACTTCACCACATGGCAAAGGATCATCCGACTTGATGCAGTACGTGCCAATGCAGAATGGATGCCATACTCCACCTCTCAAGCTGTTGTACCAGAAAGTAGGGCGCATCGATCTGCAGAGGCTGTTGGCTTGAAGGATTATGGTCATCTAGATGCCAGCAGAATCTTTCATGCTGCTCGTTTGGTTGCTATTCTTGAAGCATATGCACTATACGACCCTGAAATTGGCTACTGTCAGGGTATGAGTGATCTGTTATCTCCTATAATTAGTGTTATATCAGAAGATCATGAGGCATTCTGGTGTTTCGTTGGATTTATGAAGAAGGCCAGGCAGAATTTCAGGCTTGATGAGGTGGGTATTAGGAGGCAACTCGATATAGTTGCAAAAATTATCAAGTTCAAGGATTCCCACCTGTTTAGGCACTTGCAGAAGCTCGAGGCCGAGGATTGCTTTTTTGTGTATAGGATGGTTGTGGTATTGTTTAGGAGGGAATTGACGTTTGAACAAACTCTTTGCCTTTGGGAAGTAATGTGGGCAGATCAAGCAGCAATCAGAGCTGGTATTGGAAAATCTGCCTGGAGCAGAATTAGGCAACGTGCTCCACCAACAGATGATTTATTGCTTTTTGCTATAGCAGCGTCCGTGTTACAGAGGAGGAAATTAATTCTTGAGAAGTATAGCAGCATGGACGAGATCATTAAGGAATGTAATGGGATGGCAGGACAACTTGATGTTTGGAAGCTGTTGGATGATGCCCATAACTTAGTGGTCACCCTTCATGATAAAATGAAAATAGAGACATCATTCGGATGAATGCAGTTGATGCTTAAACTACTTTGTAATATCGTCACAGGATCTTTAGTTTCAGGCTGCCAGATTTCTCCCCAGCTTCTAAAAATAAGAACCGCATATGCTGAGTTTATTAAAACGAAGTTTGCTGGTTGCTGAAAGTTGCCACTTGCCACTGCTTATCTACGCTACGAGCTTTAGTTTCGATAATGTTAATGTTGGCTAATATGGGGATTGAAGTTAGCTAGATTTATATGGCATGTTTATTTCCTTTTTCTTTTGGCTCCATCTTTTATTCCTTTTTTCTTCTTTTAGTTCTGATTTTGACTATTGAAGACATCCCGAAGCACCTTTGCGAAAAGCAGAGGTGGATAGGTCATGTAACCGTTAGAAGAGGCTGAGACATTGTCGACAATTATAAATGTTGTCCTTTTTGACTAAATCTGAATTCATGAGTCTTTGACTCTTCGATATTGACTGGCATATCATGCGATGCGGATCGAAAGCATATCTTTAGTTGCTTCAAGGTAGACCAACGGCAACATAATTCAGCTGAATAGCTTTACACTTGGTTTTGCCGGCACCCCATAAACTATTGGGGTTTGTGTTTTTGCACCCATATCTTTTAAGTTTTGTTTGGTAAAAAAGAGTAGATAAATTAAGCGGTTTGGTAAAATTAGCAGTTGAATTAGTTTATAAATATAAAATGACATAAAAAATTTGTACTGAATACTTAAAAATGAGAAAGAAGATTCATTTAATGGATAATAAATAAGGATTTCAATTAATAGGACGTGTTTTGGAAGTTAATTTAATACATTTTCGAAGAATCGAAGTATACTTTTGAAATTGTGTTTGGAAAAACAACTTTTGGAACACAAATCCGCAATTTTGAATTTTAGAATTTAACATATGAAGTATTTATTCTTATACATTTCCTTAGTTTATTTTTGGCAAAACTACTCCCGAGGTCCCTTAACTTATTTTTTAGTATCAAATCAGTCCCTTAACTTTTTTTTGTAACGACTTAGTCCCTTAACTTTTAAAAACACGACAACGTAGTCCCATTTAACATTTTTTTGTTAACACCGTTACAAAAATGCTTAGGTGGCTGTTAGATTGCTTATGTGGCTTTTTTTAAATGCTTATGTGGTATTTTATTTTTTGACTCATTATTTTATAATTATTTTTAATTAAAAATTAAAAAATCATCTTCCTTTCATCTTCCAACAATCGTTCAGCAGCCATGGAAATGCGTTTGGGTTTGACCGCTTACACAAATCTGGAACAATCTAAAATGATTTAGGGCTTGATTTGTATTCCGTTTGATTCGTTTTCGGTTTGATTCATTTTAAATAATCATCTTCTCCTTCTTTGGCTTTTCGTTTTCAGTTTGTTGAAATGATTCAAGGTTTTCGTTTTTGCCCAAATCTGGAAATTGAACGGGATGAACAAATCTGGGTGTTGGTTATCAAGAACCAAACAATTCAGGGCTGCACTACCCTGTGAACTATAACCCCCCTTTTACATGCTTTGTTGTATGGCTTCAACTATGCATTGGGCAGCTCTGGTGGTAACGTTCCTATCTCAAATTTGATTTTATTATCTACACGTGCTTGATTCCCGTTATGTATATAATTGTCGTCATCTAACCTGTCATTCTCCTGCTATTTTATGTGCCTTCGATGATTTCTAAGGTTTCTTTTGACTTTTGAAGTGGGCTATGCAGGGAGGGAGAAGTAAGGGAAGCATAGTGGGGAGACGTTCAGAAAGTCGACTTCTTAGAAAGGTTTTTCGTACGTTAGTTTCCAAAAAGAGTATTTTGGGGGGAAATAAGGAAAACGGATGAAATCCCAAAACTCCTAAATCCCAAAAATACCTCTAACTTAAAAACACTCCATCCATCTCCCACTCTCCCTCCCTACCCCCTTCACCCCCTCACTCTCACTCTCACTCTCAACCAAACACAACCACAACCGAACCCTACTCTCACTCTCCCTTCTCCCTCTCAATCTCACCTCCTCCAAACACAACCAAAATGTAACCTTACTCTCACCCAGTTCTCTTCTCTCACCTAGTTCTCTTTTTCTGCACTTTCGCACGGTTCGATTGTAGGCAACCGAACCAATTTAGGGACAAAGACTATTTAACTGATTCGGCTGAGGGCTTCCGAACCATCTAAATTTTCAAAAAAATACACATAAAATTTCAAAAAAAAGGTACGTTTGAGGGCAGCCAAACAGGTTCGAGTGCCTCTACCCAAACCCATTAAAATCTCAAAAAAAAAAAATACAGACAAGCTTGAAACATTTGGATTCATTACAAGTACTCTGGTACTTTTGTAGGGTTTGGGGGTGTGTGGTGAATAAGAATACCCTTAATCAATCCAAATGTTTCGTAGGTTCTCCCTCCTTCGTTTACATAATCATGTTTTTTTTGTTAGTCAAGCCATCAATTTAAGGCATATTTATGTCCTAAGTTATTGATGAATATCAATGGGTAACGACCTAAGATCTGTGAAAGATTTCTCCCTTCGATGAAAACCAAGGTAGTGCGCTAATCTTATGCTATCACCCTATACAGGGATGAATTATTTATCACTCAAGAAAGCGAGTAGCCTCAGAATGATAGGACTTTCATGCCAGTCATAGTATATTGCAACTTGCATGTTCATAAACAAGAAAATAAGGGCCTTACAAAGACTATATAAACCATTTAAGCTGATCCTAAAATGTATATAGTACTTGCGAAAATATTGATGAAGCAAAGATGCTAAATAAAGAACATCCAACATTATTAGGTTCCTCAGTCATATTGACACCATCACCAAAGAAAGTTGACAAACATTATAATCAAGTTTCAATGCTCAGACACCAGAAAGAAACTAAACACTGTCCTTTAAAATGACCCTGTATAATAAATGCTAACAAGACCCTTCACAAGGGTCTAAATGTGATAAAGAAGGGTTCTACTCTTTCTTGGTGTAGTGTCGGACAACAAAGGCTAGGCCCAATATCAGGAGAGGGACCAAGAACTGCAAGATCTTGATCACAAATTCTGAAGTCTTGTCTGGATTGTACTGAGCTTGCTGGGGTGGAACATAGGTCCGTTTTAGTGGGACAGTTGATGAATCAATCTCACCAATGTAATATTTTTCCATCATATCTCTAGCAGAATCACTGTGTCCCACATCTTCAAAATCATTGGTTGCATCTTTCCCTGTAATCCATAAAGTAAAGTATAATTAATACGGTTATCCTTTGGTGCTCTTATTAATACCCCTTCACTTCAGATGATATAAGCATACCTGTTGCTGATAACAAAACCTCATCACCTCCTGGATGATCCTCCATAAAAGGGCTGACATCATACACCTAATAAGGTTGAACCACAAAATTTTGTTTAGTGGCAGAAATTAAGATCATAAAATACTAGAACTCAGTTCTTTATTATTTTTTTTGCGTCTTCAAGAGAGACTGTTAGAAGCAGAATCAAATTGCATCAGAAGGGCAACGTGGTTAAATGAATATCACATAGCAAATAAAAGCATCTAAGCTAATAGAAAGGAAAGTTGAGGAAGACCACCCATCAAGGCATATTTGGGTAAGAAAGAAAGTTACCATGCTGTTACCACGGAACTAATCATGATTCCCCCATTAATTTATGTTTAGGAATCAGAATGGGATGGAATGCTAAGGAGTAAGGAGTGGAACCGGGGAAAGGAAGAGTATGGCAGGTTAATTAATAAATTTCTTTCCCCTTGTTTGAACCATCGTTAGTGTTCCAAAGTAAGGGGACTTTAAAATATTCATATAAAAACTATTAAAGGAAGGTTTTCAGAGGTTACATGATAATTCTCATTTTCCTCCGTTCATTTTAAGAATAACCCAAAAAGGGGAGACTTAATTAGAAGCTTCCCCTCCCAAATCCCACATTACATTCAAGCATTAGATATATCTGTGGGGATAATTCAAACCATTTGTGCAAGTTGAATAAAGCAATTTCCCTGGATAATTGTAATGAGTGGTTTTGGCGCAATCAGAATCTATTGCTACCCTCTCTTACACTGATCTGCTGCTGCTGCTGCCCCATTTTTCTTTTGAAGGGTGGGTATAGTCAACCAAGTCCTTGGACCAGTTAGATGGTTTTAAACGAAGCAAAGAAGCCAGAGTTCTATGGAAATGTGCAATGCTTACTACACTTTAGTTAATTTGGGTGCAGCTGAACTTTGAGATTGTTGAGAGATTGGGAAGGTTGAGACTAAGTTGATATCTATTGTTTATTGCTGTGCTTTTATATTCAATCTCTGAATATGAATGTCTGTGTGTGACAGAAGCCACAAAGTAAGAGATATGGCATCTTACAAAATGTCAAAATCATAATTCTTCTGATGGCCATTAACCCGTTTTTATTACCTTGTCCGCAATGAGTAAGTGCAGCATATATAGAGCCGTTCAGACTTGAATTCAATATGCTAAAATGAGATCCTAACAGAAAGGGGTACAACAAACAAAAACATGTCGTGTAGGGTGGGAGTTTTACTCTAGAGCACATCAGATAAATAAAGTTGAAACGTTGTTCTATGAAAGTAAACCAAAATAGAATATTAATAGAATATTACTCCCTCTGTTCAAAAACTTTGGTCCTTTTGGAGTGTTTCACACAAATTAAGAAACCATAAATTTTCAATACCTAATGACTAAATCACCCTTTGTAGCATTAAATGAGCTACTATTGTAAAGAGTGACAATTAATTAAAGATAAAGGGTACACTTAGAAATATTAGGTAAATTGTACATTGGTATCTTAAAAGTACCAAAATTTTGGAACAAAAGAGAGGCCAAAAGGACCAAAGTTTAGGAACGGAGGGAGTATGAAAAATAATTAAACACGTAACATAAAATAAGATGCTCCAACCCCTGGAAAATGAAAACTTTTACAAACAAATCCAAGCATAGTACAAACAAATCCCAAGAACAACATTTCAATTTCACCCTTTAAAATAGGGAACCGGGGTAGCAGATAAAATATATCAAAAGCCAACTTGAACACAAGAAAGCAAGTTCTCTACAAATGCTATTGCAAGAAGGAATAGCTACATAAGATGCAACAAATGCACAAGATCAGGGTGTGAAAGTAAAAAAAAAGAACAAAGCACCCATAAAGAAGCACGAAAAATAAGACATGCAAGCTTCTCAAAAGATCAAACTTTACCATCAAGAAAACAGTCAAATAAAGCACATAGATACCAAAATGATGACTGCTTTGTTTGTTCGATAACTTCAAAGAATCAAATCATTCATGTAAATTTGAACTTTACGAAAATAAAAAAACTGACCTTTCCAGAAATGATAAGCCAGCAATCTTTAGTCTGATTGTGCTTTGACACCTCATCGAAAGAGTGAAGCTTTGGATCTGAAGCCATTTTAATTTTTCACTGCACAAAATCAAAAAAAAACCCATAAGAATTCAAGTCAAAGCCCTAATTTTACTTTTCTTGAACTGTGAACAAACAGAGGATCTAAGGAATCAAGGAAAAAGAAAGGGAAAAAGAAGCATCAAATCATCATATGAGAGAATTGACAAAAAAGTAAAACGAAATTGTTATTAATGAAAAGGGGCTATGATTATGAAATTAAGAACAAATCGATATGAAAAAGTAGTGAAAAGGAGATTATTGAGTTGAGGAGGGGTCAACAACACGCACCACGGCGGCTCCTTCCCAAATTCTCAGTGACAGTCTCGTGTTGTGTCAAATCTCTCTCTCTCCCCCCCTTTGTGGTTGGTGATGTTGTATGGTAGCCATGTGCGTGTTTATAAATGCCAACAATTTTTCGACTGCAAAAACACCCTCCTAGTTTATTTTAATTACAGATTTGACATTAAATATTTTAGTAAAGGATTTAATTTATATACACCATAAGTATATAAGTTTTTTTTTACAATATATATATATACACACGAATTAGAGGCTGAGAACTACCAATTAGTCAATTAGTCACTCACTGCTTTTTGTATTGTGATTGGTGGTGGTTGGTTGTAAAGCCTATATACAATATGTGTATAGAAATTAAACTCTTAACATATTGTCGGAGTATGTTATATTTTCGTTTAATTTAATTAAAAATAAAAATAGTTAGTGTAGGGATGAAAATGAGGTACGGTTGGGGCAAAGAACTACCCGAATCCGACCATAGAAAGTTTTTCTCTAGGTCATTGTTCACGCGGGGACCTCTAAAATCATTTTTTTTGACACAAGGGACCTCTAAAATCATTAAAAGTTATAAAAATGTAGATTAAATATTAATAAATTTTGAGAGAAAAAAATATAGAAAATAAAACTATAAACCTTAGTTTTTTTATAAAAAATCATAGTTTAATATTTTAATACGAAAATCATAAAATTTAGTCTTCTTTTATATTTTGATATTAAAAACTAAGTAATTTTAAGGTGAATGATCAACTAAGTTTCTCATCGGTGTATAAGTCAAATTGACTATTGAATATAGTATAAAATATTATGAATAGTTGAGATTTCATATCAGTTAAATCAATCTCAACCACTCATAGTTAATGGAAACTCTATCCCGACACGACATCATTTCTCTAAGAGCACTTACAAATATATTTTTAAATATTAAATGAGATGGTTAATTTGAAACCTACCCATGTAAGTAATAACACCTACTACTAAGGTCAAGATTTTGGTTTGGGAGGAAAAATAAAAAGAATACTTGACCGATCCACATTCCACAACTACCACAAAAACTATGGGCTAGTCAAACTAAACAAATCAATTGTGGTCGAATATTTAGAATTAAATTTTGATTTTTTTACCACAAATTTTAAATGTTTCTCCATTCTCCTATAATTTTTTCTCTTGTTGAAGGCAGTATTCTTAAATTCTGGGGCAATGAATCAAAGCTCTCCAGGCTGAAGTAGATGAAACAATGGGAAAGAAATGCTTTTCTCACTTGTTAAAAAAATGAAGATATAAAGTATTCTAAGTATAGTAATTTTTCAATATTTTTAATGTATTAATCATTGGTCGAAAAAAATAATTTTAATGTATTACTAGCATTTTAAAATATATCATTTGTTAATATATAGTAAATTATATAACGCAAGTCACACAGAATTTATTATTTGACATTTATAAGATTTAATTAATTTTTACTATTCATAAAAGGTGGGCATTTTTTATGCTAAAAATCTAGATATATTAATGAAATACTTTTACTTATAAGAAAAGAAGTAAAGAATTTTACACCTTTACTTATCTAACTTAGGGGTGTGGTTGAGCGGTTGGGGCTCATCTCCCTTAATCAAGTGTCGAGGGTTCGATCATCACCTTGGGTACGGAGCAAAGTTTAAATCACTGGGTCAGCTATCTCACCTTCGAGGTGTCTCCAATCCAGTGATGGGATTAGTCACTGTGTTCGACGGTGGATAACCTGGTCTCGACAAAAAAATAATCTAGGAGGATGCAAACGTGTATTTTATTTTTTATTATTATTTTATTGATTAAAATGCGCCTATAGACATTAAATTAGAATACAAATTTATTGAATATTTCATTCAAATACACATACTTTTTTATAGATAATACGCATACTTATTATACTGAAAATATACATAACATTAAAAGTATTTTACAAAATGTAACTAACTAGAAAAAGCATTTAACAAAATATATTCAATAATCTTTAATCAGTGTCTTGATGAGACCCTAGGATAACCCAATATTTTGTCCAAAAAAAAGCATAATCCAATATTAAATATTAATTCCATGTTTGATATTAGATGGATTGGGCTCATGGGTCGTGCACTATAATATTAATTTTCTAAAATATAAAAAACTATACTTTTTTTTTTGTAATATTCTAGAACTTTTAAATAGCTTAAAAAAATCTACAGTTTAAAAATTACCCTAAATCAAACTCATATCTAATAGTCTTTCAGTTCATAGTATTAAAATTTTACTACTTAACCATAAATTATTAAGGTAAAAAGTCTAAGTAAATAACATCTTGTGTTTCTAAAATTACAAAACTATTATGACTTAGTATGAGTTGGTCTGGGTTCACGGATTTGTTTTTTAAAACCTATTGCCCAAACCAAACAACTATGGGTTGATTCGGGTTGGTTAAAGTTTGACTCGAATGCGAAAAAAGTCCAAACCAAACATACCGGTTTGAATTGGACTGTGAGTTGGTTTGGATTTGCCTATACCACTGAACACCCCTACGCATTCCACACCACGTTCTAGTCTAAAAAAATATAAAACGAATAAAATCAACACAACCCTTGGTTAAACTAGAGTCAAAGACTTCTTTTAATCAAGAATTTGCAAGTCAATTCAATTACAAAGTGAGTAGTACACCAAACATTTCCAAGGTTAACTTTGGTTCCTAACCTCGACTCTTTTCTTAAAGAAACCTCTTTAAAGATTTATATATTATTATTTTAAGAAGTGCTAACGAACACTCTCATTGCAACACTCACTTTATTGTTGGTTGAAATTCTCGTGAGTTCCACCACTATAGATATGAAACCTACTAACTTGGTGAAGAAACTCACATAAATTTTAAGCAATCGTAGAGTAAGTGTTGGTATGAGAGTGGTAGAAGGAGTGTATTACTATCATGCCTCTTATTGGTAAACTAAGAATACATTTTGTCAAACTTCTTTTTCAAGAGGCTATATGTCTTCTTCAACTTAAGTGCAAGAGCTTATTATAGATTTTGTGAATTGCTTACTTTTAATTCGACTTTAGATCTAAGCTTATATCTACGAATCTCTCAAAGTTGAGAAAATTTGTTACTGACAATAAAGTTTTATTTTTATCCTAATGATTTTACTAAGCAAAATAAGTCGCATTTCAGAATAGAACTTCATCATTATAAACTTGACGTCCCTTTTCATTTTGTATTAAGAAATTTGTCAAAAAACTTATATGTGCTATCCCAAAGATTGGTGAAAACAAGAAAACATTTGACTTACCCTTTGATATATAGACCATTTGATTCATTTGATATTGGCTCCTTCAACTACTACTACTACAACTGAGAGACCATTTTCAAATGAATCAACTACATTAAGAGATAGTTTCAACTATCACCATTTTCTAGTTGAAACTATCTGTTGAGTTGCTTAAATTTTCTTTAAACCTATTTACTCTTGAAAAGAAGACTTTTTTTTATAGCAAATGTAAGTGGTTACTGGTTAGAAGTTAGGGGAGGGGAAAATATTAGTTTTCAGGATTTAAACATTGGATCTCCTACTTGCACTCCTATGGTATCATTTAGCTCACCATATGAAGACTTTTAAATTGGCCATGAATGCAAGAGAAAACTAACCTTCTTTTTTCTTTTGACCCCTAGACCTTCTACTTGCACTCGTTTAGGCACACTCGAAAAAGACCTTTAAAGCATACTTAGAGTTCAACAATGCAGGATAAAACTGACCCTCTTTTTTCTTTTAGAGGATAAAACTGGTCTTGAAATGCGACTGTTATTTGTTACACTTAACACAGCTTAATAAAATCAGGCTCAAAAAGGGTGATTGTTACACTGGCACGTGTATACGGTTCTTTGACATTTTTTATAGATAAGGCTACATTCTTCTTAATAGAATAAGACTCAAGAAGCTCTTTTAAGTTTGACATGGATGCTGCTGTTAAACTACTTCAGCTTAAAGTTATAGCTTTGGATAAGTGCCAATTTTATCTAGGGCACTCATTGATTCAATTTTGCGAATTAGAATGTATTTTTACGCTAAATGTTGCTAGTTGAAAACATTGTAGTTGAATATGCAAGATAGGCCCCAAAGTTTGCTTAACTTAAGCACGTAGCTAAGCTAATAAGATCACCAAATTCACATTCACTTATCTTGAAGCAATGCACTAAGAAGAATATTTTTCAAGGAAAATTCGCTTAACCAAAATCATGATGTGCTAAGCGAATTAGTTTCTTCAGTATGAAAATTTTTGAATCAACTAAGCGAAGCGAATTCCATGTGCTAAGCATATATGCAAAAATTGAGATATATAAAAGGGAAATGTACCTCATTTCAACTGATACTTGAGATCTTGTGCGAAAAAAGAGAAGAACATTGTGAATTTCAAGATTCCGGCAGCAGACTAAAGCAGTGATCATGTTAGTTCTTCCATCCTTATTAAATTTGAGTGTAGGGAGGTGCAAATAGCAGCCCCCTCAAAGTAGACTAAATCATCCTTTTCTTTTTCTTCAATTTTGTTGACCCAACACACATGTTCTAAGCTTTATTATATAACAAATAAACAAATAAATAAATAAACAAACCGATCCTGTTCAACCCATTTAGTCTACTTTTGACCCAAAAAAAACCAATAAAACATCATTACAAAAAGTCAAACTGAAAAGTCAAAATTTGACTTCCTTGAACTCAAGTCAAATACCACAATTTGTTACTAGTACTTAGTTTTACCCATTAGCATAGGAAGGACGAGAAGTGCGCTCGAATTGGTCACTCTATTTAACTATGTCAAAATCAGTCACAGTATTTCTGCTTAAATTTGTACACTCACATTTCTTGAGAAATTTGAGCTGGATTTACATATCAATGGTCCAAAAGTTGTACCGTTATGAATACATACATAGTTAATAACTAATAATCAAAATTCACAAAAATAAAAAACTAATAACCAAGCCTCCGATGATATTATGACCATATTTACCTCAGTAATTTGACTACATCTAAGTTCTTGGTTTCTATAAGTTCTACTTTGAAGAGAAGAAGCTCATGCAGATTGGAGGACGAATCTTCGACAAAGCAAGAATAGATGAAGGTAGAATCCACAATCCATCTCCACATATCAAACCAGAAGCAACTGCAGGAATCATCAAACTTGCTTCCTTCTTATTTAGAATGTGCCAAGCAAACACAATCAAACTACCCATACACATATCAATAGCAAATGAACCACCAACTAGAAAAGGAACAGCCATTGCCATTGGAAGTGGAATCCATTTCCCAACCTTTTTAGGACCAATATCTCTAACCAAGTTAGCCACTATAGCAAAAGCAAAAAATCCATAACAAAGCTGCAAACAATGTTGAGGAAGTGCAGAAAAACCTTCCACACCTAAAATTGCCATGTTTCTATATACTATAGCATATGGTGCCTTGTAATCACCATTTGGGTCCCCTACATTAAAAGCCTTATAAAAAAGGAAGAATGTGAGTGGAGCAACTACACAACCTATTGTTGTTCCTATTGCTTGGCTTAGAAGCATTGAACGAGGTGAAGTGAAAGTTAGATGGCCAGTCTTTAAATCATGCATCAAATCAGATGAAATGGAAACAATGGATTTAATTAAACCACACCCTACTAGTCCAGCAACTACGCCGTCGCTTTTTCCAGCCATCGCCGCAAGTACAAAGAGAGCCACTTTTCCGTAGTTATAGGCCATGTTCATGTCGGTTAATCCGGCGCCATAAGCATTGCAGAAGCCAAGAGAAGGTGCAAAGAGATATGCAACTACCACAAAATACCACTTCACTTGAGGGAACATTAAAGGGATCACAATGATGGAAATTATGGAGAATAATATGTATCCTGCACATGCTAACCATATAGGAATGGTTTCTCTTGCAAACAATTCATTTCGTCGCAGATCATCGAGAGGAAGCGGTTTTTGGTTATCCGAAACTGCAATCGCAAAAGAAATATTAGATTTCATGAGTGTGTTGAGAATCTCTATTAGAGATAAGTTTGTTAATAGTTTGTAAGTAGTTAGTTTTGAGTAAGTTATGTTAGTTATCATTGTTTTATTGAAAACAATGTTAGTTATCATTGTTAATTGCTATTTTCTTCATTTTTATATGGACTTATATGGGGTCCATTGTATTCATGGTTAATTCAATTGATCAACTATCAATAATATCTGTTCATTATCTTTCTCTACTTTTCTGTCGTATGAGTTCTATCAAGAATCATAATAATCTTACTGAAATCCTCAGGAAATGGAAAATTAGAAGAGGCCATTTACTTACTTGTGTTAAGAGTCTTCCTTTTCATGTTGGCATGGATATTTGTGGCAGTGAAATAGAGAACTTTGACAAAATTGTAAAGGCCATCACCAAGAATTAAGGCAATGGAAATGAAAACCTGTAGAAAGGAGGAAAAATCAAGGGCTTGAAATTGAAAGGACTAAAACCAAATAATATAGTTTAGCTATGATAAGGTCTTTTAATGATAACTAAATTTAGACCTTATAACCAGTGAGACTCTTCATGCTACTTTCTGAAATACTTGCAGGGAACCATTCTCCTTTGAGTCCTTTGATCAATGGCCACATAATTCCCCATGAAACCACAGCACCAATAAGCAAGGATAAATTAACAAGATGTGAACAAATCATTCCTGCCCCAACATAAGTCATACTGAAATCAAAGTAAAATCTGCCAAATTCAAGAGCTTTAATCAGTCACAATTTGATAATTATTTCAGACTTGTAATAAGAGTAGAACAAAAAAATAAGGAGCATACGAGTTTCTCCATGCTTGCAATCCAAAAGTGGGAAACTGAGCAAATCCACAACTATCTCCACCTGTATAGAACCATTGAAAGAAAGCCCAAATGAAGCTGGCTGAGAAGTATTTCAGGAAACCATTAACCTGCTTTCTGCACACATAAAATGTTTAATTAGTTTTAGCTCCTAAGTTTAGCTTGAACAATTCAAAGAATTTAATAACAAAAAAGTATATCATACTTGGCCATCACATCTCCTTTAGGAGTATGGAATCCATTAATGAGAACAGCAGTAGCAGTTCCACTTGGATAAGTTAATTTGTAGTCTATTATCATGATCTGTTAAACAACAAAAATTTCATCAGCATTCAACATAGTTCAAATCAAGTAGAACCAATTTCTCAACAAATAAACCAATTGCATTTAATGAATCAAGTGTAGAATCATACAAATTACTCGGTTCAGTAATGAAATACCTTTCTACTAAACCCAATATTGAGTGTGAGTTGTTAACACACTCTACCTAAAGGGACGAACTCAGCTAGTACCTGAGTTCAATCCCTAGCGATGAAACAAATTGGAGTTCGAAAACCTCTAGACAAAAAAATTACCTTTCTAATAGGGACCAAGGCTAGCAATCCAACAAAGCTGGTGACAAAGAGAAAAGCTGTGATCCAACCAATTGCAGGCTCCTTGGTACTACCAGGAGTATTCCCTTCTGTGTCAACCCCTGCTTGCTCATAGGTCCTCCTATTCAACCCCAATAGGTAAGATCCAAAACCACCTATAATAACACAAGTTCACAAGTTCAGGCTTTTTTTAAAGACATGTAGGAGTCTCGTTAAAACCTTCTGATGCAAATTCTCCTTAAGAAAAAGTATCAGTAAGGAAAAAGAGAATACAAGCAAACAGCAGATAGAGAATTAGTTGTGGAAATCAAAGACCAACCTCCAACCGCGATGCTATAGCAAGCGACGGCACAAGTCTGGATGATGGTATTCTCTTGTCTAGTGAATGGAGTGGAAACAATATTGGCTTTTGCAAGAATCTTAGTCCAAGTTCGAATGAACACAAAACCAAGGAGAGCAGCTGAAACATTGAGATTGGGGACCAACCCAGTTGTAAGGTTCAGCTTCATCACAATCACACTATAAATTACTCCAATAATGAAACTAGCTATTAGTCCCCTAACTGTGATCTGTTTAGTCCATGGTGGTATTTTACTCACATCCTCACTCATAACTGAAGGAGCCTCTTCAATGTCTTCTCTAAGGTGATTCTCAATCTCTCTCACTCCTTCCAAGCTTCTATTAGTACCCATTGGATTCATAAATTCCCCCACTTTGGGTGAATCAGTCATCTCTGAAAAGAAAATAATAGAGTTGGTACTTTGTTCAAAAGAATTAGTATTCAATGCTCTTGAATTCTGAACTTCACTTGGCATCTCTATTTAAATAAATATCTAAGATTCAGACAATTTAAAGTGATTAATTATTAAATTCGTACTAAACTGATTAAAAGAAAATTAATATATAATATATAATGATAGTTAAAAATCTAAAAAAAAGAAGATTTAGAATCCGATTCTAAATTTCAGAGAATTTTGTTTACACGTAAGGAGTAATGAATGGGAGATATTGAAGGTTGAAACTTGATTGATCAAATATCTTACCTCAGTTTCTGTTTGGACGATAGAGAATTGAATTGAATCTTGGTGAAAAGGACAAGGCTTTCAATTCAAGAATGGTATTCTCCAATGGGTGAGAAGTGAGAAGAAATTAAGGGAATATGGTCCAATTTATAAACCCTGCAAGCAAGCAAATAAACTCAAATTGACAATAGCCACACGACTATTGAAAAGCTTTATATTTTGCCATAAGGCAAACAGGATCAACAAACGATAGGTTGCATTGAATGTAGTACAACGTTGTGGTGTAGTACTACTACTACTACTACCACAACAAGAAGCAATTTGTCAAAAAAGCTAATTTTTTTGTACTACACACCTTTATAAGTAGTTTCAACAACCCACTTTCCAGAAGGCCCAAATAATTTTGTGAAGTCAACAAACGCAAAAACGTTGACTAACGAACATATGCAGCGATTGGAAGTGGTTGGAACAAAGAGTAAGGAGGAAAGCACACTCCTAAAACTTGAAAGGTCAACCACCCGTAATGTAATGTAACATGTTGATAGAAGTACACGAATGATAGGGTAATTATTAAGGCCCAGAAGGAGAGAGATAGCAGATAGCCAAACGGAAGTAGACTCGGCTGTGGGGGCCCCCACGCAACTTGTTTTAGATTCTCATTTTTTCAGGTTAAAGTAGGTGTTTTTAAAACCGAATCGATATTCAATTGGTTAAATCATGACTCGATACTGTCTCTGGTTCAGTTATTTGAGCGATTTAATCACAGTTTCATACGGATTTAGATAGTTAAAAGTGGTTGAATCATGATCTGATGTCTCACCTGATTGCTCTCTTAAACGATTTTCAAAACATTGGCCAAAATAGCTATGTGTTGCCTGTGTGGGTTCGTTTGATTTTGAACCAAATAATCATTCAAATTGCAAGATAAAAATACGCATGGTTAGTTTGTTCCGATTGATGTCTTAAAAAAATTGAATTAATACAGAACGAATGAATGTAATTTGGATTGGTACAACTTTTACGATTCAGAAAACAAAATTTGATCTTAAGTTAAAAATTTAATTTAATTCTAAATCTAAATGTTAGAAGATAAAATAATAATATGGTCATTATTTTATTCACATATAAACTACCAAAGTACCAAACTTAAAATACAGTAACTTAAATCCCAAGTAGTTAGCTCATTTAACGAGCTAAGAGATACCAAATGAGTGCACCAAATGAGTGCAAGAAGGACGTCACGAGTTCAAACCCCGAAAACTAACATTCCCCTCCCCCACTAACATTGCTTGTCAAAAAAAATGAAGTAACATTAAAAATAAAAGTTGTATGAAAAAACTTGATGTGCAAAAGTTGTAGGAATAACAATAGAAACTAGCCGTGTTACCCGTGCCGTGCATGGGGGGCGGAAAAAAAAAACAGAAGTTGCGACACAAAAGGTCTAAATATTACATTCCCATAACAATAAATGTTTCAACAAAGGTTTGAAGATAGAGCAAAATAAACAAAACAAAGATAAAATGTCTTGAAGGTACATGCCACTAAAAAAAGTCATTACATAATAATAGGATTGTGACCACTTTGGCCAACTTGTTCATGATGAGAAGAGTTAGTCCTATGAATAGGACGGCAGCCTCGATGAGGGTAGAGCATCTAAATTGGAGGCGGTTGATTGCGCATTATTCTAAGACGAACACGTGCAGCAGTCATCGGACAATGGATTTTGAAGCAACCCTTTGAAACATAGGTTAAAACGACCTCACTCCTAGTAGGTGTTCCAATCAAACCATCAACACCAAAGAGATTCATAATCTCAGTAGTCTTGGTCTTAATATAAGGCACGTTGTGTTGCTATTAGGTTGTTAGCATACCCACCATCGGCATAAGCACTGTTAACATTTCCACCATAAGCATTTTGATTAAGATACTCCACTTGGATGGAAGGTCATTGATTACGCATAACACGTCGGCAACAACGATCAACAATAGTTGTCAAGGAACATGAATATTGAAATGCCCTTGAGATACATAAGTGAAATCAAAAAGTGCAGGACCTTCAAGCAAAAAGATTCATTATAGCAATGATTTT
This sequence comes from Astragalus glycyphyllos, assembly GCA_963573325.1. Classification (NCBI taxonomy): domain Eukaryota; kingdom Viridiplantae; phylum Streptophyta; class Magnoliopsida; order Fabales; family Fabaceae; genus Astragalus; species Astragalus glycyphyllos. Next base: position 81,854,326 of record OY754307.1, on the reverse strand, counting down.
GGTCTTTAAGTATGATTGCCCAGTCTTATTCACACAAAGAGTATACATCAACATAAAATGTTTCTCAAAACATAAAGAAAGTGATTTTAGAGTACTAAAAATGCCAAGCATTTAGTAAGTGACACACATTTTCTCAACTTCCCAATTACTGAGCCTGACCCAAAGTGGGTTTCTTGATGACAAACCCATATAAACTAATTTACAAATTTAAATATGATTTCAATCAACGGCTTTCAAAATTTAAACCCTACCAAACCCTTTACTCGCCCCAAAGAAAACAATCTGAAGACAAATCAAACTTTACTCGTTACAAATTCAACATAAGAAAAAGAATGATATAAGACGTCATCACTCTACTCTCAAAGTGTGGTGTTTTAAAATGTGCTGTAGAATGATACTGCAAACTTTTGTCCCCTGTAGCTTTAACTTTGTCTTCATCTTCATCAACCCACTTTGTAATCCTATGAACAAAACAGAGTTTTCTGGTTAGTGTCAACTTATTATAGGTCGTAGCTATTCACATGCTAGAGAAAATATCCAAGTTTTATAGGTTTATAGCTGACCTTTTTCTTAAATAGATGGCATTGGCACGGGGTAAAAGCTCTGGTTAATATAGAATTGTTATTGGGTAAAATTTGTTTTTAAAATTGCAACATGAGAAAACTTTGTTTAAATTGAAGGTAAGTATAAACTAAAAAAATATTTATTTAATAAAGGCAATTGCGGACTTAAAAACTAAAATAGAGTATGTACATATTTGTCACGAAATTATTATTTCCCACTAAATCGGTTCTTGAGGAATGGACTCTGAGTACTTGAACGGTAATTTTTTTTTCAAACACTAAAGTACCCAAAAATACGCTGCTTAGCATTACATTTTACGTATTTTATCATGAAATTATATATTTTTTCACTAAATCGGTTATTGAGTCACAATTTTTTGACATTTGAATAGTAGATTTTTTTGGAAACAATAAAGCATAAAAAACACACTACTTACTTTACATATTTTTTGAATTTATTTTTTTCACCAAACCGGTCACTGAGGAATAAACTTTGTGTATTCGAACAAGTAAACTTTTTTCGATAGTTAGGAATGAATTTTGAGTATTTGAAAAAACATCACAAAAACACACTGGCCAGCATCATAATTTACATAATTTATTATGAAATTAATTTTCATTTTTTAGCAATCCGATTATTGAGGAAAAATATATTTTTTTGACAACTAATTTTGTTTCGGACTCCAAAAAACCTAAAAAAATTGCTAGCATCACACTTTACATAATATATCACGGAAAATGCTTATATAGAATTTATTAAGAAGTTATTTTTTGACGCAAATTTAATAGATGACAACCTGTTAATTGTCATTTAAGGAATTCCATAATTTTATTCAAATTCTTTCCAAAACCGTTTCATAACATATTTTTCTCCATTAACTATTATTCATCCTAAATATCAATAAAGATTCAATAAATTAAATATAGACAAATGAAATAGTCAGATCCTTAATTCCAGCAACGAAATGCACCATCTTTGATGGAGGTAGCAAATTGATTGAGTTGTAGTTCATGGGTTTCAAGTTTTCATTCTGATTCAGTCTCTTTTGATTTGTTTGAAAATAATTATTTGTGTATATATTTTCCATGTTTTGTTCCTTTAGATGTCCTTCAAAAGATTAAAGAGTGGTTCTTTACCTTCAACGACTATATAAAGAAATTGAAAGGTAAATAGCTTCAAGTGGTTCAACCACGATATAAAGAAATTCAATGATATTTAACTGTTGGCATTATTTATTTCATATCTTTTGCACACTTGAAATGTCGTTCTTAGAGACACTTTTCAGTGGCCTTGATAAGTGATGCTTGCTTTCAACTATGTTATCATTTTCAAGTTAATCTTTTAAGAGGAAATGGATGTGCAATTCAAGACAAGAAGGGTGTTGGAAAAACGTTTTTTGTAAATAAATAGATTGACTACGTTGGGTGCATATGTTAATGCTAATGCTTTGAAGAGGAATAATTGTTTTTTATCCATGCTATTTCTACAATTTTGTTATACAACTCTTCTTTTTTGGTATGAAGCTTTTCCTTATTGGAAGATTCAGATATTCATTTCATGAATAGGATAGTAGCGCATTCTATCTCCTAACGAATTAACCACCAACTTTAACATTAAAAAGGCATAGATGAAACATATTATTAGTTTAACGGGGCTTAATTTATAACTCACGCGGCATATATTGTTAAACAAAATTTTAAAATGCTTAAGTCTATCATTTCATACACTAATTTTACGTGCTAAAACTATTATGTATTTAATAGGCAAATTACATGGCTCTTTCATTAACACATAAATCTAAAAAAAATAACAAAATTTTAAATCAAATATACTTACAATTTTAAAAAATTTCAAAAAAAATTGTATACCCGTGCATCGCACGGGTTAAGTACACTAGTTTAATTAAATAAATAAATAATATAAGTTAGTTCGTTAAATTAAAAATTTAAATCAAATATATAGGGGTGTTTTTGTCATTTCAAAACTAGTATTTTTTCTCTCTTTTCTTTTCGCTCCAACCAAACTAAGAGACACAACTCCCTTTTCCTTATCTATCTTCTCTTTCCCTTAAACCAAACAACACCCCCAATCTACTCTATTACTCACTTCTTTCACTTTTCCCCAACTCTTTTCTCTCTTTCTCTTCTAATCCAAACAAACCCCGTATGTTTTTACTACATATGTAGTAAGCCGTGGATGTGAGACTTTTTTTGGTTACATAATGTGTTTGAGACTAAGACGATGTGTGTATTAGTGTGGCTAGATTAAGACGATGGGTACAATAATTATGGTTACATAATTTATACATATTTTATATTGATTAAATAAATCTAACCATTAATTAAACATGTCCTTTAATGTCATTTCACATTTATTAGCTAGTTCAACCGCTAATTTTACCAAACATATCATTTGTTGTCAGGTAGCTCATCCGCTATACGTTAGGTTATCCACTATTTTTTGCCTACCAAACTCATATACTCGTCACCCTCTAGTCAAATATGTTATCTCTCAAGCAGAGTTGTACTATTGGCTCCAATTTGTTTCATCGTCGTGGATGGAACTTGTGTACTAGCTGAGTCTGCTCCTTTAATTGAAGTGCATTAACCACTTACACCTAAACTTGGAGTTAAACAGAACTGTATTTTTTTTTGTCGAGACCAGGGTATTCATCGTCGAACGCAGTGATTAATCCCCTCGCTGGATTGGAGGCACCTCGAAGGATGGGACAGCTGGCCCAGGAATTTAAAGCTGCTTCATACCCAAGGCGATGATCGAATCCTCGACATTAGTTAAGGGAGAATGCGCCCCAATCGCTCAACCACACCCCTGGGTTAACGGAGTCGCACTACTCTAGGAGAAGATAAAAACCGGTAATATATGAATAAAAATATCCGTAAAAAGTTCACTGATGTCTAGTTTATTTATTTTTTTGACCAGCATTTATGCCTAATTTATTGATAATAAACATTATAATGAAAATTAAATGTTTTTTGACAATAAAAAAATGGAAATTAAATGGTAGTATTTATTTACTTCAATTTTTCATTTATTTGTTTTAATACAGTGCAAGGCACATATCAATGTATTGTAGATTTGTAGTAATTAAAAATATTTTTGTCTTGTAACCAAAAAAAAGGTTGTTGTCTATTGCTTTCACAAAACTAGACATGCGTTGAAAAAGTGACAATCCCGCGTCCAATATTTCCTCCCCGTCTATTTAATTATTTATTTTCATTTTTCTATTACCTTTTTTTATCAAAAAATTTGAGGTAAATATATGACATATTGTTAATTTTGTAATTACAATTGCTTTTAAAATATTTGGCAATCATATTGTTAGTTTTTTTTTTTTACAATCAAGGTTAGTGGAAGTGATGGAAATGTTAGTTCCAAAATCTGAATCTGGAACCTCCTTCTTGCAGTCATTTGGTACACTCCTTCGATATCTTATAAATTTGAAAATGAAACAAAACATGATAAATAAATAACGAAAAAAACATGTAAAAAACTCACAGTCCATTTTGTTCCCTAAACAAAAAAGCTCATAGTTATTTAATTAATGCTATTGATATTTTTGAAGATAGTATTTGCTCAATCAAACAAAACCTGTTTATTCAATAATTTAAATATTACGGCGAGAAACGAATTAAAAAATTGGTTTTGAAACCCTTCATAAGTAACGTGAAGTCATTGGTAAAGTAGTTCTTAAAAAAATGTCATTGGTAAATTAAAAGGTTCAAAGGTTACAAATAATACAAGCATTAGTCTCTATAAAATTTAGATTTTTTTTGTTAGTCTCCTAAAAAAAAATTCCACATATTTTTAGTCCGCTGAGTTTTAACTTTTTTATTAATTTTAGTTTCTTATGATTTTTAGTTGCATTTTATGACTTTTATTAACGTTATGAGAGGTCAAAAAAGTGTTATTAAAAGTCGTAAAACGTTATTAAAAGTCATGAGAGACTAAGACTAATGAAAAAAAGCATAGGGACCAAAAGTAGGTGAAGTTTTTTTGAGGGACTAAAATAATAATAAAATAATAATTTATAGGATCCAAAAACATATTTAACCCATAAAACAATCAAGTCATTTAAAGAAAAGATAAAAATTTAATTTTAGAGAAAGGAGCGTTTAATCATCTTGCATAACAAAATTGACTTTGATATGTTTTTATAATCAATAATAGACTTGTTGAGGGTCCAAAATTAGCATTTTAAAATAGACGAAATGAAATATGTAATGCGCCCACTGAAGCTAAGTTATATAAGTCATGTCTCAAAATTCGACAGAGAAGGAAAAGTCGAAGAAGCCATTTCCACAAAAAGCAATCATGTTGAAGAGGTCATCATGTGGATCCATTTTCATAGATCACCAGAGTATAAAGATCTATGTATAGATTTGAATCAAACATTCACAAAAATCAAAGAAATGAAGAAAATAAAATATAATTAATACGGAAAAAGAAGTGAAGATCGCCATAAATTCCATAGAAAACTGATAAGATCAAACAAATCGCCACAATTTTCATAGGAAATTGATAAGATCAATCGAATCGCCACAATCTTGAAATGATTGATAATATTCTTGAAAAAATGAGTCACGATCGCCACAATTGCCATGAGAAATTGATAAGATCAATTGAATCGTCACAGGCTTCAAAGCATTAATATGATTAGTTGAATCGCCATAATTTCTATGAGAAATTGATAAGAACAATCGAATCGCCAAAATCTTAAAAGGATTAATAAGATTCTTGAAAATTTTCTTTCAAGAACAAGAACCTACAGGAGCACCATGTTCCAACTCTCACAAATTTTAAAAATGATTCTAAACCCCCCTCCTAAAGTACTACAAGGCCACCTTTATATAGGGTGTGACCAATTTACCTAAAAGAAGCAAATGGCCCAAGCTCAAGCCTAATTAATCCATGACTAAAAGTAAAGAAGAGGAAGCACAATAGAGGCTCTAAAACCAACATACTAAACTACACAAATTTATTCAATAATAAGAATTACAAGATAATTCCTAAAATTATTCTAAAGATGGCTTGAAATTTTCGTTACTTCTTTTCGTATTCTCCATCTCAATCTCGATGCTCTTCTTAGAATAAATTCGACCTCAAATTTAACTCCATCATCAATTTTCAAATTGGTGATGACGGTCGTTTTTTGCCTCTAGAATAGGCATTTTCCGCTTACAAGAATTATTGTCGATGTAAGAAAAAATTATCAAGGAGGGGATCAATACTTTCGAGTTTAATAGGTACAAATTCAATGGAAAATTAAAACAAAAAACAAAACGAAAAAATCATAGCGTAGGAAAATGTTGCAAACTATAAATTATTAAGGAGAAAATCAATTATTTTGGGCCTAAAAGCCACAAATTTAAAGGAAAATTGAAAGAAACATAAATGGAATAGCTTACGATCACACATATCTATGATTTTTTTTTTGGAAATTTTGATTCAAGAATCATTGGAGAAAGACTTGTGGTACCAAATGGTGTGGATCTTCAATTGGATATTTAAGAATGTGGACTGATTTCATGTTTACACACTCAAATCCAAGCAAATACCAAGAAAGACAAATAAAAGTTTACTTGAAGAAATGAAAAATATGGGCAAGAAAGAGATGAACGATCGGGAACGAGATCACCACACCTTGAGAAGGTGATAAGATTCTATCGCCACTAGGTATTTCTCAAGCCTCTCTAGGTAAGATTTGGTGAGGTTCACATAGAGAATCAAAGAGAGAGCTCACACTCTCAAAAATTCACTGAGTGAAATTCAAACTATGATAAGATTTGGAGAGAAATTTAGATCTTTTTAAGTGACTCCTTTTTTAATAATCTTATCAATCCTTTTAGGATTGTGGATCCGATTGATCTTATCAATTTCATATAAAAATTGTGGTGATTTGTTTGAGCTTATTAAATTTGTGGTGATCCTCACAGTTTTTTTCATTTTAATTCTACTTCATCTTATTTCTTTCTTTGATATTTGTGAATGTTTGATTCAAATTTATGGATAGACCCTTACCTATTGATTCTTTGTGTTTCTTGATATAATCTACCTTTGAATCTGTGTCTTTTAAACCCGAAATAATTGATCTTCTCCTTAATAATTTCTAGTTAGTAACATTTTTCCTACGTTTTGATTCTTTCTATTTATTGTTTTAATTTTCCTTTGAACTTGTACCTATTAAATCCAAAAGTATTGATCCCCTTCTTGATAATTTTTTTCCTCACATGGGCAATTCTTGTAACCGGAAAATGCCTAGTCTTGAGGCAAAAAGAATCATCATCGAATTGAAAATCGAGGCTATGAAGGAATTAAATTTGAGGTCAGATTTCTTCTAAGAAAGATGGAATGATGAGGATTGAGAATGGAGAATACAAAAAGAAACAATTAAATTTTCAAGCCAACTTTATAATAATTTTAGTAATTATCTTGCAATTATTATTTATATTAAAAAAATTTGTGTAGTTTAGTAAGTTGTTTTTGGAGCCAGTATTGTGCTCTCTCTTGTTTACTTATAGTTATGGGTTAATTCGGCTTGAGCTTAGACTATTTGCTTCTTTTAGGTAAATTAGTCACACTCTATATATAGGTGGCCTTAGTACTCTAGGAGGGGAGATTTGAATCATTTGTAAAATTCGTGAAAGTTAGAGCATGATGCTCCTCCAGGTTCTTCATAGAATTTTTCAAGAATCTCATCAATCTTGTCAAGATTATGGCGATTCGATTGACCTTATCATTTTCTCATGGAAATTGCGACGTTTCAATTATTCTTATCAATGTTTGGATACCACGTGATGTAGTTTTATGTTCATGAAACAAGAGATGAGGACCGAATTATTGAACTACAAACTAAAACATACACAAATTGGAAGGAAATAACGTAAGCACACTCGAAGAAATTGAAGAAAGTACAAAAATGGAGTGATGAGAGATGAAAGAGGAAGGAAGTTTGCCACTTCTTTTGTGGAAAGAAGAAAATAACACACGCCACTTGAGGTCACTCGAGCCTCAAGATGAATGGATGAAGTTCTCTAATCCAATAACTTAAGAGAGAACTTATTTGCTCTCTCTCTCTCTCTCTCTCCACAAAAGATGGGGGGTGCAAAAAGCAAATAAATCGGCTACATCAGCTACTTGAAGCGGTTCGGCCCAAGCCCAACCTAGTAGAAATCTCAATCACCGTCCAAGCCCAGGATTTTGCTCTATCGTCATCCGCAACCTCCTGAAGCATCAGGGATTCTTCGTACCCTTTCAGAACCCTGTTTTCCTCCCTCACAAGTATTTCAGGGAGATAGAGAAAACGGAAACTGAAAAAAGAGCAATAACTTTTGACACAATTAAGCGTGACCTATATTTTAGTTTTCTCTTTTGCTGAGAGAGAGAAAAAGAGGATGGGGGGTTCATCAGAAACGAAGCTCCTTCAAGACCTATTATTGTACGCGGCGAGTGCAGCGTTGAGTTGCTTGGTATTGTTCGCAGGGCTTCGTCATCTCGACCCTAACCGTGAAGCATCGAAGAAGGCTTTGGAGCATAAGAAAGAGATTTCTAAGCGTCTCGGTCGTCCCCTCATTCAAACTAACCCTTATGAGGTACCGATTTTCTTTGAACGTATTTTATTTTAACTAGTTTGTTACGTGTGTGTTATTCTACTGTTGCAAATTACTTTGTGAATTATTAAACTTTCATGCTAAGTTGAAGCACTGCATAGGTCGGTAGAATTGCATTGTAGGAGGGAGCACGAACTAAAAGATAATATGCTAGGGTTTTTGTTTGTGAATATAAGTTGAGTTATTTGGAAGGATTGGGGGTTTGGTTGATTGTGTCCCAGTATGGCGAACCTATTAGAAATTGGGTTGTGCAACTCAACCTGTTTTTCGGCTGATGAAATTAATATTGTACGGTTCAGCGAGATTCACGATTTGTGAAATTCAGTAGTGAATCAAGATTCATGATGAAATTTAGGTGAAAAAAATATTCGCACGATGAGATGTATCGGTTGTGTTTGATTTCGTATCAAGTCGATCGAGATACGAGTCACGTGAATCGTAGGACATTGATAACCGCACGGTGTAAGGTGGGGAAAGATGAGAAAGGATTGGAGTGTATAATGTATTGCCTAGGTTGCCTTGTGTATAATTTGTGTGTGCGTGCGTGTATTATTTGGCTTTCTCATTAAGGCTTGTTATTGGGTTGAAATTTGAATTATTCTTAACAGATGATGAGCTAATATGCTTTTGGGTAACTAAGCTCTAGTTTTTACCTTAAATATAACTGACAGTGCTGATATTGTCTTCCTAAAGGGACAAGAGTTGGTTGATGTTGGTGCATGGTGTTATTTTGTCACTTCTATAATCAATGAAAACATGGATTTCTAGGCGTGGGAACTGATTTCTGAAATGAGTTTTCTGAATTCCTTTTGATTTATCCTAGTCCGATTTCCTAATATTGACCAATATGTTTGATAAATGAAACATCAATTTAAACGTAGAATTCTATTCAATTAAGCATAGATAAGAAGGACCTTAGGTGAACAGAAATGCAGCTATATGACATTATTGGACCTAAGTTGAGTTGAGTGTTATATTTTATTTTAATATTTAATATTTATTTGTGCTCTTAATCGTGTACAGGATGTAATAGCCTGTGATGTTATAAATCCTGACCACATTGATGTGGAGTTCGACTCCATTGGCGGACTGGAAGCAATTAAGCAAGCTTTATTTGAGCTTGTTATTCTGCCTTTAAGAAGACCGGATCTGTTTTCGTATGGTAAGCTGCTTGGTCCACAAAAAGGGGTCCTTTTGTATGGACCCCCTGGCACTGGAAAAACCATGCTTGCCAAAGCTATTGCGAAGGAGTCTGGTGCAGTTTTTATAAATGTGAGGATATCAAACCTCATGAGCAAATGGTTCGGGGATGCCCAAAAGCTTGGTAAGTATATGGTACCCTTATGAATACTTCTATGATGCTTCATTAAACTATTGTATGCAATATATAGTTAGCATATTCAACGTTGGATTGATTATTTGTTTATAAAAGTATGGTATGGATGTTGTGATTTTCATAGTTCGACAAAATTTCATGCGTACACACTTGTGAAGCCTAGATACTCCAAAATGGAAGAAGTATACGTATATGACACGTACCCGACATCGATATATGGCAGGCACAGCTAAATGCAGTATTAACATATTATTATTTAATAATATTAAACCCCAATTTTCAAATTGAAAATTAGAAATAGTGAAAATTCTTGTTCTGAAACCAAACGTGAAAGCAAAAGTCAGAACCAAGGCTCAGCCTGTCTTCTCCACCTCCAGGGTGAAGTTATTGCCGGCGAGCAGCCAAAGCCACCTTGCAGCCCACGCCTTAGTCGCGTTTCCGTGTTGCTTCGTTTTGTGTTATCCTCTCCTTTGTTATATCCTCTGTGTTTATCCCCTCTGTTTTCTCTGTTTCTTCTGCTTCTTCTGCGTTTGTCGGTTTGTGGTTCAGAACAGTTTCGCTTCTGCGTTCTTCACTGCACCTGGCGTGTTGCTTCAGCTTCTGTCCTGTTCTCCGTTCTTCTGCTGCATTTGGCTCTCCACTGTTTGTGTTGGCTTCAGTTTCTTCTCTGCGTAAACAAATTTCTGTTGCTCTTCCTACAATTTTCATACCTGTTGGTGTTCATATTTTGTCTGCTTCATTCTTGTTGCTGTTGATGTGCATATTATTTTCTGCAGTTTTAAAAATGTGAATCTCTCTTTATTGTCATCTTTAGTTATGTTTATGTTTATACTTTATATATCGTGCATTTATATATATTTTTATTTAAGTATCCCGCCGTATCTTATAACGTACCCAGGAAGGGTATTTTGGGATTTTGGACTTAAAAGTTTCGTTTGTTTCCTTTACTTTTGTTGCTATCTACTTGTATGTTTTTCTTAAGTAATAATATTACATTATTTTATTATTATTATTATTATTAATTATTATTATTAATATTATTATTATTATACTTGTATGTTTGGAAGGAGTAGGATCCTCTCGCTGGATAAAATTCCTGCATTTCATCTCTTATTTGGACTTTGCTGTATCTATGTCGATTGCCAGTAATATTTTTTCTCTATAAATAGGCTACTTTCTGAACAAACAAACAAACTGTTGTTGCTTACAGTTTTCTTGGCAATCTATTTGAATTGAATATTTCTTGTGAGAGAATATGTAGCCAATATGCTACTGCAAGTCTAAAGGTCATGAGCTCAAGTAGTGGATTAAGCCTTATTGTAAATGCAGTATAGGGCCGCTACTACTACAAATTCATAATGGGTCTGACCCTTCCCTAGACCCTGCCTTGGTGGGAGTTCTATAGCATCAGGCATACAATGTGATGATCATTGAGTTTTTTTTCTTCCAATTTTCAAATTCCTAAGCCTATTTGATGGATAAGGCCCTCTGTTCATCTAATGGTAATCTGTAGTTCTCAGATAAATAGCGACCAGGCTTTGGGAAAATGAGCTTTTTTTAGCATATCAATATCATTGGGTAATAGAAGAGAAGTCCCCTCCCTCCATGTATTGAAGGCTATTTGGCAAATTTTCTAGCTGCTAAAAGCTTACAATCAGTCAAGAATAAGCCAATAAGGTTAAAATAATACAACCACTTATTTTAGAATGAGTAAAAGGACTACCCTATATGTTGTTTAGTTGCTGGTTGAGTTTGTCATCCTTGCATGTTCCTTCACAAGGATGGTATATGCATAGTGATCGCCACCCCCTAATAAGTTATCTAATTATTATTGTGGATTAGCCAATGTGTAGTTGTTTGGTTGAAGGCTTGAAGCTGCTCAGTCACATATAACCAAATTACTCATTAGAATATGTAACGAGAGCATTTTTGTATATGTAACTATACTTCACTTATCAAACCTCGCCTTTGTGACTATATGATAAAAACCTGTTTCTAATTGTTGATGTGCTGAATTTTGCTTTATGTTCTTTGCTTAATTGTGGTTCTTTGTTTTGGTCTATTGTTGATATTTTGTCGTTCTTCTGCAGTGACTGCTGTATTTAGCTTGGCTTATAAGCTTCAGCCTGCCATCATATTCATTGATGAAGTAGACAGTTTCTTGGGTCAACGTCGTACATCGGATCATGAGGCTTTATTAAACATGAAAACTGAGTTCATGGCTCTGTGGGATGGATTTACCACAGATCGTAAGTAAACTATTTATCATGTAAATTGTAATCTTAATTTTGTTGTCTAAATATTCAAAAAAAGTTAATACAAATAACTTATAAGTGACAATTTTGATGGAGATTTAGTTGGTAACTTAATATGCTCAAGATATCTTAAGTAGACTTGTTACTTTTGATGACTACTATTTTTCTTTTTGATTTGTTTATAGAGAATGCGCGAGTCATGGTACTCGCAGCTACTAATCGTCCTTCAGAACTTGATGAAGCAATACTTAGGCGACTTCCTCAGGCCTTTGAAATTGGAATTCCAGACCAAAAGGAGAGGGCTGCAATATTGAAGGTTATCTTAAAGGGTGAGAGGGTTGAAGACAACATAGACTTTGATTATATAGCTGGCTTATGCGAGGGTTACACCGGTTCAGATCTACTTGATCTTTGCAAGAAGGCCGCCTATTTTCCTATTAGAGAATTACTGGATGAGGAGAAGAAAGGGAAACGATCTCCTGTTAGTATATTTTTCATTCACTCCTTCTCTACCCTTTTTTTTTCAATTTTCTAATAATGAACAATATATAATATACTATGTACAGCTGCCCTGACTAGAATGCATTTGATACAATCAACTGATACAGGGGGAAAAATGGAAAATCTTGAATTGAATATCAAAGAATCATCGAGAATTACAATCTGTTTCTGGTTTTGAGTTCCAGTCAAACTACAAGATTCTGTTATGAATTCTCAACTAACTAACAGTGTTTTACTAACGTTTCTATTTATACATTTTATTTCCCACCTGTAATTACAATAATGCCCCTTTAGTTAGGGTTTGTTTCCCCTTTCCTTCTATAGTATACCCTTTTAACCAAGGGCCTGCTATCAATTCCCCCCCTAATGCTTTCACCTTGTCCTCAAGGGGAAAACTAGGAAAGGCTAGTTGCAGCTTCTCTGCAATCTCCCATGAGTTCTCACATGCTGGTAGATCCTTCCATTGCACTAGCACTTCTGCTTCACCCCTAGAACTGTACCTCAAACTCAGCACTTCTTCAATCTCTGGTTGTAGCACTCCTTCTTCTGTCAGAGCTGTGGGAATTGGTTGAGGTTGATATTGGCCAGGGGTTGTCTTTTTCAACTTGCTAATGTGGAAAACAGGGTGTATTTTGCATTGCTCTGGTAGGTCTAGCTTGTAGGCCACGGAGCCAATCCTTTCAATTACCTGATATGGTCCATAAAATCTAGGACTAAGCTTCTCATTTCTTCTAGAAGCTAGAGTCTTACACCTGTAGGGACAAGCCTTCAAGTAGACCCAATCACCCAATTCTAAGGTCACATCTCTCCTATGCTTGTCAGCTTGCTTCTTCATTCTTTGCTGTGCCATTGTGAGGTTATTTTGGAGTTGTCCTAGGATAGTATCTCTGTCTTCGTACAGCTGGTTTACTTCCTCAATGTTAGAAGGAATGGCAGGGCCTTTGATAATAGGAGTGGGATCCCTTCCATACAATGCTTTGTAAGGGCCTTTGATAATAGGAGTGGGATCCCTTCCATACAATGCTTTGTAAGGTGTCATGCCAATAGAGGCATTGAAGTTGGTGTTGAACCATAACTCTGCCCAACAGATCCACTTGGGCCAGGATTTAGGATAGTCACCCACAAAACACCTCAAATAGGCCTCTAAGCATCTGTCTGTGACTTCTGTCTGTCCATCGGTTTGGGGATGGAAGGCAGTGCTATACCTCAGTTTAGTTCCTGCTTGCTTGAATAATTCTTTCCAAAAATGGCTAAGAAATATCTTGTCTCTGTCAGACACAATGATCTCTGGAAACCCATGGAGTTTGATGACTCCTGAGATAAAACTGTGAGCTACATCACTAGCATTGTAGGGATGTCCCAATAGGAGAAAGTGGGCATATTTAGAGAGTCTGTCAATCACTACCAGTATGGTATCTACCTTGCCAACTCTAGGGAGGCCTCCAATGAAGTCCATAGACACCTCTGTCCATACCTTGCTAGGAATAGGGAGTGGTTGCAGTAGCCCAGCTGGTGCCAAAGTCTGAGTCTTGCTTTGCTGGCATTGTTGGCATTGCATGATGAATTGCTTGATGTCTTGTTTCATTCCTTGCCAATAGAATACACCTGCCACTCTTTTATAAGTCCTAAAGAACCCTGAGTGTCCTCCTTGCAAGGTAGCATGAAACTAAGCTAAAATAACGGGAATTTTAGAAAATTTTCTTGGTAGGACCAAGCTATCACCCCTGTAGAGGAATCCTTGCTTGATAGAAAATTTGCTAGCCCCTGCTTCCTTGAGTACCACCTGTTGTGTTATAGCTTTGAGAACATGACATTTTCTGATCTCCTCTTCCCACTCACTCCATTCTGGTAATGTCACTTTAGAAATAGCAGCAAAAATCATCTGCCTTGATAAGGCATCAGCTACTTTATTTGAGCTACCTGGTTTATACTGAATGTCAAAGTCAAATCCCAACAATTTTGAAGTCCATTTGACTTGTTCCCCTCCTAGTAAATTCTGGTCAGTGAGAAATTGCAGGCTTTGTTGGTCTGTCCTCACTGTGAAATGTTGCCCTAGTAGATAATGTCTCCATTTTTGTATAGCCAGCACTATGGCCATCAACTCTCTCTCATAAGCAGATTTTTGTTGAGCCCTCAGTGAGAGTTTTTGGCTGAAATAAGCAACAGGTTTTTCTTCCTGCATCAGCACTGCTCCAATTCCCTTGCTTGAGACATCAGTTTCAATTACAAATGGTTTTGTAAAGTCAGGCATTGCAAGAACTGATAGTGATGTCATGACTTGTTTGAGTTGCTGGAAAGCTGTCTCAGCATCAGCATTCCAACTGAAACTGTCCCTTTTTAGTAGCTCAGTAAGAGGCCTAGCAATGATGCCATACCCCTTCACAAACCTCCTGTAGTAACCTGTCAAACCTAGGAATCCCCTCAAGCTCTTGAGATCCTTAGGAGTTGGCCATTCAGTCACTGCACTGATCTTCTGTGGGTCTGCAGATACCCCTTCAGCAGTCACTACATGCCCCAGATACTCCACACAAGTCACTGCAAAATCACATTTTTTTTTATTAATCACCAAGTCATTCTCCTTCAGTACCTCAAACACCATTCTCAGATGTTCAGCATGCTCTTTTAGGCCCTTACTGTATATAAGAATATCATCAAAGAATACCAAGGCAAACCTCCTCAAAAATGGCCTCAAAACTTCATTCATAAGTGCCTGGAATGTAGAGGGAACATTGGTTAGCCCGAAGGGCATGACCATATACTCATAATGTCCCTCATGAGTCCTAAATGCAGTCTTAGGTATGTCTTCCTTTCTCATTCTGATCTGGTGATAACTAGATTTTAGATCCAGTTTGGTGAACACAGTGGCTCCAGTGAGTTCATCCAGCAGCTCATCAATTAGTGGAATAGGGAATTTATTAGGTATAGTTAGTTTGTTGAGTGCCCTATAGTCAATACAAAACCTCCAACTACCATCCTTCTTCTTCACCAATATTATAGGACTAGAATAGGGGCTTGTGCTAGGTCTAATGATCCCTGCCTTGAGCATATCAGTTACTAACTTTTCAATCTCATTTTTTTGGAAATGAGGGTACCTGTAGGGTCTCAAATTTGGTATATTAGCCCCCTTTTTGAGTACTATAGCATGGTCAGTAGGTCTTTCAGGGGGTAGTAGGCCAAACTCATGAAACAGGGCATCAAATTCATCAATAACAGATTGAATTACCTCTGGTGGAGTGGCCTGCTTTGTCTCTTCTGTCAACTCCATGCTTCTACAGTCCAGGATGTACACTTCCTCATGGTCCTGTAGCTCCATGACAATCTGTTTGGCACTCACCTCCCTCCTAGAAAGCAAGGGATCACCCTTCAAACATCTAGTCTTGCCATTGACCTTCAATTTCAAGGTTAAGTCCTTGAAGTTGGCCTTAATATCTCCCAACTTCTCCAGCCAGTCCATTCCCAATACTACATCTTCTCCATCTAGTGAAAAAATGTAGCAATCCACCTTGACCAATAGTCCTTGTAGGAGTAATTCAACCCCTCTACACACACCTTGGACCCTTATTCTTTGACCATTACCAATTTTCACCCAATAAGGTGTGGTGTCCTCCACCTTGAGCCCTAACTCAGTTGCCAATTTGCTTGATATAAAATTGTGGGTGGCACCACAGTCTACCAACACCAGAATCTCCAGCAATTTTATCAAGCCCTTCATCATGAAAGAACATTTGGAGGATAATCCAGCCATGCTATATAGATGGAGGCTCTTCATCGTGGTTTCCCACACAATCTCCTCCTCCTCTTCATCTTTATTGTCTTCTTCTTCCTCACTTAATTCTTCCACATACAACAGTTTTAGTACCTTGTTCTTGCATATATGGCCAGGCACATATTTTTCTTCACAAGTGAAACAAAGTCCCTTCTTGCGCCTCTCCTCAATCTCCTTACTGCCCACTGATTTTGCATTCAATGGCCACACATTCTTCCCTGCATCAGTGTTCTTGCCAGTAGCATTGGCCTCTGTAGCAATTTTGCTGTGAATCTCTGTCCTCCCAGTCTTGAATCCCCCAATTCCACGACCACCATACCTTCCCCCAGCACCTACCTTTTCTTCTGCAAGAAGTGCAATATCCATCATTTCTGCCAGGTTCTTGGGGCGTTGCAGGCGCACCTCAGCACGAATATCCTCCCTGAGACCATTGGAGAACATTCCTAGGAATAGAGATGGGTCTTGGATCTTTATGTGGCTAGCAATAGTCTCAAATTTCTTACGATACTCCCTCACGGTGCTATCTTGCTTCAGGCTCATCAACATCTCAAACGCGTTAGTCACCACCGTGGGTTGAAAACGGCGGAGCACTGCTTCTTTGAGATCGTCCCACGACAACACGTCGCTGTTCGCCTCCCACCACTGCATCCATGCAAGCGCTTCTCCCTCCATCGCCATTAACGCTGCATCGAGCTTCTCTCCTTCTTCAATCTTGCGAACCTTGAAGAATCTTTCGATTTTCGTGAGCCACCCTGATGCGTCGTCGCCGTTGAACACTGGGAGATCCACCTTGCGTAGCCTCCGCTCACCGTCGCCGTTGATTCCAGTGTTATGGGTTCGTTCCTTCGTTTTCGGGTTATCGGGTTCAGGTTGACCCGGGTTCTTCAGTTTCATCGCTGCAAACATTTCCTCCATTCGCGCCAGCGTCTCCTGGAGAATTTGCCGATTGCGAGTCTCAGATTCCTGCATTCTTCGTTCCAGCTCCTCAGTTCGGGGATCCATCGTGGTTGAATCGTTCTTCTTGCGCACCATGAATTTCCTCTAGAATCGCAATTGCTTTGATACCAGTTGATACAATCAACTGATACAGGGGGAAAATCTTGAATTGAATATCAAAGAATCATCGAGAATTACAATCTGTTTCTGGTTTTGAGTTCCAGTCAAACTACAAGATTCTGTTATGAATTCTCAACTAACAGTGTTTTACTAACGTTTCTATTTATACATTTTATTTCCCACCTGTAATTACAATAATGCCCCTTTAGTTAGGGTTTGTTTCCCCTTTCCTTCTATAGTATACCCTTTTAACCAAGGGCCTGCTATCAGCATTTCGTTATGAGTTTCAATTTCTGTTAAATAGATAAATAGAAGAGAACAAAGCAATTCTGGATATGTCTGTTTTATTTGAAACTATAGTAAATAGCCACAGTTGTGTTCGTATGATTAAAAGCATACTCATGAAATCAATTACTTAATGTGAAAGACCAATTTGTGACTTTTTGGTGGATGTGATTTCATACATTAAGTCTTGTTAACCTGGTGTGGTTAGTCTTCTGAGTGAGTTTTTTCAATAGTGTCGGAGATGAAAAATACTGAGCTGTTTTACTTATTTTTCATGTTTCAGGGACCTAGACCTTTGTCGCAGTTAGATTTGGAGAAGGCCCTTTCCACTTCACGGAAAACAAAGGTTGCTGCAAATGAATACGGTGGATTGAACCTACAGTCACCATCAAATTGGACGATTTCTGGTGAGTCAGGTGATTATCAGCTTCAAGCTGCAATCAATGATTTCTCTAAGCTTGTGCTTTCTCGCATGGTAAACCTCCAATCAGATGACCAGGATCCTTAAAATTTTGAGTTTCTCTAGAGTATTCTTCTACTTTTATTTAGCCTAGTCTATATTGTAGCAGCAATGACTTCCTTAGTTATACTGAATCTAGAACATATATTACATTATTTTTAGAAATGCCATGGTAATGGTTGGCTATTGTATTTTGTTCAGTATTTGATGCATCAATCCTTTCGAAGCACACATGATTCCATATATGGCAAACTTAATTTCTGGTGTCCCTTTCGGTAATGCAAATATAACTTCATTGTTGCCCCCTTATTTGTTAGTTTGTATTATGATATGATATGATGTTGTCACATGACATAAAATGGTAGTTATTATTGTCGTTTTCAGGCTCAGATGCATGGACATTCTATGACATTGTACAATACTAGCCAAACATATGTAAATCCTAGAAATATAAATCAAAGCTCTGTAAAAGAGAAAAACATACTATAATTTGAAATCACTTTCACTCTTTGGTGCTATTGATAATAACACAACAACCAAAAGTTAATATCTGTAGCTCAAGTGTATGATTTAATCCATGAGTAGTATAATTGGATCTAACACTAACATGCCCAACAACTTTAACAGAGTAAGCTAAAAGTCATCAAGACAATGCAGTTATCAAGTTGCTCACAGCCATCAATGATTGAGACCAGGGGGAAATAACTGCAGTTGGAATGGGTTCAACATGGTTATACTTTATGCAGCGTGGGTCAGTAATTCATTCTTGTGTCTTTGTTGTCTTTCTGGTCCACCCACACATGATGGATGATGATTAACTTAAAACATTGAAATGTGCAAGCTCTTCCCATCACGTTCATTCATCATAGTAAGAAGTTAGGACCACTTACTTCCCCCTCTCTCAAACATATTTATTTCTGTAGTGAAGGCAGGACCACCACTTTGGGAGGCGTAGCTTCCCTAGTTTGTTCTCGTATGTGGCTGGCTTGGTTGTTACCTGCCTCGCGAAACCATCATTACTTCACTGCTTTTAAGTTCAGAAAAAAAAAGTTGTACATTATTGAACATATTTTAGATAAGGAAAAATACTTTAAAAGTTACATTAGTATGCATGATTGATCATAGGCAGAAAGGAACAATACTATTTTTCTGGACAGATTTAAGGTTATGGTTATAATTGTGGTCATGGAATTGGAGTTGGCTATTCTGTTTGGAAATATCCCTGTTGTTTTCTAAAACCTGGAAGTCTTGTGGAGATTACATTACGCCCTTGTAGATGATTAATGAAATATAACATGGTACTGAAAGTGGCATGACAACTGTAGTCTTTAACCACCATGAAATCTAGTGTAGGAGACTTTCAATGTTTTTATGGCCACAGTTTTATGTGTTAGTTTTTCTGGTTATAAAACTTATGACACCGACTCTATCTTAAGACATTTTCGATCTAAACAAAGAATTGTCCCTATTGTTAATGGCATATCCTTCTCTTAAGTTAACATCACGCGACGCTGGGAAATGATTGTATAAGTATTCCACTAAAATAATCAATTATCGGTTTTATATACTCCCTCTGTTACAAAATACTACTCCGTTACAAAATATAAACAAAAACGGGTCAACAGAAGTTGATGTATCTGGTTCAAAGTGACGTTGGGAAATGATTGTATAAGTAATCCACTAAAATAATCAATTATTGGTTTGTATATACTCCCTCTGTTACAAAATACTAGTAATTGTTTTGCACAAACTAAGAAATAGCTTTGTTTATACAGTAAATTTCAAATATACCCCTACCTCTGATTGGTCCACTCATATATTTACACACTCTCTTCATTAATATAAGTAAAATAAATAATAAAGTACAGTATAATTGATAAAAAAGTGATTAATGTTACACTGAAACTTAATGACGACAAACAAATTGAACAAATTTTACCGAAGTTATGGACTTAACATATTATTATGGATTTTAATATGGAGCATGTAATTATGGATTTTACATATTATTATGAATTTAATTTTAATATTGTGAAGTTATGAATTTGCTTTTGTTTAATGAGATTTTAAGTGAGATACCCAATATGTTTCTCTTTCAGTCGTTGGTTTATTTATTTATTTTTTTGATAAGCAAATATTAGTGGAGGTGGGGGATGTTAGTTTCCGGGCTTTGAACCTGAATCTTCTTCTTGCAATTCTTTCAGTCGTTGGTGTTTTTTCTTTATGTTTGGGATTCATTAATATGACAGTTGTCAGTATCAGTTTTTTTATTTTAAAAATACTGTTTTACTTTTTATATAAAAACTGATTTTCTTTTAAAAACACTTTGTTTCTTTTTTAAAAAACTGTTTTTTAATAAAAAAATATTTGTTTTTCAGTTTTTTTTCCAGTTTTTTTGTCATAAAAATTAATTTTTTTATCTCTTTCTACTAAAAATACTTACTCACTATTTTTATAATTTAGTCAAACTAATTATTTATTTTTTTACAACGATCAAATTAGTAATTTTAGTCACTATCCATTGTAAAAAAAAGACGTACCTGTTCCAAATTTGAGAGTTGTCAAATGCCAACCTACAAAATCAAAGGAGACAATTTGAATGAAATAGTTTAATGCCTTTGTTCTTTCTTTACTTATTCTCCTCACATTCCTCTTTGACTCCACTCTTTCCCTGTCCTAAAAAATTAAAAAATAGACCTTATTTTCCTTTACTTTTCTTTAGTCTTCCGCCACCGTGTGAATGAAAAGTATATTTAACGAGAAGTGATATTATACACTTTTTAGTACTCATTTTTAATACATTTTTATTTATTAGTTAGTATAATTTAAATGAATCCTACCAACCATGTGGATTTCATATAAACTTTGCGACACACACGAGTTTTAATCAATAAATAAAAGAGTATATTGAAAAGAAAGTATTATTATTATTATTATTATTTACAAGGAAAGTGTTATTAGTTCTCATATTTAATTTGGTGTTTTGGCTGTATAAGGAATCGGTATATGGTTTTTGCAATACACGGTCGATATGGCAGATCATCATTGACTAGCAACTTTATCCACGGCTATCTTGCAATAAATGAATGAATGAAACTATTAATGAAGACTATTTAATGATAGAAACAAATATCAAAAAAATTTCACCAAAAGAAAACAAATATCAACATATTTTGGAGATTTTTCTTATGAAAAAGACATCGTTGGTGGAAAAACGTATGAGTATGGGGTTTGAATCCTGCTCCCCCTCCCCTGTAACAACTAACACTAATTACTAACCACTTTGTTTATAAAAAAATCTAAATTTTTTTCCTAAAAGAATTCTATTATTATTATAAGTAAATGGCACTCCAATTATATTAGTATTTGAAACATATTAGCTAAGGAAAATACTTAAGGTGTGGTTGGTGTTGTTTTTCAACCACACCATGACGTGTGGAGTAGTTTTCTAAAAAATAACTAAAAGATAATGAATAACATAAATAATTAATCTACGTGTGATAATGTGATTGGAATCGACAATAATTAGAGTTTGAATTTCCACAAGTGCTTGTGAGACAAGTTATGAGAGAGAGTGACACATACAGCATAATAGCAAATGCAATCAATTTCACAATCTTTTTGTTTGTGCCTCTCTCATAACTTGTCCCATAGGTACTTCTTCAACTAACCGCACATATAGAACTCCACTTAAATTTTATCCATTAGTTAACACAAGAGTAGGCATGGCAACAGGGCGGGTTGGGTGTGGGTTTTGCATCTCCCGTCCCCATCCCTATCTCTAGCGGGGCCGGTTTTTGCATCCTCCATCCCCGTCCTAAACAGAGGCGGGTTCCCTGCAGGCATCTGTTTCCGCTACTAAGTTATAGAAAAAAATTAAAAAAGTTATATTTATAATAATTAATAGTAGAAAATCATAATTAATATACAATGAAAAAATAAAATTAAAAGTAATAAAATAGATTTTTCTATTGAAAATAGATCAAAATTAAAAATAAATAAAATTTTGTGAAACAAAATGAATGAGTATATATGCATAAAATAAAATAAATAATTGATATTTTGTTGAACGGGTTCGGGGCAGGGGCGGGGTGGGTACCAACATCCCCGAACCCAACCCCGTCCCCGGTCAAAGCGGGATTTCTCCGTCAAACTCGGGGCTATGCTGGGTTTCGTTGTCATGCCTACACAGAAGGAGTCTTCAATAAACTAATCGATAGTAATTTCCTTTTTTCAAAAGCAAAAATTATAAAAAATAATTACAGGGTTTAATATTAGATTAGTTTTTGGTAGTGATGACGTAGTAGTAATGACATGGCATGTCAGTCACCACATGGCAATGCTGATATTGGTGATATTTGTAGGGACTAAATTGGATTTTGGTGATATTTGCAGGGATCAAACATATATTTAAACTTTAGTATTTTATTTGGTAAAAGAAAACATTAAGCCATTATATTATTAACAAATGAAGAAAATACATGGCCAACAATTTACACAATGTTATTTAGGGTTAATAGTACTTTCGGTCATTCAGTAATCGCAATCATACAATTTTCATTTGCCAGATTCCAATTATGTGAATTACGATTTTCAAATATAACAATTACGCCTTTGTCCAAAAAAATATAACAATTACGCGATTTAGATTCTAATTACACAAGAAAAATCTGTGGCAGAGTGAAAGAGGGAGTATTATGACATAGTCACCTAAAGTAAAAGTTAAAGTTAGGAATTTACTATCTCCCTAAAAGTAAAAGAATGTCCTTCAATAAGTTGATGCAAATCTTGTAAACCAAAAAAAAAATCCGTATGCGAATAATATTATTTTATTATAGAACAAGAGAAATTAAAATTAGCTTGAACAAAAATATTGTCACAAGAAGAAGTTCATTACTGTAATTCCAACATACTCCTTCCGGACTCGTTTTTAAGCAAAATACCACTTTTTTGATTCATTGAATAACTGATCCATGTGAACTATATTTTAGACTAAATATATCGGTTATTCAATGAATTGAAAAAGTGAATTCTTGCTTAAAAACGAGTTCCGAGGAAGTAATTGCTAACTTTCAAGCATATGTATAACCTTTTAAGACTATTAATTGTTATATAACACTATTTTTTTTCATATACAAAGTGTGACATAATATATTGTTTTTATAGTTCAACCTTCTACACTAAGCGCTCTTTCTTTGGAGTGATTTGGAAACCACTGAGAAGGAGAGTCGCTTTCTCGACAGAATTGCCTAGTCAAAAAGGGCTAATTATTGTTAGCAATGTGAGTTAGCTAACATATCAACTAATCAATTAAGTGTTAAAAAAAACTAATCAATTAAGCAAACAATTGAGTAACCGAGTAAACAATTAATCAACTAAGTACCAAATTCACGTGATGCTCAACACATTTAAAAAGAACATCACTTTCTAAACTATCTTTAATCATGAAAAATATGTCATTCGTTTAAACAATACAAGTTGAGTTCACTCAAAAGTTATTTTTGTTAAAATTAAATATAAGCATTAAACTAGGGTTGAGTTAGTTAGAATTTAACAATATTTTACTATTTATGTATGGAGGGAGTAGCAGTAGCACTACTTAAACTTGACAACGAAGTCATGTAAAGCAAATAAAAAACTAAAAAAAAAAAAAAAAGATTTTTGTTAAAATACAGTAACAGTAATTGAGAAATGTGAGCGGAGATTGAGGCGCGTAAAGTTTGCAAGAGTCAAAAACCTTGAAAATCAAACACCCCAAACAAGAACGCCTGTTTTTAATTAATTGGAAATATTAAATTTGCCGGCACTGACCTGATGGACGAGATGACCTGTTCAAAGTTGATTCTCATACAAAAGCGATTAACTATTGATTTCATTTCATTCGGCAGCGCAGTGTCTTGCATCAAACCATTCATTATACACATTCTCAATTCCATTTGCATAATTCATTCTTCACCCAATCTCATCCACTTTGATCAATTCTCTTGTTTATTCCCCAGCCAACCAAACAATGACTTGGCCTTGGGCCACTTCCATTTCCTCCATCTTCTTCATCATCCTTTTCTCTTACCTAATTCTTCGTTTTTTCCACAAAACCTCTGCACTTCACATCCTTAAGAAATGGTGGTTTTCCTTCGAAAACCGCCTTCACCTTCACCAATCCTTTAAAATTCCACTTTACGACCACAATTTCCGGGAAAATCAACTTTACCGGAAAATTCTCACCTACCTTGATTCACTCCCTTCCGTTCAGGACTCTGATTTCACAAACCTCTTCTCCGGTCCCAATCCTTCCGACATCTTTCTCCAACTTGACGCTAATCAGTCCGTTCACGATACCTTCCTTGGCGCCAAGCTCTCTTGGACCAATAACACCGTCGCCGGCGACTCTACCTCCGCATTTGTGCTTAGAATTAAGAAGAAAGATAAGCGCAGAGTTTTTCGGCAGTATTTCCAGCACATTCTCTCGGTTGCGGATGAGATCGAACAACGAAGGAAGACGGATGTTAAACTATACATGAATTCCAGCGCTGGAGAGTCCTCACGGTGGCGATCGGTGCCGTTCAATCATCCGGCAAGCTTCGAGACGGTGGCTATGGATGCGGAACTGAAGAACAAAGTGAAATCTGATCTAGACCAGTTTCTAAAGTCAAAGCAGTATTACCACCGGTTAGGGCGCGTTTGGAAGCGAAGTTATCTCCTCTACGGTGCGTCTGGTACGGGAAAATCAAGCTTCGTCGCTGCTATGGCGAAGTTCCTCTGCTATGACGTGTACGATATTGACGTATCCAAGGTAACAGACGGCTCTGATTGGAAGATGCTGTTAATGCAAACGACGCCGAAGTCAATGATCTTGATCGAGGATCTCGATCGTTTACTCGCGGCGAAATCAACGGCTGTGAGCATATCAAGTGTGTTGAACTTCATGGACGGAATCATGTCTTGTTGCGGGGAAGAACGCGTGATGGTATTCACGATGAACGGTACAAAAGATGAGGTTGATCAAGCGGTGTTAAGGCCCGGGAGAGTTGATGTTCACATACACTTTCCCTTATGCGATTTCTCAACGTTCAAGATTCTGGCGAGTAGTTATTTAGGGTTGAAGGAGCACAAGTTATTCCCTCAGGTTGAAGAAGTATTTCAGACCGGTGCACGGCTCAGTCCGGCTGAGGTTGGGGAGATTATGATATCGAACCGGAACTCACCAAGCAGAGCCTTGAAAACCGTTATCACCGCTATGCAGGTGCAATCCAATGGCTCGGGTCAGAGGTTGAGTCACAGCGGTTCGGGTCGGAGCTCCGAAGAGGCAAACGATACGAGTGGTGTGATATGTAGAGAGAGTGTTCATACGGTAAGGGAGTTCAGGAAGCTGTATGGGCTTTTCCGTATGGGAAGTAGGAGGAAGGAGGAGTCCTTACATTCGGGTCCCATTTCCATAGAGAAAGAAGCTCCACGTATTGAGGGTCGGGTCGAATAAAATGGACCCGATTTGAATATTTCTTTTTTTGAGGAAACAAAAAAGGTGTATAGTTGCTTTGCCAGTTGTCAGTTGCCAACTAACAATTAGATATCAGATTTTTATTTTATTTATTTATTAGGTCGACAATGACATTGTTGTATGTACTGTAGAAAAATAATGGTAAGGCCGAAGGAACTAGAATTCAATTCATATTGTTTGTTTAATCTCTAATCTCTTGATTTTTTTTCATAAGAATCTACTCCCTATTGATTATTGAACACCTTGTGTTATTCTTTGAACTACTTTATAGGGTCAATAATCTATTTATTTATATTAATTTTGTTTTGGCTACAAGAATATTAAATTTTCTTTTGGCTACAAGAATATTAAGAGGGTGCTCTATACTCTATACACACGAGTTTGGATGAAGGTATGGGTCAAACCTTTAGATATTTGAAATCAGAAAAGTATTTTAGCGCCGTGTGCTTGAAGCTTGATGACACGAAGACTAGAAGCTGAAGTCGACCCATATATTTGAGATAGATGTGAGATTGATTATAGATAATTCCTATTTGCCTGCAGAATTTGACAAGCATACAATATTGGCCAGATGGAACAACACAAGTCTCGCAGCTATATTGGATTCTTGACTTTTCTGAGTTGGTTTACAATTTCTTGTAATTTTGGTCTACGTAGGAGGAGACTTGGTTCTCCGTCCAAACATGAAAGAAAGCAATATATTCAACAAGCATTAGTTGCAGTCTTATCAGGATTGTATCAAAATTAAAACTCTTCCCAACCGGCAGACCGGACGATATTTAGGAAGACCCATCTACTTACTCTTTCATCTTCGAGCAATTGATTGTTTAGCAAGAATACTACTCCTCGATCACAATCCTAGATGGGAACCGAGCCACCCCTTTTGTAACCGTTGGAATATCATTAACTCTTAAATTCTGCGATTCCAACTCCTTGCTCACTGTAATAGTCGTAACGACTTTATTTGCAATCATTGTCATTATATTGATTTGTATTATATAATCTGCCAACAAGGTCACCAGAAACAAGCTATCTTTACTATTCACTTATCCATTTTTGTTTAGTGTTCACTGAAACATACTATGACAAACCTAAATCCATATTCCAAGTTGTGAAAGCAAAAGGCAATACCTCATACATCGGATATTGCAAGTGCATTTGTCCTTAAGACAAATTCTTGCATGACCCATCATCTACTCCAAGTCTAAGTTTGAAATTAACGTGTTGTTTGGAGCAAATGAAACTCAAAACAAAGAAGCATTTATAGTTTGATTGGTAGAAAGAAGAAAGTTTGACTAAGGAAAGTGTAAAAATAGAGAAGAAGATGAGAAGTAAGATAGATTTGGTATATTTGTTGAGAGTCTCATATCGGATGTGGTATGGACTGAAAAAATTTATAAGTGGATTCCTCATTTTACAAGGCTATTACATAGAGTTGAGCAAAGTGAGTGAGGAAAGGATTATGTAAGTAGGGTATTTAGAAGGCCCATACTTCGTCCAACCCCCTAGCTACTCAGTAGACACCCCTAACACACGTGAAAAGACCAAAATGTCATTAATGAGTCTTATAATCCAACGATGGTTCGGCACACGATCTTCCGAACCTGTTCGGACTTGGTGCCACCGAACCAGAAACAAACACACAGACACCCCCCTTTTTTGCTAGTTCGGTGGCACCATGTCCGAACTGGTTCGGCCAACCGTGCGCCGAACCAGTTAAAATGCAGTTGGAGGGGTTTTCCTCGTGAGGGTATTTTGGGAATATTCAAGATTTGGGGGTGTCCACTGAGTAGAAAGTTTTATTGAATAAGAGGTGACAAAACTAAAATAGAGGTCTTGTTAATAACATTACCCCAAAAATAGAAGAAAATCTAGGCCCATCCAGCCCAACAAAATTTACAGCAAACAACGCAGCCCAAGCTATGTCTCTCTCTGACTACCGTCGTTAGGCAACAACATCCTCCTCCTCAGTCCTCAGTCCTCAGTCCTCCCGGTTGCCAAGGCTTGAGGCAGAAACTCACTCACACGCCAGAGGAAGTTCCAAAAATGGTCCAAGTGGCGAGGCTATGGCACACGAAGTTTACTTTCCACAAGCCTCTATCGGTATTGGTTTACGGCACTTTATCGTCGTCTTTCTCCACGTACAGTGCTAAGCGCGTGGGCACTCACAGTGGAACTTTCCACTCCGACGAAGCCCTCGCTTGCTTCATGCTTCGCCTCTCCAAACACTTCTCCGGTGCCGAAATCGTTAGAACTAGGGACCCGAAGCTTCTCGAGTCCGTGGATGCCGTTGTCGACGTGGGAGGCACTTATGACCCTATACGACATCGTTACGATCATCATCAAAGGGAATTCGACCAAGTTTTCGGTTATGGTTTCTCCACTAAGCTCAGCAGCGCTGGCCTTGTCTACAAGGTCTTTGTTCAATACTCACTCACTGAGTGTTTTCGTTATTGTTGATTTTCACCGAATTCATTATTCATTGTGCATTGTATTGTAGCATTTTGGAATGGAGATAATTGCAAAGGTGCTTGGGCTTGATGAAAAGCATCCTCATGTACACCAGTTATATCCAGCTATATACAGAAACTTTGTAGAGGTATCTAATTTTAGGATGTAATTGGCACTTCATTTTCGTCCTTGAAATCTTGGTGGTGAAAGTCATCTATCCTTAGCTCCATGAACATAATATGCTTCTGTTCTGTTGGTTAAAATACTGTTGTATCTATAGGCTATTGATGCTGTGGATAATGGAGTGAATCAATATGACTTGAATGAACCACCTAAATATGTAATCAGCACAGGCCTGTCATCTAGAATTAAGCGATTGAATTTGAACTGGACGGATTCTGATCAGTCCTCTGATGCAGAAAATGAGGCCTTTCATAGGGCAATGGTCCTTGCTGGTAGTGAGTTTTTGGAGGTGAGAGTGAGACTGTTTTGGAATGTCATGTGTGTATACTGTTTATCACTGCCTGCTGAATAATCATTATAGTTTTTTGACTAGAAGAAAATAATCTGGTTTCTTTTGTATTTACAGATTGTGAACTATTATGCAAAGTCATGGTTACCGGCACGGTCGATTGTTATGGAGTGTCTTGCAGCTAGAGAAACTATTGATTCTAGTGGAGAGATCATTAAGCTAAACCAATCTTGTCCTGTAAGCACGCAAGACATTTAATCAATCTCATGTAGTAATTTTTTAGTGACTGTTGCAATGCAAGAGTTTTCAATTCATACCAATGAAGGGGTATAGTACAATCTTTGCTAGGGAAAATAATAGTTTGGTTTTGAAAATCCTTGTAAGTACTTTTCTTACTTGTTCCACAGTGGAAATTTCACATACATGAGCTCGAGGAGGAAATGAAAATCAACCCTTCCATCAAATATGTTATTTACCCGGTAAGCATGTTTGACTGAGTTAATCAACCTATGAAATTGAATAAAGCGTCCATCTTTGTCAGTGTTATCCCCCTCCCCCAAAAATCCTAGATGACTTATTACTTTAAAGGTTGTATTTATAACTATTCAAATATAAGTTACTATCTGATTTATGATTTATATGATGGATCATTTCTGCTTGTAGGATGATAGAAGTGAGAAATGGCGACTACAGGCAGTGGCAATTTCACCTGCTAGATTTGAAAGCAGAAAACCACTACCATATCTTTGGAGGGGTTTGGAAAATGACAGGCTATCCAAGGTTGCTGGAATTCCAGGATCTACTTTTGTGCACATGAGTGGTTTTATTGGAGGAAATCGAAGTTATGATGGTGCTCTAGCCATGGCAAGAGCATCTTTAAAGGCTTAGGCAATGGTATGTTTAAAAAAACCTTTTCCCGAGCATGTGGTTTTTCTTCTTTTGAATTGGACATCTTATGGTGTCAAAAGCAAAGGAACCAGAAATACTTGATCACTAAATTTGTATTTTAATTGAATTAGTATTGTGTTGGTGGTTGAGAAACATGGTATGTGTGCATTGGTAAATTGTAAAAAGCTGATAGCTAACATGATACTGATACATAGACCCTTTCTAGTTAAAGGTGAGCTAGAGAATGTAATTCGATGCTTTTGTTATCAATTCTTTCATACTAATTTTCTGCACCATTTCAATGATGACATTTCAGTTCATCGCTTCTGTTTTTCACATGCATTTATCAGCATTCTCATTATGGTCAAAACAAAGTTCGGGCTTCACTACATGCACAGGGTTGAGTGTTGACACTTGATTCATTCATCTGAAACAATTGGGAGATCCTCTTTAGACCATGAGTAAAGACCACCTTCTAGATGGAAGACGTTGGAAAAACCGTTAAGGACCAGCAAGTAAGCTGCTATTAGAGACCTGTAGGAGTATAAAAATGTGATTATTAGAGTGGCAGCTTAATGATTTGAAGATTTAGAATTACATTATTTTTTCAAAATCACATGAAAAGTGAAAAGAAACATGCAGAGTATGAAGATAATCCAATACAACCATATATAATATAACTATCTCAAATCTTACATCCATACAATCCAAGTTTTTAATAGCACCTTCCCTTGTGTATTTTAGCCTATGAAGAACTAGCTTAATTGGGAGCTAATTGCTAAATGTGGATGGATGGGTTTCTTATCTACATTTTTGTTGTTAACTTTTAAGTAATATAAGTTGGTTGATGGTTTACAATAATATGAATGCCATTTTCCCTGTGTTCTAAAATTTAAAATTTAGATGTCTCGTAATCTGAGGTTAGATGCAAAGTGCAAACACATCCAGAAGGTTGTATTGGAATCATTTCGTAAGCTGTCATCAACCAGTTTTGTACTATATATTCTTACAACATATATGAAATTATATGAGCAAAATTGAAAAACCAGAGACAGAAGAAAACATGCATAGGAAAGGGAGAGGGAGAAGGAAAATTTAAAACCTTGATTGTTGACCTTCTGGAAGATTTTGTGTTGGTTTCATTGTACCCCCTGACGAGCAAGCAACTATTATCTTCGCATCTTTATTTAATTTTGCTTCAACAGCTGCCAACATAAATCAAATATTTAGTTTCAGAAAACAAGACACGCATGAATTAGATAAATGCATGATGAGGTAAAATCTATCGTACTCTGGATAAACTCAGGGTTCTCTTCTGTGCCTGAAAAAATACCAAAAAATGCAAATGCAGCACGTCTGGCAATGTCCCATGCTGTCCACTCTTTTATAAGCCTGTATATTTGCACATTAATTGCATCTGGGGGATGAGCCTGCATTCATAGCCATACTATCAGTTTTTTCCTTTATTGAACCCGCTAGATATAAAGACGGATCAAGATCAGAAGCGCAAGAGCGCAAATACTGAAGGTACAGGCATGTTGGAGTCAGAAAGTGAGACTTCTAAAACTTATTCACTAACCTCCTTGAACTCTGCTTCTGGTCTTACATCGAGAATCACAAAATTATTTTCTTTCTGAAGGCGCAGTGCTTCCTTTGCTTCCACACTCTTAACCTGAAATATTATATCATATATCTTTAAATATTTACTTACTCTGCATGTGGGATAAAGGTGTGACCTCGCATTTCCTTAGATTTTACAGAGACTTGAATATACATATTATTAGTTGTAGCTCTTGTTTGACTACATTGTCCATTGCCCCATTTTGTCAATGTTCTTGTTTCCATAATCCTATGATCTCTTACGTTTAGTCTCTCAAGTCTCACCCAGTTGTCTGAGATCCTTGCTTTTGTGTAGGATCATATTATGATTCTAAATATGGAATGGAAATTCATATATGTTTAGGCAGACATTTCAACTTTTCAACTTTTCAACCATTTGTTACTGTAATGTTTGCATAACCATAAAGTTTCTTTGTTCTCACTTTAACATCATCAAATGCTAAAGATGCAAGTGTGCTAATTTATGCTTTCAGGAGAATGAGTATGCGTGACAACAGAGGTGGAGCTTTACCCTTTTTTGCAGCAGATATTCCCGCTTAACCTTCCACTCTTCTTCAGCTATTACCTCCAAAAAATGTGAAAAAGGAAGATTTTAAAGCTCTATCCCATCTTCAAGGTGCTAAGACAGTTAAAGTTCAGTAAGAGTAACTCGGAACAGGTACCTGGAGACTTCGCTGGTTTTGTGGCAGCACACTGGATTGTTAGCCCTCTTGCAACTTTCTGTTGGTGTAATCTTTGACCAGTGGATTTGTATGATTTTCCTCTCACACACCATGAGCTATGATCACGTTTACCTTCTAAAGAAGGTACCCAGGATTGTAGATATGATGTGGATGAAGATTGTAGAGCAGTGGATGTAAAAGCGGCCATGCTTTGAAGTTCTCAGCTTCAACAGGAAATTCAGATATGGGATTTCAAAATCTTCTAGTTGATGGTCATCAGTTAAATCATTTGAAGTACCTGGGATCAGACTACAAGCTCTTGTTGTCAAGTGAGTACTTTGGGTAGTTTACGAGAAATGAGTAATCTTTGTATTAAAGATATGTAGGGCTCAGAATCTGAATTTGTGGTCGATGTTTTTTGGAGTGCCTTGCTATTTGGATATGCTTCATTATCATCCTTTTGTCTTCTGTCGTTCTCTCTCTCTCCTCCGCTCACATTGACACGATATTTTTAGTTCACTATCACTTTACTAGTACTAAGTTTTAACCCACCTTCAATGCGAAATCTACCTCAGTTTCCACCCCATTCTCTCCAACTTTAGTCCTTTTCTCACCTATATATGTTAGTGTATGTTTACTTTTTTTCTCTTCAAATTTTCATTTTTTCCCCAATAATATTAACATGTTAGTACATACATAGTCAATGAAATGATATCCAAAATAGGGATTAGTGGTGCAAGAAGCAATATAATACATATGGAAATAGTGAAAACAACTTTGCAGTGTTTTCATCTTTTCCAAATGTACTACTCTTTGACTATGTATATCATCTCTTTGGCGATATTACGTATGTTAGTATTTGTATTGTTGAAAATAAGAAATGAAAACTTGAAAACAAAATTGACAAACTTACGATTTGTTTGGCTTCTATTTTTATTTTCGGATTTTATTTTCATTTTCAGTATTTATTGTATCTTTATTTTTGTATAAAAATAGTACAAACATTAAAAACAATTATTTTTGTTTTTTATAATACTTTGTAAACATTAAACAAAGTGTAAATCAAGCCACATCATGTACTTCAAACAAAAATAACAACTAAAAATAAATACTTTCTGAAACCAAACGAATGTTTGGGTTTTCATCTCCATATCAGTAAACTGTCATTTTGTGAATTCATGTGCACATCCCATAGCTACCTGGTTACCTACCTCATTAATCTATTGCATATGGTACTACTATGGGATGTCATAACAGAACAACCTACCTTATTGAGGTAGTTTTTTTTGTGTGACTGAAAGTAGGTTGTTCAGTGAGTCACCAAAAAAGAGGTAGGTTGTTTAGTGGACAACTTTATATCACTGATGTACGTTAGTTACTTAGTTTAGATTCCACGCATTCAAATTGTAGTTTAGAAATTTCAATAAGAAAAAGTAATAGATGAGAGCAACTAGTAGTATTGGCTATCATTAAAGCCCTGCAAAGAGTTAACAATAATTGAGATCAAATTAAAATATCGGTTAGGCGTTGTCCCCCATCACTAGGCATGACAATGGGGCGGAGCGGGGATGGATTTTACATTCCCCATCTTCATCCTCGAATCTCATATAGTTCTCTGTTCTTCTACCCAAACCCAATGAGGATGAATTATTGATCCCCATCCCTATACCCAACAGGTTCGGGGATCCCCGCCCCAACCCCGTCCCTGTAGTGGAATCAACTTTTTTAAATAAAAAAAAAGATATTTACCTGTCCCAAACCCAAACCCATCATTTATCCCACACCCGAACCCTCCCCAAGACAAAATATAGCCAAAAATATCAAGAGAGTGAGACCGAGAGAAAAGAGAGAAACCAGACTGAGAGAGAAGAGAGTGATATCGAGAAGTGTCTGAGAGAGTGAGACCGTGAGAGTAATGAGGCACTAACAGTGAGTGACAAATCCATTTAGGGTTTACTTGAGATTATGAGGGTTTCTAATTTAAGATTGGTAATATTGTAATTTCATACATTCGGGGCGGGTTCGAGGATGGGTTCGGGGTGGATACCTCTATCCCCATTCCCCACCCCATCCCCGTATTTTGATTTCGGAGAAAACCCAAACCCAGTCAAAGCAGGGAAAACCCGTCAAATTGGGGCGAGTTTGGGTGGGTCCCCATGGGTACGGTATTTTTTGCCATGTCTACTCATCACAGGTTAAGTCATGTGAGAGCAACATATTTTTCATTTTTGGATCGACGTGGATTGGGTGAAAGTCACTCTGAGTTCAAATATTAATTGTTAACTCGACTCCTACTTTTTATAGGCACATGCTTCTATCACTCTCCCTACTCACCACACACCCCCCAAACTCTGCGAAATGTCCAAAATACCCTTACTGA
Organism: Astragalus glycyphyllos; assembly: GCA_963573325.1. Taxonomy (NCBI): domain Eukaryota; kingdom Viridiplantae; phylum Streptophyta; class Magnoliopsida; order Fabales; family Fabaceae; genus Astragalus; species Astragalus glycyphyllos. The sequence continues at coordinate 81,820,504 of OY754307.1, read as the reverse complement.
ATAAAATGCTCCAAACCCCTTTTTGTTTAGGAATTTCAAGGGTCCAAGACCAATGTACCGATGTCGTGGCTTGTGTCTTGACACACACCCCTCGTTGGGTGATTTTTAACAAGTACGACACTATGCTGCCATACCAGTTCGGCATCATAGTGTCGTACTATACTTCAATTCTGCAAATGCGTAACATTGTTCGGTACTATGGAGCCGGATTTCAAATGTATTTACCAATTTACAAAGATGTGATTGGAAAGTGAATTCTAAAGCAAAGTTCTCATAACCACTTTCGATTTTCTTTTCAAGTTACTTCTTTTAGTCAAACAGCGAGCTCTAATCTCCTTTTTCTGTTCAACTGGGCTTCTTTTCAAGTAGAATCTGCAAGCTCTTTTTGCTTATGTTTCAAGTAGAATCGAGCTCAATTAGGTTGGCCCATAGACATTGGTCATTTTGACAATTGAGACAAAAAAAAATATAGAATTGTGTTAAATCCAAAAGGAAACCAAAGGCGAGATATGCAAATTAGATTGTAAAAAGATTCCATGTGTTTACAGCAAGGAAGTATCCATTAGATTGTAGAAAAAGAAAAAAAAATGCATGCATATGTGCTGAAACCTGTTGTTATACTTAAAAACAAAGATATGATTACAAGTTCAATGTATAATATATATCTCCATATATAAATTTTCTAAGAAATCTAATTTGACACTTTCTTGTCAATATCTTAATCTAAGTAAATAATTGAGTATTTGTATAATCAAAAAATGAAATTGGGTAGGAAGAAGTTGGCACAAATGCTATTAAGAAAAGTGGCTAGTGTCGGTCAATGGCAGTCGTGCATAAACGTGACTACGTGAGTGAGTGTCAAGTACAAGTTCACTAATGTTAATGCACAAAGCAGCACAATGACAACAGTACGTAGGTTGTTAGGAAGAAAACAAACGAGTTGTAGTATGTATGGCTAATGTCAATGTCAATGTCTGCCAGCAATATAAAGTACCATTCGAGATCCATAATGCACAACATTGGAGGATTGCCGACATTCCATAATTTCATTCATATTTATTTCTTTAGACTAGTAGCTACCTACCCACCCCCCTTTGTTTGGTGAAGCCAAAGAGCAAAATTATACATGGTTCTATTTGGATTGGATTTGCTTAAATTCGTTTTTCAAACTAGTTTTATATTGAAAATGTTTTTTAATTATTATAAAATATAAGGTTTTCACTTTTAGTTTTCAATATATAAATTTGAATTTATCTGTAAGACTTGTTTTTTAGATTAAACAGGGCTTAAAGCACGAAAAATAATTTCACGAGTATCATTCTAGGAGTAATGACTCCAATTACATCAGCATCTACAATTAGGCTATCATGAAGAAAAAGCCCCATATTTGCAGGCACACTTTGTATGCTTCACGATATACATGAGAGATGCGCACATTGGTGAAACAAGAGAGAAGGTGTCTAATTCGCGTAACTAATTAAATGGCGCCCAACAGTACTGCCAGTATCACCATCCTTGAGACAATTAACGATAGTAAGAGAGTCCACTTGAAAAGCTCAATTTGCATAAAGCCTTTACCCGCAACGAAGATAAGCCCTTTATGGCGCCCCATAATTTGTAAGCCTTTATCCGTAAGACTTCGTCCAATTGGTAAATGTTGAAATTGTTAGGCAAAATATCTTGTCTCGGGTTCAAACCTGGGACCTTACAATTGTGTGTGTCGTGAGTTTCAGGTAGCACTTGTCACTTCGTCTATTGACAAAATAAATTGAATTTCAATATTTAATGTAAAATTCAATAGTTCAAAATGAAAAGAAAATGATTTTTAGGCATATCCTGTTATTTAGTTTGAGCTCACGGGTCCCAATGTTGAATAAAATGGTTCAAACTGAGCTCACGGGTCGTGTAATGTAACAACTTTTTAAAAAACAAAATAAAAAATGGCACTTTTTTTATCATTCCAGCACTTCTAAATAGACAAAAAATTCTAAAATTTAGATAAAGGACCAATTTAAATTGAAACTCAGCAGTATTAGATCTTTTGAGGAGAGCTTTTCCGCGTATTGTGGCCTTACCCGACTCGAGGGATTAGTCTCTAGAGTTTCGTAAAAAGGATATTCGATTTATATAAAAAAAATACTAAAAACGTAACCCAATCAAAACCTAGTAAACTTCATATCTCCTAAAAAACCGTAAAATAATAATAAATGAAATGATATGTATTCGGTTTGAGTTCATGGGTAGATGGGTTTAATTTTTTAAATGAAAAGATCTTTACCCGTTTAGATGTATCTTGTATAAATGGCTGAATTAGTATGAACATATTGATAGCCCAAGTCGGTTCTTTTTTGAAGAACAAGTGGGGGCCCATATTTCGTCCAACCCCCTAACTACTCAGTAGACACTCCTAACACGCGTGAAAGAAACCAAAATGTTATTAATGAGTCTTGATCCAACGATGGTTCGGAGCACGATCGTCCGAACCGGTTCGGACGTGGTGCCATCGAACCAGAAACAAACACACAGACACCACCCTTTTTAACTTGTTCGACGGCACCACGTCCGAACCGGTTCGGACGACCTTGTTCCGAACCAGTTAAAATGTAGTGTGAGAGGGTTTTCCACGTGAAGGTATTTTAGAAATATTTAAGGATTAGAGGCATCCACTGAGTAGATGAGGTTGACGAAGTATGAGCCACAAGTCGGCTCTTATTTATTAGTGCTATATATCATAATCGATCAATAAAGATCCAATTTCCGCGAGCAATGAGTTAAGCTGTTTTCAAGTTATGATATGGGTTGGACCACAAAAAAATAGTTATGATTATGAGATTGAGTCAAAAAAAAAATTTATGATATGAGATAAGGACATACACACTTTTTGATTCGGATGGTTCATGGTTGCTGGCTATTCATGGAGTTCCAACACTTTTAGTAAAAGACTAATTTCTATTAACAGTTTTATTTTGGCTTTAGATATCTCAAGATACAAAGATTCTGTTTGACAAAAAGTAGCGGATAGCAGATAAACTAGTAGATTGAATTTAAAGTGTTTGGTAAAATTAGCGGTTGAACTAGCTTATAAAGATAAAATGACATAAATAGACATTTGTAATTAGAGTGTTTATTTAAATGAGGATAAATGAGGAATTTAATTTAATTAGTAAAAAATGAGAGAAAAAATGAAACACTACAAGATATAAGCTCAAACGCTACTTCAAGCTGTGTTTCCAAAAAAATGCTATAAACTACTAAAAATGCTATAAGCTACCCATGTCAAACATTTACCAAAGGTTTATCCGCTATAAGCTATCTATTATAAGCTAACGGTTTTGCGTGGCTGTTTACCGTGGTTTTTGGTAAACACCGCTAGTTTGAAATTGCTTCTGTTTGCAGGATCAACTAGTAAATCCTAAGACCATTTGTGTTAAAGTTTTTTTCCAGAATTATGCGTGTTCTTGCGGTTTTCAAAGAAAAGAATGAAGATAACTGCCAGTTTCACGCGAAACCGTCGAATTTCTTCAAATAAGGACGAAGTGAAAAACAAAGAAAAAATTGCAGAAAAGCAATAAAGAAAGCAAATTAAAATGCATTAATTGAAAAGAGAGTTGGTTCACAGATCATACATCCTTCTCTGTTTTCTCTGTAATGTGTTGGAAGTTAGAGCGTGAGAATTCTGTAATTAGTTTGTGACCCGTTTTTCCTATGAAAAACTACTATTTATACAATGAGGGAAAAAACATAACCAACTAACTGCAGAGAATTTTAAAAAAAACAGTAACTGTTGCGCCTTTTCGACCAAGGTAACTGCTGGGCTATTTCGACAACGAGCACTTAATTCCTGATCTTTCACCAAACTCTAGCTTCCTTCATGTCTAACTGACTTTTCTTCAATGCTTTATATTCGTTAAGTTCAGAGCCTCGTCGAACTTACTTTCTGACACAATTCTTCAGTGTCGAAATTAACACTTTCCTCTGAAACTAGAAAATCAAACTTCGTTGACTGCATTTAATTTAGCCTGTCGAAAATGCAGGCTAACAAATTGCCCCCCAAAAATGTCTTTTTCGACTGAATTTTTAAGTGAAGAAGAAAATGACATTTTTGAAATTCCTCTTAACTGCTCTAGTGACGTCGTTAACATCCATATTTTCTCATTCTTTCAAATGATTGTCGAAGATGGTCTATATGACCAATTCTTGAAGAAGACTTAATTACAATATCATCTATGTACACTTGCATAAATTTTTCAATAAAATCATGGAACATAGAATTCATTGCCCTTTGGTACGTTGCACCAGCATTTTTTTAGGCCAAATGGCGTTACAACCCATTCATAGACACCTAAAGCCCCTGGGCATCGAAATGCTGTTTTCGACGTATCTTCTTCAGCAATATATATTTGGTTATATCCAGAATAACCATCAAGCATACTTAGGTATTCATAACCTGCTGCTGAATCCACTAGCATTTCTGCCACTGGCATGGCATATTCATCCTTAGGTGTAGCATTATTTAAATCTCTAAAATCTATACACATTCTAAGCGTGCCATTTTTCTTAATTACAAGAACTATATTAGCAAGCCATTCGACATACCTGGCAGTTCTGATGAACTTGCTCTATAGTAACCTTTCTATCTCTGCTTTGATCTTCAACAGGATTTCTGGTGCAAATCTTCTTGGTGTCTGCTTCACTGGCTTCTTTCCTGGTCGAATTGGTAGTCTTATCTCAACAACGTCACGACTTAACCCCGGCATTTCATTGTAATCCCATGCAAAGCAGTCTTTGTACTCCTTTAGCAATTCGACTATCTGCACCTTCAATGCTTGATCAATCTTAGCACTTATATATGTTGGCCTTTTCAAGGAGCCATCTCCCAAATCGATTTCTTCTAAGGGATCTTGTGCTTGGATCCTTTCGGTCGAACCCATTGGATCTTTTTCAAAACCTAAAGGCTCGTCATCATAGACACAATCAAGCCTCTGGTTTTCGACAACATTGTCTCTATTTTTGTCCTCAACGGCTTCAGCAACTAATTGTTGTTGTAATTCAGCTTCTAAAACCGCTTTTTGCTTATTCTCGGCCACGTAGGCCGTAATTCTATCCCATGCGGTGGGCTTATCCATAAATAACTATTTATGGGCCTTCCCACCCTGTAGGCTTAACAGAGCCTTGTGGGTAGTTGTCTTCATCTATAACCTCTCTATCCCAAATGAATCCATAATTAGGATGAAGTATCACTGAAGATCTAACATTGTTTTGGCTTTCATAACCATGTTCAGAAGAAATACATGGCACAATGTTCGCCAATTGTTTATCAAAGGTTTTCTTGGTAATAGTGTTTACCTCAGCCTTGAAGTAACTCTGATCACCTTCAATATTTTCGACTAGACCATCTTCTCTCCAAATGATGAGCCTCTGGTGAACTGTCGAAGGTATTGCTCCCACACCATGGATCCATTATCTTCCCAACAGCATGTTGTAATTTGCCTTTGTTGAAATTACCATGAACATCGTTGGTCTCCTGATGCTTCCAACAGCAAAATCAACTTCAATGGCTCCAAGTGAGTGGCCACTTTTGCCTTCATAGTTGGTAAGAATTACATTGTGTGTTTTCAAGTCAGTCTCACACTTTCCAATTCTTTTCAACATATGTTGTGGCATCAGGTTTACAGCAGCACCACCGTCAACCAGAATTTTATTGACGCCAATATTGTTCACCTTTGCTTGAATATACAAAGGTTTGAGATGGTTCATCATTCCACAGTCTGGTTTTTCAAACACAGCGTGTTGCTCTTCAACGCAACCATTTTTCAGCACATAGTAACAAATTGGTTTGTAAGTGGTTTCTTCGTCGAAATCTTCTTCGACATCATTCACTTCAGAAACCACATCATACTCAATTGGGAGAATTGAGACTACACCACACAAGACGTCGAATTCTGACCCAAAATCAGGGAAATCCGAGCCCATTTCTTCGTCTAAGTTGAGACCCTCTTTGATCACTGAAAGTGGTGGAAATATCCTCTCAGTAGCTGGCTTTCTAGTCATTTCAAGAGATTTTTATGGTATTTGTTTACCTTTCTCTTTGTTGGAATTTTCCACCCTGCCTGCAGCAGCAACTTTTTTCTGGCGTTGATATCTACGCCACTGAGTTCTTGTCATAGGGTTCTTCCCTTTGTAGTTATTATTATAGGCATATTTATTAGACTCCAATGCCTTGTTTTGGCTAGTAGCACTAGTGCTGCCCTTAACCAATTTTGCTGGTTTCTGTCGATTTCCAACATTCTTTCCAGCATAATATACTGGATAATATCCAGTACTTTTTCCACCAGAGTGCACCCATTTCTCGACAGGAGACTTTGCTGGAGGAACATAAGTTTTGATCTGTTCCTTTTGAGGATTGCTTGTCGAAGTGACTTTATATTGAATACCTCTATTGTTGTAGCTGAACTTCGGTCTTTTGTCGACCCACTTTCCTTTACGTTTCAGTTGAGGCTTAAATCCCTCCAGATTTTTGGCAGCCTCTTTGTCGAGGACAGAACTACACCTTGGACAAAGCATAACTTCAGAATTGTTGATTTTGCAGCGATTGAGAAAATCAATCAATTCTTCTTCAGCCCTTGGATACACTATCTTCATTTTTTCAGCGTACTGGTCTACAGTGACCATTTCTACATCAACCTTGTCGACAGCTTTCTCTACCTTAGCATTTTCAGCAACAACCTCTGTGACCTCAACCACATTGAGATCGACTTCAACAAGCAATGCATCAGCTGTTGGCAAAGGATCCGCATCAATCTTCATTGGTGGCTTAGATTGTCACCAAATTTCAGCCTTCCCTCATTGATGGCGTTCTGCGCCAAATCCCTGAAAATAACACAACGAGAAGTGTTATGGCCCAAGAAACCATGAAATTTACAAAAACCTCTTTTCTGTCGCTGTTCCAATGGTGGAATTTTCAGGCCTTTAGGCACTAAAATTTGACCATCAGCCACTAACAGATCAAATATTTCATCACATTTAGAAACATCATAAGTATAAGTTTTTGCAGCAAATTTATCATTCTTAGGCTCAACAAGATTTTTCCCATTAGAAGGTTTCAACAATTTGCAAGTATAAGGAGGTCCTGGTTTTAGTTCTGCAATGTTAACCTCTTCTCCGACATCTTCATAAGATATGTCGTATTCTTGGTCACTGTCATTAGCTTCGACATAAGCAACCTTTTCTTTCTTACTTTGGAATCTACCTGTTCTGGCTTTTTCGGCTTTGAGTCTTTCGACTTGTCGAACTCTATCAGTCAATTGTGCCATATCTCTTAAATGCAGTGTATCTAGTTTCTTTCTTATAGTGTAATCTAGACCACCAGCAGCCATTTCGACTAACTCGTGTTCAGGCACTTGAGTAAAGCACCTTGCTTTGAGAAGTCTAAATCTATTGAGATAATCATCAACAGATTCTGCCCCCTTGCGTCGAACGCTAGCCAATTCATTAAGACTAATTTTACATTGGCCCATATAGAATTGTTCGTGAAAGGCCTTCTCTAACTGACTCCAATTAAATATGGAATTAGGAGGCAGGGTGGTGAACTATGTAAATGCATTCTTAGTTAAAGAATTTGGAAAGTATTTCATTCTTAAATTCTCGTTATGCGCAATATCACCAGCCTCAGTCAAATAGCGAGCCACGTGTTCGACAGTAGATTCACTGGTTTCTCCAGCAAATTTTGTGAACTTAGGGATTTTTCATCCCCTAGGCAACTCCGTTTGTAAGGTGTATTCCGACAAAGGCGACACAAAATTAGGCCTATGTAAACCTAAGTTAAGGCCATTCTGGGCTAGAATAGTTTCGACCATATTAGCCAGATTATTTTGTGCTCCAAAATTGTTTTGTTGCATTTGTCTGACCACTTCATCTGCATTTTGGTTTCTATTTACTAACACAACTTCAGGGATTGCCTCTACCCTCATAGGCTCTTCGACAACCCGTTGTTGTCCTTGGTTTCCCTGATTTGTAGGTATTGGATTGTTAGGCCTTTCAACAGGTACTTCGACAGGCCTAACATTCTGAATTTGGGGAATTTGCTGGTTATGGACTGGTGGAGTACCAAAGAAATCAGCAATTCTGCCCATTTGCGCTGCTAACATTTGGTAACTGCTATTAGTGTTCTGTATCAAATGATTAAACACTGTACTAATTTGTTGTGTTAACATATTGACCATATCATGATTGCTATCATCCATTTGTTGCCTCAATGCCAACAAAGATGTTGTAGTCAAATTGGGTTAGGCATTTCGACTAAAAACGCCTTTTGATGAACTATGAGTAGGGGAATAGTCTGCGATTGCATTTTCTGCAAATGTAGACGAATTTGTCTGAAGGCCCGCCATCAAAGCCGTTGGCATGCCATATGGGTAAGGTCTACCACTCATAGTAAATGGCAAGTTTCCAACCATTGGATTTGCCATCAAAGGACTCGTTGGTCCCACTATTGGTGGCACAGAAGCCATTGTATTAACATTCGTTAATGCTGCAGTGGTCATCATTGACACAGGGGTAATTATGGGAGAAGTTATAGCAGTTACTCCCATTGTTGTCGAAGAAGGCATAACAACGGTTATGCCTGCGACATTTGCAGCGTTAACGTCACTAACTGTAGTTTGTTCTTGTGTACTTTGTGCATTTGATGCAGAAACATTACTTGTACTAAAGCGTGCCATCTCTGGAAGATGTTTCTCATTCCTTAATTGTATGCACAGATAAACACAAAGTTTAAGAATTCAACGAAAAAACTTTAAAAATTAGCACAAATGTCCCACTGGGCGTGCCAATTTGTTTACCGTGGTTTTTGGTAAACACCGCTAGTTTGAAATTGCTTCTGTTTGCAGGATCAACTAGTAAATCCTAAGACCATTTGTGTTAAAGTTTTTTTCCAGAATTATGCGTGTTCTTGCGGTTTTCAAAGAAAAGAATGAAGATAACTGCCAGTTTCACGCGAAACCGTCGAATTTCTTCAAATAAGGACGAAGTGAAAAACAAAGAAAAAATTGCAGAAAAGCAATAAAGAAAGCAAATTAAAATGCATTAATTGAAAAGAGAGTTGGTTCACAGATCATACATCCTTCTCTGTTTTCTCTGTAATGTGTTGGAAGTTAGAGAGCGAGAATTCTGTAATGAGTTTGTGACCACTTTCCTCTGAAACTAGCAAATCAAACCTCATTGACTGCATTTAATTTAGTCTGTCGAAAATGCAGACTAACAGTAGCTAAACAGAGTCCTAACACAAATTAATAATACGTTAATTTGTGCGTAAAGAAGCCAAAAGTATCAAAATTTTAAAACTGAGGAGGTGTACTGTAGCTTAATTTATGTAATACTGTGGCTTAAGTACCAAAAAATTTGAATTATTAAATTAAATGGAGTAATAAACTTAACCGTTGAAAGTCAAGATAAAACATGGATTTAGGCGTGTTTTTATGGCTGAACTTTGGAGTGTCTTTGCGAGATTGCGTCTGACTTATGATAAAGACTTTACGCGTGTTGATCTTAATCTGGACTCATCTTTTGTTGTTAACTGTATATCTGGGAATTCTGCAGGTAGCTCTGAAGGGCGTAATTTCATTCGCCGTATTAGACAGTGGCTAACATTGGATTGAATGGTTTCTATTAAACATGTCTACATGGAGGCTAATTGTGTGGCTGATGGTCTTGCTACTATTGGTTGTAGCTTGATGGAGGATAACCCTTTTGTGTTGTTTGATACTCCTCCTGATAGTGTTAATCAGTTAGTTGTTGATGATGCTATTGGATTTCTACTTCGCGTTTAGTTCCGGTGTAATCGTTTTTGGGCTCATCGCCCTGTTTTGTATTAAAAAAAATCAAAATAAAACAATATCTGGTTTTTAGGGGGTCCACCGCACACATCCATAAATGCTTTTAGCATAGAGTACTAGATCCGAGACCTCGCCGCATGGAGCGTTTCTCTGCTGCGACACAGCCAATCAGCACCGACACCACCCATGCCTTCTTTTTAATTTAATATCAATCAGACGCTTTGCATGCCTCCACGTGTCATCCCATCTCAGTTAGGCGATGATGATTAGCATATCAACAATAAACCGCGTTGTCGTTCACCTCATTATCCCCTGCACTTCGCTGATTCACGCGTCTTTATTATTAACTCTTAAAAGCTTTATATATTCATAACCAACACTCCTAGCTCAGTGGTTCAGGCTCTCATTGAGACGTGGTGGGGTCGATCCGGTTTGCTCTCGGGTTTGATTCCCGCCTACGTCAAATAGGGTGTTGGCCAGCGAAATGATTAAGAGCCCCAAGTAGCGAGCGGAAATTAGTCCTTCATTGACAGCGTTGGGACACTGCGTGGGTAACCCGCAAGGATCCGATACAAAAAAAAAAAGGCTTTATATATTCATGCATCTTGTCCAAAAAAACAAAATGAATAGCAAAATATACTTTGTTCTTGCTGGGTAGAAAAAGGCTAAAGTTGTAGATAAAATAAAAGTGTTGAGTTAAAAAATAATAAAATAAAAGTGCTTGGTGCCATTATCGTGAGAGATCAATTAAGTCTCTCATCAATGTATTAGTCAAATTGATCGTCGTTGTATATAGTATATGTTCTGTACCGTATCTTCGATCTAGGAGGTTGATCCAAGATAGATGGTAGGTTGAGTCCTTGATCCGAGATGGTCCGATCTGAGGTGGGGTGTTGTACCTGCAAAGACACTCGAACACTCAAGTCAGAGAGGTAGTCAATCACATGTGTATTAATGAGAGAGATAGCTTACCATTAATGAAGCATTGAATGAGTATTTATAGAGTTTGGTGGTGTTGACCTAATGAATCTGGATCATTGGATCAAATTGTTTGATCTGAGCCGTTGATGATTGGATTTGTCACCAATGTGGGCCTTTTGTTAATGGGCCTATTTGTTACTAGACAAAATTGGGCCTTATCCATGACAATATAAAATAAAATGTGATGAATAATTGAGATTTCATGATAGATATACAATTTCAATCACTTATATTAATTTGATTGGTTCACCGATGACAGATTGATCCCTCATCCTATAAGACACTGTTTTTTCACCATGTTTCTTGTAGTCTTTAAAATATAATTTGATGAAGATGAAGATGAAGACAAAGTTAAAGATACAGGGGACAAAAGTTTGCAGTATCATTCTACACCACATTTTAAAACACCACACTTTGAGAGTAGAGTGATGACGTCTTATATCATTCTTTTTCTTGTGTTGAATTTGTAACGAGTAGAGTTTGATTTGTCTTCAGATTGTTTTCTATGGGGCGAGTAAAGGGTTTAGTAGGGGTTAAATTTTGAAAGCCGTTGATTGGAATAATATTTAAATTTGTAAATTAGTTTATATGGGTTTGTCATCAAGAAACCCACTTTGGGTCAGGCTCAGTAATTGGGAAGTTGATAAAATGTGTGTCACTTACTAAATGCTTAACATTTTTAGTACTCTAAAATCACATTCTTTATGTTTTGAGAAACATTTTATGTTGATGTATACTCTTTGTGTGAATAAGACTGGGTAATCATATTTAAAGACCAAAATCACTGCTATAATGAATCTTTTTGCTTGAAGGTCCTGCACTTTTTGATTTCACTTATGTATCTCAAGGGCATTTCAATATTCATGTTCCTTGACAACTATTGTTGATCGTCGTTGACGACGTGTTATGCGTAATCAATGACCTTCCATCCAAGTGGAGTATCTTAATCAAAATGCTTATGGTGGAAATGTTAACGGTGCTTATGCCGATGGCGGGTATGCTAACAACCTAATAGCAACACAACGTGCCTTATATTAAGACCAAGACTATTGAGATTATGAATCTCTTTGGTGTTGATGGTTTGATTGGAACACCTACTAGGAGTGAGGTCGTTTTAACCTATGTTTCAAAGGGTTGCTTCAAAATCCATTGTCCGATGACTGCTGCACGTGTTCGTCTTAGAATAATGCGCAATCAGCCGCCTCCAATTTAGATGCTCTACCCTCATCGAGTCTGCCGTCCCATTCATAGGACTAACTCTTCTCATCATGAAGAAGTTGGCCAAAGTGCTCACAATCCTATTATTATGTAATGACTTTTTTTAGTGGCATATACCTTCAAGACATTTTATCTTTGTTTTGTTTATTTTGCTTTATCTTCAAACCTTTGTTAAAACTTTTATTGCTATGGGAATGTAATATTTAGACCTTTTGTGTCGCAACTTCTGTTTTTTTTTTCGCCCCCCGTGCACGGCACGGGTAACACGGCTAGTAATGTTTCATTTCTCGCATTTTTACCTTCCCAATTTTAAATAAATTTTCCATTTATCCTCCATTAGTGGAACATTGTCTCTCTCATTTTATATTTATAACTTAATTCAATCACTAATTTTATCTAACACTTTATGTTCACTCTACTAGCTTATTCTCTATCAAATATTGATATAAACTCAGCCGCTACCAATTAGCTTATCTGCTACTTTTTAGTAAACAAAACCTAATTAAGAATACCAACTAACTAATAAAGAGTTAAAAATGAAATTTATTTAGGTTCAGTTTGGCAAGAACAAAGAACTAGCGTTTAGCGGATAAACTCGTGGCAAATGTTTGGTACTACTAGTTTATATAATGTTTTTTTCATTAGTTTAAAAATCTTTTTCCATATCTTATTTGAAGGAGCGTTTAAGCTTATATCTTGTTGGTATAACGTTTCATTTTTTAGGTCGTTTTAACCCTTATTACTTTAATCTTTTTTTGACAGACCTTATTACTTTAATTAAATTCCTCATTTCTAAGCAACACCATTGGCCTGGTGATATAAGTTACCCTGGGACACGGCAGTCAGCAATAGTTCGAACTTCGAACCAAAAAAAAATTCCCCATTAAAGCAAATGAATATTTTCTCTCATTTTTATGTATTAATTACAAATTTTATTAAAAGATCATTAATTACAAATATTCATTTGTCATTTTATATTTGCATAAGCTAGTTCAACCACTTCGAGGTGCCTCCAATCGCCTTGGGTATGGAGTAGCTTTAAATCCCTGGGCCAACTGTTCCACCCTTCGAGGTGCCTCAAATCCAGCGAGGGGATTAGTCACTGCGTTCGGCGGTGGATACTCTGGTCTCTACAAAAAAAAAGAGCTAGTTCAACCACTTATTTTATCAAACACTTTAAATTCAATTCACCAACATTTGTTATCTACCGTCGCATCCGCTATAAGCTAGTTTATTCACTAATCACTATACACTAATTTATATTTTATATGCTATCCATTACCATTTTGACAAACATACCTTATTAAAACTAGGGCGGGCCCGTCTTTCATGTGTTGGTGTGTTGTTATAGAAGTAATAGATAAATAATATATAAATAATAAATAATAATATAGTGAAATAGTGTTAGTGGGTAGTTAGAAGGGCATTTTGGTCAGAAAAATCTAATACCAAAAAATCAGTTACAAAATGAATCCCCTTTATATATAGGTATAGATGTTAAATATCGAATGTATTTTTTTTCCATTAAATAATATCTACATTTTGAATCCTTAATTAGTGCAAGACATTGATTTAACAAGACTCAAGTTTTTATTAAGAAGGTATTAATAATTTTCTACCTTATTTCACCCAATCATTATCTTAATGAAATAAATCTGATAGCGATGGAGTAATTAACAAACGTGATTCATCAGCGTTAAAAAATTATTTTATCATTCAATATATTTCTACTAAATCAAATTACACCAAATTTTTTTTATTATAAATCAAATGTTGCCTAATCTTATCTTTCCTTTCCTTTTAAAATACGAAAAATGTTAGCAACAAACTTACACTAATTGATGCTGTGATAGTGTGATGTTTGGCATTTCACCATTGGGAGCAGATTAAGCGGAGTCAGAACAAAAAAAAAAAAAAAAAAGTCAGAGTTAAAACGGACAACCGTTTTAGCCAGTTTTACGAGTAAGGGGTCGCAGCACACCGTTCGGAAGCACTATATAAACCTTCCCTCCTTCCTCTCTTTCACACCACTCGTGGTATCTCAGAAATCGTACATTCATTCATATACTCTTTAGACAGAAGAGAGAGTGCCATTTTCACTCTTAGATCGCGAAAATGGAGTTGTTCTTCTACGTTGTGTTTGGTGGATTAGCTTCTCTTGTAGCAGCTCTTGAGCTTAGCAAGAATAACAAGGATCGAATCAACACTTCTACCGCTTTCAATTCATTCAAGAACAATTATCTCCTTGTTTATTCTCTTATGATGGGTAGATCTGTCTTTTCTCCTTTAGATCTCTTTCATTTCCTTATCGATCTGCTCTTTTTACTTCTTTTTCTCCCTTGATCTGTGCCTCATTTCCTCTACATTTTTCCTTTCTGTCTTTTTTTCGATAATTTCTTGCTTCATGATTGAATGTTTATTAATTAATTAATTAATTATTACTAAAAAAGAAAAAGAAAAGCCATTGGTTGGTTGTTGTTCCTTTCAAATTGCTGAAAAACCGAAGAAATTGAGACGGATCCTTGCGCAATCTCGGAATCTGGGATAAAGATGGACATTGATTCTGCTTTGTGATTTTTCTTTTAGCTTTGGTTGCTTGTGATAGCAGTGACGTGTTTTATGGTCCTGGAAATTGTGATTGTTACTCTTTCTCTCTCACTTTTTGGTTTCAAAATGATTGTCTACTTATTTAAGCTATCCTTTGTTTTAAATAAGCTCACTTTTTGTTTTTATTCAAACGTCGGTTTACATCATTCAAATTTTAATAATATGATTTAGATCGTATTCAAATTAATAGTTTTAATTTGGTCAAATTCTCCCGTAAAAAGGAGTTGATTTGATTAAATTTCATGTTATTTGATCTGATTTTAGTAATATTTTTAATCACTGAGTTATGCTTTTAGATGACATTGTTGTTGGTAGAGTGTTTTGGGTAATTGTAAATGCACTAATTATACTCTGGTACTTGTTAGCAGAGATCGTTCTGCTAATAGTTACTATTGCTAGTCTTTGGTAATCTAATGGGTTACTGTTTCTATGGCTATAGCTGGAGATTGGTTGCAAGGTCCATATGTCTACTACCTTTACAGTACATATGGATACGGGAAAGGGGAGATAGGACAACTCTTCATCGCTGGCTTTGGGTCTTCTATGTTGTTTGGAACAATTGTGGGATCTCTGGCCGACAAACAGTGAGATTCCCTTTTTGTGTTCTAATTTTTTTTACTTGCCATACATATATCATTAGCATTTTTCAGTATCTCATGCTTCTTACTCTAAAATTAGGGGCCGGAAGAGGGCTTGTGTGACTTACTGCATAACCTACATATTGAGCTGCATGACCAAACATTCTCCTCAATACAAAGTCTTGATGTTGGGTCGTGTCTTGGGAGGTATTGCCACTTCACTTCTGTTTTCGGCATTTGAATCGTGGCTTGTTGCTGAGCATTTCAAGGTGAGGAATAATTGTTTGTTTTTAAAGTTATCTTCTATTTAGTATGGAGTTTCCCTCTGGATATACTGATTTTATACATAAAAGAAGTGACTTATAATTTGAAGTTGGGCATTAACTTGTAAATATGTTAATAAGATTTTTTGTCGTATATGGAGGCTACAAATGACTTGAATATTGTTATTATTGCCATATTGACAAGAGGGTTTTTATACCCCCAAAATAATAATGCCAGCTTGTTTGTTTTGAAATGGCATTTTGGATTGGGCTAATCTTGTATGCAGAACTACCTAGTCAATAAATCATATAATTAAAAAAATGATAATAGTTAGATGTGCATCATTATTTTTAGGTTCAGTCAGTGTATATTAAGTAAATTTGATTACTAGGAAAATTGTATCTTTGTATAATGATGCACATCTAACTATTTTCAGCATATGCTTCTCTCTCTCTCTCTCTCTCAACATAGACCAACACACTGGTTTCCATCTGAGGGATGCTGCATTGTTTTATTTAAATGCTGAAGTTCACAATGATTATAGTAGCTATACAGTTTGATGGCATCTAAAATTTGATATCTTTATTATATTAGTTGTGGCCTTGTAGGTTTTCAACAAGTGGCCAGTGAAGTCAATTTATCAAAATTCATTTTTACCCTTAGAATGTGACAAATGGTTTTTACTATGTTTTGACTTTTGTCTTGATTCCATCATGTTGCATTTGTATTTATGTTATCTCATTTTTTTTTTCACATGAATCTGTCAGAGGAGCTTTGATTCACAATGGCTATCATTAACATTCTCCAAGGCCATATTTCTTGGAAATGGTCTCGCTGCCATTTTGTCTGGGTTATTTGGAAATGTTCTTGTTCATACACTGGATCTCGGGCCTGTGGCCCCCTTTGATGCTGCTGCATGTTTCCTTGCAATTGGAATGGTTGTGATATTAGCTACATGGACAGAAAATTATGGGGATCCTTCTGATAACAAGAACTTGCTGGGCCAATTCAGGGGCGCTGCTGTGGCCATTGCTTCTGGTATAACTCTTACCTTGGATAGTATTTTCTCATTGCTTCTGGTTTAAACAATGATTTAGTATTGTGATTTTGCACTTTGAAATTCAATGCGTGCATTAGTCTGCATATGGAGTGGATTGGTCATCTTTTGATACCATCCTGGGAGTGATGTATGATTGTATGTTAAAATGAACTTAGTCCCAGGTGCCAGATATATCGTCAAACAATGAAAATGAGGCAGGCAGGGACTCATATAATACTAAGATCAAGTGAGAAATGGCTTTCTTCCCTGGTTTGTCCAGGCAATTAGAATCCATAGCTAACAACACATAACATATATTTTCTGTATGAGCCTAGAAGAGAAATCTAAACATTTGTGCAATGTTAATAAATCTACCCTAATTTAAATATTGGCAAACAAAGTTGTTCTTTGGCTTTCCTTAATCTGTTGTTGTCATCTATTTTATTTCATTTTATATTTATGTTCTTGCTTACTTCACAGCTTCATTTACACTACATTCTTTGCGTTTCAGATGAAAAAATAGCTTTGCTGGGTGCCATACAGTCGCTCTTTGAAGGTTCAATGTATACCTTTGTGTTCCTATGGACTCCCGCATTGAGCCCAAATGATGAAGAGATTCCCCACGGTTTTATTTTTGCAACATTCATGTTGTCTTCGATGTTGGGAAGCTCACTTGCATCTAAATTGATGGCCCGCTCAGCTTTCCGAGTAGAGAGCTACATGCAGATTGTTTTTGTAGTTTCTTCAGCTTCTCTAACACTTCCCATTCTGACCACTGTATGCTATTCTTCCAATATATTCTCACCTCCTTCCCCTTAGTGCTGTGATTTACATCTCATACAATTCTGCAATATTTTGACTTGACTTGGTTATTGTGTAACAGTTCTTGGCAGTTCCTGCCAAAGCAAGTGGTGGTGGTCTCTCATTCACTGGTTACATTCAGCTTCTTGGCTTCTGTACTTTTGAGAGTTGTGTTGGCATATTCTGGCCATCCATTATGAAGATGAGATCTCAATACATTCCTGAGGAGTCCAGGAGCACCATCATGAACTTTTTCCGCATTCCACTGAACATTTTTGTGTGTGTTGTGCTGTACAATGTATGTTGCACCATCTATGACTTAGATATAATGCTTGATCTTAACAATGTTGCATTTCTGTTGATGTAGATTCCACTTCCGAATTTAAACAATCTAACCCACTTTAATACCAATTTGAACCTGGAATTATAAACCTTTTCCTAAATACAATCTCTGATTGGACCAGTTATCATCCCGTTGAACTCGACACTTACAACCTGCAATGTTCCTCTCTCTGTATCTCTGTCTGTGTTTTGACTAGTTATTTATTTTCTCTGTGCAGGTTGATGCATTCCCTATCACTGTCATGTTTGGCATGTGCTCAATTTTCCTTTTCATGGCTAGTATCTTACAAAGGCGACTGCTGGTGATTGCGGATAAGCCAAGTAAGACCCTCCCTACTATGATTGCTTATGTTGAAATTGGACAGCAATAGGCTCAAAACTTTTATTGTTTTTTTTGTTTATTTGAAAACAGAAACAGAAGATTGGCAAATGAGGGAAAGAGACGATGAGTCAGAGCCGTTGGCCATTTAACTGGTATTAAGTTTTGGGGGGATGCACTGAATGCTGCTGCTTGAGTCTTCACATAATGCAATTACTGTCTAAACTGCGTGCAATGCTGTTTGAGTGTGAAGGTAAATTTGATACCCACCAAGGCAAGGGGTTCAAGCAGAAGTGATAAGTGGGGCAATTTCTTTTTAGTGTTTTTGGTTATCAATACTATAGTGCGTTAGATTACTATTGGCTATTATTACTTGAGGAGAAATCTCCATTTTGGTAGTTCTGATGTCATTCTTTTGGGAGCGGGATCTATGTTTGTCCTGCTGGAAATAGTATATGTGCCCTACTTTCATTATCTTAATTTTGTAATGAAACCACTCTTCATTTAATTAATGCATCTTTTTAATCTTCATTTATTTACCCAATTAAATATGGTAGTGCCTTTGTTGGCGTACCAATTTAAACTTCAAGCATTATGCTTTCAAGTAGTATAAGTTGTTAGAATTTGTTCACTTCAATTATTATATTTTGAATGCAAATGTTAGAATTTGTCCACTTCAATGGAGAGTAGGAGGATCCTTTACTTGCCCATTCCGCCCTACCAATTTATCCCCTTCCAGCATCTCCAAGTTGTGTGTCTTGAGCAGCATGCAAGTGGGTAGCAGTATTTATTTTGCTCTATGCCTCTATCTGTCGGTTTCTCTTCTGTCATAATCAGATAATGCAAGTGGGTGACGGTATTTTGCTCCAAAATCTGTAGAATTTTTTCAATTTAACCAAATATTTAATTTTTTATTTATGGAAGTTTTAATAAGTTTACAAGTGTTAGTGAAGAAGTTAAATTAGAGAATTTTGAAAATTTGAGATTTAAAAGTTAATTTGTAACATAAATGAGAAATTATTATTTAAGAGGTAGAGTTAGAATTTTTTTTTTGACTTCGTTTGTTAAGAAGTTTAACTAAACTGACTCATTGTCAGATTGTCTGTTCCTTTGCGCAATGACATGAAAATGGTATTGCTCATTGTCTTGATACGAATTTGGATCCTCTACAGCATGTTAGGGAGCAGCAAATTGCAGAGCTGTTAGATTTAGAGAGAGAAAATACACACACTTAATTTGATTCGGATCCTCTCCTTCGGTGGTATCTACATCAATCTTTCAATGGTAATCTCACGCGTTAGAGAGAAGGAACAGGAAACATGTTGCACATAATTTCTCCATAAATTGTGTCTTTCCAAAGCTAAGCCGTATATCAGGATAATTTTGCACCATATACACACATTAAATACCACATGTATCAAGAACAATGGTCGACGAGACTTGCTTTTCACCTCTACTCAGCTTCTTGGAGCATTATTGGAATTCTATCTGCTATGCATGGTTCATTCAACAAGACAAGACCACTTCTGATAAGTAGCTAATTACCAATATCATAATCTTTGAATATTCATTTTTGAAGGAAAAGATATTCTGAAGGACAAAACTATACTTCGTTTTCTTCCTCTCTTGGCATCTTAGATCTCTGTCTCATTACAACTCTGAAGAAAGTTACTAGCTTCAAACATTCTTTCCCTTCCTTGTTTTGCTTGCTTCACTTATATTTAAAAAAGTCATTTTAATAACATACTAAGAAAGTAATACACATACTATCAATAAATTTTTGTATCAGTTATTCATTTCTTTTAAACTCACATTTCAATTCTAAGTCCTAACCTTAGCCTAAGTCTGTTAGCAGCTTGATCCAAAAGGGAAATGATAACACTAACAGTACAGAAGGCTCTTATGAACTGATAATCAGATTACATGGCACAATGGCCTATACTTATTAACTTCAAAATAACTGAATACATTGTTTAGATATATATAAGTATATATACACATAAAATAATGCTTACATACATAGAAGAGAAGTTGTACAATGAAACTTAACTATTGGAATAAATAGTAGAAATTGTCATATCACACGGCTTCGTTTTGCATCAGCAGAAGCAACTTCCAAATCACCAATGAAGAAAAGGATTTTGTCCAGAATTCCTCGACATGATCTCTCTTCAGCCAGAGAACCTTCTCCATTGAAATCTCTTTCTGAACTAGAAGTATGATAGTTGACTTGTTCCCTATTTTTTCTTGAACCCAGATGTCGTTGTATCTCACCTTGGTGAACAAGATAGTAGTCACTGCCTTCTCTGATAATCTTCAAACCCCTATTTTGTGAACAACGAAATAAGTCATTCTCTTTGTATCAGAGTCCAGTAATTGTTTGTAGACATTATTTAGTTTTTTCTATTGTATGCCTGCGGATTGAATTCCAGAGTCCAGACTTTATTATTTACTATTGCCAACATAATTCTGAGACATTAACTTGTTATGTTTTATAAGAAGGCTTGATGTTTGAGCTAATCAAGATTCAGGTAAGAGGAAGTAAACACAATATTTATGTTATTAAACCCGAACCGGTCATCAACTTAGTTAAGGCACTGGATCGGCGGATCACTAATCAAATTGGTGGATTACATGTTGAACCGCACGACCCAACCTCTATGAAACTTATAAATATTTTACTAATGAAATACATTGTTTGTTTGTAATATATTTCTCAACGCATAATTGGGTGTCTTCCAATTCTCATGAACTGCACCAAGCATTTGTGTTTTGGCAAGTGGTATTTTAGATCATTTTCCATGTGCAATACAAGACAACAGTTGTGCGTGTGGGCATATATCGAGCTGCCGAGTCAACCAGCTCAAAGGTGGTTTGATGTAATCATCGGGTGCATTACTAGTATGGATGACTGAACCGCCTACGGTTCTGGTTCGCGGTTGAACGAGTTGGATCTGTGTTTTATAGCATTTACTATGATTTAACGTAAATAACTATAAAAAGTGTGTTTTTATACACCTAAAGCCATGGTAATAGAACTCTTTATTACTTTTGAGAAATAGAGAGGATCTCAACTCGACTCGAGGTGATTAGGCAGAAGCAGAAGTTCCACCAATTCTCATGGTACTCAAGACAATATATGAATGGTATCTTTGCATATGTGCATGCCATACTCTCAAACTCAAAGAAGGGTAAAAACTAAAGAACTTACAATCCAACTCGATCACAACGATCTTGCACCTCAAATACTTGTTTCCACGATTTTGAACCGATAGGAGCATAAAATGCAGCATGGTCTCCTCCCCATCTCTCCTTAAAAAGGTTTGACCAAAGAGCATTGTCTGAGGCCATGAGCTTCCACTTCCTACATACTGTAAAACAATTTGTCAAATTCATGATGGCTTATCAGAATAAGGTAACAAACCCAGAATCTAGAAAGGAAGTTAATGTAAAACTTGTCAAATTATACTTTTCAGGCTAAATGATTTCAACTTAAGGTAGCTTTCCTTCTACTCCTCATCATCATCATCAACAACATTTTAATTATTAGATCTAAACAACCTTAGAAGCTCTGAATTTTGGGAAGGAGAGGATCCATACAAGTGTTCCTATGGGCCTAATTCTTAGTGATGAGTTGATTCATTTGTTTGTAATTCTAAAGAAAAGGTGGACATCAATATCCAATGAAACAGAAATTACATTAATCTGTTTACCACTAATCAATACAATAAAATTTGAATTTAAAAAATCAAAAGAAATATTAATTAAGGCCATAAAGCAAACTTTGGTCAAACTTCAATTGTTAATGAAAGGTGCTGTGTTAATTTGTTGCGTTTCCTGAAAAGCATGGTCAGGGTCAGAATCTGGCCTAAGGAACACATCGATGTATTTTTTTTTGGTAAACCAAAGTATCAAGTATCAGATACATGTAACTGCAGAGACTAATTTCTGAGATACTGAGATACGCATACGCATCAGTTAGGGATCAATCGAACGCGCTTGATTAGATGGTTAAGAAGCCCAACTATCTACTACGTACACAATCATGTATTTTATTGACAGAAAATAACGATTTTGGAATCTGTATAAGGTAACTAAAGTGGAATTATGTATAATTACAAGATCACTTTCAATCTCCATAGCAAATTATGGATCCAATTCAAATAAATGAAAAACGTAATAGATAATACAAGGTCAATTGAATCGAATTGAAGAAACCCAATTGAAAGACAAAAACAATTGAAAACAAAGAAGGGAGTCATGTCATCACATCACAGTACTGACCTTGTTGAGAAACTGCGAGATGTTGGTAGTCCAATAAACAGAATATCTTCATACAAATTTCCAAAGGTAAACTCTCCATTTTGAGAATTAGATTATACAATTCATGCGACAACAACAATAACAGGTTTTTGTTCCACTTATGAGAAAGAGAGAGAGGTGGTAGTTTCTTCGTTCTTCCTAAGATTCCGTTCTATGGTAGTAATAATATGTTACTGTTTCAAAGGCACTTTCGGTTGAAGCACATCTTGTTGCTACCGATAAGCGGTAACAGCAAACAACCACAATATAATAATGTTAATGTACGCGCGCGTAGGGGTATTTTGGGTACTCGCGTTGGCAAACGGAAAAAAAAAGTTTATTATTATGAGGGCGCTTTTAAGGTGAGTGGTGTACTACTTAAATTGATCGTTAGATAAAAGAAAATGTTTTTTTTTACCCCCAGCTTCTCTCCCATACCCCCATTTTTATGTTTTAGACCAAAATACCCTCATTTTTTAAAAAAAAAAGTGTTTTTTTTCCAGAAATACACATAAATTCGGAAGGGGTGTGAAAATTTCCGAATTTATGTAT
The DNA here is from genome assembly GCA_963573325.1 of Astragalus glycyphyllos. Taxonomy (NCBI): domain Eukaryota; kingdom Viridiplantae; phylum Streptophyta; class Magnoliopsida; order Fabales; family Fabaceae; genus Astragalus; species Astragalus glycyphyllos. Next base: position 81,797,668 of record OY754307.1, on the reverse strand, counting down.
AAATTCGGAATGCAATTTTTTAAAATACATTCTGAATTTACGTATAAATTCTGAATATATAAAAAAATGTATTCCAAATTTACACATCAATTCGGAAATGAGATTTTTTTTAAAAAAACCAGTTTAAATTAGTTAAAAAATCAGTTTAAATTAGACGATAACGACAGTAATTTAATAAAGTACGATAACGATAACAAACCAAAAAAAAATCGTAATATAATAAAGTCGATAAACCACGAGTACATATACAAAAAGAAAACCAAAATAAATACATCTACGGATGAAAGTCTAAGTGTCCTAAAGCCTGAAGGAGGCTGTCATATACATCGGCTGGAATGCCTCCCTCATAACCCATAACATTGAGTATGTGTCCAACAGCAGCATCCATCGCATCCTGATAGGTCCATGGACCGACACCCTCAGCTACAACCTACTGATCTGGTACATGCAGCTCTGGTACATGCTGCTCTGGTGCATGCTGCTCTGGTACATCCTCAGCTGCAGTCAGTCGTGGAATGGACACCCGCTGATACCAAGGTAGATAGTCATCGGTGCACTCACCCGCCACGCCTGTGACTCTGCTAGTACGGAAAAAAATTCGCGTTGGGGATGGATACACCGACAATCTCTCTAAAATGGAGATCACTGATGGACGTGGTCCTGAGATGGGTGCAGGAGGGATCTGCTGGATGCGCCCAAACTGCCAGCGGACCCGGTCAGCCATATATGTCACAGCAATGTCGCCCCAGAGCAGCCAACTTCTGAAATGTGCCATGGTGTGGAAGGGAGTGTACATTCCGTGGTCCTCCCAAGGCGTCAGAATGACCTGGTCCAGCCGCAGGATCATCTCGCGGTGTAGGTCTAGATGCCTCGCCTGGTGCAAAGTTTCCTCCTCGACCGGTATCCACTGAAAAACGAAAAAAAATGAGTTAAAACGAATTTTTAAAAAAAAACTCAAAAACCTTTCGAATTTACAATGTAAATTTGGAAATTTCAACATTGAAATTTTCGAATTTACGCGTAAATTCGGAAGGTAATTTCCGAAATTTCCGAATTTACATGTATTTCCGGAAAAAAAATTCAAAATTTTGAATTTGCCTTCCGAATTTATGCGTATTTCTGGAAAAATTACAATTTTTTTTCCGGAAATACGTATAAATCCGAAAAATTTAGGGAGAGAAACTCACTAATTTCCGGATATACGTGTAAATGAGGAGGATTGTACTTTTTTAGGTTTTTAGAGGGGTATTTTGGTCCATTTGCTTATTATGGGGGTATGGGAGAGAAGTTTGGGGGTAAAAAAAAACCCAAAAGAAAAGGTTATGAGTGATTGAGATTTCATGTTGATCGATAGAATATCAACCACTCACAGTATTTTAGGTTATATCTAAGGGTCAATTTAAGTGATACAATGGCGATGAATATGGTTTGCTTTCTCACCCTACAAACACCCTATGAAATATAGTAAGAATTTATTATTATGCAGTGTTAGTGAAATGTTTTTTACTCAACAAAATGCATAGCCAATTATGATTAGTTTTTTTTTACATACCATCTTATTGATAGTATCTATTGACTTTGCTAGTTACTAATCTACGTCGACGAATTTGACTGGCCAGGTGTACTCACGTTTGCCAGTCAGTGTGATTCTCCCATCGCTATAAAGTTTAGGCCACACCTATGACTTGAACTTGAGATTTTAGGAGAGATCTAAAATCAGTTACCGTTCAGACCAACTCCTATTGATGGCTTATGATTAGTTGATAGTGTAAGAAAATCCTTTATACTTTTTTTTTTGACAAAAAAAAAATCCTTTATACTAAATGTGTATATAAATTAAATCCATGTATCAATATTATAATTACAAATCAAAATATATCAAAAATTCATTAAATACATTTAATCCGGATAAATTATGCACATGTTGAGAGATCCTGAAAAAGTGCAATATTTCCAAGACTATTCATTAGAAAATAGATGCAAAAATGTCCAGAAACAATTATGCACATGTTAAGAGATTATGAAGAAATGTAAGATTTATGTACATGATTCATTAAGATTGGGAATTAAAATGGCTCAACAATTCAAAGATTATTTTTGATATGGTAGTCAACAAGTCTACTCATATCTTCTTTAAACCTCCTCCTCAAGATATCCAACTCCTTACTTGGAGAACTTTCTCTTGTCTGCATAAACGTGCAGATCTACTAGCAAATTAAGGTCCTTAAGTCTATTATGATGGTATCGTTTCTGACCTTCGTTTTTACATGAAGCAATTGAGTCAAACAAAATTATCTATTGATACTTCAACGTGTATTTAGTTTTTGTGAGATATTTTTAAATTTTTATAAGATATAAATACAGCTTAAAACATTTTTTTTATAAGAAATACTGCTTAAAACATACGAACAATTGATTAATTTTACATACAATAGTAAGTAACGTAAATTAAATGTAATTTTCTCCCGTTCTTCGTTTACTACAAAGGCAGGAATACATGGTCAAATAACTATGAAAACACATATACATGTACGAACGAAAATTCGAAAATTTTCCTTTGACTGAGCAACTCATTCCTACGCCCAAACCCTCCGAAAGAAAACCTGTGTAAATAGTAATCAGCAAAACCTTTGCATTCTAACTTGATACAATTTTCTGAAGAGGGTAATATGAAATATTTATTAGCTAACACTAGCAGAAAGCAATGGCAATGTGGATTGAATCAAATTGCTCAGTTTGCCTCCCAACCTGCTAACAGTATTCCTCAATGTTTTACATGTCATCTCAACAGGGAACTCGTTGACTTGTAGCATGTGGAGCTGCCTTTCTAGATACCTATTAAGACTTGCGTTGGCAATATTAACGAGACTGAGAGATTCACTAGTGTGCATAAACTTTGAGACAATAAATCCAGCTAGAACATGTTGATCAGCCTTTACTAGTTCCGATATGAAATTAGGGAAAAGGATCCTTCTGAAAAGAAGCAACTGATTCTCATTATCTTCATTCCTGGCAAATCCTCTACCTGATACCAGAGCTTGTTGACATTGATTGGATAAGTTTCCGACCATATAGCAGAGATAAGAGAAAGTGGTACCGTAGGTAGAATCAGTCGCTATAGAAGTGAGAATCCCAGAAGATAAAATTAATATTAATAACTCAGAGTCCTTGATCCTTGATTGAGGGACTCCCTGTCTTACGCTATCCTCAATTGCACCCAGGCACTGCAACTGTAAGGTTTTGTAGGGCAGCATGAGTGTCATCTTCAAAGCCAGAAAGCAATCCAAACTAAGTGCTCTTTCGCTTAAGCTCCTGGCATCATCTTCATCAAGTAACATAGCATTAGATTTTAAAGATTGATCAATCAGTCTCAGCACATCACTGAACCTCAATAGGCTTAAGAATTTTTTAAAAATCTCTGCCCAACATGCATGTAAAGGGTGAACATAAACAGATTCCTCCATCTCATTTTTCTCAGGATTGTCTACTTCCTCCAGACTTTCCCATCCTTCGTCCCAATCATCGTTGTTCCAGTCATTTCCTTCATCAGATGCTTCAGCAGTAGTTTCTCCGCCTTTGCCCATGGTGAAAAGTCCATCCCACTCTTCCAAAATAGCAACCAGGGCTTCAAAGTGGAGATCTTCCTTAGCTTCTCCACACAACCTTAAAAAACAAGAAACAGCCGTGTCTGCATTCAATAGATCATCAGGGGTAATTTCTATGCTAGGAGAGATTGATGTCACAAGCTGAGATGACCTAAGGGCAACGAGAGTATTTGTAAACCTACTAGAGGAGTCTCTGTGATCTGGCAACTGCTTGTCAACATCAGTCTCACTTTTCCTTCCAGCATAAAGCAACTCATCCCATTCTTCCCAAGGTTGGACATTGGCAAGTATTTCTGTAGAGAAACCCTTAATATTTTTACCCGAGATAAATTGCATAAGCTCTAGCACAAAAACTCTAATGGAACTTGGCAACTGTAAATTGTCCGAGAATTGGACCATTTTCTCCCAAGTTACATGTCTAACACATTGCAAAACTTTTAAGTCACCTTCTAGTTTACTCAATGATGACAGTATATGATACAGGTTCTGGCTCTCATGGGATCCATTGACCAATTCCTGCAGAACAGCTTCAAGAATATCTAAATAGAAATGAGGAAGATCCTGGGAACTTTTGCCACAATCAGAAGCTGAACCAGTTTCAGATGATGCAACAGAAAATACCTCTGCGATGGCACCAAACCCACAACCAGAAAAAACCATAGCTTTGGAGAAATTATAAATTTCTACAGAGGAATCACAACTTAAGCCACAGTTGACATAATCATACATGGTGCCCCAGCCCTGACTAGGAGAGATGATATCCTCCATCACCAATTTCATAAACACTTTCAGACAACTCATTAAAAATTGTGGGTTGAAGCTAATAGTTTCTTTGGAATTTTCCTCCAATGAAATTTCCTTCATATCATCTGTCAATCTCATCCAAAAGTTCAGAAGAACGATAAGGCACTCTTGCCAGGTTGAATTGTCAGGTAAGAATCCAAATGAACTGTGGAGAGGCACAATTACAGTGAGGTACTGCTTCATGATCCCCAAAGCATCAGATTGGTTCAGAAGCCTAATATACTTTCGGCATGAATCATAGCTCTGCTCAAGCTTACTTATAAAGCCTTGAAGGCATTCAGGAGTTCTACTACCAGAATCAGTTGTAACTCTAGTCTCCAAAGCTCTCAGCAAAGTCAGGATGTAATACTTATATACATCCTGCCATGTCATGAAACCCTCAGGCAATGACTCACCATAAATATTGGCAAAAGCCTGTACCATCTTTGACAAAGCAGACAAGCAATTTTCCTCAATACATGCATAAACTTCATCACTAAAGCACTCGAAGTTCAAACCACGTAGCCCAGCTATATTTTTGAAGTTCAGGTTATTGATAAAGGATACATTTTTGCATTCTTGCTCGACTACCTTGTAATAATGAGTAAACCTTAGATTGCCATTTGCATGATCAGGCTGAACTATTGGTGATAAATCTTTGGTATTTTCCAGTTGCAAGTAGCACTCTGACAACAGACCATACACATAAGCAAGGCGAAGCTTGTTGCACCCATCAATTGCAGGATAGACAATTGTTGAGATGGTTTCAATGGTTTTAGCACCATTACTTATTATTTCTCCTTTATAACCTGCAACTTCGGCTGCAATATCATCATTTGTCCATGCATCAGAAACAAGGACAGCACTTAAGAAATGCAATAGCACCTGTACAAAAACCAAGAAATGACGAGGTCTCATCAGTATGTATGCATTTTGTTCGAAGACTTTACGTGATGACTCAAGCAGTTAAATATGGATCTGAAAACAATTCTTGCTTGTGAATCATGTACAAAATACATATTTATCACTAATTAATACCAATGCACATTGAAAAATTTAAGTGAGAGACAATAATGGCCAAGAGCAGAACTTTGACAACATTATAAATGTACCCGGGAACTAAAATCGTAAGCAATGCATTTTTCTTTAATATTTATGCTTCAATGCGTTCATGCAAAATCTCTTACCTCAGTACAGTTCAAGTCATAAGTATCAGCCAGTCTTAAAATGTCCTTTAAAATGTGCTTTTTTTCTAACTTAACCGACTCAATGAGAGAGATAACAACATTCTCAATATAGATGGAGTCCCTAGACAAAAAGCGCTCTGTTTCGACCCCTGGAATTATTTTCTGTAGTGCTCTGGAATGCTCAGTAAGTCGCTTTTGCTCTTCCAATTTCAGTTTCCACTCTCTCCAAAATGAAGACTGTACCTTGCCAAGTTTATCTATATCATCTGGGGAAAAAACAATGCATTATAATTGCCAAATAAGAAAGAAATGAAGGTACATGAAAGAAGTCCACAATTAATGCGGGCATAATAAACAAGCATTTTAAATATAAACAGTATACATAAAGTGAAAAAAATGCAAACGAGGATTCAACTAAATAAATGTACAAGGAAAAGAGTAAACAGAAAAGCCAATTACCAGAACTGGGTGATGTATGCTTTTCCTTAAACCTCCTCTTCAATAGCTCCTTTCGCTGTGCGGGGTCAGCACCTACTCCAGAGTTGTGCAGTAAGCTGTATGTCATCCCAACATTCATAATGCTACAAATTTCTTGGTAATCTTTTCTAGTTTTGAGCTGTTCTTCTATAATTTCCACCCCATTAAAGGCGTCCACAAGATTCAAAAGATAGGAGCACCCCATTATATCATCCTCTTCAGTGAATGGATGTTCCATAATGGATCTTGCTAGGGAGGCGATCAGATTGTCGCGGGGGGCAAATCCATTTCCAGCCAACCAGGACAAAATGGTCACCACAGCCTGTGTTTTGATGTTTAAATACTGCTTTCCAGTACTAAATTTCTTATTGTGTTCTCCTTTCCTACTCAATTCGATCAACCAAGGGAGTTGTAAAGCAGCAAAAGATAAAACTTTCCCATTTTCAGTCAAGCCTGATGCCCAATCAGTTAGATCCCCAACAGCCAAAGTTTTCGCAACAACAGAAAGCATGTCTCTAATTTTCTCAAGGCGAACATCCTGATTTTCGATGCTACTACCATCAACCTCTTGAAAGAAACTGCTACTATCAAGTATGTTTTGAAAACTATGCTTTGGAAGTGAGTTTACAGTTGAGCCTTGCACTGAAAATTTTGAAGAATTTGCCCCCGTTGACATCATTAGTGTTTCACACTGGCCTTGCATATCCAGGTCTTTCCATGCATGGAGAAGCTCACCAATGGACTCCTCATCACAGTGGCTCAAAGCAAACCCTAAGAGCTGCTTTCGAGAATCCACATCCATATTTTGAAGGGCAGGACCTCTTGCAATCGCAGCACATAAATCCCATACGTTACCATGTCCTTTTCTGGCCAAAGCAAGACAAAGATCAAATGCCAATTGTAAATCACCAGAAACTGCAGCTTCTCTTGCAATTGCTTCTTGAACAGCTGATATGTCATCAGCAGACCTCAAGCCAAGAAGTCTGGCAACCTCAATAAGTTCATCAACATGAAAATATGCTCCAGTTTGATTTGTGATTGCCATTACTAAAATCTCCATAGGATCTTTTATTTGCCTGAATTGCATGGGCAGAATATTCACCCCAAGGCTTGGCAGCTTAATTGTAAGTGCATCAATAATATCTGCCTCTGCCTTCACATTTCCACTGCTTGAATATAGATTAAGGCATTCTTCAGCCTTCCAGATCTGGAGCAAATCGCAGCAAAATAATTAATCAATTCATGTAGTTGAGGTTGTGTTAGGTTAGCCTAAAACCGAGCATCTTAAAGAGGTGAATAAAGACAATCCATGAGTTTCATATGATGAGAAATGGCCTTGTGAAGTGATTGCAATGACAATTTACATTTACAAGTGTGTGTGTGTAACAAAGATTTCAGATATTATATATTAAGCTTAGTTAGTGGCAACAGCCAATCTTACTTCAGAACAAGAAAGACTTGAAGCTGAGAAAAAGTACTCCCTAGCTGCTTGAATGACAAGGTTTTCTGCTTTCTCCGATGACAAAGCAACAGAACTTGTACCCTTCAAGTAATTACGGGCAAGAGAAAACTTCCCAGCTTTAAGCAATCCTCTGCAAAATTCAACCAAAATATATTCCAGATCCAGAAAAAGAAACGCCTTTTCCCTCAAGTACTGCATATCACGCCACATGCTGGCCCATTCACTATCTGATTGGCCAGGCTGACGGCGAATAAATTTAGAAAGAATGAGGCGAATAATCTGTTTCACACTCTTTTCATCTGATTGAGCCTCTAGGAAAAAGCTTAATGGCTTTGGGACCTGCATTGAACCAAAACATAATGTAGTAAATACAACCTGGCTAAAAAGCAATATTATGGTGACATACACATCGTAAGCCAAGACAAACAAGTTTGCTTGTCACAGAGGAGAAACTACCGACCTGGTAAAATGCCAAAAGTCTCCCTGCCTCTATATGACCTTCAGCAACTCTAAGTCTTCTCTCAAGGCTCTCAGCTTGAAGTGCACCATCTGTGCAAAAATACATATTTTAATGTACTGACGAACAGGTTGATACTAAATGCAACTGAATCAACAATATGTGCAAGAACTCACTATATGCAAATACATATAGATATGCAGCATGTATAGTTCGTAAGATTTGGGATTCTAGTTATAGACACACTCCAGCTCGATAACATAGGCGTATGTCAATCAAAATTCTGAAAGGACAGCTAAACTGGCAGACTGCTAGCAGCATACTCATCCACACTAAATGACATAAACAGTGGGAAAAATATTGTCAGCAGTATTACTTTCTGGTGACAAAAGATACTGGTATATTACGGAACAAGGAAATCAATTAGGCAGGCAACACTTCGCACAATTGTGTTCTGGGGTATAACACAAGGAAGTCCATACTGACCTATAATACACGGGTTAAATAATGCATAAAATACATAAGACTTTGAAAATTTTGAAAAGCTAAGAGGAGAGTCGGCATGGAAAGCTATAGGCTCATTAAAATTTAGAAGATGTTTGGGACCAATGGGCTTGAGAAAAAATAGTGCTGAAGATTTGAAAAGATAAGAAAAAGATTGGGAATGGAAACCTAAATTCATTAGAAGACACTTCTTCAGTTTTAATGCAATATTCAGGAACTTGATAAAAAAGGATACAAGAAGCAGCTTAGATGTCAAAAAAGGAATTTATTTTCAAGAAATTTCAGGAAGTAATGACTATGTTTATGAGGATAACAAGAGACAGACCCTGGAGAATCTGACATGGTGGTGTGGGTAAGCAGGTACAATGGATGTATTAGTGAAGAAACAACAGCTTTATAAACAAATGGTCACCGATGTTCCCTAAATGGGTTAACGGTTAACCATAAACTGAATTAATAAACCACTGGTCTGGTTTAATCTGCCAAATTCATCACGACAAAAATCATAACAGGAAATAAACGTTAGTTCTTTAAAAAGGGGGGCTTAAAGATTTCAAATCTGAGGGAAAATAAAACTCCATATTCCAATTACTAATGGTTATAGATCAAATCACATGTTAACTAAGTCTACTGCTGCAAAGATATTATGAAGACAATATTCTCAACCAATTGTGGTTCTTGTATGACACAAAATGGCTAGGTAAAAAATGCATCCATTGATCCAAATGTATTAGTTGAGATTTCCATACTACATTGAAGAAAACTCTAGGGTAGAAGTAAGCTTTAAGAGAGACCCTCTCCCACAAGAAAAAAGCTGTGTTAGTTCCTGAAATTCCCAATGCTATGAATGATGATTTGTTAAAAATCTGATGCCCCTTTATATTTAAATGTTTTCTTTAAACTCATTGCTGTAAGTGTTGCCCTGTAACGTTTCTTTTTCAATCATTGTAGTGAAAACCTGGAATCTTAACAAGAATAATCCCCCTCCACCCCCAATTACCCAATTACATCTATTAGGAAAAGAGAAACTATGCTAGGTGACTGTGAGAGAGAGAGAGAGAGAAGGAAAGAAATGAGAGAGATGAAATCAGGAAATGGATAATGTGTTGATACTTGATTGATTATTCTGAGAGATAATCTTACAATTTATAGTGTAGTATCTCTAACTGAATCTCATTCAGTTAGTTTACTATTTTGTTAACTAGATCTAACTATCTAACCGTAACTAACTACTCAGTAGCTGTTTTGGTTGCTGAGTCAGTATTTGCTTGTGTACAGCTATCCTATCTACTGTACTACTATTATTATTTACTCTATTATCTCCTCTTCAAAGTTATGGTGGATTGAGTGCCATGACTTTGTCAACTACATTGAGTTTTTCCCTGAGATGCAAAAATCAGAAATGGATAATGTGTTGATTGATTATTTACTCTATTAACATCATCTCATTGTCGTTAAGATATTAGAACAAACATGAAGCAAAGCTCACCATTTATTTGAGGAAGTTTAGATAGTATGGCTGACATGATACTCCACTTATCTGTAACTGTGCACAAATATATGCATTGCAAAGCACAATCAACAGCTTCAACCTCAGTTTCAAAGTAGACGTTGCTTTGGAAGTTTCTGCACCCTTCCTCAATTACCACCAAACACATGTCCAATTTATTCTCCAAAGCAGTTTCCTTCAACCATCTAACTAGATATGACTCTATATTTTGATCTGTAGAATCTCCAATTAAGGACACCCGGTGAAATTTTTCACGCATAAATGGAATAGCTCTATTGTGCAATCTTTCAGTTACATTTTCTTCTTTCACTCCCTTGAGCATAAATTTAAATTTATCGTAGGCTGACATTTCTCCCCACAAGACAAGACTCATATTGAAGCCTGTTTCACCATCATTGTCATCAGAGTAAATAACTTGATGCAAGTACACGACATCCTGATGGAACTGCTGCAGCTTAGATATGCCTTTGCGAAGAGCAAACTCAAGTAGGCCCAGGCAATTATCCAGCTGCCCACTAAAACTATCCATAGCTCTAGCTCTATTCATGTACCAATTTGAGAGCTCATCGATAGATGGCCAAAGAAATCCAAGAAAATGCTTAAGAAGAGGCTCAGTTTTGATTTGGATATGGATGTCGTGGTTTTTAACTGAAGTATTAATGAAGTGAACCATCTTCTTGCATTCAACCCAATCATCTTGCCTCACAGCAACACCAGCAGGAAAAGACCTCCCAGGAAGAAGCTGCCCATATGTTTGGACAGGAACAGTTTCTGGGATGGAAGCCAAAATTTCCAACATAAAGGGAGACAGAGAATATGGATGACGCTTGAAGAGTAAGTTCACTGCACCAATTTTTCCACTTTCTGCAAGTGCTACGGCAGCTTCATTAATAGGCATAACACGGAATTTGCTATATTCCTGCACAGAAAACCTGCAGAAAACTGTGTCAATGAACTTTGAGTCAGTAGAAACCACCAGAATTACAGATTACCTACGAATCTTCAAAATCATATCATTTGTAGTCATTACAAAGTCATATATGGAAATGTGTGTATAAGTGTAGGCCTGTAGGTCTTGTTTATGAGCTGTGGTACAAGGAGAGGGGTAATTGCAATATTGCAAACCCAAAAAAAAAAGACTCGAAGTTTTAATTGTCACAGTCACAACCTTGAAGTTTAAAGAACCTTCTATTATCAAAATTTAATTTAAGAACACGTAAGGACATATGCCAACATGTCATCGAGTATAACGACTAGGGCTTTTGTCTGTGTGATTGGCCATTCATTCAATATTCCACCCCCCTAAATCGAAAAGTTATGGAAGGAGAGCTTCGAATAATCTAATCTTAAAATGCTACTTATCTTGCTCATGACAATATAACATTTCAAACATCCATAGTGCATTTTATAATGAAGTTCTTATCCTCCAACTCATTGTACTTTCTTCTATTCTACTAATTGGTACTTCATTTATAAAATTAAAAAAAAAAAAAACTTACAAAAGAATAATATATATATATATAGGAGCTTTAAACGTGATAGCAAAAGCATAAAAAACATGTAATTTGTTTTATCTAAATTGACATCTAATCTATTATCTATAACTCTCAAAATACCTGCCCATGTTTATTCCAAGAAATGTTTCCAGCCTGTCTTTAAATTGCAAAATTTGAAGTCTGGCCAAGCGAACATCCCATACTTGACTAGAATTATCATCATCTACTTCTGAGAATCTATGATGGTCAGTAATTCGTAGACCATAGGCAAGCAGAGCCTTCACAGCCTCTTCTGTTGGTCCAATTCTATCAACACATTCAGAAAGTACAAAACTTCTGTCCTTGATATTTGCCAAAAATATATTTATTTCATTTAATCCTTGGCTAGAGTTCAACCACTGTGACTTCAGAACTTCATCTTTATCCAATCCATGACTATCGGCAAAATCCAGAGCAGCCTGGTAATTTTTCTTCCTAATCAATATTCCATACATTTCAGGGACAGATTTCTCAGAAAATGAAACGAGGAACCAGAGCAACCTAGAAAGATGGAATTGTTTCAACCTATCTTCAATGATCCACTCTGTCCAATGCAACTGATCCGTGGTTACTAAATCAGAAGGACAGAATCTTTCTTTGGACGACAAACTTGCTAAAAGAAAAAGACACCCCCTATATTTCTGTGGCCTTTCCAGAACAGGTAAAAAATATGCAGGATACTCTTCCTGAACCTTTGAACCCTTTAGGATGTCTATCAAAATAACCACACCATTTCTATCTACAGTGGCAATGATATGGTCACACCACCATGTAAAATCCATAAAACCCACAAATGCTTTGCTCCCTCCACTCAAAAAATTATTAGACATTGGTGAATTGTTCCCTTCTCCCAAGACAAATCGGGAGAGTGCAAAGCTTTTTTTGTCCCACTTAAAAATATGCAGGCATCCTGTCAAATCCAGAGTAGCAATGAATGTAGCTTGTGGCGAGATTAGCACCTTTGGATAGGTTAGCTGACCTCTATGGTCTTTTGGTTTTAAATATACTCCCTCAAACTGCAAAGAGAACCGCTGCTCCAATTCTGTGCTTGAATTTTTATGCCAAAGAGAAAGATGGCAAGATCCTTCAGATACATACAAAGCTAGTTAGTGAAGAACTTCAGATAGACAATATTTAGCATGTAAGGGACTTGTATAAAGACTTTAGTCTATTCTCATTGTTCCAAGAATAAGTTATTTGACAAAAGAAGCAAAATTATTAGAGACATAATGGAAATAAAGAGCAGAGAATAAGATATGTGATTGAGATTTGAATTAAGATCACATAGAATTACCGTGTCGGTGATCAAAATATAAACATGGATTTCAAGTATATTATAATTTATAAGATATGAAATCGTTGAATATGACCAATAAAAAACAAGGCTTAAATGGATGTCCACGTGAAGTAGTCTCTTTCCAAAATAAAAAAGCAGAAAAATAAAATTGACCTTCACCTTTAGAATATCTACATACCCTTTAATTTATTAGTTAATTTTTAAGAGAAAATTTAAAGATGAAAGACTTCACAAAAAGAAGAGTTAACAACATGCCTCAAATTTTGTATTAGCTTAAAATTCACCTATTATATTAAAGAATTGTTATTGTTATAATTACTTAAAATAATAAACAAGCTACTGAAATGTAGGAAAAAAAATCTTTTGCATGCAGCAGGGAGATGAAATAAGAACTATATGTTACTAAAAAACTAACAATGGTATCAGACATCATTCATGTATAGAGAATTGAGAAAACAAACACTGTCTACGGTATAATCACAAAAATGTTCTTGAAATCAAAAGCATAAAAAGAAGACCGGCAGTCGATCTAAAGCAGCCTGTAAGCAACTTAGCATGAATATCACACGGTCTACGGAAAGGTTCCCAATGGCACCGGAACTTTATTTGGTTCTCTATACTTATGATGTTGTCTTCTTTGTTTCTTTTCCCATTGTTATCAATCGCGGATTGCGGAAAATAGTGGTTTGCTCAAATTCCGCTATGCTATAGCGCCACTATAGCCGCTATTTGACAATATTGATGGGCATATAGCAGATTGCGGACAATCGCGGATTGTTCGAATTCTGATATGCTAGAGTGCTATAGCGCACTATAGTCGCTATTTGACAACACTGTCTTTTCCTTGCTAAAATTAATTGACTGAACTGTTAAACTGATCAGGTGAAAGGTTAGCTTATGGAATTAACGAAGCCATAGCCAAAAGTCATGAACAATGCTGATGTTTTAGCATGTAGAAAAGGAGGGGGTCCTTTCAGTATCAAACTAGTAGTCAGAAGTAAAAGAGAGCTTATGTCTATTTGTATATTACATAATATACTTCTTAACTTTAGAACTAACACTTATATAACTTAGAAGATAATTGAGAAATAACAGAATAACATATATACCAGAGTTCTTGTGAACAGCCGCAAAAAAGTTAAGTTCATGGTGGTGGTCAGAGCAGGAAACACTGCTGCGGAGATTACTCTTGTAATTAGAAATGTATTTGGGAAAGGAAGAGCCACTTTGTCCATCACTAATCTCGATTTGTTGCACTGAACCATCTGATGTAATAACAGTGAACCTACACCCCAAACAATATCAACATTTCAAACTTACACTCCATTTCCCTTCGACAAATAACTCCCAAACATTATTTCAAACCATGTAAGTTTACCAAATAATGACAGCCCGACCATATTTTCAAGATCAGTAACAAACTAATCAATTCTAAGATATTCATACAGCATACTGGAAGCAACGGATGCAGAGAAAAAAAATACTTACAAGTAAGACTCGTGAGAATCTAAGTCGTTATCAGAATACAGGCCAACGATTGGCGAAGAGATTTTCAGCTGCCTCTTTGTAATTTCTGCCACTACTTCACCATTGAATTTGATAAAATACAGTGTATCAAAGTCATCAGCAACTCCAAGAATGTCATCATTTTCAGACCAAGCTCCCACACTAAATGTACATAAGCCGGAACCTAACAAACCAATTTCACATTAGAATCAAATAGATTCCGCTTTTCACTTTCTAATACAATCTCATTATTATATTATATGTATAATATGCAATCCAAAGATCTTACTGGTGAAAATTGCGCATGGTTGCTGATAATCATCCTCTTTACTCAGAATCGTTATTCGATTACCAGCGGCAACTGCAACGTGTTTGGCCGTTGGAGAAACAAACAGCGAAACTAATCTTCTGAGTCTCTTCGTTTCGTTATACTCAATCCATTTCTCCTTGAGTTGACTCACGCCTTCACGGCACGAACAAAATATGAGTTAGATCGAAATAACCGTTAATCGAGATCAACGAAATAAACATAACCGAATTTGTTCAGTTAGTCAAGAAAGTAAAACCGAAACGTACCTCGAACCGAGAGCAGAGATAGCAAACTTCCCTTACCGTCTTCATTTACCTGAAATCCAACAATGATCAACGAAACTGAGGGAATGAGAATGGAAATCGGAATCGGAAGAGAAAATTGAAGAAACGCTGACCTGGTTGTGTTGTTGTTGCTGGTGGTGGTGATGTTGAGGAGGATAATTGGAAGCGTGGCGTTGCGTCTCATAAAGCGGCACCTCCATGTGGGAAACCGTTACTGTATTGTATCTTCTCCAAAACCCCACACCTCAAAAACTTCACCGCATTCAAGCGCTGGCTAGCTAAACCGAAGAGATGCAGGTGACTTGTGCTTCGGTTTTTTCTCATTTCTCGATGATCGTGGATTTGCTTTTTTTTCTTTCTTCCGTGTCTGTGTCTTCGGGCTTGGGCCCTCGCTCAAAGCGGCACAAATCTGATACTGGGTTGGACTTTTCCTACATCCCCTCCTACTCACCACACATCTATTAACACCAAATATTCCAAAAATGCCCTTAAGAAGAGGACGTGTCTACGTGTGATTCGGTTGAGGCCAACCGAATATGATATTCAAGTGACTCAACCAGTCTAACTTATTTAAAGATAAACTGAAGGATTCGGTTGAGGTCAACCGAATAGTGTAAAATAGGGGTGTGTCTCAAAAATATCCGTTCGGGTGCGCCTAATCGTAGGTTTTGGGTTGACCCTAACCGATTTGCTAAATTTTTAAAAAAAAAACACAGAGCGCGCCTCATTAATGGCATATTGGTCATTTCGCAGAGTTTGGAGGTGTGGAGTGAGTAGCAAGGGATGTGAGAAAAACCAAACCCTCTGATTCTTTTACAGGGGCTACTACCTGACCCCAAAAATGGGGGAAGCTATTTGCATTCATGTTTTACTAATACACCTCAAATGCTAAAAAATAATTTATTTTCTCAACGTTCTCCTATCCAAAAGTTTACTTTCAAAATCTATACTTTTAAAGAAACTGAAATTATTTTTGGAAATCTATGAAATCCTGATACTTCAAAAATGGTGATGTATCGTGTTCAATATGTATCTGATATGATACAAACATGATATTTTTCGATACTTCTCAAATATATCTTCAATACATATCTTACCAACTAAAGATATGATTGTCACTTTGTTACGATATAATTTTCGATATCGCTTACTGAAAATATGAAATTTGGTGACACATTCATAATAGAAATAATAAATTCTAGTAAGCGTGTGACAAATATATGTAAGTGTCCACTTGTTATGATTGCAAAGTTATTTTTTCTGCATTGCGATAGTCATACATTGATTACTTTTATAAGTATTAGTGCTTCTTATGTGTGCTTCCAAGTTAAACATATTTTTTGGTAAGAGTAGAAAAAACAAAAGCATAAAAACAAAACTACTTCCTCATAAAGAATACTCTAGAGACATAAGATGAAGAAACATAGTAATCTTTACTTTCGATATTTTAAATTAGGGTTAGATGGGGATCAAAGGTCAGTTTGAAGATCGCACCAACTAGATTCTCAAAAAAAAATGATGCGGTCGATTGTGAGTAAGTTATCAATTTTTGACATATTAAGGGTATTATTATAAATTAGAATTTAAATAGAATGTGAAATAAAGATAATTCTTTAAAAGATTTTGTTATAGCTTCATTTTTTCTAAGAAGTGCTAGCAACACTCACTCTATGATTAGTTAAACCAACACTTTGAAATTGAGACTCATTTATTTAGTGAGACCGCGTGAGCTTTAATCAATCATATTGTAAGTGTTGAAGCGTGTGCAAAAGAGAGTATTGCTAGCCCATCTCATTTTTTATCTATTACATTATTAGTCTATTTACATAAGCCTACACCACTAAAAGGTTGTAGATTTGGCAAAAAAACCATTGGGGAGCAAAAAAAAATTTATATACCAAAATAATGCACATTGTGGGTTATTTACCAAAGTAGGCAAATTTTTTTTTTAGTTCAGAAGTCCCCCCCCCCCCGGGGTGACTTCTGAACTGTGTTTTGCAATTTTTTTTTAAAATGCAGTTCAGAAGTCGCCCCCCCCCCCCCCCAGGGTGACTTCTGAACTGTGTTTTGCAATTTTTTTTTTAAAATGCAGTTCAGAAGTCGCCCCCCCTCAGGGTGACTTCTGAACTGTGTTTTGCAATTTTTTATTTAATTATATATTAATATATAAATACCTAAATAAATTAAAAATAAATTTATAAAAATGATTATACCTATTTATAATTTAATTACGTTAATATTTACCAAAAAAAAGTGAGAGATTAAAAATTGGAACATAATATAATATACAAAAAAGACTGAAATAAACAACAAAATTTTCAGAAATACAAGAATAGAAAATAAAAAACGAAACGAGAGGAAAACATGATCGAAACTACTTCCACCAAAAATTTTCTGGTAGTGGCCATTGGACCCCTGGAGGGATAACCAGACGAATGATCTCATCGGTGGAAATAGTGGTTTGGACGCACAACTCGATAGGACTCCGAGTATGAGGTTGAAACATCTCATGCTGCTGAAACATCTGTCGAACGTGTTTGTCAGTCTTGATAGTCATTACGCACCACCGAATACGATTACCTTCGCGGATCCGGGGGCAGCGATAAACGATACGAGTGATCGTTTGCTCCTCACCCTCCAGCTGCGCCTTTTCCGTTAGTTTTTCATTCAGTTCGGCGAAGGTGATGTTGTTCTTAAGCCTGGAATGAATGGTGTTTGGACCACTAAAATACACACCATCTTCTTCCCTGTACATAACATGGGCCTGACAGTGAAGTGTACAGTAGTGGTTGATGACTCTTTCCGGTATGACTTGTTGTGGTGGGGGTGGTCGCAGAAGATGAATGATTTCTTCCGGAGTGCGTATTGTGTCCACGTACAGCTCCAAGAGACTACGTCCCATTGGAATGTTAGCATGAGCTTCCATCATTGCGCGGACGTCGTCGTCGCTTTGGATCTCCTTGACAGAATAACGGAAAGTCCCGTCATCTCCACAATTGTACTTTCTGTAACGGATACGCTCCACGTCTTTACGCCACCCTCCCTCTGGCCGTATCTTCCTCTCAGCCTTCTCCTTGAGTTGGGCGAATGTGATGTCCTTATTCATCCTACAGAAGATATGATTAGGACAACGAAAGACAACACCATGTTCATCGGTGGTTACAGTTCCACTGTGATGAAGTGCGGTTAGGAATTTGTCATTTGAGTACTGGGTTGGGCACAACTGCCATTCCATTTCAGCGGGTTGGGCGTCGGTGTTTGGGAAGAACCAGAGAAGAGAAGATTAATCAGAAATATAGGTTGAGGGTAAACTGTTGGTGTGAATTTGAGTGTAATGTGAGAATGTATTTATAATAGGGGTGATCGTATGTAAGCCGTTGATTTTGGATGATCTTAACCATTGATTTTAGGGTTTAGTGTCGGCAAAATCTAGGCCGTTAAAGAGTGTCGGCAAAATCTAGGCCGTTAAATAGTGTCGGCAAAATCTAGGCCATTAAAGAAATTAAGACCTATGCACTCTGCACAATCCACACTTCAACAGTGCACTCTGCACAATGCATAATGTAATAGTGCACTCTGCACTATGCACTATGCACTCTGCACAATGCACTCTGCACAATATAGAAATTAATAGTGCTCTCTGCATAAAGCACTATTAAAGACAAAAGAGTATATTATTGATCCAAATGTAATAAATGTCACATAAGATTAAACCCTTAAAATTAATAACTTAGTTAATATAAAATTACAATAATTGATAAATTAAACTAAAAAGACAGTACAGAAAAAAATTAACAAAGATGAGACCCAGTTCCACACTTTCGAGGTTGGGGGACACGCCGTGGACGTTGATGCCGATGTGGTGGTTGATGTTCTTCCTCAGTCGGGGCAGGGGGCAGTGCCTCTGGAAAATCTTGGGGAACTGATGAAGAACTAGCACCGCCGGCCTGCTCTTGAATTTGATGAAGCAACGCCACAGATTGCGCAGAGCCGGGTTGGACCCCAAAGCACTCATAGAACATATCGGGGTCCCTTTCGGTCGTAGAATGTCGATATGTATCTTGAAAAGGAGTATGTTCTACTGACTGGTTGTATTGTTCGTAATATTGGAATGTTGGTGTGTGGGAGATAGAGTGGCGGTGAGGCACATCTTCTTGGAATGTTGGTGTGTGGGAGATAGAGTGGAGGTGAGGCACATCTTCTTGGGTCCTCTGTTGAATTGGTGGTGCACGTCGATGTCGATTACGGTTACGTTCTCGACGTTCGGTTTGAGTAGTTGGGGGAGCTGGCACGTCTTGTTCATCTTCTTCATCCACATCACGAACATTTGAAAGACCACGTGGATCCCTTAGATGTTGGTCGGCTGAAATGTATGGCCTTGATTTTTTTAGAAACCAGCGCATGTATTTATTTGATTGCGTTGGTTTAGCAAAGCAGGGTCGACCCACAACACATCGATTTTGTCTATCATTCCATAAATCAATTAACTGTCTGTGATATACAGCCCAATTGACATCAGTCTGTCCCTGCATGGTGATGTTGTGCATGTGACTGATATCTATTGGTGCTGATGGTATGTCTTGGACGAGGCCAAATTGCAAGGTCACTCTATCCGCATGGTGCCATTCTACAATATGGAAACAGACCATAGCCGTGTTTGTAGTCCATATGCCTTGGTGCCGATATGCTATTTCTGGCAAATTGAATTCCCGATATGGCAACCACTCAAACTCTTCATGTGTCATGCGGTCTATTGTTGATCTGTACAAAACAAGGCTTTTTGGACACTTAGTGTGGCTAAGTGGCGTGCGAACCCATCTGGTAAAAAAAATAAATTGTTAACATAAAGAAGAAACATAATTGTTAGTATTCATAAGTTGTGTCAAATTTTTACCTCTTTGCTAGTGGCCATTCATAAGGACGATTGCAGACTGGTGCTAGGAACGGCATGCGGTACCAGACCCAAGACTGTAACAAAAGAGTACATCCACCCATTGTGCGCGAGGAGCATGTAGCTGTCTTACACAACATTCTGTATAAGTTCGTTAGACATGCTGACCCCCAGCTGTAACTTGAAATTTCATCGAAATTTTTCAATAGGGGTAGGTATTTTATGTTGACTCTGTTTGATGATTTGTCTGGGAGTATGTATCCCCCGATCAACTGCAATAGGTACGCCCGACAATATTGTCTTCGCACTTTGTTGGAAGCGCCCTCTGGAACATTATTAAATTCACGTTGTAGCCAAGTGAACTTAATTTGGTTGCCTACCATGCCATTTGTTGGGATAGGCTTACCCAAAAGTTGTTCGCATACTCGATCCCAATTTTGTTCACAACTTCCAGTAATGGCATTTCCATCAACGGGAAGTCCCAACTGCAAAGCCACGTCTTGGAGAGTTATTGTGCACTCCCCTACTGGAAGATGAAAAGTGTGTGTTTCTGGTCTCCAGCGTTCGACCATTGCTGCCACCAAAGCTGGATTTATTTTGAATGCGCCAATTGAAGCAATGTCACGAAACCCAGCTCTTTCTATCAATGGTAATATAGAGCCATTTGGTTCGGGAAGATTGAATGCGTGGTGAACTTCCATTGGGTCATCGTTGAGAAGCATGGAAATGTGAGGTTCTTCGTTTAGTAAGGAAGACATTTTTAGAGGAAGTGTTGTTGAAGAGTTATGGTGACTTGAATGTTTGAGTTATGTGGTTGTGTTGCTGCCTTTGAGTTATGTTTGAGTTATGTGACTTGAATGTTCGGGAAGACATTTTAAAGGAATATATCTCAAGTGGATGCTGAGTATCTGCACAAGAAGTTAGAGGAAGTGGATGCAACGTATGTGCACAAGAATGCAATGTATGTGCACATGGGAATGGAGATGACATTTCCCGTGAACTTTGAATATCAAGTGGAAATCATTTCCCGTGAACTTTGAATATCAAGTGGAAATCATTTTGCGGAAGAAAACAAGAATGAATATATTCAAAAGTGGAAATCATTTTGAAGAAGAAAACAAGTTTGCAGAAGAAAACAAGAATGAATATATTCAAAAGTGGAAATCAAGGAATATATTCAAAAGTGGAAATCATTTTGAAGAAGAAAACAAGAAGGAATAAATTAGTGGCCTTCGAGGAATAAATTAGTGGTCTAAAAAATGACATTGAACAATTCAAAAGTGTCGGTGCAATCCTGGCCTTTAAAAGTGTCGGTGCAATCCTGGCCTTTAAAAGTGTCGGTGCAATTATAACCAATCTTGTTAAATTACTAAATTAAAAAAAATGATATGACATTATAGTATAGGTATAGAACTACGGTTTCATGTTTTGAGTTAGTACTAACGGACTTATAACCCACGTTTACAAGATTCGAAGCAATGACTAAAAAATGATTTTCCTACGTCTAAAAAATGACTTTTTTACCATGTTTAGATCAATTATAACCAATTTTGTTAAATTACTAAATTAAAAAAAATGATATGACATTATAGTATAGTTATAGAACTACGGTTTCATGTTTTGAGTTAGTACTAACGGACTTATAACCCACGTTTACAAGATTCGAAGCAATGACTAAAAAAGGATTTTCCTAAGTCTAAAAAATGACTTTTTTACCATGTTTAGATCAATTATAACCAATCTTGTTAAATTACTAAATTAAAAAAAATGATATGACATTATAGTATAGTTATAGAACTACGGTTTCATGTTTTGAGTTAGTACTAACGGACTTATAACCCACGTTTACAAGATTCGAAGCAATGACTAAAAAAGGATTACTAAAACCGGTTTTTCCTAAGCATGGGACACTGCACTCTGCACTAACCACGCTGCACAATGCACTCTGAACAATGCACATTGAACAATTCAAAAGTGTCGGTGCAATCCTAGCCTTTATAAGTATCGGTGCAATCCTGACCTTTAAAAGTGTCGGTGCAATCCTGGCCTTCAAAACCATCGGTGAAATCTAAACCATTCAAATTTCAATAAATAGGCCCTAAATCTCTCACCACTAAACACCCAACTACCAACTGAAACTCAAACACACCCTCCTACTCCCAACTTCGACAATGGCTCCAACGAATGTTTTCATCACGGTCTTTTACAATGGTTATGTTGAAAAAACAAATACTGAGGGTATATTTTTTAGGTGTGATAACAACACCCTTGTCAAACTCAACTCTAAATCCAAACTAGCTCAAGTTAAACAAGCCATTGAAAAAAAATCTCTCCTGACCATTCAAAAATGGTTGCTAGTCTTACATATCGGTACCCCACAACTCTCAGTACTGGCCATACCTTTTATGGGGGATTCGAAATAAATTCCGACGATGATGTTGAACTTATGATAGAGCATTTCAAAGAAGATAGACACCTTGGTATATGTACACCAGAAATATACGCAGATTTGGTTGAGGCTCCTTCTAACTACACCCAGGTAAGTCACGCCCACTCTATTCCATCTTCATCACAACAGAACATACGTTTTTCTCAACAAACAGAAATACCATACACTGACGTCATTCCACCTGTTTACCCTCAATTCAATCCTTCATCATCCCAAACTGACATGCATTACAGACCTTCAACACCTCACCATCACTCTGCACCATCATCCTCAAACACACCCATTGACCTTAACACAAGCCACCCTCTAGATACTCAAACTAGTACCCCACCGTTTAGTATGTTTGTTGGTGTCCATAATGAAGACGTTGGGGACTTTAGCGAAGATGAAGATGAAATTCTTCAGCGTGACGTCGCTGAGGAACCAATTGAAGCTAACCCCAACATAGGTGTTGCATTCCGCGAGCCTGTCCCACACTTTCAAAACGTCACAGCTGATAACCCAGAACCTTATGATGTAGAGTTTGGCCATTCCATGGACAGAAATCAACTTTTATCCAATGAAGACCCAAACGAACTCAAACTCAAAATGAAATTTCCCACAAAAGAAATAGCCCAACAATTCATCCAAACATATCACCTAAACCATTCAGTTGCATACAAAATCTGTGAGTCTAAACCACACACATGGACCGTTTGTTGTGTTCATGAAACTTGTTTGTGGAGGTGTGTAGTGAGACTAGGAGCAAAAACTGGATATTGGGGGATTACACAGTTGACTCACCCACACACATGTACAACATCGACTATTTCCCAAGATCACCGCCAGCTGACCTCCTCCCTCATGTGTACTCATATACTTCCACTTGTAAGGAAGGACCCGACAATATCAGTGGCTGTGTTGATTGCACACATCAAGGAGCGGTTCACGTACCAGAGTTCCTACAGAAAGGCTTGGATTGCTAAACAAAAAGCAATCGAGCTTATCTTCGGTAATTGGGAGGACTCTTACAATGAAGTAACCACGTGGCTACATGCTTTCTCTTACTATATTCCAGACACAGTTCACGACTGGCAGTACAAACCATTCTATGAGAATGGACAACTAGTTACCGACAAAGGTGTATTCCACCGCATCTTTTGGAGTTTTGGCCCGTGCATTAAAGGCTTTCAATTTTGCAAACCAGTTGTCTCTGTTGATGGAACATGGTTGTACGGTAGGTACAAAGGGTGTCTTCTTTTGGCAATCGCACAAGATGGAAGAAACAACACCTTCCCAATTGCATATGCAGTGGTCGAGGGTGAGACAAAGGAGGCTTGGTTTTTCTTCCTATCTCGTTTAAGACACTATGTGACACCATAGGAGGGTATTTGTTTAATATCAGATAGACACGAGTCTATCAAAAGTGCTGTTACGCAACTAAACACCAATTGAAAACACGTCTTCTGTGTTCGCCACATAGCACAAAACTTCATGAGACACTTCAAAAACACTCCTGCCAGGAAACATGTCATCAATATGGGTGAGTATTTTTAACATTTGTTTTAATTAATTTCTTTCAAATTTCCATTCCATACTTACCAACATCTTCTTTTTTTTCTTCAGCATATTCAATGACGGAAAAATCAGCCGATCACTACAAACAACAAATTGGTCGGGAAGTAGGTCCTGAGGGGGTGGCTTGGGTTGAAGACATAACCGCAGAACAATTGTTGGAGTCGTGCGATGGAGGTTCCCGTTGGGGGCACATGACAACAAACCTTGCAGAGTGCATCAACAATGTCCTTAAGGGGGTGCGGAATCTCCCTATTCGTTCATTGATAGATGCAACATATTTCAGGATGAACGAGGTTTTCGTCAAAAGGGGAACACAGGCACAGGCAATGTTGAGATCCGGAACTATGTACTCTGAAAAATTGTTGGAAAATATTGCCAGGAACATAGAAGTCTCAAAAACGCATAACGTCGCAGTTCACGATCGTGCCCAACAATTGTTCCGAGTAGAAGAACTTGTACGACCACAAAGTGGTAGACCTGCGCGAACATTCGTGGTGAACTTCAGAGCAAAAACGTGTGAGTGTGGGGAATTCCAGGCACTTCACTACCCTTGTTCACATGTCATCGCAGCATGCTCAAAATGCAATTACGACCACATGCAATTCGTGGATCCACCGTACACAATGGAGAATGTTTTCAATACTTACATTGTGGAGTTCCCACCCTTGCCAACTGAGACGTCATGGCCTTATTTCAATACTTTAGAACTACATCATGATCCAACTAAACGGAGAGATAAAAAGGGTCGTCCACAGTCTACCCGTATTCGTACAGAGATGGATCAAAGAGAAAGGGGTACACGCACCAAAAGATGCGGAATTTGTAGAAATGAAGGTCACAACAGAAACAACTGTCCTAACCGCAATTAAATTGTTGTAATATTTCGGATTAGTTTTTTAAATAACTATTGTAATTGTCGGTTGGTCTTTTAAATAAATTATTGCGTTGCAATATTTTTTTGTGACCCTCAAATTTAATTAGGAAATTTGGATTAAACATATTAATTATCTAAATACAATTTTTTATTTAAATTAATTTAATTTAATTTTTATCATTTTAATATATAATTAAATAAAAAATAAAAAAACACAGTTCAGAAGTCACCCTGGGAGGGGGCGACTTCTGAACTGCATTTTAAAAAAAAATTTGCCTACTTTGGTAAATAACCCACAATGTGCATTATTTTGGTATATAATTTTTTTTTTGCTCCCCAATGGTTTTTTTGCCTGTAGATTTTCGTAAGAAAAATTAGTTAAATAAACTTTTAAACAAGATTTTTTTAAAACAAGCTTTTAGGTTTTGTTTGACTAGTTACTAAAAAGATCAAATTATGCCTCAAAAATAGGTCTATGACAGACCACATGTCAAATGCGAGCCCTAGCATTTTTAACATAGATCAGATTCTGTAAGGTACCTAAAAATAGGTAAACCTTCAAAACACAATAACAAAATAAATGCTCATTTTGAGGGGAAAACGCCTCCTTTAAGAATAAAATAAAAAAACTCTTAACATTCTTTTTGATTGATTTGATGATCTAATTCAAATGATTGAGGGTATATATATAGATGCTAAAAAAGGGTGACTCGCCCAACTAAAGAACCTTCTAGAGTCTTTTTAAATAAAATATCTAAATAATTCTCATCTTGGGCAACATAAGATATATGAGCCTAGTTTTCTTTCCTTTGGGCTTGATTCTTCTTGGATCATTACAGATTGAAACCTTCCAAAGCTCAAATAGACTCGAGCTATTTTTTTACACAACTCTCAGTCTATTCTCGACCTGGTAGTTAGTACTTCTCTTGAAAAGAGGGGAGTTTCTAAACAAAATCTATGCGAGTAATCTTATTATACTGTGCGGAATTTCTTATGCTAATTGTAAAAGTGTAATTATTTTTATTTACTAGAATCTAGTGTCTGCCCTTTGATACACATGATTTAATGCATGGCCAATATGATTAAATATTCTATCTTAATATTCCATTTTGAAGGAGAAAAGATGTGGCGGCTAAATTTCCTTTCAGTTATTTTAATAAATGTTATTGATGTGCAGTATCAACCAGTTTTTTTAGTGATTAATCTATGTTGGGGAACTTGGTTGACCACGTGTATGTTGGGGAATCTGGTTTAGAATATATGTCCCTTCTCAAAACATCCCAACCTTGGACAATGGACTAATGGTACAACACCACAATGACAGTGAAGGGAATTTTGCCAAATATGCCCAATTCCAGTTTCCACTATGCTTTACACTCATGAGTTTACTTTATGGCGCATATATTGGGACTATTTTAAATGGGGATATGGATATCTGCAGTACACAGCTCGTTAGTTAAGTTTAGTAAAAAAAATCTAGTTAGTTTAGCGCCATTATTTTAATTTTCATTTGATTGAATTCTTGTTTTAATTAAAATACACTTGAGATATTTGTTTTATTTTTAATTAATGTTTACATACAATGGAGAGAATAGTATGTTCCGCTCAAACAAATTTAAGGGCATATCATCACAAATAAAAGGTATTTGATTTATTAAGACATATGTTAGACTTTTCTAATAAAAGGAATTTCGATTAGGTCCCTTATGTTTTAAGTGTAACGTATAGGTCCCTTAACCTTTAAAATCGTTACACTGTTATCCTTTTTTGTAACTTCTGTTAAATTCTGTTACAAAAAAAGTTGAAGTGGCAAGCGGTGCTGACGTGGTTTGCTCCAACTTGGATTTTTTATTTAAAAATTAATTTTAATTCAAAAAATTCTGATTTAAAAATATAAAAATCTGGTACATCTTCTTCAGCAAACACCGTCCATGTTCTTTGTTTTTTACAGAAAATCATTTCATCTTCTTTTATGTTTAGCTTCTTCAATATTCATCTTCTCCTAAATCTTAATCCCAAGATCTTAAATCGAAATTACAAGCGCTGCTGTAAAACGAAGACGAAATCCCAAATCGAAATCCCTAATCTGGAAATCCCAAAATGAAGACGAAATCCAAATCGAAATCGTCGCGGAATTGAAGTGGAGTGGGAGCAAGAATGGTGAAAACGAATTGAAAACAAATTTGGGTTTCCAAAAACGAAGTGGAGTGGGAGCAAGAATCGTCGTGAAATCGTCCCAAAACTGAAGTCCAGAAACAAATTGAAAATGAATTTGAGTTTCCAGAAACAAATTTGGGTTTTCCAGAATTGGGGAAAACGAATTGAAAAATGGGTTTTCCAGAATTGGTTTTCCAGAAGCAAGAATGGTAAAAACGAACTGAGAGGAAAGAATGGGAGAAGACGAATTGAGAGAGAGAGGAAGAAGACGCACTGAAAAGAGAGGAGTGTTTACATTTTGTTTATTTTTAATTAAAGTTAATTAAAAATAATGAATCATCAAATTAAATTGCCACATAAGCACAAATAACAGCCAACTAGACAACTTAACAGCCACATATACATTTTTGTAACGGAGTTTAACAGAAGTTACAAAAAAGGATAAAGGTGAAACGATTTTAAAAGTTAAGGGACCTATACGTTACACTTAAAACATAAGGGACCTAATCGAAAACTGAAAATAAGTTAAGGAACCCCGAATGGTATTTTGCCAAAGAAGAAAAACAAAAGTTATACAGTGACCGGTGACATTAAGTCAATCACTCCTACAAATCTACACCTTTGCCATCTTTGGAATTTGGGGACAAGTGTTTCTTGCAACCAATATGCTTAAGGCCAATTGGTCCTAAATCCCAATCCCCAATTTAGAGCACCTTAAAGTTTAGAACCTTATAAAGTCAAAACAAAAATATTTAGAACCTTATAAAGTCAACTCTAAATAGTTAAGATTCTAAAATTCCAAAGTTCCTTCTGTTACAACATATATTACAGACCCGAGAATAAAATCTATCGGATAGGTTGAAAATAAGTTATATCATCTACTTTGAAAAAAGTATGCAAACAAAGAATTGATTTTGCTAATGGTACCATTAGTTGAAGTTCTAGCCTCAAATGCGTATTTTTCCATGGCAGGAGTTCGAGTCCACATAGCCACTAGTCTTGCATTGGTAAACATATATTTAGATGAATTTTCTCTACTCAAGGATTGACATTTTATCTGTCCCTAACATAGTCATCGCAAAGAATTTAGGGATTCTGTTCAAATCTTAAAAATTGGGCCCTTAATTATACTTTAATCAAATGAATCACCAAAAACTTAAACTACTTTATTTAAATTGTAAATAACATCTCAATACAACTTCAAACTTGGTATACTAATTTTCAAAACGGTGAATGAATATACTGTTTTTTAGAGCTCTAACAAATGATATTGGGTTGGGCCCTGTGCAGTAGCCCAACATGCACAAACTTATAGACAGGCCTAGTCCCTAACCACCATTTTACAAAGAGACGTTATTCATAATTTCAATTGAAAAATAATAACCCTACATGATTTGTTATTGATTTTGACAATTCGTTTCGAACCAATTAATATAACTCCAAGAAAAATTATGATCAAGGACGTCTGGTGTGGCATTCTATTAACCACGTCAACATTAACTTCATGGCAACTTTAATGGCGAAAATGCAAACAGAAATATACGTATGACCAAAAGTTGAAGAAAAACTTAATTAGGACTGAAAGCAAAAATCTTATAAGAAGACATTATAAGAAGATTTTAAAATTAGTAAAACTAAGAAGAATAAATAGAGAGAAAATATGCAAATTTGAACAAAATGTATAATCCATTTACTTGTGTTTTACTATTAGAATGTGCTCTCGAAATTGACGATGACTCAGATAAGTACGAGTTAAATAGAGTGACATAATGTATAATTCATTATTAGTTAAATTTAAGACTTTTATTTATAGGTTTATATATAATTTTTTCAAATTTTTTGAATTTTAGTATGTTCTAATTTTTATGAACTACTAGATTTTCACAAGAATTTAGGGAGACGACGACCATGGAGTAAAAACTCTTTCATTATATACTTTTTTGAGACCTTATCACTAATGGGGGGTTTGGTGTGTGGGTAATAATGGTGGGTGACTCAATGGATCTAGGATAGACTTTGATTCCATCTTAGAATGTGTATTGAGCCTAACTCAACCCTACAAAACCAGCTTGTAGAGTGAGGGATGCCTCCCACTTATAAACTCTTTTTTAGGCCATTTCACATCTGATGTGGGACCCCCCTCACACCCAGGACTCGACAACGGGAGTGTGACTCGAGTGGCCCGATAGCGGGTAGTGGATCTTGGATTGGTTCTGATACCATCTTAGAATGTGAATTAGGTCTAACTCAACCCTACAAAACCGACTTGTTGTAATGTGAGTAACGTCTCCCACTTATATATTCTTTTTCATTGTAATTGATACGAAATATTTCCATCTCTAGATTACATGACATTTATAGTACAACTTTCACGTGCTGTAAGTAAAGAATTAGTACTCCTCCATTATGTGGAATCAATGGTAAACATATTAGGGGATTGATAGTGGAGTTTGTGAATGTATCTTGATCAAGATAAATGTTCTAGATAGATGCTTAGGCATTATGTTATTCACTAGTCTCACATCTTTGATATCTCAACTTGAAAAGTCATATGATATCCTCATATAATATCACACCACGCAGTACGTACAGTGCTTTGGTTAGTCCTATTTATAGGAGTGAGAGGTTTCCTTTCTTTCCATAAAAATATAAGCTAATTTACCATAGCTAATAAACAGCCTTTCTTATAATGGCTTTTCTGCAAAAGTATACACGGCGTGATATTGTTCCGGCTCATCTTCAAGTTCAACCATCATATATATGTTCAATTTAAGAGACGAGCCGAATCAATATCACTCTTGTTTGCTCCTTGCATATACTTTCCTTTTAAAAAATCAAACCATAGAAAGGTCTCAGAACAGAAAGTGAATTCTGCAGAAGTTAACAGGGGTGGTATTGTTTCTGCTCATCTTATAATTAATGAATAATCACATTGCCTTAAGACGAGCCGAATCAATATCACTCCAGTACACTTCACTGCATATACAGCTAGACTTTCTTCTTAGTCAAACAAGCCCTTGGTTTTTGTTGAATGTTTTCACCAATAATATTAATATTCTTATATGTAGCCTTGTAGCTTACATTCTCTACTCAGATTCAAGCAAAAGCCTGAGAAGTTGTTTTTTTGAGAAGGATAGAGAAGCAGGTGACAAGTTATAATTAATAAGAGGTAGTAGTTCAAATTTATCAAAACCTAGTTGTAATTAAACTAATGATGATTGCAGGAACATACTATGCTGTAGTGAAAAACATACAAGAGAAAGGTGTTTTCTTGTTGTTTAGGTTGAGTTTTCTTGTTGTTTGTTTGTTCTACAAACTTGTTGATCAATGACTATTTCAATGGATGCACTATTTACCCCGAAAACCGGATCAAGCTAGTGTTTTTTGGCATTCTCAAAGCTATCAAGCGTTAATAAACTTTGAAGTATCAACTCATTTATCTTTTACAATTCTCTTTGGTTTTCATTTTGTTCGCATTCTGCATCCATAAAGCTTGAAGACAAAAGCTTCCTCTTTTGGATATAGCATATCAAGGGCGCCATAATTGCTCACAAGCTCCACAAGTTTTGGTCAATTTGTTGATTCCAGTGCAGTATCAAACTGAACCAAATCGTTAACTTTGAAATGGCTTGTTTCAAGTCCATTTTTTGTTCACTTCATTTAGCTGCTTTTTATCACCAATGCTCTCCTTCACTTTGTATTTACACTCGGTTTGGAACCTGTATTTTTGTTCGGCTTTACGTGATATGTTTTCCCTGTCCCAATCATAACCTTGAAAGACCTCGATGATTATGATTTGCTTTCAAATAAAAAAAATAACGCAGTGGAGGATTGGTTGATAGTCAAGTTTATGACAACTTATTACGTGACTTCTAATCCCTTGATTTAAAATCTTATTCACGATGCTTAGCTTTCCTTGGAAGAGTTGGTTCAGCTAAACAACCATGCGTTGCACGAACCGAATCGGAATGCCACAATATGACACATTTCTCAGATGGGGTACTTTAGATTCAATCACTCTTGAGTGAGTTTGATGTCTCTTTTCATACACCTAAGTTGTTGTATGACAACTTATTACGTTTGATGTTATTGTGTCATAACCTTATAATGCATGCACAGACAAAACACTTCCAGCTAGCCAACTGAATTGACCAGCTTATTGACCCTTTAAACCAAATTGTCGCAGACTTTTTTAAAGGAAAAAAAACCAACTCGAGAATAATTATCCGTGGAATATATATGTGTTGGTCAATTGCTTCGTGCAACAAGTTCATCTCATATATCATACCCTTTCATTGTATGTTGACAAAAATTGTTGATTTAACTTACCTTTGAAATGATTATAACTTATAACTAGCAACTTTTTTCCAATTTTTTTGCGTCCAGAGGTCTTCAATCTCAATCTGGTGTCCAGGAAAATGAGACCTTGACTAATCCGGAATTTGACGGAGAAGTAAGTAAATCATAATATCAATGATATTTGTTCAATCGTCAGGGGAATGAACTCGAGTAGTAGCCGAGTTTGTCCCCACGTTACTTAACCACTTGCACCTAATTTTGTGGTTCAATTTGTTCCAATCCAAGCTCTTCCAAGTCATAAAGTTGATAGCAACATTTTGAAATTTATAATGGTTGCAATGTTTTATTGATAATTAATATAGAGTGTACTATGTTTGACAGAATATATATATGACTCCTGCTGCAATCTTTTCCACATAATATAACAACCTGTAGTTTTCACTTTTGCCCACTGAATCCGTTAAGCCATCCCGTGATTCAAGTCTTCCCACTTCTTTAAAAGCTTTTGCAATTATACTTTTATATATGATGTCTTAAAACAATGATGATGGATGACAATATACTGGTAAGTTCCATGAACCCAAACAGAATCATGAATAAAAATATGAAGAGACGACTAGATTATGGTCTTCAATTAAAAGAGGATAATTAAAACAGGTTAGTTAGACTTAGACATATTATTACAACTCTTAGGGTATGTTTGGGAGGGGGTTTTGGGAGGGGAAGGGAGGGGAGGGCGTATTTTTTAATTCTAAATTGAGGAAATTATAAAATGTCTCTAAACATAAATCAAATGTGATTAAAAAGGTTATATTGATATCTATCAACTTGTTCTTTTAATTTTTTAAAATCTCAAACACATATTAAAATATAGACAAATCTTTTTCAATCCCTCCCCTCCATTCCCCTCGCAAAACCCCCTCCCAAACATACCCTTAATGTTGATTCTTATATTAAAAACTTCATTGTATTTCTTTTTAATTTGTTACACAGTATACGCTCATGTCAGAAATTTGATTAGCTGGGACACATATCCAAATAAGTTTTCTGTTTGTCCCTAACAAGTAGATTAAATCTCACTTTTTTTTCCAATTCAAATTATTTAAGCCAATTAGAACTTTGTACTATGCCCCCATTAAAGAAATCTTACTCAAGTCAGCTATATTAACATCCTTATATTGTCAATTAAAAAACTAAAAGGGTTCTATCTTAGTAAAGCAGCCATGTTTTTTAGGGTTTACATGCATGTTTTGATTGGATAGAACAACTTGAGAGAGAAGATAATAGTATTATGTTGTTCCTACTCTTCTTACATCCAATTATTTTATATCTTAGTCAATACCAAATGGCTAATTCTTTATGTTCATCAAATTTTAGGATGATTTTTTCCACTAGAGAATCACAACTTCACCAACTGCTCAAACAATTAAATATAATTACTAGGTTACGCAATGGTCATAACAGGGAGTGATTTAACAGTTCAAAAATGAGACCTTAAAAATTAAATTAAACTATAGTTAGAGTGGACAGTGTATATCTCTCTCTTATAGGTGAGCACCTTAACCAGATAGCGATGGGAGAAAAAGCAATTATATCTTTAGGGTGGGTTGGACTCCTTTCAAATGATAATTATTAGAATTTTGAGATTAAGTCTTACTCAACCAAAAACTGGTTTATGTAGTGAGGGTTACCCCGCAACTATATAATAAGTGTGGAGCCAGAAAATTATTTTTATGGGGCTGTATTTCTAGTGGTAGCTTATGTTTATAAGCCCTCATCATCTGGATTTGACTCAATTGATGTACGTTGATTTTTTATTTCTATAATCTTTTTCTTTTTTTGAAATTGAAATAGACAATGAAATAGTGAAATATCTGATTTATGGTTCAACTGATTTAAACTGCTTGAACTTGTATGAAATTAGGGTCGAACTGCTCAAGTAACTGAATCTGAGGAAGTGTTGAGTCATGGTTTAGCCAGTTAAACCGTTCGGTTGGTTTGGGTACTTAAAAGATTGTTTTTACCATCTGTTAAGATTAGATTCTCCCCACCGCAAAATTGATAAAAACGAGTCCCAAAGTAAAAAAAAAAAAAACATCATTTCTGAAGTTTTGGTCTGAATTTTAAGCTCTATGAATCTTAAGCCGACAAAGGCATGGGATTTTGAGCTCTATGAATCTTAAGTAGACAGAGACATGGGTTCTAAACCTGAATAATAGACACATCCTACTAACCCTTAAGGTATGGTTGGCTGTGAGAAAAAATTGAGTAGAGAGAAAGAGGTGAGAAGGAGTATAAGAAGGGGGAAACAAAACGATAAATAAAGTTGATTTGGAATATTGTTTGGTATAAAAGAAAGAGATGATAACTAAAAGAGGGAGAAGTGTGTTTAATTTTTAAATGGACAACAAATTTCTTAAAACTTTAACAGGTGCCTCAATATTTTACAAATTCACAACTTAGAACTTTTTGTAATATTAACTACTTTTTGTAATATTAACTTTAGGAAAAGTAGTAGCTAATGATGTTGTGAATCAATCTAGCTTACAATTTGGGTGTGTACGAATGGATAGAATGTCACAAATTGTGGCAGGACATAATATTTCACTTTAAGCCAAATGCTCAGCCTTATGGCACAACCATATAAGCCCACTTTGGATTCTTTTCTTCCCACTCTTTTACATCTCCTTCCATTTCTCTATCTCTCTCTTAACTAGTATGTAACCCGTGCGATGCACGGGACGCAATTTTCGTGAAAGATATTAAATTTAAATAAATTTATGGAGAAAATAATATAATTAAAAATAAAAAAGTAAAGAAATATGCATTTAATTTAGTAATGTTTGATAACAACACATCATTTTTATTGATTTAAATTTAACATATATATTTAATGGTTATGAAAAGTAAATATAAATATAAGGTACAATTAGTGCATATTAATAATCTAAGGTTTAAGTCAAAAAAAACTTAAGTTATGTATTTGAAAAATCAACTTGCATCTAATATATGGAAAGACAATCTAATTAAATAAAATTGAATTTATATTTGGATTGCAAAATAAATTTAATTTACATTGCCATGACGAAAAATAATAATTTGAATGTGAGCAATTATATTTTAATTTTTCAGCAACTTAACATAGTTATTGGTAGTTTTTATCAGAGATTTTCATTGCAGTTAATTAAGGTAAGTTTGTCTTTTGTTAGCCATAAGTATATGTGTTAGCCTGTAATTTCGACAGGCTTCATTAAAGATGGTCAACATGGCCTGACTTATATTTCGACGAAGACCAAATTATTTCGACAGAGAAGATGGTCATACGCAAGGTAAACTCGACAAGTTTCCAGGGAAGCAAAAGCAAGAGAGAGGAAAATGGACGCAGGCTTTCGACAGACAGAAAACAGAGCAATTATACGCTGAAGGCTAGCAGTTGGTCGAAGCATGACAGAGCGGTTCTGGTCGAAAGTAGGAGTAGCAGTTACTTATTTTTGAATTTCTAGGCAGTTACTTAGTTCAAATTTCCCCCTCTTTTCCTTTGTATAAATAACTGTTTCTGAGAAGAAACAGGGGTCGCGAAGATCACAATACACAACCGATTCCTGAAACTCTAACTTCCAAGCCAGAGCGAAAAACGAGTGGAAGAATCCCTGTATGTGATCGTGTACCATTTTTATGATTCAATGCAATTTGTTCTTCTTTTCTTTACAATTCCTGCACCATTTACTGCTTCTTTTCTTTTCAATTCTGTTAATCATTGCAAATCGTCCCCTTTTTCTACGTTTTCTTCAACAAAAACCATGCGCAATTCAGAGGCATTGCTTTGAGATTTTTCTAGTTTGATCTCACAAACCCTCTAATAAAACTAGTGATTGTTTGCTAAAAACACCAGCAAACAAATTGGCACGCCCAGTGGGACATTGCCTTTGATTTTGTTCATTTTCGTACTCTCTTATTTGTATTCGCTGTTGTATGCACTTAAGAAGTGGTAAAATGGTTCGTTCTGGTACGAATAATGCATCTAGTTCCAACCCTGTGGTTTCACAAGGGCAAGGGACAACAATGGATTCTGCAAGCATTAGCGCAGGACCATCATCGTCGATAACCGTTCCTTCATTATCAATGACTAATGTTGGTTCAACGCAGTCAGAAATGGCATCTCTGCCTATGTCTTTGCCGTTAAGTGCAGGGCTTCATAGCCCTTACATGGCAATGGGAAACGGTTTAGACCCACGTTTGAATAACGTGCATCTACCCCCATTTCCTCTGGGAATGTATGGCATGCCTCCTGGAATGCCACATATTTCGACCTTTTCCCCTACACATGTCTCCTCTGAGAGTGTATTTGGTAGAAATCCCCCAGCATTAACCAATACGTCTTTGTTGGCCTTAAGACAGCAAGTAGACGAGAGTAATCACGATATGGTTAATATGCTTACCCAACAAATTGGTACAGTTTTCAATCCTTTGATTCAAAATACCAATAACAGTTACCAAATGTTGGCAAATCAGATGAGTAGGATTGCAGACTTTTTTGGGGTTCCAGCGGTTAATAATAGGCACGTTCCTATTATTGCGGGTAATGCGTCGCCAGTTAACCCCCAAGAAGCAGTTGCAGTCGAAACGTCGACAGTTGTAGGCGAACTACAAGGGGCAGTAAACCACGTCCCTGAAGTAGTTTTGGTAAATAGACACCAGAACGCTGATGAAGTTGTTCGACAAGTGCAACAACACAATGTTGGCGCAGAAAACAATATAGCTACTTTAGTCGAAACAATTTTGGCGCAAAATGGCCTTAACATAGGTTTACAAAGGCCTAACTTCGTATCACCATTATGTGAATATGTATTACAAACTGAGTTACCAAGGGGATGGAAAGTTCCCAAGTTTACTAAGTTTGGTGGTGATACAAATGAGTCCACAGTCGAACACATTGCTCGTTTCTTGACTGAGGCTGGGGACTTAGCACAAAATGAGAATTTGAAGATGAAATACTTTCCAAATTCTCTAACTAAAAATGCTTTCACTTGGTTCACGACCTTACCCCCTGGTTCTATGTTCACATGGGGGCAATTAGAAAAGGCATTCCATGCACAGTTTTACATGGGCCAGTCGAAAATTAGTCTTAAAGAATTGGCTAGTGTTCGGCGCAAAATGCCTGAAACTATTGATGATTACTTAAACAGATTTAGGCTGTGGAAGTCTCGTTGCTTCACACAAGTCCCTGAACATGAGCTCGTCGAAATGGCTGCTGGTGGCCTTGATTACTCAATTAGAAAGAAATTAGACACATCTCATTTGCGAGATATGGCTCATTTGGCTGATAGGGTTCGACAAGTTGAAAGGCTTAGAGAGGAAAAATCTAGGTCGAATAGGTATCATAAAAAAGAAAAAGTGGCATATGTCGAAGAAGAATTTGACGTTACATATAGTAATGTCGAAGAAGAGGAGATAGACGTGGCTGAACTTAAGCCTGGTCCTCCTTATACCTGTAAATTATTAAGGCCTGCGAATGGGAATAACCCTGTAGAGCCTAAGAACGATAGATTTATGCCTAAGACTTATACTTTTGATGTTACTAAATGTGATGAAATTTTTGATCTTTTAGTAACTGATGGTCAAATATTAGTGCCTAAAGGCCTTAAAATACCAACTCTTGACCAAAGAAAGAAAAAGGGTTATTGTAAGTTCCATAATTTTTTGGGACATAACACTGACCGTTGTGTGCTCTTCAGGGATATTGTGCAAAAAGCAGTTGACGAAGGAAGACTCAAATTTGCTGACAAGAAAATGAAAGCTCCTATGCAGATTGATGTTGATCCGTTGCCTAAGGCTGAAGCTATGTACTCTGAACCTGTCGAAGCTGATGTAGGCATGGTGGATGCTCAAATGGCGGACCCTCCTAAGTGTGTCAAGATTGCCACCGAAAAATTAAAAGGTTTTATGTATGCTGAAGGTAAAAAACAAGAAATGACCCTAAAAGAATATGATGGGAAGATACATGCTGTGTATCCAAAGGCTGAGGAAGAATTGATAGATTTCCTCAATCGGTGTAAGTGGAATAATTTTGAAGTTATGCTTTGCCCAAGGTGCAGTGCTGTCTTCGATAAAGAAGCAGCTAAAGCTGTCGAAGGTTATCAGGATCAACAACAACGCAAAAGAAAATGGCTTGATAACAGGCCAAAGTTTGACTTTGCAAAAGGAGATCTTCCTGGCTATGAGGCTAATGTGTCAGCAAAGCCTTCAACAAGTAAACGACAATTTGCTAAGGAGAAGTCCTCAGCAAAAGGGTATTTGAAGCTGTCAACAGGTAAATCCTTTGTCCTAAGTGCTAGTGCTCCTGTCGAAGCGTGGGTACCCAATAATCAACGTGCTAAAGCTGTCAAGCCAGGTACTGATGCTGTTAAGTTTAATTATAAGAATAACTATAAGGGTAAGAACCCCATGACTAGAACACAGTGGCGTCGTTACCAAAGACAACAGAAGAAGAAGGCACACTTTGACATTAACCAGGTTCCGAGTCATTTGGCTAATAATCAAGTTCCACGCAGCATGATAGTGGCGAAGAGTGAGGTTCACAAAGCTGAAGTTGCCACAAAGAGGAATGCTGATGTTGCTAGTCATGTGTGTGCAGCGAATAAGGCCAAAGGCAAGGCTGTGGTAACAGAAAAGTCAAGAAGGCCTGCTCTTGAAAGAATATTTCCTCCATTGTCAACAGTGAAAGAAAGAAATGCTGATTTCGACATGGATGAAGACATGGAGTCTGATTTTAATGATTCTGAAGATGATTTCGACGTTGTTTGCAATGTGGTATCAATACTGCCTCTGGAGTACGATGTTATCACAGTACCAAATGACGTTGAAGAGGATTTTACAGAGGATATGGCTCATCATAAGCCAATGTGTTATTATGTGATGAACAATGGTTGTGTCGAAGACCAAATGGCTACCTTCGAGAAGCCAGATATGAGTATGCAAAACCACTTGAAACCCCTGTATGTCCAAGCCAAAGTCAATGGTGTTGGGATTAACAAAGTGTTAGTGGATGGTGGAGCTGCAGTGAATTTGATGCCACATGGTCTTTTGAAGAAGATTGGTAAGTTCGATACTGACCTCAGGCCACATAACATTGTCTTAAGCAACTATGAAGGCAAAACTGGCCATTCTTTGGGGGCCATTGAGGTGGACTTAATCGTTGGTTCCATAAAGAGGACTACATTGTTCTTAGTGATAGCCTCTAAAGCGAATTTTAATTTACTCCTTGGTAGAGAGTGGATCCATGGAGTTGGTGCTGTCCCTTCAACTTTGCATCAACGTTTAGTAATGTGGAAGGAAGATGGTTTGGTAGAGTATGTTGAAGCCGATCAGAGCTACTTCCGTGCTGATGTGAACCAAGTTACCAAGGAAAATTTTGAGAAACAAATGGCGAAGATTGCGCCATGTTTATCTTCTAATGAGGCATATGTTCCTGCGGATAATGTTTTTGCCTCAGTTCATCTTGACCCAAATTATGGTTTTGTTTGGGAAAGAGAAATAATGGGAGATGATAGTGTCTATCCTGATGGTGTTTTTCGACCAACGGGGTGGAACACTGGTTCTTGAAAGTGTTCTTATGTCAGTTCCCAATGCATGGGACAAAATTACGGCTTATATGGCCGAAAACAAGTTTAAAGCGGCTATAGAGGCCGAAATTATTCAACAAACAATGGCTGTCGAAGCCAGTGAGTTACATGAAGAAAATGGCATAGTCATAGATGAAAGACTTGACTGTATCTATGATGATGATCCATTAGGTTTTGAAAAGGATCTTAGAGATTTGACAAAGCATATGCAAGCTCAAGACCCGTTAGAAGAAGTTGATTTGGGAAATGGCTTAATAAAACGGCCAACTTATATTAGTGCAAATATTGATGCTTCTCTAAAAATCCAAGTCATCACGTTGCTAAGGGAGTTCAAAGACTGCTTTGCTTGGGATTACGACGAAATGCCTGGGTTAAGTCGAGAAGTAGTGGAAATGCAATTACCAATTCGACCAGGGAAGAAACCAGTGAAGCAAGTGCCAAGAAGATTTGCTCCTCAAGTGTTGGCTAAGATCAAAGAGGAAATCGAAAGGCTATTCAGAAACAAATTCATCAGAACTGCCAGGTATGTCAAATGGTTAGCCAATATAGTTCCTGTAATAAAGAAAAATGGGACTCTTAGAGTTTGCATAGATTTTAGGGATTTAAATAATGCATCTCCCAAGGATGAATACGCAATGCCTGTGGCAGAAATGCTAATAGATTCAGCAGCAGGATTTGATTATCTTAGTATGCTCGACGGTTATTCTGGGTATAATCAAATCTTCATTGCTGAAGAGGATGTGTCGAAAACTGCTTTTAGATGTCCAGGGGCATTGGGTGTTTATGAATGGGTAGTAATGCCCTTTGGCTTAAAGAATGCTGGTGCTACATATCAGAGGGCCATGAATTCTATGTTTCATGATTTTATTGATGATTTTATGCAAGTATGCATAGATGATGTGGTGGTTAAATCTTCCTCAGAAAGTGGTCATTTAGACCATCTTCGCCGTTCTTTTGAAAGAATGAGGAAATATGGATTGAAATTAAATCCATTAAAATGTGCCTTTTGTGTACGTGCAGGTGATTTCTTGGGTTTTATAGTGCACAAAAAAGGCATTGAAATCAATCAAAATAAGACTAAGGCAATTATGGAAACGAAGGCCCCTTCGACCAAAAAAGAGCTTCAGTCGTTGCTGGGAAAAATCAATTTCCTTCGAAGATTTATATCAAATCTAAGTGGCAAAACACAAGTTTTTTCGCCATTGTTAAGACTGAAGAAGGAAGAAGAATTCAAATGGGAACCAATGCATCAAGCAGCCTTCGATGAAATCAAGTCTTATTTGATGAAACCACCAATTTTGTTGCCTGTTATTAAACACAAAGTGCTCAAATTGTATATAGC
This sequence comes from Astragalus glycyphyllos, assembly GCA_963573325.1. NCBI lineage: Eukaryota > Viridiplantae > Streptophyta > Magnoliopsida > Fabales > Fabaceae > Astragalus > Astragalus glycyphyllos. Next base: position 81,757,560 of record OY754307.1, on the reverse strand, counting down.
AGCTTCTGATAGAACAATAGGTAGCATGTTAGCACAAGAGGATGATAGTGGTGTCGAAAGAGCCATTTATTACCTCAGTAGGGTCTTAAATGATGCCGAAACGAGGTACACTCCTATAGAGAAGTTGTGCCTTTGTTTGTATTTCTCGTGTACAAAGTTAAAGCAATATATAAAACCAGCTGATGTTTCTGTTTATTCGCATTTTGATGTTATTAAGCATATGCTGTCGAAACCAATAATGCATAGCCGAATTGGTAAATGGGCTTTGGCTTTGTCAGAATACAACTTAACTTATCAACCTCTAAAATCAATTAAAGGACAAGTGGTTGCTGATTTCATAGTAGACCATTCTGTTGTCGAAGAAACATTAAGTTTTGTAGACGTATATCCTTGGAGGTTGTACTTTGATGGTTCAAGCCATAAACATGGAGTTGGGATTGGTATTTTAATAATATCTCCTACTAACATTCCAACGAAGTATAAGTTTAAAATTCGGGATGTTTGTTCCAATAATGAAGCTGAGTATGAGGCTTTAATAGTAGGCCTTGAAATTTTACTTGAGCTGGGGGCAAGTCATGTCGAAATAAAAGGTGACTCTGAGTTGGTTGTCAAACAATTGACAAGGGAGTACAAATGCATTAAAGAGCACCTTATCAGATACTTTGTTGTTGCCAATGCTTTGTTAAAAAGATTTGAGTCTGTTCACTTAGAACATTTACCACGAATTGATAATCAAGTGGCAAATGAATTGGCACAAATTGCTTCAGGCTATAAAGTTTCAAAACAAAGCCTGGAAGAGTTAATTGAAATAAAGGATAAACTCATTTCTGATGACTATTCTTCGTCACTATTGTCAACACCAAAAGTTGGGGGGGCAACAAACGCAAATGAGGAACTAGCTGTTGTCGAAAAACGTCAATTTTTTGGTGACTTTGACTTAGCAGAAATTCTTGCTCTTGACAATATGACCAATAATGATTGGCGAAGGCCTATTGCGGAATATTTGCAAAATCCCACAAGAAATACCAATAAAAAGGTAAAATACAGAGCTTTGAGCTATGTGATAATTGGAAACGAATTGTTTAAAAAGACTCCTGAAGGAGTACTATTAAAATGTCTTAGTGAAAATGAGGCATATTTAGCAGTTTCTGATACACATAGTGGAGCGTGTGGTTCACACCAAGTAGGCCACAAAATGAAGTGGTTATTATTTCGACAGGGAATGTATTGGCCAACTGTGCTGAAAGATTGCATAGAATTTGCTAAGGGATGCCAAGAGTGTTAAAAGCATGCTGGGATACAACATGTACCTGCAAATGAATTGCATGCCATAGTCAAACCTTGGCCATTTAGAGGTTGGGCTCTAGATGTGATTGGAGAGATAAAGCCAACTTCGTCGAAGGGCCATAGATATATCCTTGTGGGAATTGATTACTTCACCAAATGGGTTGAAGCTATACCTTTAGCCAATGTTGATCAGGAAGCAGTGATAAGGTTTATTCGAAATCATATCATTTATAGGTTTGGAATTCCAGAAACCATTACTACAGATCAGGGATCAGTTTTCACTGGTAGAAAAATGGTAGAGTTTTGGTGTTGTGTAAATAGGATAACATTAATGCGCAAGTATACACAGTCACAAGTTATAGTATAAAAGATCGAACCCACAGAGATTGGATTAACTCTTATGCGTTGTTGTAAAGAAAGGCAAACTAGTGTGACTACACTATTCAAAATGTTTTGTTTTGGTTGAAGTTGAAATGAAAATAATTAGACAGAAAGCAAGTAAATTGTGTAAGAAATCAATTGAGAATGAGAGTTGGGATGTTTTCACAAACTAAATCACTCTTGAGAATATTGTGTTTTCTTGTGGTGCAATTGCACTTAGTGCAGTTGCATCAGTGTGTGCTGGTCAGCTACTTTCGTCAGAGTTTCGTTACAAGCTCTATATGATCCTGTTTTTTTGCGGTAAAGAGTAGGGTTGTCAGTGCCTCTCTCGCCCCCTTACAGATAATCTAAGTTGCTTAAGTAAGTACACTCTTGTATCTTAAGATCTCTACACTTTTGTTGTAAGGACTATGTTAATCTTAAGCTAAGAATTAACATGGAATTAACAAGCTAACTTTATTAAAACAAGTTTAATAAGAAGCTTTATTAAACACTTATCCTTACTTAGTTCTTGATTTCTAGTTATAAGCCAATTAAGTGAATATAACTCTACTTGTTCTAAGTGATCAATATTAAAACAAGATTAAGAATTTAAACACAAGAACTAAAGTGCACACCACTTGAAAACACAATAACTTTCCTCAAAAGATCATTGGAAAGCTAGAACATCCAAACTCAAAAGAGTTTAGCTCATGATGAGCGTGATAAAGCAAATATAAGTGAATGAAAGCATATTGCAATAAAGAGAAGTACAAGAGAATTCAAAAGAGTAACAAATGGAAAACTCTTGCATATATTTGCTTACAACTAATTTCTTGCACCTATTAGCTCTTTGAAGAAGTGAAGAAAGAAGTTGTCAATTTCCTCTTACCTTCCTCTCAAACTAACACTATGAAACTAAAAGAAAATAAAACTTTAAAACTAAGAAAAACTAAAATAAAAAGATTATATGATATATGATATGATTCTCTATAATTTTGAGAATATTTTCAAGTGAGGAATTTGAGTCCTATTTATAGCCTTGGAGATTTCCTTCATGTTGAGGTTTCCTTGCTGAGTTAAGTTAACCAAACCATGGTTACTTTTTAAAAGTTGAAGATCAGCTTGGCTTTCAACACTTATCCTTAATTTGAGGTCCAACAAATGGTTGCCACATGTCTTGTAAGATAGATTTTTGTGAAGCCTTTTTGATTGTAGGCGCCTCCTTTGCAAGTGGCCATGTGTTCCCATGTGACTTCTGAGCAAGCAGCAATCCAACTAAGCATTATGGCAATGGTAAGAATTGAGGTGCTTCCAATGTGGGGTTGTGAGCTGCTTCGGTACAGAGTGGTGCAGTTGCACCAAGTGCAATTGCACTGCCTGGTGCAGTTGCATCAACTGGTGCAATTGCACTAAACTGCGGCTGCACTGAACAAACACATCAAACATACCAATATACAATAAAATGCTAAGTTATGGACTTCTCTTATCTGTAAACCATAAATGTTGTTATTTTATTCATACTAACATATTTAACATATAATAGACTTGATATTGGGCATTTATCTAAGTGAAAAAGCACAAATAACTCTATATAAAATAGAGTTATCAAGTTTGCTTCTGAAATTGGTTTTAAGTTATTAACTTCGACACCATATTATGCGCAAGCCAATGGCCAAGTAGAAGCTGCCAATAAAGTTATTATTAATTTAATTAAAAAGCATGTTGGGCAGAAACCCAAAAATTGGCATAATACCCTTGATCAAGCATTATGGGCTTGTCGAAATTCACCCAAAGAATCTATCAACACTACTCCTTATAGGCTAACATTTGGACACGATGCAGTGTTGCCTGTTGAAATTTGTCTACAATCAACAAGAATTCAAAGACAGTGGGAGATTCCCTCTGATTATTATTGGAATATGATGCTTGATGAATTGGTTGATTTAGACGAAGAAAGGTTATTAGCTTTAGATACGCTTATTCGACAGAAAGAGAGGGTAGCTAAAACTTATAACAAAAAGGTTAAGTCTAAAGCCTTTAATTCAGGTGATCTAGTGTGGAAGGTCCTATTGCCTATGGATAAAAAAGATAGAGTCTTTGGTAAATGGTCCCCAAGTTGGGAAGGACCATTTAAAATTTTACAAGTTTATTCAAACGGCGCATATGAGGTCGAAGAGATTGGCGCTGATGAAAGAATTTTGCGTATAAATGGCAAATACTTGAAAAAGTATAAGCCAACGTTGCAAGAAGTTAAAATAACGCTGGAATAAATATAAAGAAAGCGTAAAAAAACATGGCATTTAAGTTGCCAAAACACTGCCGAAATTACAGGTTGTTCAAGCTCAAGGTTTGAATATCGAAACAACACTTAACAGTGGTGACATCAGGTATACAGCTATTTTACTCAAGTGCAAAGTTATTTCAATGGTGAATTCAAAAATGTCTCTCTTCTTCTTCTTCAAGTTCAGTCGAAAAAGACATTTTTGGGGGGCAACTTGTTAGCCTGTAATTTCGACAGGCTTCATTAAAGATGGTCAACATGGCCTGACTTATATTTCGACGAAGACCAAATTATTTCGACAGAGAAGATGGTCATACGCAAGGTAAACTCGACAAGTTTCCAGGGAAGCAAAAGCAAGAGAGAGGAAAATGGACGCAGGCTTTCGACAGACAGAAAACAGAGCAGTTATACGCTGAAGGCTAGCAGTTGGTCGAAGCATGACAGAGCGGTTCTGGTCGAAAGTAGGAGTAGCAGTTACTTATTTTCGAATTTCTAGGCAGTTACTTAGTTCAAATTTCCCCCTCTTTTCCTTTGTATAAATAACTGTTTTTGAGAAGAAACAGGGGTCGCGAAGATCACAATACACAACCGATTCCTGAAACTCTAACTTCCAAGCCAGAGCGAAAAACGAGTGGAAGAATCCCTGTATGTGATCGTGTACCATTTTTATGATTCAATGCAATTTGTTCTTCTTTTCTTTACAATTCCTGCACCATTTACTGCTTCTTTTCTTTTCAATTCTGTTAATCATTGCAAATCGTCCCCTTTTTCTACGTTTTCTTCAACAAAAACCATGCGCAATTCAGAGGCATTGCTTTGAGATTTTTCTAGTTTGATCTCACAAACCCTCTAATAAAACTAGTGATTGTTTGCTAAAAACACCAGCAAACAATATGTTATAGATAAAACAAATTACTTGTTTCGGTAACTTTTGATACTGTTGCCAAATTCTTATATTTCCCAACAACTTTATTGAGCTAAGAGGAGGACAAAAGAGAAATTTGATGTAATTCCACAAAGTAAGTGTCAGCAACCAAAGAGAGGGATTAATTGGTACTTGTTTGCTAAAAAAATAAGTGGTTAAATCAAATGGCAAATAAGAAGTGTCACAACTATAGTTTATGAATAATTAATTTAATATCAAAATAAGGTTTATAGTAAAATATATTGAAGAAGTCATTTGATGAGAACATGACACAGCTAGAAACTTTCCCTAGGTTTAGACTTGCTTTACTAAGATATTTGTTTTTTTAATTAACTGAACTTCCGAGCGTGATTGTCAAAAAAAGTCAAATTTCCTGGTGCTATATGAATTGTTAAAAATGGTTGCTCATTTAAGGTCTCGACTTTGATGATAGGCCATTATTTTTTATGCCTTTTGATATGGTCAGTTTTCATCCATTTCAATAATACTCCACGCGGACATAACCCGTTAAGCCTGTTCATTTTATAATTTGTGTTTGATTGTATTGGATTAAATTTATCATCAATTGACATTTATAGAATAGTTAAAATAAAACAAATTAACAACAAATAAGGAAAATTCATTAGGAAAACAGTTTGGAAAGTTCAAGTGGTTCTCATAACAAATTAATCACTATAAATGCATTTCTCAACAGCAAAACAGGAACACTAATAGACAATTATAAAAACCATAAAACACTAAAACATATAAACTAACTTTGAAGTATTGAAGAACCTAAAAACTAAAACATTGGGGTGGAAAAAGAAATTGAACAACTAAGTCCAACTTTAGTAAAAAAAATTTATCCTTCTCGAGCTTGATATCCTTCCTCAATCGACTTGTATATGATAATCCCTTTTAAGTGGATCAAAGTCCTTAGAATCCGTTGACAAATCAATTTTCTCTTTTTGACCACATTTTTAGCAGCAATACAATAAGACTTTGCATATAGAAAAATACACTATAATTTATACCTTCTCAGCAAAGGGGTGAAAGATAGGAAACGACTACAAAATTAAACCTCATCTTCCAAGTCATGTTTGCATCTAGCTTCCATTATATGAAACGTTAAAGAAGTTCCACATATAATTTTCCAATAAATTGGGTATGACTTCATATTTAAAAAAGTAGTTTTGCATACCCAATCAGTACCTCCAAAGATGACCAACTTACGGCAATTTGAAAAATGGCTACTAAACCTGGAAAAATGAAAGAAAAGAATGTTATAGACTACATGGCTACAATTTTCCACGTAACCTCTTAATTAAAAAATTAAATACCAACGAAGTAGATATCTTCAGGAAAATTTTTAAACACATCTTGGCACAACTTTATTGATGTCCAACCTCCACCAAGCAATACTCCAACTTCACACTGCCAGCTTTTATTCCCTCACCAAATACAAAAGGCATTGCCATGAATAGACAAAAAAATTGACTTAAAAAGCTTCTCTCATATTAAGATTAAGCATGGATTAAATCATAAATAGTTTATAATTAATTCATATTACCAAAGCAACCATTATAAAATTGGATTTATGATTTTCAGAGCAGAGTAACAAAGAATTACTAACAAATTTGATCAAATAAATCACACGAAGGATTGGATTTAGCCAATTTGAGTAGCTAACAGTACAAATCTACTATCTAATATAACTGCAAGAGGAGTTTTATGATTGTTATGTTGTAGATAAAATTACACATGTACTATCAATTTTATTGTAAATTTTTTACACATATCAAACCTACACGAAGAAGGGAAAGCATACAACTTGTTCTAGACCTTCAAGCCTTCTACCATACAATTGATATGGTTTTTTAAAAATGGATTATAAATGGTAAAAAAAAGTTAGGAAGAACTATAAGGTAAATGAAAGACATACCTTCTAGAGCACCACCCATCCCTAATTTTTATCACAGAAGAATTCTCAAAACAACCCATTCCTTAGGAAAAGTTAAAAAAACATGATTGTAATTCTAAGCTTGAGGCGAGAACAATAAGGTAAGAACCATCCAATAAAGAAGGAAAATATCCTTAACTATACTTGGTTGATATCCTCCAAAGATGACTCACGAAAGAAATGGTACTTGTAGTATAACTAAAAATCACCCAAAGTATAAGCTAAGATAAAAGTAAGCCAACATAAGTAAGTTTAGGTAAACATTTTCCCTCCCTAGCAAAAACAACTAAAAGTTAAAAATAACATAATATGTATCAAATTATCTAGTCTGTTGTGCCTGAATTTTTTTAAATTTCCTCTCACAATTGCAGTCCCTGAGCAATAACAATTGGAGTAGAAAAATAATGAAAATGCAGCGAAAGTTTCAATGGGTGAACAACTTGGGTGATAGTAGATTTTTTTTCCAATAGAGTAAAAAAAGGAAAGAGGAAAATAAAAGATTATTAACATACCCCTTATAAACATACTTGTTGCACATAAGAGAAATCTGTAATCATGCATAGCCCATCAAGGCCTCAACCCAGATTTTCTATAAAAAATAGTTAACAAAATAATCATAACACTGATTTAAAGAAGAGAGAAAAGGATTCAAAATAATACATGTTCGATAAAACTGGAAAAACAAAAACTCTAAGCAAGACTAAGACAAATTAAAGAAAATAATAGTTGTAGAAAATGCCAAAAGGAAAAATTAACACTTACTTCAACATCTTTTTCTGTTTTCTCCATAAAATTTTCAAGCAATACAATGCAGGGAGAAAGATGAGAAGTGAGAAAAACTCATTTTTAATGCTCAGAGGTGAGAAAAAATTGCGGAAGATGGAAATTTGAGATGGAAAAATGAGAGTTATAAAGAGAAATGTAAATTATGAGGTATCAATTTTATTTTATTTTGGTATCGGACCCTCGCGGGCGACCCACGCAGTGTCCCAACGCTGTCAACAAAGGACTAATCTGCGCTCGCTACTTGGGGCTCTTAATCATTTCGCTGGCCAACACCCTATTTGACGTAGGCGGGAATGGAACCCGGGAGCAAACCGGATCGACCCCCACCACGTCCCAGCAGGAGCCTGAACCACTGGGCTAGGAGTGTTGGTTTGAGGTATCAAATTTGATATTGAATTTGTTGTCAAAAAAATTGATATTGAATTTTAAATTTTAAATTTGAATTTGCATTTAATTAGAACAATTAAATAGGGTGTTGGCCAGCGCAATTGTTAAGAGTCTCTACGTGCGAGCGCAGATTAGTCCTTCGTTGACAGCGTTGGGACACTGCGTGGGTAGCCAGCAATGGTCCTAAACCAAAAAAAAAAATTAGAACAATGAAACCGAAATTGGAGTAAAACCCAAGATTGATTTTAAATTGTTTAGCATTATTAATACTATTTTTCGTAACTGTCACACAATGAATTTATTATTTTTAAATTGTTTAGGAATATTAATGATATGTTACTTTTTTGTCTTTTAAAAAATGTTTTTAAATTCAATTCATTGATTCAGTTGGGTACCTTTAAAAATACGTTTGTTTAACTTTTTTAAAAATTTTTCTTTTTAGTATATTTATAGATGCCAATTATGATGTCAATTATGATTTGCATTAAATAGTATTTGGTGAAATTCACCTATGAGTGACACCTAAGATAATGAGTCAATAGAGGCATTTTACTTTGTATGTTTATAGATAGATTTCACTCTCTCATATCATTAAATAATTATAAATAATGGTGGGAGAGAATGAATTAAGAGAGAGATAGAGAGGATGAAAGAAGATGTATGGAGAGAGAAATATCATTCCACTGGCGTCCAGTAATCAACAATTATACCAGTGGACTCTAAAATAACTTCCATATATGCAAATGTCTTCAACCCCCTCTAGGAGTCGCCTATAGAAAATTAGGTTATTACCGCAACGAACAAACATGCAATACTATGCTTATGAACCAAGCCCGTGATATAGACTTAACATGGTTAACAAGCACCTGCAAACAAAAAACTTGATCTTTGAATAGAACATGATTCCTATGTAGTCATATACACCAAGTGACAGCCATCCATATCAAATACTTCAGTCTAGACGCCTTCTTCGATTCCAATTGCAAACCATGCGCCTAGAAATGCTCAACACCTTCTAGAGTATCTGAAACCACCATTCCCGACCAATTTTGGATAACAGTTCAAATTAACCTGGAACACGTGCACAAGAAAAATAGATGGGAAGTCGACTCATCCTGCTCAAAACAAAAGGGGCAACTTGCCCCATGAGGATCATTGATAATGCCCTTAGAAATAAGAGAATCACGAGTTGGGAGCTTCCCCAACAACAATTGTGGATATCTTGTGTTGCAGGTAAAGTTTTGATGATGAAATAATCTAAGACAAAATGACAAATGGAACTCCAAGGCACAACCAACTCAAGAAGTAAGTGTATCAAGGGTAGTAGTCCCTAGGAAGTTGGGTCGTGTCTTAGGAATGAATTGTAAACCGCTTTTGAGAATCGGCTCAAATCAATCAACACACTAGCACTCACACAAGCAAACCTAACATATATGTTTTCACTTGATAAAAGCATGCTAAATAGGTTAGACACAAATGATTACAAGCATATAATCGATCACTATATGAGAAATGAGAAAAAGGAAGCACATAATGGATTGTCAGCTTGTTGTGGACTCATAAACAAGCACACAATCGATTGTTGCCTTGCTTTTGGAAGCAAGCAATCGATTGTTGACTTGCTTTTGGAAGCAAGAATGTTAGCAATCGATTCTTGACTTGTTTTTGGAAGCAAGAAATCGATTATGGACTTTGTTTGGAGGCAAGCAATCGATTATATACTTATAGTTTTAAAACAACTTGATTTTGAAGCCAATAATCGATTTTAACTTGGTATTTGAAGCTAACAATCGATTTTGAGCTTGTCCTTTGGAAGCTCCTAATCGATTTATGACTTTCCTATTTTTAAGCAAACAATCGATTCCCTTCTTATTTCTTAAAGCACAAAATCGATTCCTTTCTTATTTCTTTAAAGCCCACAATCGATTCTCAACCTATTTTTTGGAAGCACAACTTGTTTTAAGAAGCACACAATCGATTAAGATCCTATGTTTTTAAAGAAGATAATCGATTACTCACTTATAAAATAAATTGCTTCAACGGTCATATTTTTACAAACTCTATAAATAGGACCTAGGTTTTACGATCAAAACACACAACCTACGATTCTAAAAATGCAGAACGCGAACTCCCTCACTGTCACACTTCTCATTTCACGTTCTTCATCACTTTGAGCTGATCTCTCTCAAGGGTTAGGTTGGGGATCTTCAAGTTGTTCTATTCACCTTCTCAGAGGTATTTGTTATTTCATTGTTACTGTAATTTGTTGTAATACTGTATTAGGTTTTTACTAGAGAGTGGGGTATCTCTCTAGGGTTTCTGATTGTAACAAGGGTGGGGTATCTCTTGTTGTAATTGTTGTTAAGGGCTCTTGCACTAGGTGGGGTATCTTAGGTGAAGAGCGCCTGCGTCTGTAAGGGTTTTAAAGCACCCGATTGAAAGCTTTGTTTTGATAGTGGAAAATCTCACAAAGAGTTGTGAGGACTGGACGTAGGTCACTGGGAGGTGACCGAACCAGTATAAATCTCTCGTGTTCATTATTATTTTACGTTCTAATTCCTTTATTTCATAAACCTGCGCGAAAATCAAACTAAGTCGTTAAAAGGGGAACTGTTTTCAAAAATCTCAAATCACCCCCCCCTCTTGAGACTGAAGCCACTTGGTAACAAGTGGTATCAGAGCTAGACTCTTGTTTAAAGGGCCTAGCAGCTTCAAGAGAAATGGCTTCAGGTTGGTCTACGCAAGAGGGTGCGTCTCTTACCCGTCCTCCGGGATTCAACGGGAAAGATTATGCATATTGGAAAGAAAGAATGAGAATATTCATAGAAGGGGTTGATATTGATGTATGGGATGCTGTGGAAAACGGACCCTATGTCCCCATGCACATGGTAAATGGTATTCTCACTGTCAAAGAAAGAGCTGATTGGACTGATGATGATAAGAAAAAGGTACAACACAATCTCCGGGCCAAAAACATCATTACTTCCGCACTAAGCCCCGATGAGTTCTTTAGGGTGTCAAATTGCAAAACTGCACAAGAAATGTGGGATAATCTTCAAGTCACTCATGAAGGTACTAGTGAGGTAAAAAGGGCAAGAACAAATACTCTTACCCGAGAATATGAATTATTCAGAATGAATCCAGGAGAAACCATACAAGAAATGCAAAAGAGGTTCACTCACATAGTGAATCAATTGGGTTCATTAGGAAAGTCGTTTCCTGCTGAAGACTTAATCAACAAAGTGCTAAGGTGTTTGAATAGAGAATGGCAACCGAAGGTAACTGCTATAGCTGAATCGAGTAATTTAGCTACCATGACACTCGCCACTCTTTTTGGCAAACTACAAGAGCACGAACTAGAGCTCACTCGTCTGGCAGAGCATGAAGAAAAAGATAAGAAAAAGAAAAGCTTGGCTTTAAAGGCTTCCAGTTCAAATCGACCTGATGATAGTGATGACTCAAAATGAAGAGGATGAAGATGATGAGAACATGGCGCTTATGGTTAGAAAATTCAAAAAATTCATGAGAAAGAAAAATATTCCTAGGAAGAGCTTTCCTCCAAAAAGGTTCTCAAGCAAGGAAAACTCATCTAGTCCTCCAACTTGCTACGAATGTGGAAAACCTGGTCATATTAAGATGGAGTGCCCAAGCTTACTGAAAAAGGCGTCAAAATATGAGAAAAAGGGATTCAAAGAAAACAAAGGTAGAAAAGCCTACATAGCATGGGAAGATAATGACATGGACTCATCAGATGATTCAGAAAGTGAAGAAGCTCAAGTTGCACTCATGGCCAATCATGGAAGTGAAAGTGAAAGCGAAAATGAGGTAGATTCTAACTCTGAAACTTCGCATAATGCATATGATGAATTACATGAAGCGTTTCTTGAATTGCATAGTGACTCCTTGAAACTAGCTAAAGCATTAACACAATCTAAGAAAGCAGTTAATCATCTTCAAAATCAAATTATCTCCTTGACTAAGGAAAGATTAGAACTTAGAAATGAAAACTATAGTCTTGGTTGTTTTAAAGCTAATTATGTATGTGATAAGTGCAATGAATATGAAAAGAAGATTCATGAGCTTGAATGGACAATCGGAAAAATGTCTAATACACAACATGTGCATCCTAGGTCTTCTAGAAACAATTTCATGAAAAGGCATGTGCATCATAGACCTAAATTTACTACTAGTCCATATATCAAATGTTATTACTGTGCTAAACCTGGACATACTGCTTCTGTGTGCATGGCTAGAAGTAGACAAGTTGTGAAAAAGGTATGGGTTCCCAAAGGGACCATACCAAGTACTAACCCACAAGGACCCAAAGAGATTTGGTACCTAAAACCGTGTTTTAAACTCATTGCAGGTATGCTTCAAGGTACGGGGGTCAGATTGGTACCTTGACAGCGGATGCTCAAAGCACATGACTGGAGATATAACAAAGTTCTTAACTCTTACCCCCAGATCAAGCGGTTATGTGACTTATGGTGATAACAATAGAGGAAGAATCCTCGGTGAAGGTAAAGTTGGTAAAGATTTATCTACTGCTATTGATAATGTGCTTTATGTTGAAGGTCTTAAACATAATTTACTAAGTATTAGCCAACTATGTGATAAAGGAAATAGAGTAATATTTGATTCAGGATCATGCATCATTGAAGATAAAAAGAGCAAACAAGTTAGAATGATAGGAAACAGAGTAGAAAATATATACATGATTAATCTTGATGAAGTTTCATCTCATAATGCATGTTGTCTCGTTAGTAAGGAAGAAAACTCTTGGCTATGGCATCGTAGAGCAGCTCATATTCATATGGATCATCTTAACAAATTAGTCTCTAAGGAACTAGTTAGTGGTCTTCCTAAAATCAAGTTTGAAAGAGATAAATTATGTGATGCATGTCAAAAAGGTAAACAAGTCAAAGTATCTTTCAAATCAAAAAATATTGTGTCTACTAACAAACCTTTGCAGCTTTTACACATGGATTTATTTGGTCCCTCACGGACGAAAAGCTTTGGTGGAAATTACTATGCACTTGTCATAGTAGATGACTATTCAAGGTACACTTGGACACTATTCATCGCAAATAAAAGCGATGCATTTGGAGCTTTTAAGAAACTTGCTCGTAGCATTCAAAATGAGAAAGAGCTGAAAATTGTCTCCATCTGAACCGATCACGGTGGAGAATTTGAGAATGAAAGGTTTGAAAATTTCTGTGAAGAACTTGGTATTGATCACAACTTCTCAGCACCTAGAACTCCTCAACAAAATGGAGTCGTTGAGAGGAAAAATCGATCCTTGGAAGAGCTTGCCAGAACAATATTGAATGATCATGACATCCCAAAATATTTTTGGGCTGATGCTGTAAGTACTGCTTGTTATGTTATGAATAGAGTAATAGAGTTTTGATTAGGCCTATTTTAAAGAAAACCCCTTATGAACTCTACAAAGGGAGAAAACCAAACATTTCACACTTACATACTTTTGGATGCAAATGTTTTGTCTTGAACAATGGAAAAGATAACCTAGGAAAATTCGATGCTAAAGCTGATGAAGGAATTTTTCTCGGTTACTCGTTATCTAGTAAAGCCTTTAGAATCTTAAATAAAAGAAATAAAGTAATTGAGGAATCTGTACATGTTACATTTGAAGAAACTAACCCCAAAAGGTTGGGAAAGGTTATTGATGATGTTGCAGATGAGTTTGAAGCATTACAACTAGATGAAGAGAAGAAAGATGAAATTAAAGAGAAGGAGACTGAGTCTACTCCTCAACAAAGAAATGAAGAGGAATCAAGCAATGAGTTACCAAAGGAATGGAGAATCCCAAGGCACCACTCAATTGAAAATATTATCGGTGATGTATCAAAAGGGGTAACTACTCGAAACTCTCTTAGAAATGCATGTAATCATATAGCTTTTGTATCTCAAATTGAACCTAAAAATCTAGATGAGGCTATAGAAGATGAACATTGGACCATTGCTATGCAAGAAGAGTTAAATCAGTTTGAAAGAAGTGAAGTATGAGATCTTGTCCCTAGGCTGATGAAGCTGATCATGTTCAGATTCGACAGGATGAAGCTGATGAAGAATGACCAAGAGCAAATCCTGATCAACTTTTTCCTCCGCAGACAAATCACGACTCCAAACAAGATTCCAACACAAAATATTGTCAACCCAGTAACTGTACTCCAACATGTCCGTGATACTCAAGTAAGGATGCTCAAAGATGTGCGTATAAAACAGTAAAAGGTAAGTCAGTCCACATCTATTATTGAGTAATCCATGCATCCTCAACACAATTGAACAAATGTACCATACACCATAGGGGTCGACCACGTGGTACAACCAAGTTTGGCTCCAAATTATAGTTATTATCCTCAACCGAACATGGCTAACAATAAACCTAGTGGACCTCAATGAAAAACAGAAACTTTCGTTTGTGTTTATATTTTCTACATCGTTCTTGAATTTGCATAATTTTTATAGAAATCTTTTGTTATAGTTCAATTTCCGCACTCAATACGAGTTGAATGCAATTGGTTTGACGCAAATTGGTTGAGATATGAGCAAATAAGAGCCAAAACACGATTATAGATACAAATTGCTTCTTCATGGTATTTTGCATTTCAGTGCTTTTCTTAACAAAATGTTGCCATATTCTGATTCCTTATTGAATTTCGAGCATTTTTTGCTTGAACTTAGAGTTCAAGCTTCCGGTTCCATAAGTGATTTTGTGCATAAACACTTTTCTGAGCTTAATTTTGGTTCCATTGAATTCCTTGCAAAATTTTATTTAAGTTAGAGTCAAGTTTCATTCAATTTGGTCGCGTATTGCATGAGTTATCCAAAAAATGAGAAATTAAGAGACCTTGGTATTCTTGAAGACATTCATAGTGTTTATTCATCTTTTGTGTTTTTGTTTTGAAGAACCAAACAAAAACATATATTAAAGATAAAAGACCAAAGTGGGAAAATAAAAAGATAAGTGACCAAATTGACACATATATGAAAGATATAGCACCACCAAAGTGGGGAAAAAGACAAAGTACAAAAAGATCAAAGATAAAATACCAAAAATGTAACTTAGTCTAACATCTAATATTATGCGAGGTAAACCACCTTATTGTGTAGTCTAAAGACCCGCTAAAGGAAAACAAGTGAATGCTTTAGAGCATAAAGATGAATATTAATTAGACATTTGACTACTTGTTAGATAAGTAATCTCTCTGTTAGTTGGGCATAAAATCCTTCTTGTTAAAGAAGTTGGAAATGAATCGAATTTGTTTGCTAGACTTGATAAAAATCGACTTAGCTTGTATCTCGACTCAAGTTCCACACAAACCTTTTTTGTCAGCTTGAACTCGACTCGACTCAAGCTCGCGAGCAGCTCGGCTCGAATAAATGAAAAGTAAAAAAAATAAAAATTATTGTTTTGTGAAAAAAAAACCAAAAAAAAAATAGATCAATAACATTTTAAATTAGCAATTTACTAATATTTGTTGAATAAAATAATTTCCAAATTGAAAATATAAATATATTTATAATTTTTTTTTGTTTATCTATCTCATGAGTTTAATAAAAAAAATTACAAGCATACAATGGCAGACCTGTGGCTTAGTGAGGGGGTTTGAACTAGGGGTGAGCAAGACCGGCCCAACCCTAAGACCCATCCCGTCCTTGTCCCATTAAACCCGCAAAATATTGGGTTTGTTCAGGTCTAAAGAAGGGTTAGGGTCTAAACAATTGGCCCAACCAAAATTTAGGGACGGGTTAGGGTTAGGTATAACCCGTCCCAACCCATTCCTTACTCACTCCTCACTCTAATTTTTAACTCTATTTTATAAATAAAATATTCAATTTGAAATCAATGTTAGTTTAAGTAGAAACATTATTGTAAAGTAATATTGTAAAAGTTATGTTTTAAGTTTGAATTCATGATATAATACTAAAAAGATTCAATTTATCACTTATAATTTTTAGTCATACTTGAGTGACCACCTTATAGTTTTGTTTTAATTGTCCTTCGGGCCAACCCGGTCTCGTCCTAAATGGACCCGGTCTTACTTTGTCCCTAAGAACATCGGGTCTGTTCGGGCCTAATGACGGGTTAGGGTCTAAAAAATGACCCTATATAAATTTAGGGCCGAGTAAGGGACAAGTGTAACCCGTCCCAACCCGTCCTTTGCTCACCCCTAGTTTGAACCCCTAAAAATATATCTATTTATCTCCTATATACTTTTTTTTATCTATTTATCCCCTGAAATTATAATTTTGCATTAGGACTCCTAATTTTGTACCCAATTGCACCTAAATAGTACTTCACACAAACACATCACTAGGCTAATTATGAGTTGTACGATTTATTTATTTAAATATAATAAAGTTGTTTTAAATTAAATTTTTAGCAATTCATCTGCCACTACAAGCATAGTAATATAATTTGAGAATTATATAATGATATAATTAATGTTAACAAATAAAAATTGCTCTAGAAACACAAAATGCATAACAAAGATTATATTAATACACACACACAAGTCGGGTTTTACTTAACTCAAGTTCATATCGTTTATTTAACGAGCTCAAGTTCAAGTCATAACCGAGTTCAATGACCTATTTATCAAGTCGAGTTTCGAATATATTCGAGTTAGGTGTCAGTCCTAAAAAGGAACAAATCTTATAACCATTCAACAACAAACTAGGTTATTTTAAGGAAGAATAACCAAAAGCCAATTAAGGATGGTAGGTTTAAATTGACCAACAAAGAAACACAAATCAATGTTGATACTAAACCATTCCCAACATTTCATACTAGCGGATACTGTGTTTCTCCAGTGGCAGACATGTGCGTTAGTATTTTTAAGTTTGCATTCAATTGCACTCAAGACACAATTTTGAATCCCCTATATTGGGTCTTGGATCCACCACCGTCTTTCTCTGAATCCTAATCTTCTAAACCACCATCTAAATAATGAAAACATCCAGTGCAACAGGTGCGAAAGCCACAAAATTTGAAGTTTGAGAATAAGCTTCCATATTTGTAACATTTCAGAAATTAACTTATTGAGCACCAAAATTTGAAGTTTCAGAATGTTATAATTTTAGTTGATAAGTTGACTTTTAAAAGAAACAAAAAGCTTTAAAAAAATATAAAATTAATTTATTTCAGATGCTAACTTCTGAACACGTACTTATGTATTCAGTAGGATTAAATGTTGGCTACGATGAGTGTATTTTTATATGGTGAGTGTATTTTTATATGGTGTTAGCTACGAAGTCTAATTTTCTCGTTGTCAAAATATCATTACTCTTCCAAAAATTAGCGACTAAAAAGTTAAATGCATGTTAGGAATTAACTTTTTTTTATACAAGTTATGCTTCAAGGGCAAAAAGGGAAAAGAAAAAAAGAAAAGAAAACTAAAGGCAAGGCTACACACGAGCCATGGGCTCTCTAGAAGAGTCCTTAGCTAGGGTTTCTGCTAGCAGTGCCGGAGGAAGTTGGAAGAGGAGCAAAGGATCCCTATAATCAACACCAATTTTCGCCATAAAGTCAGCAACGAAGTTCCCACCCGGAAAGTGTGGTGGATTTGAACTTCCCAAGGTTGATCAAGCAAAACCTGAATGTTCTGTCTAAAAATAACTTTCAGAACACACATTTTTTTAATTTCAAAGTTAATTTATGAAAATCAACTGTCTAAAATTAATATGACTATATACAAAATATATTTATTTTTGACGTAAGCTTTAGATATGCGTATTAAAAAAGTGGGGTGCAAATAGCAACCCTTAAGAAATGCGTATCGTCATGGGTCTAAAATGGTTCTTTCCAATACAGAAACCCGACAGAAAGATTTGCTGTTGCGTTTGCATCTCTCTCTCTCTCTACAATTTCAGTATCAGAGACACAGATTCTCTCCTTCAACTGAACGCGGCAGAAGATGTTCAAAAAGTACGCTCACTCACTCTACTCACATATTTACAAACCGCTAAATTACAACATTGTTTATTACTAGATTCTTATGTGATTCGCCTCTTCTTTTATTTTTTCCTATTATTTTTGTGTGTTCTGTCAATAGTTGCACCGTTGCAGGTGGTTTCCTGATGAACCCTAAAACATTTATTTAATTTGTATTTAAATTTGTGCATTCTCTATTCCATGGTTATTATTTTGATCTTATTGCTGCCCTCCACGATTTTTTATTAAAGTACCGATTTTTCAATATGTATCTTTAGATTTACATGTAATTTTTTTTTATTTTATTCAGATTTTCAACTGAAGAGGTTTCTGCACAGAATCAAGTGAAGGCATCTGTTCAACGAAAAATACGGCAAAGTATTGCAGATGAGGTGATGTCACTTCTTTGGATTGACTCTTTGTTGTAAAGTTTATCCTGTTTGTTGAAAAAAAACATCACACTAACAAATTCAGCAAGTTATGCATCTCCTTTTTTTTATAGGCAAATGTTAATCGTTAATTAGTTAGGGGTAGGGGGCAAATGTTAGTCGTTAATTAGTTATTAATTAGTTAGAGAGGGGGAATTGTTAGTTTTCAGGATTTGAGTATGCTTTGACTCTAAGTTTAATTTCCTTTAGCTGATCAACTGAGCTACCATTTTGATTGAGACTATGTATCTCCTTATTGATACACGCGGGTTTGTGTTTACCTATGAGACTAACCTCACTCACTCTCTTGCAGTACCCGGGCCTTGAACCAGTGTTGGATGATATACTTCCCAAGAAATCCCCTCTTATAGTTGCTAAATGGTTTGTTTTTATTCTATTTTCTTTAAGCTTTTTGTGGCATCATAACTTTGTATGGATGCTAACTGGTTGCCTTTTCCTTTGTTCTTGTAGTCAGAACCATCTCAATCTGGTTGTGGTGAACAACGTGCCTTTGTTTTTCAGTGTTCGCGATGGTCCATACATGCCCACTTTGCGACTTCTCCATCAATGTAAAGTTCATTTTGTTTCGGATTTTTAACTTGTTATAAATACTCTTTCATCTGGGAGGAGGGATTATAGGATGAAAAGGATGGTCAAAACAACTTTTAACTCATAGTTGAAAAGGATGTTGAATTAAATCATAGGGAGAAGTTTTAATAGCTTGTTTGACTGTTTGCGTGGTGCAACCAATGATTGGATATGATGGATGAACTTTTTTAGAAAAATTTCAGAGCATGCATAAATAAAAATGTTAATTAGTTGAATTTTAATTGTTGAACTGTTGTTCTGTTCACACAGAAGGATAGTTCTGATAGGTATGATTGTAATGACACAATGACACAAGCAATTAGGCAAGGCCTTTCTACATTTTGGCATATTTGTCTCAAGCATAGTGATGGAAGTTAAGTTCTATTACAGTGAGGAGTTAGGAACTTATTCTTTGATGTGATTTATCTATTCATTTTCTGCATATAGTGTTATAGTGTTTCCCAATCCAGAAGTGTCCAACTTTTAGTGAAATATTAAACTCATACTGTTGACTTATTGAGTGGTACGATCAATAAGATGTTTGGAATTGCATTTAATAGTTTTGCTAGTTATCTATAGCAAGATAGAATGTGAAGATCATATGGTTCTTCTTCTATTGGTGATCTGATATTTACTTGTTAGATTCCCACCTAGAGAACTGAAAAACTTTCCTGAGTTTCCTCCTATTAGCACTCCCCAAACCTTTTAATCTAGATATTATATAAGTTATGCTGCCATTTTTTTACCCCACAGCATTGAGAATCTCAATATAGAATAGGATTGAAAGAAAAATGTTAATTTAGAGGAGGACACCATTGTCACTGCCTTGTTTATAACATTTCTCACTTGGGCCATCACACCAAACTTCATTTTTGAAATGTATGGAGTAGTTAGTAATTAATCAATTATCATTTCACTCCTTATCATTTCACCAACAAAGTTTCCACTTTCTAGGCTCGTAGAATAGATAGACATTATGCAATCCGTGGTTGGCACTTTCTTATATTGCATCCGGACTGTATTATTGTTTTTAATTTTACAGATCCAGAAATAATGAAAAAGTTGCAAGTTGACCGTGGCGCTATAAGATTTGTCTTGGCGGGTGCAAACATAATGTGTCCTGGTCTTACATCTCCTGGGGGTGCTTTGGATGAGGAAGTGGGGGCAGAATGTCCTGTGGTACTGCCATTATGTTTTGTAGACCGATCATAATTCGCACAAACTGAGCATTTTCTAGTGGATTTATGTTAACATTCATCATATCATGCATTTTTCTGATTTCAGGCCATCATGGCTGAAGGAAAACAGCATGCCCTTGCCATTGGCTTTACAAAAATGTCAGCAAAAGACATGTAAGAACCTTGTATTATCGCATCTTTTGACTGGAAAAGAATGTTGATTGACATAGATATGAATGTTTTCTCAAATAAAAGGAGACCGTTTCAGATATTCCATCTTTTATCATTATATTCTGCTTGAATTTGGTGAACAATCAATAGAAAATTTGACACAAGTAATTTATTATATCATATTATCAGGCCACAACTTCTCGTGCAATCTGAAATGGACCTACTTGTCTAGTTGGGGGTGCAACCACATCCCCAAGTACATTTTCCTCTTGATTGCTTTGTATGCAAATATTAAAGCAAGCTCCCTCAAATAAAATTTAGGGCTAATGTAGAAATAGAGAGGTTATTATGGTTTCAGAAGTTAAACTACTTTCATGGTTTCAGAAAGGCAATCAACAAGGGAATTGGGGTGGACAACTTGCATTATCTCAATGATGGTCTTTGGAAGGTATATTGATTGATATATGATTTCCTTCTTATTCATCTCATTATTATAATTAATAATTAAATAAGTATATATGTGATCATATTCATGTTACGAGATGTGCTAGTGCACCAGCATTTTTTTTATTTCTTTGTTTGTTTTACTTATTCTGAATAATATCACTTATTTGGTTTTCATGGAAAACCAAATCCAGTTTCTGATGCAACACTTTTTCCCTCATGAGTTCTGCATCCTCCACCCAGTGATAAAAAAAATACCACTGATTTTAACATATTGTCATAATCTTTTTCTATTCAATATTGTAGATGGAAAGATTTGATTGAAGATGTTGCAACTTGCTAGAGCTGCAATGCGAACTAGGGGATGATTTTCAGTTTTCTAGATCCTGATCCAGATTACAGGGATCATAAGTGAACCCAGGGGTTTATTTTCTTATACCTGTGTAAACAGTAAAGAAAGGAACTTTGTTACAAAAATGGTTTATGTAGATTTGATGTAACTTATGGAATACAGTTTGCTTGTGGACAAATACAAACTTATGTTCAGTTTTGTGCTCCTATTGAATGTTGGAACCGCGTGCTAAGTTTACTCGAATTGGATGATGCCTGCTACTTGAATCTCATTGGACATTTTGAGTCCTCAAGCCTCAAGGTTTGAAGATTGCCATTCGTGATCATATTCAATTACTTGCGTGATCTAGGGTAATGTCTTCAATTTAGAAGACGTAACATTCATCAATTCTAATTTTACATGTTTTAGCACACCAGTTTTGTGTTTTGTGCTTTGTGTGTCCGTATAAAACACTCACAGATGAGACACTATTTTTTTCTCGTTGGCTATAAGCTATGAATTCCATATACTTCGCTATGTCTTACTAACTAAATATATTGCTTAGATATACGTCTAGTAACAACTAAAGACATATCCACAAAATTTATGTATGATATTGAAAAACAATTAATATAAATGTCTCTTTAGAAATGTTTTGTATGCGTATGAATTTTCGTTAACATTTCTTGTTCCTGTCGTGTTTTGATTTTTAGAAATTTCTTATTTCTTATATTATCCATGTATCTGTGTTGTATCATATCCGTATATGTATAATATTAAGTATAAGTATTTGGGCTTTGGCAAATATAACTTATAATTAGATGTCCTAGATTGTTTATTGGAACTTAGATGTTAAATTGTAGATATTTGCAGTTGAGCCATTCTTTTATATGGACTCTAAAACCGTGCCACAGCAAGCCGCCATCAAGCTCTAGTTATCCCCTTCCTTTAACATTGGCCTCTCCATGAGGCCATTGCTGGAGAGGGACGAGGGACGAGTCACGAGGGCCAAGGTGAAACGGGACGTAAGGGCTGCTATGCAAATTACAACATGGTTTATAAGACCTGCCATGGAGGTTGTTTTCCTCCCCAATGATGAAGCACCTGCCATTGTGCTTCACCCTAACCATCAGTCTTATAGGGGTTAGTTTCTATATGACCTTCACAATTGACAAAAGGTATGGAAATGTTCGTACTTGCAATTGATAAAAAAACATCTAAAATCATATTGAGATAATTTTAATACTATCTCGAGGCTTAAGCTGATGAGTATATGGCATCCTTTAATGAAAGTTTAGTCCTGTTTAACATATATAGCATTGATACACCTTTGACCAAAAAAAAACTGTGTCCTTTAAAGAAAGCGTACTTCTGTTTAACATATATGGTATCGATGGCAATACAGAAGCTAAAAAAAAACACGAGCTGTTAAAGAACCTCTCTGCATTGCTACAGAGATGGCAATGATCAATTATCTGAAATCGTACGTAGGTTCTTTAATAAATTCTAAACTCACCCTAATTATCTTAGTGAGCATAACAAGAGTAATTGATGAGTTTGGTGGTCTTGAAATTATATACAAAGGTCAATGAGACCAAACGAAGAATCTTAAAATAATCAGAGAACCGGGCAACCTTTAACTACAATACCCTTTGCTGTGGGGCAATGAGCCAAGGGGCACCCTTCAATATTATTTCCCCACCAGTTAATACCAATGTTGTTTGAATTCAAAGTAAGAAACAGTAAGATTGTCATGAAGGCCGTTCCGGCGTCGAGACCTCCAGACAAAACATAATTGTAGCGCTTCCACCAGTCTTGTCTATATCTGTATACAACGTACCCTGAAAGAAAACCAACAATAATCCAACTAGTGAAGTTGACTGCAGTTGCAGGGGGCATCATTGATGTAGAACCCAACAAGATAGGCATGTGAATAAGGCGTATCCATGTTTGATTTGGGAATGTCTTGTGAGCAAGCCAAACTATACAGGGAGCAATGGCTCCACCAAGGAAGAACCAGTTAATATTGCCATATTCACCAAGGTTTCCAAAGATTCTGCGTGGTCCAAGAAGCCCCCATATAACAGACGCATCATAGAAGACATTGTCCATTGGGCAAGTCCAAGGGCTGTCGTCTGGCAACTTGGAAGTATCACAAAGGTCTGGGATCGTCCCCATCAACCACCATGCAGTTACTGTGTACACAAGTACTGATATGAATGTTCCTACCACCTACACATACAGTGCAGACATATTTAGTTTTTTTTTAATGCATGACTGTTTTAGCGAGATATCCGTGAATACAACGCATTCGAGATGGAAAATGGGCTGAGAAGCAGTTTTAAGTAGGTGAATGAGCTTTCATCACATGTCATTTATACAGTTAATATATAGATTTCTAATGATTGAGGGATCATATTCATAACTGACCTGTGCCATAAACATTGTTCTTGGTGGAATCTTCATATAGTGACCGAGTTTAAAGTCTGACAAAAATGTAAGTGCTTGGGTCATGCTAATGTACCCATACACCTTAAAGGCCATGTTAGCCACGGGGCGCTCTGGATACATGTAACCAATGATGTATTCTGTTATAATGTTTAAGCCCGGTGCCTGTCAAAAAAGAGAGACGAAATCTTTAGGTAATTCTCCTTAGGTAGCACCAATTTAAGAATACCAAGCTCTGTAAGTGAAGTGTTAGGATACCTGATTTGTAGTGGCTGCTATTATACCGATTGGAAGGGTGAAAAAAATGGCAATAGCACAAGCTAGCAATACACCCCACCAAGGCAACTGAAGTGATGCATTGTAGTACTCGCATACAAAGATAATAAGAGCTATGTTCGACACGAGAATGATGTGAAACCACCACATGGGGACTGACTTGTACCTCCTCATAAGTCTTGTGTGTATGTCAATTTTTTTAGTGTCTCCAAAGGCCCTCTTACTTTGATTCCATATTTCCCTGCATAAGTGCATAGGTCATATGGTAAGTGTAAATGAAATTAAGATTTTGCAAGACATCATCTATTTTCCAAAAATTAAATTCTAAATATGATGGGGACTCTTCATATTTTCAAGTGTCATATAAAATTCAGAACAAAAACATCTCTACTTATTTGAACAAATTCAAACAGAGAATTTTGTTTTTGTTCTATATAGGTATTGATAAGAAAATTTCATGTAGTAGAATTCTAGGATGCGAAGGTACGCCGATTCAGTGCAAACTTCACTACAAGCAGAACTCATTACAGTAACAGATAAAACGAGTACATTGAAATCCAGTTTAGAGAAGAACAAGTTTCTGCAAGAATCTGACATGACATGTATAAGATCAATCACGTCTAAAATCATAAAACAGGATATTAATGATAAAATAAGATGGATCAAGGGGTCACTACCTTCCATGAAAGAGCAGAACATGCATAACTGTAGCAGTAAGTGCCGCGAATCCAAGGCCATAAGTCATTGCAAAGAATGTGCTGAGATGTACAGGCCCGTTTTTTGCATAAGCTTCCCGATCAAGATGGAAATCGGAGTTGACGATGGACTCAATGTTATACACCGAACCATTTCCCATGAAAAGCTTACTTGAAAATATTGGAAAAGTCTTGGCATTGTAGGCATCAAACCAGTAACAAAGTGGTGTCATCACATACATAATGAGAAGGAATCCAACTGTTATGTTAGCAGTGGCAAACCATGGACTGGCTAGTGGACTGCCAAGGTAAGAAGCAATTGTAGACCAATCAAATCCAAGTGCAGCAATGCCAAGACCTTTCATGCCAGAACCAAGTTGTTGGACTAGGATAGACTTGGGAGCAAGCCAACAGATCCAAGAGAAAGATGTCAACATTTGAAACATATAGCCTGGTAACACATAGTATGCCAAGCCAGTGATCAAGGCTAGGAGGAAAAACTGAGTGCGGGTTGTGGCTCCTCTTGGTCTTTTCCCTTTCTCATGCAAAGCACTGCATTTATATTAATATTAATATTAATATAGTGGTTTAGCATAATTACATTTTTTAACAAGTTAACGTTACTGAAAAAAACCAATTAATTGAATAAAATTTACCTGAATAATGACACCTGCACCAGATTTGAAGGCCACCACATTTCCCCTGGCTCTACCAGATATTTCCTAAACAGTCCTGCCCAACCAAATCCGAGCACCTGAAATTCGAATAACAAAGCATAAGATATTATTGCATAGTATGTACTTCTGGTATGAGTTAACTACAAGAATCCATGCATTTTCAAGAAAATATCTTTTTAGCTAGTGACGATAATCGTCTCCAGGAAACTTATAAGGCAGTTGCTAAGTCAGAATAAATATTCAACACTCCCACTTAGGTTTTTAGATGGATTAATAATTAGCAAACTGCACCTTCTGGAGAGCTTGCACACTTTTACAGCCAACTTAAATTACAAAAGGCTTAACAGCTATGAAACACCGACACAGACATGGGTACCGCACACGGACACGCAGACATCGGTTTTAATTTGAAAAATACAAATAATTAATGTGTCAGTATCGGCGTCCAACACGATACATGTCGGACACCGAACACGTATTTAACCGGAAGTGTCGGTGCTACAGAGCTAAACAGGAGACAAATCAAATTCAGTCGGTGTGACCATGCAACTCATAAGAAATTTGAAAGCTCTAAAATCATTAGCCAACTAGCTTTTTGGCAAGCAGTAAATTAGAAATATAGGGAGTTATGGATAGAAAGAAGGGGACGAACCTGTGTGGTGAGCATGAGTAATATGGCTGGAAGGAAATTGAGTTCCCTTTTGTATATGAGCTTCACTGCACTCAAAATATGAGTAGCATAAACTGTTCCAGCACCCGAATTGGCAAAGATGGTTATGAGAACATGCTCCTTGATATTGAATGGCCCTCGATTGAGCGAAAATTCAAAGTGTGTATTCTTTAAGAACACACGAGTTGGCAAAACCCTTGCCATGAAATGGCCAATGGGAACCACAGCAATCTGGGCAGAAACTGAAGATACGCTCAAAGGCTGTGTTCTGTACCAAAAGAATTGATTCACAAAAGACAGAAGCACACAGGAAACAATCCCCAGAAACCACATTCTGAATGTTAGAATAGGCAATGTGGGGTCATCAGTTTTTGGCACGGTGAGTTCCACTTGTTTGACTGAGCATTCTTCATTCTCATTCACCTCCTCTGAGAAACTCTTGTTTCTCTCAATCCCAGAAGCAGAATCCATCCTTTCATGCAAAATAACAAAATCAAACAAAGAATATATTAACGTGAAATCTTAAGTATTTGAGTTGTTTTCATAAAATGAAAACAATAACAAAATGATAATGAGTGTTGTGGAGGAATGAAATGAAGGAGAGGCTGATGTGAATTCAGGAGCTCGTAGTTATAGATATTGAAGACAGTGCACCAATTTTGCAACCCAAAAAAAGACAGTACGTGCATCATATAGAACAAGACACTACAAGGCATTACTATATTTTGGGAAGAAATGAATGACTATGAATTCAGCAAAGTTGTCTTTACCATGCCAATCATTTTCTATTTCAACACAGGCTGTTTGTTTTTAGTTGCACTTTGAAATGTGTGTTGTCAAGCCTATCCAAGTTGTCAAAGTCAAACCATCATAAACATGTCGATATTTTTTTGTTGAGATCGAAATCACAACCGAGATATAAAATAAAAATTTTGGTAAAAAAAAAATATAAAACAAAAGTTGTACAAACAAAAATAAATGTGCAATTTTAAATGGCTTAAAAATCATGTAATCTTACCTTTTCGGAAAACAATTACTCCCTCTGTTCCTAATCTTTGGTACTTTTGGCTTGTTACACACATATTAAGGTACCATTAATTTGTGTTGTTTAAGTACTAAAATGCCCCACTTGTAGTTGTATTGGGATAATTGAAGTTAAAGTAAAATAGTCTTGGGACAATTAATTCATGCGTTGGAACTCTAAAAGGATAAATAAATATAGAGGGTATATTAGGAAAAATAAGGTGAATTGTACATTGGGTTTTTAAAAGTACCATTGTTTTGGAGCAAAAATAAAAGGCAAAAAGTACCAAAGATCAGTAACGAAGGGAGTAAATTTTAAACTTTCAACACTCAGATTTAGCTTTGACAGAGACTTTGTACAAAAAAAAGCTTTGTCACTTGACTGAGACTTGCGTCCGCTATGAAAATCTATAAAGTCATATTTTTTTTTGGAAATCTTTAGCAACTTATTCCTAAAAAACTAAATTGAAGTAAAGTCAAGGAATTATTAACTACATGCTTGATTCCACTTTTTAAAAACAGTTTTCTGTTTTTAGAAGTTAAGAAATAACAGAATTTGTTCTTTCTTAAATGTTAAAAACAAAAATCTGCTTTTAAAAAGCTCACTAAACACACCCTAAAAGTTTCAGTTTTTAGAATTTATCTCCTAATTCTATATTAAAAAACCTTCTGATGAAGCTAAAAACCAAAAAACTTTTTATTTTTATATTACTATTTTTTTGACACATTTTATATTACTATTATAATCGGTTCTTATTAAAAGGGAAAAGTAAGTTATTATAAACCTAAACCTAAAATTAATCGTTTTACCAAAAAAACACTAAAATGAATCTCATGGACGGACCCTACCCTACCGCCAAACTCCAAGAACTTGTGAAAGTACATTCAGAAAACGACGTAATTTGAAATTAATCGCATTTCGATTACAAGCTCATTTAATAGAATTCATTCAAAAAAACATCAGTGAATGTGAACAATCAACAATCTAAATTTTCTATCAAAAAAGAGTAACGTGGAAACGAAAGTGAGCAGAATTGACTCACGTTGACTTTTCAGTACCGTGATGTAGCGAAGGAAAACGGTTTGTGATGATGATGATGATAATGATGTTGATACGAAAGATTATTGAAAGCAAATAAGAATAGTGAATCGTTCACCTTTATTCACAATTAATTTGAATTTAATAATAGAAGAAGAAAATAAGGAAGTGTAAAACGGAGAAGAAAACGCAGACTAGTCAATTATAATAATGATTGATACTAAAAATGTAAGCTAGCTAAGAGAACTGGAAATACCTTTGAAGATTACTCTCTAGGTCTCACTCTCAAGTCTCACCTCTGAATTCTCTAATTCCTCTTCAATGTCAAGTGCTCCCGATCAAAATGCGTGTTTTTTCCTTTTCTGTTCATTGCGTTTTATTTATAGACCATCCATTTAGTTCAAATCCTCTTTTTTCCCTCGGTTCAGATAAAACTTAACTAACTGTACCTTGTTTATCTCTTTTTTAAAATCCCGATCAAAATGGGATAAAACTGTTATTATCTTTAAATTTTATTTTACTAACAAACTTCGAGAAAAACAAATTTTAACCGAAAATCATTGAAGTCAATAAAACAAACAAACGAACATATAATAATAATAATGCAAACAAAGGATTAGGATTACTCACAACGGTAGCAGTGAAGAATGAGTGAATTAAATTGAGGTCACCTTTTTTGTACGAGGGAAATAAACTTATTATAAACACGAGTGGCTCTTCTTGCGTTGCCTTGGTGAGTAGCGGTGAGCTATTTATTTGTTGGGGATGCGTAGCCGAGAAGAACGTGTTTCATGGTTGTGACAGCTGGAATGTGGTGATATAAGCCATAACTATAGGCCCGAAATATGTGAAACTTAATTCAATTGAATCAAATTTCGAATTTCATTTTCAAATCTATTCAGTTTAATTCAAATCAAAATATTTATAACTGTTAATTACTTTTTTGTACTACTGTCCCAACGTATATGTATCTGAACTAATATCAGTCCTTTTTTGTTTTACCAAACAACTAATATTAGTCTAGATAAATGTTTTTTGTCAAAAAAAAGTCTAGATACATGTTTGTTAAAAATTATTATAAAAAATGTTGATTCATAGGATAGTTTTAATTTTTTTTCCAAATATCCTCACTTAGTTTATTAAAATTAAGGAATCAAGTTATCTAACTCTAAATTTATTTAATAGTTGTTTATCGTGGTTTTCGGTAAACACCGCTAGTTTGAAATTTCTTCTGCTTGCAGAATCAACTAGTAAATCCTATGACCATTTGTATTAAAGTTTTTCCAGAAATTATGAATGTTTTTTACGGTTTTAAAGAAAAGAATGAAGATAACTGGCAGTTTCGCGCGAAACTATCGAAGTTACTTCCGACAGAGATGAATAGAACAAATAAAAATGCAGAAAATTGCTTAAAGAAACAGAGTAAAATGCATTAATTGAAAAGAGAGTTGGTACACATGATCATACATTCTTCTCTGACTCGTTTTCTCTGTGATGTTGGAAGTTAGAGCGTGAGAATCTGTATATGAGTTTGTGACCCGTTTTTCCTATGAAAAACTACTATTTATACAAATAGAAAATAACTGTACAAAGTTTAAAAAATTTAACAGCTACGTGCTTTCGACAACGGTTGCTTGATTCTACTTCGTTATCAGCCTTCAACTTCTTCTTGTCGAAATCTCTGCCTTCAGCCTCTTCGACGTTGCCAAATCTAAGGTCGAAATCTGCTTGATGCAACCTCGTTGACTGCATTTAATTGAGCCTGTCAAAAATGCAGGCTAACAATAGTAAATTGTCAAATTAGTCTCTAAATTTACTGTCATTTCCTATTTAAGTCTTAAAATATATGAAAATAAAAAAGTATATCTGTTAAAGTATGTAATATCAGTAAAATTACTTCATAAAACTTTATAAATAGTTCTTTTGCGGAGATTAATAAGACAAATTTTTTAAAATTAGGTGCAAATTTAAGAGTACTAGCGCAAATTTAAAATGAAACTGTTTTTTTTAATTTCCGGAATTACCTCAAAAGAGGATAATTCCGAAAACTAATTTTTAAAACTTTCCGGAATCACCTCAAAAGAGGTATTACGAGAACGAATACGAGTACAAATACGGGAATTATAATATATCAAATCTGACAAAATACGAGTACAAATATCATAATAAAATACAAAAAATACAACTAACTGCCAATGTCGCAATCAGCTAAAGCACTCAAGAGAAGCTTGTATGCAGGAGGTGGATTGCCCTCGAATGCCATAGCTTGCCGGATACGTGCAGCTATACACTCGAGTCTATCCTTCATAGTCAGTGGACCAATATCCTCATCTGAAACCTCATCTGGTATAGGTACTGTGAGGTATTTCCGGAATTACGTGAAACATAGGTATTTCTGGAAAGTTAAAAAAAACTTACTCTGATTTTCAGAATTATGTGAAAATGAGATAATGATTTTTTTGGTTTTTTATTGTCAGTAAAAGTATTTTGGTTAGTTTGCGCAAAATAGAGGGTATAAGGGGTAAAAAAAAAATCCTTAAAAAAAGCCCACAATTTTACTCCCTTAGATATAGATAGGTCCACCACTTTTTAGGTATACATAGGTCCGCCACTTGTGTTTAACCCCGAAAACATTTACGTAAACTTTCACTCTCCTAACGCAGCGTCTCCGAAACAACTCCCATCCCTCAAAATGGCCGTATCGGATATCACAACCGCAGTCTCATGGGAGAAAGTCTCCACTCCACCGCCGCAAGACAACCAAGACCAACCCAAAGTCAAGATATGGCCTCCCATGCTCCGTTGGCAAACTAAAGGACATGAAGGAATTGTAAGAAGGAGGTGCAGGATTCAATCCTCGGAAACTAACATTCCCCTACCCCCACTAACATTTGTTTATAAAAAAAAAGATATGGCCTCCCACTCAACGCATACGCGACGACGTCCATCAATCGCTTAATCAAAACCCTATCCCACTAGTAGAAAAACAACTTTTAGCGTAGGCCAAAAGCC
This sequence comes from Astragalus glycyphyllos, assembly GCA_963573325.1. Taxonomy (NCBI): domain Eukaryota; kingdom Viridiplantae; phylum Streptophyta; class Magnoliopsida; order Fabales; family Fabaceae; genus Astragalus; species Astragalus glycyphyllos. The sequence goes on along the minus strand of OY754307.1, from coordinate 81,726,654 downwards.
CACGCTAAAAGGCTAGAAACGGAAGCTAACAGTGTGTTAGCGTCGGATTAGCGTCGGCCACGCGTGGACGCTAAAACGGTCGAAGCTAATATGTAGCGTCCCACATATTTTGACCGACGCTATTTTAGCGTCGGCTAAACCCACGCTAACCCAACACTAATGCTAAGGCCGACGCTATAGTCAACTCCCTAAAAAGTCAACTATTTAATATTAGCGTCGGTCAGACCGACGCTAAAGTCAACCAACAAAAAAGTCAACAAATATTAGCGTCCATGGAGCCGACGCTAAAGTCAACCAATGGAAAAAGTCAGCAAATATTAGCGTCCACGGAGCCGACGCTAAAGTCAACCAACAAAAAAGTCAACAAATATTAGCGTCCACAAAGCCGACGCTAAAGTCAACGAAAGAAATTAGTCAACAAATATGTAAAGTACGTTTTGCCGACGCTAATAATTGGTTTCTTTTAAAAGAACAGCAACGAACTATTTTGCTTTCCACACCTTTTACTAATTTACTTTTCACCTAATGACCATTAAAAAACAATATAACAAATCAAAATGTTTAATCCCAAAACAACAAATTACCATAACTAATCTGAACAACAGATCAAAGTGCTTCCAACATCTAGAGAGACTACAAAATAGGTAACATAGTCATCATCAAAGTGTTTGGCATCCAACATCAACATCTAGAGAGACTACAAAATAGGTAACATGGTCATCATCAAAGTGTTTGACATCCAACATCTAGAGAAACTACAAAATAGGTAACATAGTCATCATCAAAGTGTTTGGCATGCAACATCTAGAAAAAAGTAATGATAACAAGATCAATCACTTTCTTGTGACACTTCATCCAAATCATCATCATAATGAGGATGGCTAGCACCACAAGATCCACCACCAGATCGACGCTCAAAAGCATCCAAGCGATCTACACAGAATTTTTTCAGGGCATTAAAATCATTTTGTCTTCCGTGAACACTCTTTTGCCTATCGAGCGTCTTGGGCAGCCACTTCAGCCATCTTCTCAGCTTTACGCCTAGCTGCCCTCTCTTCTTCCAAAGCTATCACAATATTAAAACTAGAAAGATTCTGGGATGGCTGGGTGAGTGACTTGGACCCAGGTCGGGCGTTCACAGATAAGCCTGTTGTACCATAAAGCCGACCACGGGTACGAGGCCCCGCAGCCGCTGTCCAACAATCAATTGCCGCCGCTCCATCTACCAGTTCATCATCATCATTACCTAGTACTTCAACCATGTTTTGTTTGTATGCATCCTGACCAATAAGAAAATAATGATAAGCTACTAGCAAAACAATCAATCACATTGAATGCAAAAAACCAAATAGGAGAGAAACCAAACAGAATGCAAAAAACCAAATAGGAGATAAACCAAACAGAATGTTATGTTCTCATGGTGTGTGACAATGGGAAAACAAAATCAACACATAGGACACCCACTGTTCAACAGTATATATATATATATATATATATATATATATATATATATATATATATATATATATATATATATTAAAGAAATACAAGCACCAGGTTAACCAAAAATTCAAGAAACGTTGACAATAACTTACATAGGTAGTTTCGGCTCGATGATCAACCCAAGCACCAGATTTTCTTTTGTGGGTTTTTAAAAATAACTCATCCGGTCGCACATCTCTTTGCATCTCATTGCACTACAAATAAAATCAAGATATAATCATAATTCACACTCAGCATACTCACTCAATAGCATTAACATACTCAACACCAATCCAAACAAGTTTTCATATTCTAACAAGAATTTTTTAATCAAAACAGTTCCAGAAACATTAAACCAGTACATATATGGATTGTAGATGCATTGTTGTTGTTTCTTGTTCCAAATTCTGATTTTACTGTACTAGAAACTTAGGAACCAGTTTTGATACATGTTGATTAACTCCCATCCATTTAGGCTGAACATTTTTCTTTCTTTGCTTAGTAAGCATGTCACTGAGTCTTTTTTTTGCTTTTTGCTCGAACAAGTGTCGGACAATACCTGTAAGACTAGGATCCCATGACACTTTTTCCTGCAAATTACAATACAATTTAAAGAATGAGATCAAAAGGCCAAAGAAGAATGAGATAACGCAACTTGTAGAATCTGAAGCTACTGGTTCAACATATATAAACTACTGGTTAGAATACATAAACAATATTAGAATGAACATAAAACTGCACATAGTAAAAATTAATTAAAAAATTCTAAGGCAACTCTATAGTAATAATGCACAGAGTCCAAATAATTCAAGTAAGTACTAATTACACACTTACCCCAAATCTGGCAAACCAACCATCTCGAATTTTTTTGGTTGTGGCACTCCAACCATGGATAGGCTTTCGAAATTGTGTTTGAATGGCAACCCTAATGGCATCTACAACATCCTTACCAGGAACGAGCCTGCAAAGTAATAAAAAGGAAGATGAATGAAGCATCAAAACCAACACATCCGTAGAATAATAAAAAGTTGTTGAAGGGAATATTTTAAAACAAGTTGTAGAATGTTGTAACTTACCCATTACCGTAAGGATATATCTTTATCTTACCATCACCATCTCTCTCTGGCAAGTGAGGAGGAAATGACCCTCCACCTACCCGAGCTTCATCCTCTTCGTCCTCGTCCTCACTTTCCTCTTCGTCATGGTCTTCAACTTCATCCTCTTGGACGGGCACAGCTTCATCCTCCGCTTCGTCCTCGTCCTCACTTTCCTCATGTGGGGCATGTTGTGAAGAGGCACCCATGGTTTGAACGTTTATACCTGGAGTTGGCATAAACACAAATGCCTCGGGGGTAGATGCATGAATGGGTGATGGTGTGTGAGCAGGTGCTACATTCTCAACAGGTGCCGCTGTCTGGGTCGGCATGGGAGGCTGGGATAGAGGTGGAGATGATCGGTTAAGTGACTTGGTGTTAATTAAATTGCGACGCAAGAGATTCTGCTGCTCAAGTTTGCGCGGTGGTAACATCCTTGGTTTACCCCTGGAAGGATGCAACTTTTCTACTTTGCCACGGCCACGACCACCTTTGTTATTCATCTGTTGTCATAAAATACAAAATGCACGTTACCGTTATAGAATACAAAAATAGAAGTAAGGTATATCGTTCAAACAAGTGACAGAACATGTGAAACAGAATAACAACATGGAATCCAAGTGCGTAGAAGCAACATGGAATCCAAAATTACGGGGTCAATATAGTTAACCAAAGTTAAAGTTCTATAAAGATACTTATATGTTGCTTTGTGAAATAAATAAGTTACCTTTCTTGTGTCTAGATCAAATTCCACTCTACAGTCCACACTTCCTATCTGTAAATAACACAACACAGGAGAGCAATAGTAATCATAATAAATATCAAACACACATCAACCCAAAAGAAACTAAACAAAATTAATTACATTTATATGAACAAAACCTTAGGCATTCTAACTTCTAAGATAAAGTTTTCCAAAAAGGGATAGTTACAAAAGGACTCAACAAACAAAATGGGCCAAACATAAGCCAATCCATTTACGAAATTAAAAATCAAGAGCCAAATGAACCCTCTGAGATCAATTACTAACAGTAACAGAGACTGCATATTGTCTTATAAACTGGACCAACAGCCTTCAATAGAAATATAAAAAAGATGTCAACTGAACCTAGAAACATACATAAATTAAGAGGAAGGAAGATCAGATTTGGACTTCCTCTACTCCTTGTTGTTACAAGTGCGACCATAGTTTCCTCAAAGGAGTAAATGATAATTTTGTTTTCATTATTGTATTAGCTTAAAATAACTTGTAGCAGAAAATGCAAGGAAATTCGTATACTAGCAAACAACAACAGCAAAACCAAGAATGAATATAACAGGTGCATTTTTATAGAATAAAACAAAATAAACAAAGGGGAAAAGCGAAGAAAGAGGAGGAAACAAACCTAGTTGCAGAACGGATGTCATTGCCACTAAGAGATATCGACGACATAGAGAAATATTCCATGAGGATGAGAAATCGTTAGCTTTGATCTGCAAACAAATTCAAGCTTAAACAACCAAAAGTGCGTGAAACCAAATAATTGTGGTTTTTAAACGGAACAAGCTAAAGGAAGCAAGTACAGAATAGACGTGGAGGTGATCTTCGTCTTCTCCGGCGCTGTCGCTGTGTGGATGTAGCGGAAGAGAAGAGTCTGGAAACCTAGGGTTTTCACTTGTAGAAGGCGCAACTCTGAACACTGAGAGGGAATGAACGAATAGAAGTGGGAGAGTTAGGGCTTTTTGGTAAATTTACGTAAAATTAACGTGGGCCATCCGACGCTAAGTTTATGATTTTTTTGTAGCGTCCCAACTTATGAAGTAGCGTGGGCCAGGCCGACGCTAAACTACATCTCCTAGCGCCAAACAACATTTTTTTGTTGAGCGTGGGCTTGGCCGACGCTAAACCGACGCTACTAGCGTCCGCATCGTGGCCGACACTACCAAATGGACGCTAATTTGGTGTTTTCTAGTAGTGTCCACCGCTTAGTGGCAATGCTTTGCCAATCTATTGCTAAGTACTTGAAACACGTTATAGGACCTAGGACCCCGTAAAATTGTAGTGTTCCTTTGACGGGAAGATAATACTATCTACAATAGATCCACAATCGCCTGATTCTCTTTTGGACCCAGCTTTGGCAAGAACTCTATAGCTATGAAGTTTCCCTTTCAGTCAAAATTTATATGATATGTTGTGCTTGTTTGTGGATGCATTTCATACTCAATTGATTGCTCGGTGGTAATTGCATCATGAGCCTATACTTTCAGTGAATGTACATAGTAACTGAAATGGATTATGGATCATCATCCTAGTCTGCACACTTCTATTATTAAATGACATATATTATACAAAAAGACGAATCTTGAAATAGTGGAATAAACTTCATCAGATAGTCTTTACTCTTTAGTCTTGATTCTTAAGCTCAAACATGTCCATTATCATTTCATTATTTGCTCCTTCTTTATTATGAAATATATCATTTTGGATTAGTTGTCTCCGTGCAGCTGTTCAAGCAATGCAAGGTATGCATTATGGCTTCTTCTATTCTTTATTGCCTGACTCTGAACTTCATAGGGGAGACACCATTGTTTGATGTGTCTTATATAACTTGATAGTGTACAGTAAAGTCTTAGGTTTTCTGCGAAACAAAAGAGAAAAGGTCCATCCTTTCATGCAAAATAACAAAATCAAACAAAGAATATGTTAACGTGAAATCTTATGTATTTGACTTGTTTTCATAAAATGAAAACAAAAACAAAATGATAATGAGTGGAGTGGAGGAAGGAAAAGAAAGTGAGAGGCTGATGTGAACTCGGGAGCCCGTAGTTATAGATATTGAAGACAGTGCACCAATTTTGCTACCCAAAAAAAGACAGTATGTGCATCATATAGAAAAAGATACTACAAGGCATTACTATATTTTGGGACGAAATGAATGACTATGAATTCAGCAAAGTTGTCTTTACTATGCCAATCATTTTCTATTTCCACAAAGCCTGTTTGTTTTTTTAGTTACACTTTGAAATGTGTGTTGGTGAGCCTATCCAAGTTGTCAAAGTCAAACCATCATAAACATGTCGATATTTTTTTATTTTTGTTGAGATCGAAATCACATCCGAGAGATAAAATAAAAGTTTTGGTAAAAAAAAACAAAATAAAAGTTGTACAAACAAAAATAAAATGTGCAATTTTAAATGGCTTAAAAAGCATGTAATCTTACCTTTTCGGAAAACAATTAAATTTTAAACTTTTTTTTTTTGGTCAAAAAATTTTAAACTTTCAATACTCAGATTTAGCTTTGACAGGGATTTTGTACCAAAAAAAGCTCTGTCACTTTGACTGAGATTTGCGTCCGCTATGAAAAATTTCCAAAAAAAATAATTTATATGATTTTATGAAAAAATAATAGTTGAACTCACGTCTTTAAGGAGAATAAGTCAACTCCTTATCAACTAAGCCACCATTCATTGGTATGAGAGATTTGATTCGAGAATGCTTAGAGCATTATGCTTCAAACATGTGCTTGATCAAGTAAGAAGAAAGCCACGTGAGAATCCTCCTATTAATTTTGTAGTTGTTTCTTTTACTCCAAAGAATTTCCAAAATTAAAAGAAACAACTACAAAATTAATACTAGTTGTGAAGGAGTTGACTTATTCTCCAAAATCAAATCTCTCATATTTTTTTTGTATAAAAAAAAAATCAAATCTCTCATACCAATGATGTTGGCTCAGTTGGTAAGGAGTTGACTTATTTCCCATAAGGGCGTGGGTTCAACTCCCGCTGTCAATGTGATGACCTTTTTAGTGTGTAATCTGTAAGTACCTCTCTAAGCGCTCAAATAGCCGTGAGACCTGCCTTAATGTCTCATAGTTAGTCTCTTCCCACACTAAATACCTTCTCGAACTTAACAACTTATTCTCTTTATAGGACACTTACTAAGTCTACAAGCAATAAACAACTTCCCAAAATGAGTGTGGAATGGCATTTTTTTTTCAGCAGACCCAAAACGGTCGTATGCTTTTTCTCTACGAGACAAGTCAGGGCAGGCCTAAGGCCAAGTAACTAAAGTAAGGTTTTTGACCTCAATTTTATTGTTATGTAACATTTACAAATTCCAGTTAACAAACTCTGTTTGGCAGTGTGAAGTTTACTCCTGAGCAACAGCAGGGTTTAGTCTTGATTAAAAACGTTGGAACATTATGTGAGTAGCGGTCATTATTCGAACCACAAAAGTAGTAAATTCTAGTCTTTAAAAAGAAACTTGCGAGAGTTCAAATGGTAAGTGGAGTAACATTGTGGGTCCAATCCCTACTGTGGAAAGTTATTTTATGAATTTTTAAACTAATTTGTTTCATGACTCCTGACCCTACCTAAACAAGAAAAGTCCAATAAAAAAGCCACTTAATTTGTAAAATAAAGGTCACTTAAAAGAGTCAGTGGCGCAACTTTAGAATGAATAAAAGATCTTAAATAACCTATTTATTATTATTCAACTTAAATTATTCATTTAACTATTTAAAACATATTGTTAACTAGATTTAAATTTTTCGTCCGCTTTTGTTGTTGTGATTAACATGTTCAATAATTTTTCCAATTAAGTCCAAAAAAATAGTGTTAAGACTATATTGAACCTAATATTAAAAGTTCACAATATTTTTTATCTCATAAGGCCCCACCTCAGAGTTCGCTTTAGGTCGCAGTATATTTTATCTCATATAGGCCCTAGCTTAGGATCTCATTCTCTAAATAATATTTTTCAAATTTATTTGAGCTATATTGACCTCCACAATCAGCTCTCACTATCCATTTTATTTTTCAACTACAGTTTAAAACCTTTTGAATACATCAAATGCTGAACTTTTGATCTTAAGCAAATATATTTATATCATTCTGCTAAGTTCAACTACAAATGAAATGAAATACCAACTACCTCTTATTGAAGTTACTTCAAAAGGTCCACATATGTCAAAGTGCACCTCCTTTGAAAAGCCGAGTACCCCAGGCAGAGTTTCAACCCAAACTGGTTATATCCATAAGGTAGATTACTTCTTTGGCCAAAACCATTGGATAAAAACAAGTTCGCAGGATGAGATGAGTCTTGTACACTCTTACTTGTTTTATCAATATCTTACTATATCTAGTCTTTGTCCAATATTTGTTGAGCAAATATAGTATGATAAGATTATCTGAGGGAGACGGGACACTAGGTAGGCTATACAATTTGTCTCCGAGGAGATTTGAAGACTGTCCATTGGAATTACAGGGATTTACATTTACCATTACAGTAGTACCGTGAGAGGAAACATAGGGAAGATGCCTGTTATCGTTACGGAAATATAATCTATCTTGCTACTTACAGTTCTTGCAACGCATTCCATGATTACGTAGACGTAGCTTGCATTCACATGACTTACTTTGAGATGTCAACATTCAGACACAATTTACCGATGATCAAGCACTAGGGAGTCACCAACTTGGCAACAACATTCCATTGCATCTCCCAGAGATTGAGAAAACACAAGATTTGTCTTCTCAAAGGGTTTTAGGCAACTGAATGCAACGGTTTCACAATACATAACTTAACTTTTCCTTTCTTTTCTAGAATACCCTTAACCATTTATTATTATTATTATTATTATTATTATTATTTCATTCTACATATTTCTCACTCTGTAAGAAATAGTAAAGTGTATTATTAACAAAATAATAGTTAAAATTGTATTGAGCTTTGAAAACAAGTAAAATGAAACAAAATTACTCTTAAAAAATGACATGCATTGTGAAACTATGAAGGTAACTGCATAGAACATAGAAACTCCACTAACAAACAATTTTTAATGGGTCAAGAAAAGTTAAATAGTTTGATAGACAAATTAAAACATTAATATTCCCTTTGATCCTATTTACATCCTCTCTCTAACACTCACTCGACGATTAGTTAAAATTCATGTGGGTCCCACCACTTTGGAAATGAGATCCATTAATTTAGTGACCGCATTAATTTTAACCAATCATAGAATAAAGGTTGAAGAGAGTGTTTAAAAGAGAGTTTTGCTAGCATATTTCTAATCCTCATTGCCCTTGACGCCACCGTCTGCCAAGTTGAGTGTTTCACATTAGTATTAGTAAGTGGCATGAAGGGAAAGGTAAGTCAACATGGAATAGTCGCTTTTGTACAACTGGGAATAGGTGTGCTAGTTACATTAGATTTATGGGTAATCCGAAAAACACTGTCGTCGTCATCATACACAGGCAGCATCCTTCATGCCACTTACTAATACTAATGTGAACATCAGACTTAAGGACTAAAATGTATGGAATCACTATCAATAATCTGACCATTTTAGTATGAGCGCTACGATTAGCTAGTCAATACTCCAGCGCTATACTAACAAATACTCATGTATGTCCCACAAACACAACCACCAAATAAATCATATCTACAAGGCCAGCTCTAACAATTAGGAAACAGGAATGAAAAGAACAGGAGTAACCTGTTATTTCAAAACCCCTGCCACGAGAGAGTCCAAAAAAGATCAAACCCATTAGGTATCTACTGTACCAAGCAGTCTCATGCATTTGCTAACAAATCCGAAACTTCATTGTTAAAAGAAAACTTAAAGCAACTCCAAAGGTTTTTTTTTTCAAGTGGCCAGAAAAATTCATTGTAAAATGAAAAATATTAGTCAAGAAAGAAACTTTATACAAACATTCATATTAACTACATTAAAATTAAATGAGTTATATTGGGACAAAACAAGACTTAGCACACCTATATCATCACAATCAATAGTCATCTAACAAAAGCAATTGACAACTGATATCAGATAACTAAAAGATTCATTAGAAACATGTATGGAAAACATGCTTCTTATCCCAAGATATTCGCAAGAGCAGTAAACACCTTCAAAATCCAAACTTGTACCAAACAAGACAATTTGTAGAAATTTTTACTAAATAAATTAGACAGTTTTCTCAAACAAAAGCACAATCTGAATCTCTAGCGAGCGCCCCTCACAGACGAAAGGTTCAACTTGATCCTAACGAAAGCAACTGTAATTCTCGACTGCAAGGTTGGTCACTTGCCTCTCATAATCATAACCTCTCCAATACACGTGAATCCTACATAGAATTATCGTTTCACGATTCAGCACGATTAACTGTTCATATTGAAGCTTTTATTCAGCAGCCAATGACCATTAATAACACAGCGTGAGCGGATCGAAATAATAGAATTAATCACCTGTAGATTGCATAATTCAACGCTTGCCACGATGCCCGCCACCTGACCTTGCACCAGGATGGCGAGCAAATTGGAACCTTAAGTAGACCGAGTTGCGGTCATGCTCATCAAATTGGTAACCTGCAAAATTAACGTTCATTGTTTCACGCTGAAAAACTAACCACGTTCTTGACGGCGAATGAGAGTGGCAGGGGGGAGATGATATAAGACGTAAGTATACGTTACCTCAGCTTAAAACATAACAAACCTGAAATACATCCGAAAACGTTCAAACCCAAAATCCAACGAAGCGAAAATGCGAGTCCTTCACTTATTAAGGGGTTAAAGTTAAACTAGCCTACTTAAGAGAAGGAAGAGAAAAAAAGGTAAGTAACCTTCAGTGAGTTTCCACTCTCCATTGTAGGATTGTCCCTGCCGTTTGGCATTCAGCGAAACGAAGAATATACCCTATTAACGTTTAAGTATAACTATGCAGCAGGAAAAAAGAAATTGTGACATGAAAGGTAAGCTGCTATCAGTTGGAAGAACAAACGAATTTGGAAGTCCCAGAAAGGCAGGAAGCAGGAGAGTTTAATGGTCAAGCAGATCCCATATTTCATGTAACAAAAGAGCTTTCAAGCGATGCACATCCCAGAAGAATTAATCAAAACCAGGAAGAGAGCAGCTCCCATAGTAAGGAATGGATTATGGAAATGTAAAATGAATGGTATTCGAAAATCCTGCATCACACAGTCGGCTTTATCTACTACCAAAATAAAATCCTGCATATTTATGTCTAGGAGCAGCACACACCCGATGTGCCACGGTAGAAAGATGAATCATAAAACACTTGAATACACAGATTGTTATTGCCCACTCTATGTCCAATTGTCTGTGACATTTTATAGAAAAATGGTCTACCACAATGTCTCTATATCCAGCTATTGAAAGGGAATAAAGAAATTGAACAAATTGGAATGGGTAAAACATACACAGAGCTATAATTACAAGAATAAAATAAAAGGATATCTTACCCTGCAACGCATCCATGGCAGTTGCTGCATGAGCTGGACTTACAAAATCAACAAAACAAAGTACCAGTGGATCACCTCCCGGCTGTACATAATCTCAGTCAAAATCTACAATTGCAAATAATAATATAATAAAATATAATTTTTATAATTGCTAACAAAACTTACTTGTCTTGATTCCTTGCTAACAAGTCTAACTTCTTTGTAGCCAACAAACGGACGAAAAATATCTGTAACTCTGAGTTAAGGGTGAGTAATTCACATTAAAAACAATTGACTATGGGGATTCAGATCAAAGGATACGGGCTACTTCCCGCCTTGAACAGTTGGAAGGTAAACCCTCCACAAACAGTGTATTGGTAGCATCAGGTGGAAGAGAATGGTCTGGTCTTCCACTACTAAATCCCAGCATTTTGTCTCTTCCATTTATTCTTCGGTCTACTCCTCCAATGCTTGCAACATGAGAATCCTCCATAGAATGACTGGGAACCTGCCCGTCAATGGTTCTAATAGGCTGTCCCGCACCATAAGTTGAAACCTGATGAAACATTTACAATAAGAACCTAAAACATATAACATGTTCACATACGAGATTTATATTCTGATTTGTGATAAACCTAGATCGAACAGGTGTCCAATCAAGTGACATAAGTTAGCCCATCACAGGTTTAGAGTGAATGGATAGGATTTCAGAATAAGGTAGAGTTTAAAATTTTCTGTTCATTGTGTGATAGGACAAAATAAGCCCTCAGTTTTCAACGACCTTCCTTAAGAAAAGGGACCTTTCAATTTCTCCTGTAATCCCACAAAATCTCCAAGTGAGAAATTGGGAGCTAAAACAGAATTTGATGGAAATACTTTTAGCCAATAGTTTAAGGATTAAAATCCGCTTGCCCAATTTCTGTATCTTATCCATATCCATAAACATAACAAACACAAGATATAGTAAATAGATAATTGGCCATTTAGGAACAGAAAAAGAAAATTGGCCATTTAAAAACAGAAAAAGTAACTAATACCGCATTACGGAGGTAGCGCTCATAGGATGCATCGAGGGATTCGGTATCTCTAATTACTTGGAGCCTTCCTCCATCATCAGCATGGGTTAAGTAACTAGGCAAGTCATGAATGCCAGAGACATCTTCAAAATTAAGCAATATTTAAATTAATGAGAAGTGAAAGACAGGAGGAGGTAGAACAGAATCATTAGTGTGATGATTGAAAATTAGCATATCGAGATATAAGCCTAACAATACAACAATTTTGAATTTGAAATAGTATGCCTAATGATTATTGATTATTGATAATAATATATCTCTGAATAAGAGAGATTGACCAAAAAATTAGACAGATCTCCCTAGTCCCTACAATATTATGCCCTCTTCAAATAAGGATCATAAATGATTAAGATCATAGACTCCAGATCCAGGCTCAGGGCTGTTCATGATGGCAAGTTTGGCAAGTAAAATGGAAAGAAAAAAAATCATTTAGAAAAACTCTTGGCAAATAAGCACAGGGGAATTATCACTTTTAAGCCCCTGCAGTCTACATCTAGTTTGAATTTTGAAGTCCATCATATTTCTTCATGAGTGTAAAAGGGTTATTTATGATAACTAGCAGTTTCAGCACGCCAATTACTGTGCACTTTAATTTTGTAGTGATGTTCAATTATGAGATTTGTATTATGCTTATTGATTCATGGTGGCGTTATGCAATAAAATGATTTCACAACCAACCCAGATATAACTAAAATGCTTTCCATGATTTCCATTGCTTGGAAAAAAAAATTCAAAGTAGTTCTCAACTTTGCAAATAAAATGTATATCTTAGAATGTAATAAATGTAATAAAATTAAATATAGATATAAAATTTAGCCAAAAAAAAATAGAAAAAAGAATACATCATCAAATCAAAGATGAAACAAAACAAAAGATTACCCTCGCCAGACCTTATTTATTTAATAGCCATGAAGCACAAAGTTTAGTCCAGAGAAACGCAGCCATCCGAGATCCAACATATACATCAGAACAGTTTCATATTTTGTACTCCCTAATTACTAATTAATGTAGTACATATTATAGATATGCCAGACTATGCATTTATTCAATAGCTTGTTAATGTCATTCTGCAGTTACAGAGCTTAAAAAATGGAAACAAGGGCGTCTAGGGCATGCTAATGTGCCAAGAAAATAGTGAAAAACATGATTGCAATTTGCAATAACTTTTAGCCTATGATTTTATTAAGTAAAACATATTAAACAGAAACAAAACAGGCACGTCATTAAATTTAGTAACCAACAGAACATCCAAAAATGGCTACCCTAAGTAAAAGACACACCGCACACAGATAGACTTTGGACTTTTACAGTTCAACTACCATAAGCCTCAGCAGAATCCCATTGAAACAAATAACAAGGTAACTCGTCAAACAGGACAAGATAATCATGTTTCAATTATGGAAGGGTATAAAACCTACTTTAGTTCGGCACACAGTTGCATCTTAATAGATCAGTGGCCAATGAATCCACACAATACACTTCATAATCGTACTTCCTTATTCTGTATAGTTACGTGAATGTACAATCCCGAAAAGAATCAAGATAGTGATGAGGAAGATGATCATGACACGAGACCTATAGCCTATTATTATCAAATTAAAACAATAAACAAGATCAAAAAACACCCGTGACTACTCACAATAACCACCTGTACTTGATATGTCATGTGACAAAATGAAATTCTTAGATCATGTACATATAACATCAAAAAATTTAATACCGACGAATGGGAAATGAAAAATGAGACTCCCCACGCGCATGGAAGAAAAACAAATTCTTTTATTTATTAAAAAGTTCCCGATTTGGCCGAATAGCCAATTGAAATATCCCGATTAGTCGCTTGCGGCTAAAACAACGAGGTCTAGCACCTCCGGAACAGGAAAGGATGACAGTTTAAAGACTTTAGTAAAGAAACAAATTGTCCCTATTGATGTAAAATTCCGATTAGAAACCCTAGAGAATGAGAAATATTGAATTGGGGGTGTAGAAACCCTAAATTAAAGAATAGAGTTAGAAAAGAGGGAGTTAAGCGTAGAAAGGGAAGAAATCGCATACCATAATCGGAACGAGGACGTTTGCCGGCGATGGCAGCGGGGGGATTGCCGGCGATGGCAGCGGGGGGGTTGCCGGCTTCAGGGTATCTCCAATAAGCGTTGGACATGACAGTGACAGAATATGATAAATGAAGAGTTGAAGTGAATATGCTATGTTGGTCGAATTCTAAGAGGCGCTTCCACAAAAACGTCACACAACTTCCTGGTACCTGCTCCAAGTACTATATGAACTGCAAAACTTGATTTGTCTCCGGCTACGTTTTGCCTTTTCTTACTTTTTTTTTACCACTTTTGATAAAAAAAATATTACCTTCAGAGCATCCCAATAGAGTACCTATTTTTTTTTTCCTTTAAAAATAGTACATATGTGTTCGCATCACATATTTATAATTTTTCAACCTTATTTCTTTATAAGGACTTAATCTCTCCAATCCAGCACCTTAAAAAGTTTACTAAATGGGTCTCACTATAATTCTATGCTATGAAGACTCGATACTTCAAAAATGGCAACGTACCCGTATCGGATACGTATCTGATACCGATACGCACCCGATACTTCCCGATACGTACCCAAAGAGTATCCAATAATTTTTTAATTCTTTTTAAAAAATATTTTGCTCGATACTTTTCAGATACAGCTTTGATACTTCTTACAAACTAAGGATACTTCTCAGATACATTTTCGATACTTCTTACCAACTAAGCGCATGATTGTCACTCATATATATTATATGATTGTTAGCCTGTAATTTCGACAGACTTCATTGAAAATGGTCAACAAGGCTTGACTTATATTTCGACAAAGACCAAAGTATTTTGACAGAGAAAATGGTCATGTGCAGGGTAAATTCGACAAGCTTCTGGGAAAGCAAAAGCGAGAAAGAGGAAAATGGACACAAGCTTTCGACAGACAGAAAACAGAGCAGTTATGCGCTGAAGAACTAGCAGTTGGTCGAAAAGAGGAGCGATTACTATCATTTTTATAACTGTTTTAGGGCAGTTTCTGCTTAGTATAAATAGTAGTTTCTAAGAAGAAACAAGGGTCACAAAATTTCATATTGCAATTCTCACGCTCTAACTTCCGCATTCAAGAGAAAAACGAGTCAGAGAACAATGTATGATCTTGTGTACCATTCTCTTTCATTTTAATGCAATTTACTTCTGTTTTCTCTTTACCTTTATGTGTTTTACAATTCAAGTCCTTCTTCCCTGAAATATCTTGATTGCTTCGCGCGTAAGGAATCAATTATTTCTTCTTCTTTTCTGTTTAAAACGCAAAACACTAAAGAACATCACATCAAACTAAAAACTCTAAACACAAATGGTCTTAGGATTCACTAGTTGATCCTGCAAGTTAACCAAATTAGAGACCAGCGGTGTTTACCAAAATCCACGGTAAACAAATTGGCACGCCCGGTGGGACCTTTGTGTCGAAATATTAGAGTGTTAGTTAACAGAATCTTGGAATATAATTGTTTATGCGCCTGAGGAGTGGTAAATCTTTGTCAAAGATGTCACGTTCTGGCGCAAGTTCTTCGAACGCACAGAGTGGCCCTGAGAATGCGTCTGTCAATGACGCTAATCCAGTAACCGCTATGGGAATAACTGCTCCAATGCCTTCGACAGGCATGGTCACAGTTACATCTCCTGTGCTTAATCCTTTCATGGTCACAGTTACATCTCCTGTGCTTAATCCTTTACCAACAATGGCCACCACGGTGACCACACAGCCTAATGAAATGGCTTCTATGCCACAAACAATGGGAACGTCTAACCCATATATGACTAGTGGTCATATCCCATTTAGCATGCCTATAGTTGGTCGAAATCTCCCTTATGGTATGCCAACTGGCATGATGGTAGGCTTGCAAACCAATTCATCAACGTGTGCAGATAACATAATGAATGGTGGTTTCTCCCCTATGCATGCCTCTCAAGAGGGCATTTATGGTCGAAATGCCCAGCCCACATTAACTACAGCGTCTGTGTTGGCATTAAGACAACAAATAGATGATGCCAATCATGATATGGTTAACATGTTAACCCAACAAATTGGTACAGTATTCAACCCTTTGATACGTGATACCAATAACAGTTACCAAGCATTGGCAACTCAAATGGGTCGAATTGCAGATTTCTTTGGCACTCCAAGAATGCAGAATCAGCCAATATCCCAAGTACAACCTTTGAGGCCTGTAGAAATCCCCTTAGAAAGGCCTAACATTGAATTGCCTAGAAATCAGGCACAAGCACAAGTTGTCGAACAACCCTTGCAGGGGATGGTTGAAAACGAGCCTGATATAGTGTTAGTAAATAGAAATCAAAATGCTGATGAGGTAGTCAGGCAAGTGCAACAAAACAATTTTGGAGCGCAGAACAATATAGCTAATCTTGTCGAAACAATTTTAGCCCAGAATGGCCCTAACATAGGAATGCACAGGCCAAATTTCGTGTCGCCATTATCAGAATATATTTTGCAAAGTGAATTGCCAAGGGGTTGGAAAGTCCCTAAATTCACTAAATTTGGTGGAGAAACTAATGAATCCACCATCGAACACATTGCTCGTTATTTAACTGAGGCTGGGGATTTAGCTCAAAGTGAGAATTTAAGAATGAAATTTTTCCCTAATTCTCTAACAAAAAATGCTTTTACTTGGTTTACTACACTACCCCCTCACTCTATGTTTAATTGGAACCAGTTAGAAAAAGTTTTTCACGAGCAATTCTATATAGGACACTCCAAAATTAGTCTCAAAGAATTGGCTAGTGTTCGACGTAAAACGGCAGAGACTGTTGATGACTATCTCAACAGATTTAGACTTCTCAAAGCAAGGTGCTTTACCCAAGTGCCTGAACATGAGTTAGTCGAAATGGCTGCTGGTGGTCTAGATTATTCTATTAGGAAAAAACTAGACACTTAACATTTAAGAGATATGGCCCAATTGGCCGATAGAGTAAGGCAAGTCGAAAGGCTAAAAGCTGAGAAATCTAGAACTAGTAGGTTTCATAACAATAAAAAAGACAAAATTGCCTATGTCGAAATTCAAAATGAGGAACAAGAGTACGACATCTCTTACGAGGAAGTCGAAGAGGAGGTCAATGTTGCCGAATTAAAGCCAGGACCTCCATATACTTGTAAATTGCTAAAACCTTCAAATGGTAAAAATCCTGTCGAACCTAAAAACGACAAATTCGTTGCAAAAACTTATACATTTGATGTTTCTAAATGTGACGAAATATTTGACTTGTTAGTTAAGGACGGTCAAATTCTGGTTCCTAAAGGGCTAAAAACACCACCATTAGAACAAAGACAGAAAATAGGTTTTTGCAAATACCATAATTTTTTGGGTCATAATACCTCTCATTGTGTTCTTTTCAGGGATTTGGTGCAAAAAGCGCTAAATGAAGGAAGGCTCAAATTTGGTGAAAAACCAAAAGCGCCAATGAAGATTGATGCTGATCCCTTGCCTGAAGTCGAGGTATTATACACTGAAATTAGCATCAATATGGTCGAAGCTTCTGGAACCGGGCCTAGTAAGGCTCACATTAAGAGAACTTCACCAATTTCAGAGATGGATGTCGAAATGGCTGCAGAAGGCCAAAGAAACGACAAGGCCAAACCCGTCTACCCAAAAGCTGAAGAGGATTTGGTGGATTTCCTCAATCGCTGCAAGATAAGTAATTCAGAGGTGATGCTGTGCCCAAGGTGCAGTGCTGTTTTCGACAAGAAAGCTGCTAAATAACTTGAAGAGTTCAAGCCTCAAATGAAGCGCAAGGGTAAGTGGGTGGATAAAAGGCCCAAGTTTGATTTTGCTGACAAGAGAATTCCCTATGGAGGAAAAGGAAAGTTAAGCACTTACGTGCCTCCTTCTTGTACTCCTGTCGAAAAGTGGGTACATTCTGGTGGGAAAGGTAAAGGCCTGTACCACACTGGGGGCAACGTGATTCATCGAATTAGGCCAAATGTGATGGCCAAAGGAAACACAAGTGGTGCTAACCAGAATGAGGCAACTGGAAATAAGAAGTATGCCTACAACAACAACTACAAGGGAAAGAATCCTATGACAAGGACTCAATGGCGAAGATTTCAAGGCCAAAGGAAAGTTGATGTTGTTGCTACAGGCAAAGTAGCAATTCCCAAGAACGAGAAAGGTAAGGAAATAGTTTTACCTCAACTGAAGTGGTTAGGAAACCAGCCACTGAAAGAATCTTCCATTCTTTGGCTGAGATAAAGAAAGGCTTCAAAGAAGAAGATCTCAAGTTGGAAGAGGAATTGAACTCTTCTTTTGCTGATTCTGAGCATGACTTCGACGTGCTATGTGGTGTCGTTTCAATTTTACCAATTGAATATGATGTGGTGTCTGAAGTCAATGAGGTCGAAGAAGAATTCGACGAAGGTATGGCTTACAAGCCAATATGCTATTATGTGCTGAAGAATGGTTGCGTTGAAGAGCAACAAGCTGTGTTTGAAAGGCCGGATTGTGGCACGATGAATCATCTCAAGCCACTATTTATACAAGCCAAAGTCAATAATGTTGGGATCAACAAGGTCCTTGTCGATGGTGGAGCCGCTGTGAATTTAATGCCTCAACACTTGCTAAGTAAAATTGGCAAGTATGATACTGATTTAAGGCCACATAACGTGGTTCTTACCAATTATGAAGGCAAATCTGGCTACTCACTAGGGGCCATTCAGGTCGAATTGGCTGTTGGAAGCATAAAGAGGCCAACTCTGTTTATGGTAATACCTTCTAAAGCAAATTACAACTTATTGCTTGGAAGAGAGTGGATTCATGCAGTGGGGGCAATCCCTTCGACTGTACATCAGAGGTTGGTAATTTGGAGAGAAGATGGATTGGTCGAAAATATTGAAGGAGATCAAAGTTACTTCAAGGCTGAAGTAAATACAATAACCAAGCAGACCTTCGACAAACAACTAGCGAACATTGCTCCATGTTCCTCTTCTAATGCTGGATTCATTGGGCAGGATAATGTTATTTCCTCTGTCAACCTCCACCCAAACTATGGTTTCATTTGGGAGAGGCAATACATTGATGATGGAAGTGCAACAAGAGGCTTTGACAAGCATTCTGGTTGGGATGATTGATGATGATAAAACCCAGTACATGGGAAAGAATTACGGCCTATGTGGTCGAAAATAAAGAAAAAGCAATTCTCGAAGCTGAGTTGCATCACATGGTTGCTTTAACCACAAATGATAGTAACAAAGAAATTATGGTCGAATCACCTAGACTAGACGGTGTCTATGATGATGAACCATTAGGCTTTGAGAAAGATCCAATGGGTTCGACCAAGAAGATACAAGCACAAGATCCCTTAGAAGAAATAGATTTGGGAGATGGAAGTGTAAGAAGACCAACATATATCAGTGCAAAAGTCAATAAAGACTTCAAGGTGCAGATAGTCGAATTGCTGAAAGAGTACAAAGACTGTTTTGCTTGGGACTACAATGAAATGCCAGGTTTAAAAAGAGAAGTGGTTGAGTTGAAGCTGCCTATTCGACCAGATAAGAAGCCTGTGAAGCAAACCCCAAGGAGATTTGCACCAGAAATCATGTCGAAGATCAAAACAGAGATCGAAAGGTTACTAAAGAGCAAGTTCATCAGAACTGCCAGGTATGTTGATTGGCTTGCTAATAT
Organism: Astragalus glycyphyllos; assembly: GCA_963573325.1. NCBI lineage: Eukaryota > Viridiplantae > Streptophyta > Magnoliopsida > Fabales > Fabaceae > Astragalus > Astragalus glycyphyllos. The sequence continues at coordinate 81,707,071 of OY754307.1, read as the reverse complement.
AGTTCCTGTAATTAAGAAAAATGGTACACTTAGAGTTTGCATAGATTTTAAGGATCTAAATAATGCTACTCCCAAAGATCAATATCCAATGCCAGTGGCAGAAATGTTAGTTGATTCCGCAGCAGGTTACCAATATTTGAGTATGCTTGATGGGTATTCAGGCTACAACCAAATCTTTATTGCTGAGGAAGATGTTTCAAAGACTGCATTTCGATGCCCGGGGGCGTTAGGTGTTTATGAATGGGTAGTGATGCCATTTGGTTTAAAAAATGCTGGTGCTACGTACCAAAGAGCTATGAATACTATGTTCCATGATTTTATAGAAAATTTTATGCAAATATACATAGATGACATAGTAATTAAATCAGCATCAGAAAGTGGTCATCTAGACCACCTTCGACAATCATTTGAAAGGATGAGAAAATATGGATTGAAAATGAATCCACTAAAATGTGCCTTTTGTGTAAGTGCAGGTGATTTCTTAGGCTTTGTCGTGCACAAAAAAGGCATTGAGATAAATCAAAATAAGACGAAGGCTATCATGGAAACACAACCTCCTTCGACAAAGAAAGAATTGCAGTCTTTACTAGGAAAGATCAATTTCCTGAGAAGATTTATATCAAATCTAAGTGGCAAGACTCAAGTATTTTCGCCATTACTTCGACTGAAGAAGGAAGATGTTTTCAAGTGGGAGCCATGCCACCAACAAGCTTTCGACGAAATCAAAGCCTACCTGATGAAGCCACCAATTTTATTGTCTCCAATTAGAAATAGAACAATGAAATTGTATATAGCTGCATCAGAAATGTCAATAGGTAGTATGTTAGCACAAGAGGATGAAAATGGAGTCGAAAGAGCCATATATTACCTCAGTAGGGTTTTGAATGATGCTGAAACCAGATATCATCCTATTGAAAAACTGTGTTTGTGTTTGTATTTCTCATGTACAAAGTTAAAGCAATATATAAAGCCTGTTGATGTTTATGTTTATTCTCATTTTGATATAATTAAACATATGTTATCGAAACCAATTTTGCATAGCAGAATAGGTAAATGGGCATTAGCTTTATCCGAATATTCATTGACATTTCAACCACTAAAGGCTATTAAAGGCCAGGTAGTGGCAGATTTTATTGCAGACCATTCAGTGGTCGAATTAGCAATTGATTGTGTTCACTTTCGACCTTGGAGGCTATATTTCGATGGCTCAAGCCACAAACATGGTACAGGTGTAGGAATGTTAATCATTTCACCAACAGAAATACCAACCAAATACAAGTATAAAATCGAAGAAAGTTGCTCCAACAATGAGGCGGAATACGAAGCCTTAATAGCAGGACTCGAAATTCTGTTAAACTTGGGGGTAAAGCAGGTCTAAATAAGAGGTGATTCTGAATTAGTAATCAAGCAATTAACGAAAGAATACAAGTGCATAAGGGAAAATTTGATTACTTACTTTATTGCTGCCAATGCATTATTGAAACGTTTTGATCACGTTAAAATCGAGCATGTGCCTCGTATTGCAAATCAAGAGGTGAATGATTTGGCACAGCTAGCTTCAGGTTATAAAGTTTCGAAAGAAAACTTAACGGAGCTAATCGAAATTAAAAACAAACTAATTTTGACGAACATGTCACTAGAAACTTTGTCAAGGCAAAAACTTGAGGGGGCAGAGGCCGATTCTTTAGCCTTAAGTCCTAAGCCAAATGAAATTTTTAATGAAAATGAAACTTTTGAAGTTTTTGACAAAGGGTATTGTGACCACGTGTTCGAAGTTTTTGCCATCAACAATTTGTCAAATGATGATTGGCGAAGACAAATTGTTAATTACTTGGAGAATCCCACAGGGATGACTGATAGAAAGATCAAGTATAGAGCCTTAAGTTATGTGATTATGGGAAATGAGTTGTTTAAGAAAACCCCTGAGGGAGTTTTACTCAAATGTCTTAGCGAAAATGAGGCGTACTTGGCAATATCCAATGTTCACAGTGGAACTTGTGGGGCTCACCAAGTAGGCCATAAGATGAAATGGCTTCTTTTTCGACAAGGTGTTTATTGGCCAACCATGTTAAAAGATTGCATAGAGTTTGCCAAAGGATGCCAAGAATGTCAAAAGCATGCAGGGATACAACATGTGCCTGCAAATGAATTGCATTCTATCGTGAAACCTTGGCCATTTAGAGGATGGGCTTTGGATATAATTGGCGAAATTAAGCCAAACTCGTCGAAAGGCCATCGTTTCATATTAGTAGGGATAGATTATTTCACTAAGTGGGTGGAAGCTATTCCTTTAAATAATGTTAATCAAGAGGCAGTAATTAGTTTTATTCAAGACCATATATTGTATAGATTCGGTGTGCCTGAAACTATCACCACAGACCAAGGTTCGGTTTTTAATGGTCAGAAAATGGTCGAATTCGCTACTGAAAATGGTTATAAATTGTTGAGTTCGACGCCATACTACGCTCAAGCAAATGGTCAAGTTGAAGCAGCCAATAAAATTATCATTAGTTTGATTAAAAAACATGTTGGGCAAAAACCCAAGAATTGGCATAAGACACTTAACCAAATTTTATGGGCGTGTCGAACATCTCCCAAAGAGTCAATTAATAATACTCCTTTTAAACTTGTTTTTGGGCATGATGCAGTATTACCAGCAGGAATTTGTTTTCAATCAATTAGGATTCAAAGACAATTTGAAATCTCATCTGATCATTATTGGAGTATGATGCTAGATGAATTAGTTGATTTAGATGAGGACAGGTTAAATGCATTAGATGTGCTCACAAGACAAAAAGGAAAGAGTAGCTAAGGTGTACAATAAGAAAGTCAAATCGAAGACTTTCGACGTGGGAGACTTAGTTTGGAAAGTCATTTTACCTATGGATCGAAAAGATAGAGTCCTAGGTAAATGGTCCCCAAGTTGGGAAGGACCATTTAAAATTTTACAAGTTTATTCAAACTGCGCATATGAAGTCAAAGAGATTGGCGCTGATGAGAGAATTATGCGTGTAAATGGCAAGTATTTGGAAAAATATAAGCCAATGCTGCAAGAAGTTAAAATAACGCTGGAATAAATATTAAGAAAGCGTAAAGACATGGCATTCAAAGAATAGAAGTTGCCAAAACGTGGTCGAATTCATAGAATAAGAATTGCACAAGAATAAAATGGAAGAAATTCCATTATAATGTTGCCAGATTAGATACGACATTGCTTGAGAAATGGCCTTTGCAAAATAAAAATAATTGTCAAAATAGCCAAAGTGTTACAACAGGAAAATGAAGCTATGTTATTACAAAATGACTTTCGACTTCAAGTCATTGAATAAGGCCTTGGCTTTAGAGATCTTCCTGTTGAGAAAATTGCCATCTTTAGTTAATTTTTCGACAGTGGCATTGCAACGCTCAAGGTCCTCCAAGTGTTTAAGGCAAAGAGTGGCTTCTTGGTCAATTTGGTCCTTAAGTTTTTCTGCAGGAGTCAAAGACCTTAGAAGGTTCCCTTTCTTCTTTTCCAACGCTTGTATCTTCGACTGCAATTTGGCTATACTTTCTTGATGTGCCCTGATCTCAATATCACAATCTTCAATAGTTTTCATCTCAGCTTCTGACTTAGTCTTCATAGAGGCAAAGTTAGCATGCGTGGCATCAACAAGTGTTGCCATTTCTACCTTGCGTTTCGACTCAAGCTCCAGAAGATGGTTACTCAAGTGCAAAGTCTATTTCGACGGTGAATTCAAAAATGTTCTTTCTCTTCTTCCACCTCAAGCTCAGTCGAAAAAGATATTTTTGAGGGGGCAACTTGTTAGCCTGTAATTTCGACAGGCTTCATTGAAAATGGTCAACAAGGCTTGACTTATATTTCGACAAAGACCAAAGTATTTTGACGGAGAAAATGGTCATGTGCAGGGTAAATTCGACAAGCTTCCGGGAAAGCAAAAGCGAGAAAGAGGAAAATGGACACAAGCTTTCGACAGACAGAAAACAGAGCAGTTATGCGCTGAAGAACTAGCAGTTGGTCGAAAAGAGAAGCGATTGCTATCATTTTTATAACTGTTTTAGGGCAGTTTCTGCTTAGTATAAATAGTAGTTTCTGAGAAGAAACAAGGGTCACAAAATTTCATATTGCAATTCTCACGCTCTAACTTCCGCATTCAAGAGAAAAACGAGTCAGAGAACAATGTATGATCTTGTGTACCATTCTCTTTCATTTTAATGCAATTTACTTCTGTTTTCTCTTTACCTTTATGTGTTTTACAATTCAAGTCCTTCTTCCCTGAAATATCTTGATTGCTTCGCGCGTAAGGAATCAATTATTTCTTCTTCTTTTCTATTTAAAACGCAAAACACTGAAGAACATCACATCAAACTAAAAACTCTAAACACAAATGGTCTTAGGATTCACTGGTTGATCCTGCAAGTTAACCAAATTGGAGACCAGCGGTGTTTACCAAAATCCACGGTAAACAATGATACACTTTAGTACCTCAATAACTACAAAATTATGTGTTTTTTTGTAACACAATCATAGAAGAAATAATACATTGTGATATGGGTGGGATAAATATACGTAACTCTATCTACTTGATATCTATTATACTTATCGATATATATATATATATGTATATGTGTGTGTGTGTGTGTGTGTGTGTGTGAGAGAGAGAGAGAGAGAGAGAGTTTCTCAGTCAATAATATTTTAGTTAGTAATTATAATTTAAGGTAAGCTCCGCCCCTCAATCAATTATATTGGACAGTTTTTTATCATCTCTATAAAATGTAATATTTCTGTTTTTATCTTCTTTTTTTCTAATTGTGTTTCTATTCCATTTTTTTCTGTTTTGTTTTTATATATTTCAATTTTAATTTAATTTTTTATTGAAGTATCGCAACCGTATCGTATTTTGATTTTCAAAATTTTCTCGTATCCCTGTATCTGTATCGTGTCGTATCCCGTATCGTATCTCGTATTCGGGCTTCATAGATTCTATGTCATAGTGAAGAAAGAGAAAAAAATAAAAGATTGTGTCATGTGGGACTCGGAAGGAGAGAGAAAATAATACTAGATAAAATTGGTTTTTAATAGTGGGACCCGCAGAGAGAGTCCTAGTAGAAAGATTCATTCTTATTAAAGAATGCTCTTATTTTCTTGGTATTCCTTATAATAAACTCTCCTTAACAAGGAAAAATGACTATGAGAAACAACACCATTGTGGATGCTCTTATAGAGTGAAAAAATTAACTAAAGGTATGTTTGGATGGAGGGTTTAGGATGGGATGAGAGAGGAGGGCTTGAATTTCGATTCTAAATCGAGGAAGCTAGAAAATGTTTCTAAATAAAAATAAAGTGTTGTGACTAATAATATTTTTTCATTATTAATCATGTTATTCATTCAATTTTTTTTGGTCAAAAAAAATTCTTTCAATTTTTTTAAATCTTAATTAGATATTAAAATATAGACTAAACCCTCTAAAGCTCTCCCCTCCAAACCCTCCTAAATTCCCTCCCAAACATACTTTAAGTTTTTCACTAGTGAACCACTAAAATTTATTGTAATATATAATATTAAACCTCATTGGTTGAAATTTAATATTAGTTGACTTAATCTTAATAATCAGTCATATTATTTGCAAGCACCCTCCGGCAGAACTTCTTATTTGTAATATAAGTGTATATGTTGGATAAAAGTCTTGGATACAAGAAATTTGGAGAAATTTATACTTTGGAGTTGAAGCACCCTCCTGCAGAACTTCTTATTTGCAATCTCATGGATAAAAACATTACAATAATAAAACAAAATAAATATTATTAAAGGAAATGATGAAAATAAAAAATATTTATAAGTATATATTTAAGCCTATTAAGTAAAATGCATAAAAAAAAATTGGTACATAAAAAGGGCTTTCGCCCAAAGAGAAAACAAAGGAAAAACTAAGCTAAATTAACATTCCTGGACATAAAAGTCTCGGTCAAGTTGTCAATGAGGAGTTCTGCCGGAGGGTGCTTCAACTCCAAAGTATCATTGTCAAGTAGGCAAAGTTCATAATTTGCAAGCCAGTCAGCACACCTATTTCCTCCTCTCCTAGCATGAATAACTTACACATGCCAGTTGGCACAAACCAGATTCTTTATGCGATTAACCATTGTGAAATTGGCTCCAGGATTGTTGTCATTATTGTGTAAACCAGATTCTTTATACGATAGTGTATATCTACTACTTTTTATGAGTCGCTTTCCATTATGAGCGTGTGGATTCTCATTTCTCTTGCCATTTTTATGCCCATTAAATTTCTCCACATCTCTGCATGAAACATATTACACGTCCCAATTGTAAGCATATCCCTTCAACCATATTCCATCTGAGTTTTGCAGGAGGCCACCACAACTACTACGCGCAATTTAATTTCGTCCATTAAATGGGGGGAAGTTGTAACAATTGAACAATTGTTATGAACAAATTACTCAGAAGAATGTATAAGTACTAATTAGATTAATTCCTTTCAAGTATTACAAATGGAATCCCTAATCCAGTACAATTTGAGTATGATCTATGAGAGGTATAGTGTGCAACAATGAAGATAAAAGGGGAATTCGATACAGAACCTTCCCACGAGAATCAAGAGAGGGAGAAGACAGTTAGAGGAGAGAGAGAAGAGTGACTTCACATATTCCATTTCATGCCTCTTTTGATTTCACTTCCTTTCATATATACCCAATACTCTTCTTTGTTGTGGGTCTTGGGCCCATTCGCTCTTCTTTGGGCTTCTCCTAGATGATAGGTTCATTACAATACCTTCCCTTTAAAAGCAACCTTGTCCTCAAGGTTGAAGCTAAAATAACAGTGTTGAATGACAATAGCAACTTTCCAATTAGCCTTCAAGACAAAAGGACCATCCCAAGGACTAGGAGAACTGCCACCCGGGTCCCATTGTTTGAATTTTAAGGCCCATCTGCTCTGAAAACAATAGCAATTATTTCTGTTATCCCGCATCACATTGATATCTTTCAAGTTAGCATAAGAACATCTCCCTGGGTCCCATTGTTTGAAGCGCATGGATACCTGAAAATAGATTCCAAATAGCTCTCCTGCTGTCACATTTCTTGTTAAATTCAGTTTTCCAATACAAGAAGAGGTTGGATGCGTAAAATCAAGTAAGCTGTCATGACTTCGATGCAATGCAAATGTGGTAAAAACCAAAGGTGAAAAACCAATTAAATTGACGAAAGCTTGGTTGAGGCCACCCAAAAGCATACAAGCTCTAATGACAGTGGCTATAAACGTATTCATGTAGGAGTTGACTACAACTGAATTCGCAATAATGTTGGTTTGAACAGCACAAAAATTCAGCTCCAAGACTAGTTTTAATCACAATAACTACAATTATTTTCTTCCCAACGGGTGCACTTGATACTGACCATATTGGAACAACTGCTACTGCAACCACCTTGGAAATATGAAGAGGATACAATCCCATAGCATACACCCTACCCAGATCATGAATAAGAGGCATAGTTGTTTTCCATTCACATGGTTTTTCAAGTCAGACAGTGGCTTCAAGTAATGTGACAGACTTGTAATATTGTTTGTAACAATTGAATAAACTCCATAACATGTGAAATCTATTGTAGCTACATTATAACCATCTTTTGCTTGATTTCTAATGTTTTATAAGAACACCAGCACCAGGACAAATTGATTGATCCCATTATCACTAACCTTTCCACAATCCCCATCTAAATCATTTAATTGTGAACATGCTGCAAGTATCAAAACTAACATTCTTGAGTTAGTTGATACCCGTGTGCTCTCCATCTGAATAACTCGAATGTAGTCCAATATTATAACCTTCCAACGGACCACCCTTGCATTTACCAAATATGTTTCCTCCTTAATCATGTACTCGTTGCATACTCCTAGGATCAAAAAAATATAAACTAGCACCACAAGTGCAACTCTCATAGATATCACCTTTGTTTCGTCCATGCTACCAAATTTACCCAAACATACTATAGTGGTGCAGATCACTTCCCATGCCAGACTCATAGCAAAAAATTGCTCTAGAATTCCCACATGACTAAAAACATGACATGGATGATAAATTGGTGAGGGATAAAACCTTAGGCATAACTGCTCCAGTGGCTTAAGTAGCGGCAGGGAGTGTGCCACCTCGTCGAGGTTCCCAATCAGGTGGTTTCGGTGGTGGAAGCCTGGCTGGAGTGTCGAAGACCCCTGGTTTTATCATCAACTCTCGACGCTGCCGTAGAAGACTGCTCTTTAACACTATGGCAACACAGTTATACCAATCAACGCAATTCCTTATATGAAAGTTAGAAGCAATACCATGCATACCACCAGTTAAATTGCTAGCTACAAGACTTTCTCCACTACATCTTTGCCTTCCTTTAGTCACCCCCGTAACATTATCAATGTAATTCAACTTGATTCCCAATTTATGAGCAATAACTTCAACCATAGCTATTGTTCCAATCTCAGACAGAGCCAATGTAAACCTATCCTTGTTCAACGATTCTAAATGCCTTGAATAAGACATTTTTGAAAGAGAACCCTCTTGCTGTTCATCTATATAAGCTGCGCGGTGTACATAACTAGCAGTGTCATTGAACATTTCATACATGCATTTTTTCAAACATGTGGTGGGTGTGCAGTCATCTTTACCAATTTCTTACTAGCACAACAGACAACCAAATAATCAGGAGGGACAAACCTAGAGTCTCGTGGAATCCCAGTGATATCAACCTTTAAATTGCCATATACAGACATCAGCACTATCTTGCGGTCATCAAAAAAATGCATCGGAGTTTATACGTTGCCTAATTCTAGCTTGACTTATCAATAAACTTGCAATGTCTAGATCAAAAGGCATAACAAATTTCAGTGACAAAGCTCGATCAATTGCTGTTGCATCAGCGATGGTATATTCGTTCCACGCTTCTGAAACACCATACAATAAATCAGAAGTAGGAAGATTGACGTTCATCATTTCTGAAGCATCAATATCTTCTTGCAAAGAAGTTTTCGCGATCTCTTCCGTGTACGATTCTGAAGCATCAACATCCAGCGATTCTGAAGCATCAATTTCTTCTTGCAATAACTCGAGAATTCTCATTTATCAAAAATAAAAAACTCGAGAATTCTCGCAAATGACTTCCTCATAATTCGTGCATTTTCCTCCATACGTAAATAAAATTGTTGGCTGGATTCAGGTAGGAGGAGTGAAGAACATGGATGAATTTCTCTAATTGAGTTCTCAGCACCATGGACAGAGCTCTCGAGTAGGGCTGCCATGATGACAATGAAAGCACCGATGTAACAATTGAACAATTGTTATGAACAAATTACTCAGAAGAATGTATAAGTACTAATTAGATTAGTTCCTTTCAAGTATTACAAATGGAATCCCTAATCCAGTACAATTTGAGTATGATCTATGCTATAGAGGTATAGTGTGCAACAATGAAGATAAAAGGAGAATTCGATATAGAACCTTCCCACGAGAATCAAGAGAGAGGGAGAAGACAGTTAGAGGAGAGAGAGAAGAGTGACTTCACATATTCCATTTCATGATTCTTTTGATTTCACTTCCTTTCATATATATATATATATACCCAATACTCTTGTGGGATTTTTTTTTGGTACCCTCACTTTTTCCCTCAATACTTCCACAAGATTTTTTAAAACGAAAATACCCCTGCCTAAAATGAACGCGATCGGATTTACCTTAGGGGGAGGTAAATCCGATTTGTTAATTTTAGCCATCGGATTTACCTTTTCGTGCACCCCCACTAGGTACATACGACTTTAAAATTAACAAATTGGATTTACCTTAGGGGAGATAAATCTGATTTGTTAATTTTAGCCATCGGATTTACCTTGGGGGGAGGTAAATCCGATTTCCCAAAAAAAGGAAAATCGGATTTACCTCCTCCCAAGGTAAATCCGATTTTGGATATTAATTTTTTTTTATTTAATTGTTTTAAAAAAAACTTATAAAAACACTACTAAAAATCCGTTAAAGAGTCAGAACTAATCCAAAAATTATACAAACACCACTAAAAATCTAATAAAACCAAACTAAGGCTATGCAAATTTTTTTAGATTTTTTGGAGACTGTGAAAAATTAAAACAATTAATAAATCTAATAAAACCAAACTAAGGCTATGCAAATTTTTTTAGATTTTTTGGAGACTGTGAAAAATTAAAACAATTAATAGAAAATAGTAAACGATGGAATTTGAGAATTTGAGCTCCGCAATCCCATAAGAAGTTTCTTCTATGGGAGTCATGGTCCTTGATTTATTTCGGATTTAATGGCTATGGTTTCATTGCAACCGTAGTAGGTTGCCCGAAAATTGATTTTTTAGCCTAAATTATTCGCTCGACGTACAACATCGTCACGTGTTAACTAACAACACACTAAATTGAACCCAAAGAAGACCGATATTCATATTATTGATATCTAATTTCTTTTTTTTAAAATAATTTAAATTTTTTAAATGATTTATTTATTTATTTTTGGATAAAAAATCGGATTTACCTATGGGTGGGGTACATCAGATTGGAAATCGAATTTACCTTTGGGTGGGGTAAATCCGATTTTCCTTTTTTTTTTTTGAGTAGGGGATATGTTGGGGATTTTGAATTTTGTGAAGGGGTATTTTGATCTTTTCAAGGGTGTGTGTGTGGGGGGGGGGGGGGGGGGGGGGGGGGTATAGGGTCAAATGGGTGGGGGGTACAAAAAAATAATCCCTACTCTTCTTTGTGGGTCTTGGGCCCATTCGCTCTTCTTTGGGCTTCTCCTAGATGATAGGTTCATTACAGAGGTTGTTGCCTTGTCATCAATGTTTTGCGTCTAACCTCATTGATATTGTTCCTAATGTTGTGTTTTATATCACGAGCAAAGCTGAGAATTATTACCTAGACATCTTCTCTTGACCTCTGAAACATAGTATCAAAGATTGATTTGTTCTCCAATTCCAAAGAAACCAACATGTAACCATGAATATCAGCTTCCAATCATCACCTTGCATGGTTATGGAAGAGCTATTAAGATTTCTGAATATCCACTCCTTGTCAGTCATATTGAAAAATTTACTAACATGTGATCTAGGCAGGACTAGGAGCCAGATGTGCGTAGCGTATACACAGTCATGTAAGACATGCATTTAGCTCTCATTTTCCAGCTGGCATAAACTATAAGTTGGAGAAGTGGAGATATTCCAGGGAAAAAAATTGTGTAGGAGTTATAGGATCAATAAGGCCCGGACAAAAATTAAGACTCGGCTAAACCGGGAAAAAAAGTTGCAACGGGTGGGCTAACTCGGTTTTTTGGGCCCACAAGTGATCCAATCAGTTCTGGACGAGTTTGTTTGGGCGAACGCGGATATGGATTTTGTCACCTTCGGTAAACGAATCCGACCGAAGACGGTTAGACAGTGACGTTTTTGTGACAAGCGAGTATCTTTTGACAACTATTTTACTTAATACAACTTTTTTACAGCTATTGAATGCCACATTTTGGAAAACGTGAGACGTTTTTTCAAAAAGTTAAATCTTGCTCTCGCCAAGATTTCCTAACATCACTGTTTTCTCTTTCCTCTCAGTCTTTTTCCATTTTTTATATTATTTATCTTCTCTCTATCAAGTACTGTTCATCATCTCTTTCCCTAGTTCATACATCCATTTCATCATTTGCCCCTCTGGTTTATTCCAGCTTACTCCCTTGACCTCCATTTTTTTTATCTATTGCTCTCAATCACAAACCCGTTTTTAACCACGGTTTTCACCCACCAAACCCGCAATGCCGAACCCGTATTATCCGAGAAAACTTTTGGGCGGAATTGGGCATGTGTTCCAGGACTGCAGTTTTTGCCGGATCTATGCTTTTGGCCCGAAATCGCCTATGCCCAGGCCTATGATCAATATAGTTGGATTGAAATTGCATAAGTCAAATTTTGGGCCCAAAGTCTCTGCATCCTCTTATAGGTGGTTGGTGTTGTGGGCCATGAATGGAGACCAAAGTACCACCTCTGAACTCATTGATCAGCAAAAAAATACTTTTTAGGTTCATTGAATGATAATGTATTATTCAATGAATCTAAAAAGTGTCTTATTTTCTTTTTATAAATGAGACTAGGGGAATATATTTGTATAGGAGACTCTGATGCCCAATTCAATTCAATATTTATTGTTCATAAAAACTAGCTGTATAATACTACTCTGATCTCTATTATAAAATTTTTGTAATTTTAAGTTTATTGAATAAGTGATGTATTTCATCTAAAACATTTTTAACACTTAAATTAAGGTATTTCCTTACCTTTTAGACCCCCCTTTTTTTTTACAACTAGCGGATGTGTTGATATGTTAGCGGGTGGTTATCATTATTAGAATTAGAAATGTGTTGGTATGTTAGTGGGTGGTTATCATTAGTAGAAATTTGTACTTTCAGTAGCGTTAGTGGGTGCTTATCATTATTAGAAATTTGTACTTACAATAAGAGCATTCTTGTCAGAAAAATCTGACGTAAAAATGACAGTTTTTTTTAGAATCTCTGGCTCTGTTTGGCAAAAAATAGCAGATAGCGGTTAAAGTAGTGGATAGCGGATGAGCTTATAGCGGATAGCTGATAGCGGATAAGCTAGCTGATAACAAATAGAGTGTTTGGTAAAATTAGCGGTTGAACTAGCTGATAAATATAAAATGACATAAAAGTACATGTTTAAAATCCATGATATAGTCTTACTTATTTATTTACTTGATAATTAAACTAACTTATTTATTATTATCAACTAGTTATTAATTTATTTGAATAGTGTAATATATTGTTTTAAATTTATATTTTATGTCTGTGTGTGAAAAAGACAAAAAGGACAGAGTCTAACTGATTTTTCATATACCGAAAAAAAATAGTCTAACTGATTTTTCTTGACACAGCATAGTCTAAGAGACGGATGATATTTGAAATTATAGTTATAAATTTTTTTATTTTACCTTATCAAAGACTGGGGACAGAGGTGGAATACTAAAAAAATAAGGCTTAAATATGTTTTAGGCCCCTGCAAATATGATGTGTTTTGATTTAAGCCCCTGTAAAAAAAAAATTATTTATAAGCCCTTGCAAAATGATACGTTTTGTTTTAAGCCCTTCTGTTATCAAACTGTTAGCGAGACGTTGAAATCTCTTCCACGTGTGTTTTTTATTTTATTTTAAGTCCCTGCAAAAATATATTTTATTTATTAGACCCTTGCAAAATATATATTTTTTGGTTTAAGCCCCTGTAAATATACACGTGGAAGAGATTTTTAACGACAGTTTCCTAACAGAAGGGCTTAAAACAAAATGTGTCATTTTGCAAGGGATTATAAATAAATAAAAAATATTTGCAGGGGCTTAAACCAAACAGTCCATATTTGCAGGGGCCTAAAACATATTTAAGCCAAAAAATAATAAGGGCAAAAAGGACCAAAAAGACAAGACGCTATAAGCTATAAGCTCAAACGCTACTTGAAATAGCATTTCAAAAAACGCTATAAGCTACTGTTTGTCAAACAGGTCTAATTTTGTTCATCCGCTATCCGCTAGTTAAATCCACTATAAGCTAGCGGATCTGAATTGTCAAACAGAGCCTCATTTATTAATAGTTATAGAAGTTATAGATTACTAGTGGGGTTCATGTGAGTGTGTTTGTGGGTGGTTAATGTGTTGGTGTGTTAATGAGTGATTATCGTTTATTATAAATTTGTACTTGCAATAAAGCGTTTTGGTCAGAAAAATCTGACACCAGAATGACAGTTGTTTTTAAAATTATAAATAAAAGCCCCCCCCCCCCCAAACGAAAAAAGAAAGTAACCGTGAAATGACAAAGACGAAGAGCGGGAAACTGAAAATCTAGAATCACGCAATACAGTTACACAGTGAGGTAATAACCAATTAGGTCCCTGACATTTCTAAAATGTTCGATTTAGTCCCTGACTTTTCACCAGTATCAATTTAGTCCCCAACATTTTCAAATGAGTATCAATTTAGTCATTCCGTTAACAACAGTTAGTAACGGAGCTGACATGACTGTTAAGTGCCAACGTGACAAATGTCAGGAACCTAATTGCTATGTTGAGTTGTCAAAGAGGAATCCCATGTGGGATACACTCAAGATAGCAATTAGGTTCCTCTTTTAGTATAATTACATGGCAAATCAAACGTAGCAAAGCCACATGGGATTCCTCTTTGACAACTCAACTCAGAATTTTAAAATAAAAAGAGAATTAATATAATTACATGGCAAAGCCACTTGGGATTCCTCTTTGACAACTCAGCATGTTTTAACAGAGTTACTAAAAGATGTTGACGGAAGGATTAAATTGATACTCATTTAAAAATGTTAAGAACTAAATTGATACTGGTGAAAAGTTAGGGACTAAATTAAATATTTTTGAAATGTCAGAGATCTAATTGGTATAACTTCGTTACACAGTTACTATGCACTCAAAACTCGAAAGAAAACTGAAAGAAGGCCAAATTTGAAACTGAAGATAGCCGAAGATGAGAGGCCCCCGCGATTCCGACGCTATCTCCACCATCAACTCCTTCCTCGCTTCCCAAAATTTCCCTATCTCCTTCAAACCCTCATCCTCACCCTCCGAAAAGGATATTCACCAAACCCTAAAATTCCTCCTCACACTCCTCGATTTCCCTACTTCCAAAGTCGAAGACGATCTTCCCATTCTCTTGAAATACCTTAATTACCCTTTCAAAATCAACAAATCCATCCTCAAATCCCCTGCTGCCCCTCACCAATGGCCCTCCATCCTCTTCCTCACTCACTGGCTCGTTGTGATTTCCAATTTTCATCTCTCTTTTTCTTCTTCTCCCTCTACACTACACAGCAACAACGTTCTCTCTCAATACACTCTCAACAGTTACCTACATTTCATCAGACACGACGATGGCACTGTCAAGAAACTCAAAACGAATATCTGTGAGAAGATCCTCAACGAGAAGTCCATCGCTCAGGAGAAGCTAAGTGCTGCCGAGCAAAATGTCGCAGAATTGGAAGTTGAATTGGAGAGGCGTAGGTCCGCGCCTTCTCAGAAGGACGTGCTTGAGAAAGAGATGGGAATTCTGGAAGACGATGTGAATAAGTTTCACAATATTATAGAGGTGTTCATGTGGCGGATTGAGATGGGTGAGAGGGTTTTGGTGGAGAAGGAGAAGCAGTTGGAGGCTAAGGTGTTGGAGAATGAGAAAATTTGTGAGGAGAATGAGGAGCTCAAGAGGAGGGTGGATTTGCAGAGTTTTAATGCGAGGGATGTGGAGAGAATGAAGAGAGAATTGCAGGCTGCCGAGAGGGATGCTGGGGAGGCCGAGCTTGCAAGGAATGCATGGGAGGAAAGGTGCTGGGATGTTGATAACACACTTGCCCACAAGTTCAAAGACCTCCAAGCACTCTCAATTGTTTGCAATCAGTCCCTTAAGAGGTTATTTTCTCCTCCTCGCCTTTATTACTTGTTGAAGAATAACCATAATTACCGATTGAATATGTTATAATCTATGTAGCACCGATACGTTAGATTGAAGACATGTCGACTGGTGTCTGACATGGACATTGAGTGTCGTGTCCAGTGTCCCTGTCTAATTTGTTGGTGTTTTATAGGTTTTAATTACATTTATGCATTATTCACCTTTGTGTAAAATGTCAATGAGTGTTATATTTTTTAGCTATTTGTCTGGTGTGGTGTCTCTTGAATCAATTCTTAGATACACTCTTTCCTTCATCGTGCATTTAGGTTAAAGATTGGTGATAGTATCCGGTATCTGTTGAATCCTAAAGGAACTGCCCCTGCTGAGATCATGGGTATTGATTACAAAGCAACACTGAAGCCTGCACTCGATTCCTACATCGACGACATGAAGAAAAGTTCTGTGGAGAAATTGGAAGAGTTGATTTCCCTTCAGCAAAAGTCCAGTGAAAATGCTGCCAGGCTTGAGGGGAAAAGGAATAAGCTTGTAGTAGCGCAGTCGCACATTGATAAAGTAAGTGCATTCTATTGCATCTTTATAGCACTGATTTTAGTACTTAGTCTGTGATCATGCTTAGCTTAATATACTGCCACGTGCACAGATATACGTTTTGTTGTATGAGTGGAAATATAGATGGAAAATTTGATCTTGATAGAGATACAAGATTGGCCGTGCCAAGTTGATTTCTTAAATAACAAACATCTTTTTAATTGTCATTTTTACACTTATGGAAGAAATGGAGAATATGTGACCAAAAAAAGCAAAAAAACTATTAAAAGGAAACTCTGTGTTTTATTGATGACAAATCAAGTTTATGCCAACTCCTACTTCCTTCTTCTGGTGATAATGTGTTACACTCTTTGTTGGAGTTAGATGGGTACAGGAAACAAACAGAAGTCATTTTGCCCTGTGGAGACTGTTATTTGACTTTCTGTTCTACTACTTGTTGATTTATTTACCAGTTGGAAGCTCAACTGAACATGATGAAGAAGGAAACACAGGACTACATGAGTGCATGTTCTGCCGAAGCAGAGAAAATGTTGGAGGATGTCCAACTAGTAGATAATGATATGGACATTATGGAAAGAGAGGCAGTTGAGGTTCTGAAGGTAATTTCGAATTCTTATTTTTTTTTAAACTAGCAGGTTACCCATTCCTTCGCACAAGGCTCATTCATTTTCATGCACGTATGCAAACAGCCTGTTTGTAAATGGTCTGTGTACTAAATACTAATTAGCTCGTCTATAGTCTATACCAAGTCTATGTATACTAAAAGCTATTTTGAAACCTAAATTGTTGAATCTTTTCATATAATTTTTGTGGTTGAGAGGCAAAGGTAAAACATTATAATTTAGTTAAATGAATTGTTAATAGTCTAAAGTTTGAATTCATTTAGATGGCCTGAAGAACTTTAGTAGATCATTAAGAAAAGTTGTTTGAATATTAAAGCAGTACAATTCTTGGATAGATCATGAAGAACTTGAATACATTTAAAACTATTGCATGCAGAACAATTCTTGTATAGATCATGGAGAACTTGAATACATTTAAAATTATTGCATAAAGACGAACAATGAAGTCATCTAAGAATTATCTGAAAATTTTCAGTTTATGCAATTCTAATAACTTTTTAAATAGTAAGAAAATAACACGTGAAAGAAAACTGTTGATTTATTTAAGGCAGTAACACAATACATGTGAAAAACTTACATTACCATTGCAATCAAAATTGTAAATTTCCCCATGTGAACCAACCTACATGGACAGGGTTACACCATAGAGAGACATAGCAGCATATTGCCATATCTACCTTTTATCAAGTCTCTGTTAATGAAGTCCATTATAAAACAGCAACATAAAAAAATGATACTGTTTTAAGAAAGAGCAACTTGAAATTAATAAAATATCTAAAAAATTAGGACTCGTGATATCAGTTAAGAATGAAAGATCAGATTCTTGATCCTTCTGTTCCGTATTTCAATCCTCTCAAAAAGAATAACTTTTCTTTCAACAGAAGAAAAGAACAAATGCCAAATATTTACTTAGTTCATATTTACTGTGTATTCCTTCATAGCAGAATTTTTTCTACACACTGACGTTACTCAGAAGGATATTGTGTTGCAGCAAAATTTGCAGCACCAAAATTGTATTTTTCGTATGCAAATGGGAAGAAAGAAAGACAGATCCGACCCCCTTATGTTTGTTACTAGGAACTGTGTACATTGAGGGTGAAGTGAAAATTCTTGCCATTTTAGAGGTTAATCACTTGAGAAAGTGATTGATTTTAAGGAGATATTTGCAAGAATATCTTGTGTGGAAACAAAATTCTTTAAGGATATGTTTGTATGGAGGGTTGTGGAGGGGAGTGGAGGATTTTTTTTTTCAATTCTAAATAAATTAAGAAAACTATTAAATGTTTCTAAACACGTAAATGAAGTGTGATTATAGTATTAAATATAGACTAAGCTTTCCCCTCCAAAGCCCTCCTAAGGGATCAAAGTTGGCAGAAAAAAGGGAAAGATTGATATGATACACATAAATACCCCACACTGTCTACAATCCCACATATTTAGATATTTGGAGAAAACCTTTGATAATGATGTATTCTATTTTCTCTCGATTTGCTGCTTTGTAAATTTAATCCTTGGAAAAAACAGTGATCTTCTACTTGTCAGTCACAATACCAGAGGTCTCAAATGCAGAAAAAACACAATAACAATGAAGACTAAAGATTGCATCTTTAATTTTAATTAATTTTAATATCTTCAGAACTCAAAAGAACATGAAGTTTTGGCTGTTGCTACAGCCAAACTACACACATTTATAAATTTCTAATTTGTAACATATAACTAGCTGGTTCAATGGCTATCAAGCTAAAAAAACTATTACCAAGCTTAGTAACATGGATATTTCAACATG
Source organism: Astragalus glycyphyllos (assembly GCA_963573325.1). Taxonomy (NCBI): domain Eukaryota; kingdom Viridiplantae; phylum Streptophyta; class Magnoliopsida; order Fabales; family Fabaceae; genus Astragalus; species Astragalus glycyphyllos. The sequence goes on along the minus strand of OY754307.1, from coordinate 81,688,618 downwards.
AAAACAGATGTTGCTCTTTTCTCTGCTGAATATTTTTCCTTTCTTCAGCAATACGGATGATCCTCTTGGTTAAGATTGACCTGACTTTTGTGACAGTATTGTTCTAATTAGCTTTTTTTTTGTCAAGGCTTATGAATTGAAGTTACAAGAAGCCATTAAACAAAGTGAAGAAGAAATTCAAATGCGCGCTCGTAGACTCTCTAAGTTGGTTGATTCTGTCTGGCAGTATAAAGAACATGTCGGGTCTAAAATTTCAGAGATGAAGAGGGACCTATCTATCTGACACTGTGACGGCAGTCACTGATGCATACAAAGGTTCATTCTCAGCTCAACTTGAGAAAACAGAATAAGCGAAGGCTGTGAAGCACTGTTTTTACACTTTACACGATCTTCATAGCATCTTTTTTCTTTTGCATACTTACGGATTGCTTCACTTGATTGTACTTTTTTTTAAAAATATAATAGATAATAGATTAGATTGGTATTTGGTAGCGAACAAATTTTTTGTATAGTATTGGTTGAAATAGTGGCGGATACAATGCATAGGATATGGGGGCATTTGCCCCCACCAACAAAAAAAAATTGTTCACAAATATAGAATAATTTTTTAATTGCCCCCATTAAAAAATTGGCTTTGCCCCCATTAATATCTAATTACCCAAACACACAACTCCAATTCACTTTAGTACACAATCCCAAGTCAAAAACAGACTTTGCTTCTAACAATTACAATGGTTAAAAGGTGTTTCTCCACATTGACTTTGTGAAAAACGTACTCTGCAAGCATGAGATATCAACAGTTGAATAATTCTTTGGTTACATATACTAAAAGATATTTTCTTTATAGTATTGAAAATGAAAATATCATACAAAATTTTTAGAATATAAAAAAAATGCCTAAATAACTAATGTAATTTAGCCTCTTTTTAGAATATAAAAAAATGCCTAAATAACTAATGCTTGGATATCTCTTTTGCAGCTTTTTCTTCACATGTGTGATCGTCTATTTTCTGAAACTTTAATATTTTTATTGCGAGAAATATTATAGATAAATTATTTTCTTCCCAATGTGTTTTTGTAAAATCCCCCTGCTCAATGTAATGCTTTCTATTCTATAGTAAAAGAAAGTTGAAATATTCTTAGCAAAAAATGTTTGTTATTTTATTAAGGCAAAATTACACTAGAGGACCTTAAATTCATTATTTGTAACAAGTTGGCCTTTTAAGTTTTTTTTGTAATAAAGTTTTTTCTGTAACAAATAGGCTCTTTTACTGATTACTCTAGCTTATGTATTTTGATGTAATGCTAGTTTATATATTGTGGTTACTCTCTAGCTTATGTATTTTGATGCAACCAAGCATATTTTGCTGTATTTTGATGTAATCAACAATATGACATTTTACCAAAAGGGCCAATGGTGTGAACATTGGGTAACTTAAATGGCCTATTTGTTTAAAAAAAGACTTAAAGGGCCAACTTGTTACAAATAAATAACTTAAAGGTCATCTGGTGTAATTTTATCTTTTATTAAAACATTCAACATAGTATTAAAGTAATAACAATCTTTTATGTAAAATGTTTAAAATCGTTGTAGTTATTTTTAATGTGTATTATATGCTAATAGTTTTGTATAGAGATTTTGCTACGTTTTTAGATAAAATATTAATCTTGTGCATACTATTACATTTTCATGTTTATTTTTTCTATAGTTACTGTTATGGTGAGTTTTTTGACCATATACACCCCCTTCTTTCACATTTATTCGCACCACACAAATGCCCAATATCAAATGGCCCAATCCAAACATCAAGGGCTCAGATCGAATCGCAAGATCGGACGGTCCTAATTCGTTGAGACAAACCCCACCACACTCTATAAATACAACATTCATTGCCTCATTAATGGTAAGCATTCTCTCATTTATTACTTTGCTAAGACTACTCCACTGACTTTAGCATCGGAATGACTTTGCAGGTACAACACCAGCAAGATCAGATACGGTCATTGACTAAGGACATCAACCACTAACTACCTCGAACCACCCTTCAAGGTCGGAAGTACAGTGCAGAACATTGGCGACCACAGTGGGAGGTCTCAAACCAAGATCTTCTCCCCTCACCTTGATCAATGACGACTCGAAATCTTCGTTCGAAGGCAAACAGCCTCGCGGCGGGTATCCCCCCGAGCCGATCCTGAGACCGGTCATCCCTCACTTGGCCGAACCTCAGCCAACCCCGGAAGGATTCGTACAAGACCTTCCAGACTCCACTCAAGCACAAGTTCAAAATCAAATTCCGAACTTCGTTTTGGTCACCAGAAGCTCCGCAAGGAACCATGTACCTCCTCAAAATCCACTTTCTGTCCAACAGCTCGTCCTACTACTGAACCGACATGAAGCGACAAACCAAGAGAGGAGTTACCGATTTACGGATCTTGAAGGACAGGTGGCGGAGCTCCGGGCCCGGAATATTCCGGATCAGGTCTCGCCCGACCCGGATTCCCCTGAAAGAAGAAATCCGGCTCGAAAGCGCCACCGATCTCCCACCAGAAGACGACATTACCATCGCTCTCCTCCTCATCGGCTCGGAAGGAATGTTTCCCGTTAGCCTCCAACCGGAGTGTACGTCGGAAGGGAAGACGCTGATTATTCACCCCAAGTTCATTCTTCTCTGGCATCCTCTTCTCCTATGCAACGATCGAGGAGTAGAGAATATTCAGCTCGAGGATATCGCCCTCATGACCGCAGGCACCCGCACCATCGGCATCGATCTCCGCCACGGGCTCAAACAACCAAGCGCAAAGGCCCTTTTACGGAAAAAATCGACTGTTACCCGGTGCCCAGATATCTCGAAAAACCACTAGAAGGCTTGAAGCCCTATGATTATTCTCAGCTGGCCAAACACAATCTCCTCCTGGGACCAGCTAACCAAATTATTCTCAGCTAATTTTTCCCATTCCAAAAGCAAACCAAAAAACAAAAATGTCTTAGCGTCCATCATCCAAGAGAACTCCGAATCTTTAAGACAATATATAGAAAGATTTAACAAGGAAGCAGTTCAAGTTCGGAACCTCGATGATGCGTTCCGAGTTTACTTCATGGGGATGGGGCTGCGCCCCGAAAGCCCGTTCAAAAAACACATAAACACATGTGAGCCAGAGAACCTCCAAGATTTCCTCCAGCTATCCCAATGCTTTATCAATGAAGAAGAAAGCGCCATGATCGGTAAAAAACCACCAATGGCCGAACCGTCTAAACCCCAAAATGAAAGAGATCAAAAAAACGACAGCCGAGGCAACAGGGACCCCCGACCTCGGAACCGTCATCAATTCTATACCGAGCTCAATGTCACTTAGGCTCAAACTTTAGGTGAATGCTGGAACACAGAGTTTAGAGACGAAAAATTCCCAAAATCACTCACCCACAGACCGAGCCAACGTTCTAATAAATACTGTCGATATCATCGGAGCAACGGTCACGACACCAACCATTGCAACGCCTTGAAAGATGACATTAAGGATATGATTAAAAGGGGAAAACTAGCCAGCTATGTAAACAAACCAGGGCGTCAAGCTGGCGAGATTAAAGATGAACGAGAACAGGAACCCAGAGCAAGGGGAAAAACAAAGCCGAATCCGACGACGACGAACTTGATTCGAGGAAATCAAAAGGACGGTCCGTAATGATGATGATCGAAGGAGGTTTTGCCCACAGAGAGTCCGGGAAAACAATGAAACGAAAATGGAAAGAGTTACTCAATATAGCCTCCACGCCGGTCGCACAAACACCTTCAAACCGACCTCCTTTGTCTTTTAGAGATGAAGACCTTCTAGATGGGAAGCCCAACAAACACGTACCACTCCTTGTCACGGCGGTGATCGCCAATTAGCAGATTAGAAGGATTTTGGTCGATCAGGGAAGTTCTTCAGACATCATCTTCCTCGACCTCGTGGAAAGAATGGGAATCGATAAAGAAGACATCGCTCCTTACCGAGGATCCACACTATCAGGATTCAATGGATCTCGGACTAAACCTCTTGGACACCTGGAACTGATGGTTTCCTACGGTGAAGAACCCTTGGTAAGGATCATCAAAACAAAGTTCCTCATCCTGCCGTGTGAATCAATCTACAACTGTATCACTGGAAGACCGATTTTAAGGCTCGGAGCAGTAACCTCCACCACTCACTTAAAAATGAAATTCCACTCCCTCTACAACAAGGTGATCACCTTAAACTCGGATCTTGAATCCGCCTCAAGATGTTTCTTCCTGTGGACAAAAGCAGAAAAAAAGGCTCAAGATAAGGAAGGGGTTCCACCTGAGATAACCAAAAAAGAAGAAGTTACAGGAAGATCCACCGAAGTCAACTTAACTGATTTGGATGCAAGATACGACCCAAACAGCTCGGAAGAGGAAGATGACGATGAGTTGGCCAAAGAACTCAAAAAGAAAATGAGAAGACCCGAGCCTGATGGGGAATCCATCGAAGTACAGCTCGGAGACGACCTTACTAGAACAGTGAAAATTGGAGCGGACCTATCCGAAGAGGTAAAAATCAAACTCACTCAGTGTTTAAAAGATCATGCTGATCTTTTTTCTTGGTCGGCAAGCGACATGCCCGGAATCCCGCCAGAAGTCGCATGTCACCAGCTCGCCGTTAATCTGGAAGCAAAATGGGTCTCCCAAAGAAGACGAGCGCAGAGTGGAGAGAAGGCCATGGCCGCCGCAAAAACTGTTGAAGATTTGATCAAAGTGAACTTTATAATAGAGGTCAAATACACGACTTGGTTATCAAACCCAGTACTGGTTAAAAAGAGCAACAGTAAATGGCGTATGTGCATCGATTATACTGACCTAAACAAAGCCTGTCCGAAAGACGCCTTTCCTGTCCCAAGTATTGATCGCCTCGTCGATAATGCCTCGGGTTTTCGCCTACTTTCTTTTATTGACGCATATTCCGGTTACAATCAGATCGCCATGTTTCCCCCCGACCAAGAAAAAACTGCGTTTATGACGAACCAAGGTAACTTCGCCTACCGAGTTATGCCCTTCGGTTTAAAAAACGCCGGCGCCACTTATCAGAGAATGATGAACAAAGTATTCCAAAGACAGATAGGCAAGACCGTTGAAGTCTATCTTGATGACATGATTGCAAAAAGTGAACAGGAAAACACCCACGTAAAAGACCTTGGAGAAATTTTCGCAGAAATCAGGAAAAATAGCATGAGACTAAATCCGGAAAAATGCACTTTTGGTGTCCGAGCTGGAAAGTTCCTCGGTTTCTACTTAACAGAGAGGGGAATTGAAGCAAACCCTGATAAATGTCAATCCGTGACTGAAATGCGGACTCTGACTTCCAAAAAAGAGGTCCAAAAACTCAACGGTATGATCGCCGCTTTATCCCGATTCCTATCAAATGCGGCATTTAAATCTCTCCCATTATTCAAACTTTTGAAAAAAGAAACGGAGGATGGTGAAGGAAAATTCAACTGGACAAACGAGCAAGACGAAGCCTTACAACAACTTAAAAAAGCGCTTTCAGAACCGCCCATCCTAACTCGCCCATACGAGGGAGAAACTCTATACTTATACCTATCAATCTCGGAGGAAGCTTTAGGCGCCGTGCTCATCCGGGAAACACAGACCGGTCAAAGTCCCATTTACTTTGTAAGCAAAGCTCTCCAAGGACCCGAATGTAGGTATCAGCAAATAGAAAAAATCGCCCTCGCCTTAGTCGTCCCAGCCCGACGCCTCCGACCATATTTTGTGGCACACCAGATAGTCGTACGCACCAACTATCCAATAAGGCAGATTCTACACCGACCCAACCTTGCCAGAAGAATGATTAAATGGGCAGTAGAGCTCTCCGAGTTTGGAATCAAGTACGAATTCCGTACGACAATGAAGGCCCAAGTTCTAGCAGATTTTGTAGCAGAAATGATTCCCACTGATCCTGTTAACGACATCTGGACTTTACACGTTGATAGGTCTTCCAACCCCAAAGGAAGCGGCGCGGGTTTAATGTTGGAAAGCCCGGATAAAGTGATCATTGAAGTCTCCCTTACCTTCGCTTTCCAAACAACCAATAATCAAGCAGAATACGAGGCTTGCATCGCATGTCTACGATTGGTGATTGACCTACGAGTCACTCAGGTCAATCTCTACACAGATTCACTCTTGGTCGTTTCACAAATAAACAATCAATTTGAGACCAAGGATCCGACCCTGCAGAAATACCAACTTCGAATACAAGAGTTACTCGCACAATTCAAAACAGCCGAGGTAAAGCACGTCCCCAGATCCGAGAATCAGATGGCGGATATCCTTTCAAAACTTGCCAGCACCAAGGTCCCCGGTAATCACCAGACGATCATCCAAGAATTACTCAGAAGACCTAGTATCTCTCTTGATTCGACTTGTATTTCTACAATTTGTTCCATTGAGGAGAGCCAAAGTTGGATCACTCCAATATTGGAGTACATCAAAACAGGAATCGAGCCTCTAGGCTCGGCTGAAGCGAAAATCATCAGAAGAAAAGCCTCGGCCTTCTCAGTCATAGATAATACGCTATACAGAAGGAGCCTCTCCTCGCCATTATTAAAATGCATTGAAGGGGAGCAAGTGCATTCCGTCCTAGCCGAAATTCATGAAGGAATATGTGGACAACATCTTGGCGCCCGTTCCCTAGCTCGAAAGGCCCTACGCACAGGATATTATTGGCCGACCATGGAAGGCGATGCTAAGAACTACGTAAAAAAGTGCAAAAAATGCCAGGTCCACGCCAATGTTTACGTCGCCCCACCAATCGAACTCCGAAGTCTATCCTCGACATGGCCCTTTGCACAATGGGGAATAGATCTCCTAGGTCCATTCTCAACTGTTATGGTGAGTCTTTTGACCATATACACCCCATTCTTTCACATCGATTCGCACCACACAAAGGCCCAATATCAAAGGGCCCAATCCAAACATCAAGGGCTCAGATCGAATCGCAAGATCGGACGGTCCTAATTCGTTGAGACAAACCCCTCCACACTCTATAAATACAACATTCATTGCCTCATTAATGGTAAGCATTCTCTCATTTATTACTTTGCTAAGACTACTCCACTGACTTTAGCATCGGAGTGACTTTGCAGGTACAACACCAGCAGGATCGGATACGGTCATTGACTAAGGACATCAACCACTAACTACTTCGGAACCCTTCAAGGTCGGAAGTACAGTGCAGAACAGTTACTATTTATAGTTTCTACAACATGGACATTATTGTGGTTTCATAAGAATTACCTTTAAAATATTAAATGCTTTAAAATAACATAATATAACTCAATACTTTAATTTAATTCGAGGTCAACGAGATTAAGTTCTAATTCAATATCTAATAATTTTTTTAGTGAATTAGCTTTGATGACATCATATTTAAAATTTATTTTATAATAATACATTTAAATATGTCAAAAATTGATGGAGGTTAATATTTTTAAATTAATAAAAAAAGAAAGCAACTAGATTATTCGACACAAAGTATAAAATTTAATATACTATTAGCAATAGTAAAAAATATTATTTATATTTACTTAAATACGCGTGTCTGGTAGGCTTAAAAAGCTTTTCTGATTGTATGTAATCCGATCTTGTTAGCTAATTAGGCTTTTAATAAAGCCTTAGTCTTATCTTTTCAAAAAAATTTAGTCAGGTCTGGGCTTGGCGTAGGTTAGGCCATAAGCCCCTGCCGATCAGTGTCATCTATTCCCACCCTTAACTGCATTTTTTTTAATAACTGCATACTATTACATTTGTCATCTTACCAAAAAAAAATACTATTACATTGTCATGCTTATTTTTTTGTCATGCTGATTTTATTTATAGCAAATCCCTAACAACATATAACTTCATCCATTACCTAGTTACTATAAAAAATACTATGTAAAGAAATCTTTTGAACTAAATCTATTACCTGGTTAGTACTCCCTCCGTCCCAAAATATAATGCCTCATTTAACACTTTTGTTTGTCCCAAAATATAAGTCTATTTACAAATAACAAGATACATTTATTACTCTTTTTTTAAATATATCTCTCATTAATACTTCTAAATTATCTTGGTATGTGAAAAACTAACATTAAATGCTTCTACACACAAAGGGTAATTTAGTAATAGTCACACACAAATTATATATATTAATTACTCTACCAACTTTTCTTAATATGCGTAAAAAAAATGTAAATGGGACTGATGGAGTATATGTAAGTAAAGAGGTTTTTTGGGGTCAAATATTATCAACCTAGAGACTGTTGCTTGTTGGGTGCCCAACCCGCAACAGTAAGGTGTTAGAGAGAGTCTGCATTCAGTAATTGTAAACCACCGAGATCCCACCGCTTTTACACCGTTTCAGTTTCGGTATCGGTTTCACCACCGTTTGTAAAAACAAGCACGTGGTTTACATGCGAGTTGGAGCGCGTGCATTTGCGATCTTCACCAACCAGACCCAAAAGTAATATGCTAAAAAAAAAAATCAATCACCTCACCTAACTCAACACATAATTATTAGCGTTCCACACTCATCATCCTTTTTTCTTTGATCTCTTTTAAATATTTTCTTATTTTGGCTTAACCATTTCACAACAAACAGTTCTGATACCTTTCTTAATGTAAACAACTAATCTTACTACTTTCTCTTCTTTACCAATCAAAGTTAGGTTTTTAGTTTTTACATCTCAGATCGTCATCAACAACCCTCACTCCTATAGTTTTCTTGCTTTCTGTTCCGGTATATTTTTCTTTGATTATTTTTATATTCGTTTATTTATTATGTATGATATATAAGCGGCCATGTCTTTATCTGATGACCATTACCATTACCATTACCATTACCATTATTTTAAATTTCTTGTGTGATTGAGAATCTATCTTTGTGAATTGTGATCAATTAATAGTATAGTAGCCAACACTTGCACGCTAACTCTTTTTCATCTTATCTTCTTATGATTGAGTTTGATGTCTGTTTTGTAGGTGAAGGAACAAATTTGATCCCTTTTTTTCCATCTGATTTATTTAATTAAACCTTTCTCCGCTCTGTTCGGGATTCAATCTGAAATTGATGGCGGAATTGATAGGACCTCGCTTGTACAGTTGCTCTAATTGTAGAAACCATGTTTCACTTCATGATGATATCATTTCCAAGGCTTTTCATGTCAAGCTTCTCTCTCTCTCTCTCTGTTACTTTTCTGAGTGGGTGATTTTGGGGACCAGTCTTTGGGAATGTTACTTATTCTTATGTGTAACTAATGTTAATTTAACTGTTTCCTTTATTATTGGTATCGATGACATGTTAATTCAAAATTAATTCCCCTTTCTGGCGTTTTTTGATGATTTGTTTGGTGTTGAGGGAGGAAGGTATTATGGATTGGAGAATTTTAGGGTTTATTTTCAGCTGAGGGATTATATGGACTACAATATTGAATTTCAGAGACTGTTCAAATTTGGATATTTCCTTTTTATTTTTTTATTCATTGTTTGGAAATAGTAGAACAAATATCACCTACTATATGTCAGTACTGAGTTACTGATGAATTTGCTGTGCACTATGGGTCCAGGTTTTGTTGTTGTAAATTGTAATAGTCACATGCTTTGCAGAATAAATAAAACTCCCAACTCCTAATGACTTGTGAGTTTTGCAGATATCAGGTAGTTTGTGTGGAAGAATGAAACTGAAAGTGCCAATTGGTTTTACTCTTATAGTGCCTGCCAATTTAAGAGTGAAACTAATTTTTTTTTAATTTGGAGAAGTGGAAATTTTATTCAAATTGTCCCTAAGGGGATTTAAACTCAGCACATTGTAGATACAAGACTAAGCTTTTACTACTGAGCAAACACTTCAAGTGTAATTTAAGAGTGAAACTAATAGTGATAGTTTGCAAGTTTTGTTCATTCCTTATCACATGATTAGTATGCAAAAACAGTTAGTTCCAAGGGATCATTGTTTTCTCATTTGGACTTGGCGTTTTTTCTTTTGTTGTTCTTGATACTTAAACTTGCATTTTAGTTTTATGATCTTAACTCATGCACATGCCTAGATCATTTACTGATATCCTTTTCATAATTTTTGTATCCAGGGAAGAAACAGCCGAGCCTTTCTGTTTTCCCATGCAATGAATGTTGTCACTGGGCCAAAAGAAGACAGGAATCTCTTGACTGGCCTCCACACTGTTGCTGATGTTTATTGTGGTGATTGCCGTGAAGTTCTGGGTTGGAAATATGAACGAGCTTATGAAGCATCTCAGAAGTACAAGGAAGGAAAATTCATACTTGAAAAGTCAAAAATTGTTAAGGAGAACTGGTAGCTTTCCCTTCTGCTCCACAATCCATTCATTCCTGTTATGAATTATGATGGAGATTTATTCATGCTTTGTGATGTCCATCTTGTATAGGAGGTTCTTACCTACCATTTAAAATTTGTCATTGCTTTTCCATCTTCATTATATTTCCTCATGTTGTGACTAGAAGTGAAATTGTAAGATAAACTGTTAATTCCTTGTTAATAAAGTCGCATTTCCATTTTCTGATCTTTGGAATTTAAGAACAGTATTTCGTCCAAACTGTAGCATCTTGTGCATCTCCCTTTTGGAAAATGAACTTTGCTGACATGAAAAGTTTTGCTTCAGCTACCCTAATTACTTTCAGGGGTTGTGTGCATGTAGCTAGTCAAATTATGAGGTTCCAGTTTCTAGCACCGTGAGATTGATCAGGTAATTAGAGGGGAAGACAAGAGAAGGAAAGAAAAGGGAAAGAAATTGACTTAATTGAAAATGAGATTCGGTTGTAGTAGCAGAGGATAGAGTTGTCTAGTGTTAGACAAATAAGTAGAGATGAAAATTTCATTTATGGTGAGATAGGATCACCTAATTTGCTTGCTTAAAAGAAGGCCCAGGCTTATCCCACACCCCACGCTACTCACCCCACACCCCCTAACTCCTTTAAGCCCCAAAATACCCTTAACTCAAAAACACCCCAACGAAAGAAAACGGATGATTCGGTTGAGGTCAACCGAATAGTGCAAAATGGGGTGTGTGCCAAATAATACACATTTGGTTGCCCATAACCGAATTTATTCGGTGGACCGTAACCGAATACTCCAGAAATGCGCGTTTTATTAATGGCCTTTTGGTCATTTTACAGGGGTAAGGGGTGTTTTGTGAGTAGCATGTGGTGTGGAAAAACATGGGTCTAAAAGAAAAGTAGAGATGAAAATAGAAAAGGGAAACCCGTTGCAAGATCCATGCAAGGACTGACCCCATATTGGTCTAACTTGACCTATGTTATCAACCACATAAACTATGTCAAGTTTTTTCGAAAAGCTCATCTAGCTAAAAAAAACTCGTTTTAGATCACTTAAAAGTTAAAATACTACTAGCCCTATGACCCGTGCGATGCACGGAGTTGGCTAGATTTCTCTGCGTATATAAGATCCATATTTTTTTTATTTATTATTAAATTTCTATAATTATAGGCGTGGTTGACTAAATGAAATAAAGACTTGCTCACCATGACACCCGACCTACACTGGAAGAGTAGATGAACAAAATAAAATACAAAATCATGCTATTGAACATTTTTTCCTTATGTGTAACAATTGCACTGATATGGTGTAGCTCCAAAAAAAATCAAGTATTAGTACTCCTAACTCCAAAGAAATTAACATTAACAAATTAATTGAAAGTAAATAAATTTATTTCACAAAGTGTGTTGCATTCTGGACTTGCCCCAACACCAGCAAATACCCATGTTTTTTAAAATCTCAATGTTCATGCCACTCAATTGTAGGGTGAATTCAATTTAAAACAATTTAGCCTCCTCTATTGTCATTCACCAAACAACAACACTCCAATTAAGCATTAATGTTCACCCATACTTTGGCACCCAAACGACTAACCCCTTGACATTCTTCATATTCTGCGGTTGCACTACCGTGTGCATCCATCAATCCAAGCTTTAAAGAAAATCTGATGCCAGCACCAGACCTTGCTTAATTAAGCTGTAATTTACCATTCCAACAGCAGTATCCATTTAATGCTGAGCAACCACGTACTGTTTTATCTCTAGACCAACAAAAAGCCATTGTCAAAACATGCCATGATGATTACTAAGAGTATTCTCAACCAAAATAATTCTTCTCCATCTGAGACTGAAGACTTTGGTAACTGACCCCACCACCAAAAGAGGAAGGAATCACCATGTTCCAGCTGGAACAATACTCATGTTATTGTTTGTTTATGCCTCTGAAAATTTGTTCAAAAAGCAAGTAGTTCTTAGTCCACAATGAATCAATGGGAAAAATCTGTATACTGTGTTCAAGTGAATAATTAAAACAAAAAACAACTCATGTTCTAATGGTGTATTGTATTACTCTAGTTCCTCAGAAATTTTCCAGGTAATTCAAACACTTAATATCTCTATTTTTGCGAATAACACCTAATAAACTCTTCACAGATTATTTTATATGGACATATCAGTAACACACTAACACATTCACCCCTAGTCAGTAAGAGCCAAAAGTGAAAATGTTGATGTTTGCATCCTCAACCATCTGATCTATGAGTTAATTTTACTTTAATGGAGGCAACACCAGTCGCCAAACTAAAAACCAATAGTACTAACAAAGATGGTTTTTAGTACTAACAACACCATAGTACTAAAAACCATCTGAATTAAACAACCCATTCTAACAAAGATGCATACAAAATGCAGGGATAAATAAAAATATGTATACAAAACCCATGAAGATTTTGAAAACACTCCCACATGTTTATATATTTTTCTTTTGGAGGGGTAAATGCAACTCAACTGAACAAACATGATTTCAATTCAATATACCTTTAACATTATCATAATGACAGATAAGTAAATATATATCAAAGAGATGTATAGATGTATAAATAAAAGCTTACCCAAGCTTTCAACTAATGATGCTTGAGTTGATGATCTAAAAGCCTTGGGGTACTTTAGAACCTTCATATAAATAGTTTAACAAAGAAAAAACCTGAATGCATATGATGATGATTTTACCATCATAATCAAAGAGTAAATAGAAGAATGTATCCAAATGTTTCTACCCTAATGCTATTGAAAAGAATCCAAGTTGAAGTTTCATTTTAACATGGTATGGGAAGTTTCGGCCAGCCTAACTCTAACTTTATTTGACACTCAAAATCCTACTGCAAATCATAAAAAAATTGGTTCCATCAACCACTTTACATATGTCAACCTACAACTTTAAATTAGATGATAAATTAATACTAAAGGACATCAAATACTAACCAACTAAGCATTAAAAAAGCTAGACCTGTATTTGCAGATATTCTCCAATCCCATATATTCATGATTTGCAGTCTTATGCACCATATTTGAAATACGAACTCCACCTAGCTAGTGAGATTGCACTGATAAATATTGTGGATGCTAGAATAAAGATAATAGGGGATGCTCTCCGAAATAAGATGATCAGCCTTCTCACAATATGTTGTCCAACCCAAGCTGCAATAATAGCCACCAGGGCAGAGTATAGAGCTGTATGACATTTCACAAAACGAAAATATCATGACCAAAGTAAGCTAGAATTTCTCATGTACTGACCATAAGGATCTGGAAAGCGTTTCAGCAGGTAGTATTCCACAACAGATATCGATGAGGAGAAAGTCACGGCGAACGTCGCTGTGGCGCTTTACACCTGCACATAAGATGTTGAATGTAGTCAATAATAGCATTGGCAACAATAAGCATTGCCTTCTGCAAACAACATTCCCTAATACATTTACTACCTGTAAAGCATAGCATTCCCTAATACATTCACTACCAGCAAAGCATAGCATAACAGTTTTTAGTTACTGCAATTTGAAACTTACTTGAGGAGGGACTCCTAGCTCGAGAAAATGTGGACCATTGAAAGCTCGTTCTCCTCTTCTTCCTCCATTTTGCTCTGAATGTTAGCTCCCTGCATATTGAAATTAAGAATTCCATTAGACACCACACTAAATACAATGCTTACACTAAGTGAGAAAAATCATACATATTGTCATGCTTCTATTCAATACATAAAATACACTCTCTCTGTTTTTTATTAAAACCATTAAAACCAAGTTATCTAGTGAGACAAACATCCTTCAAGACAAAACTCAAATTGGCCGTTTGCTTACTAAAAAGCACAAAAGTCAATATTGCATTTGATTATTCTCATAACCAAGTAGATAGAATTATAGAAAGCAAAGATATAAAAAAGAGTTCCTACATGCTTGAATCTTGGAGAAGGTGTTATTCTCCTGAAACCAATAAGAGCTCAAAAGCAATATAAGCAATATAACAGGGTATTGAAATAAGGAACATTTTCAAAAGCAATATAAGCAATATAACAGGGTATTGAAATAAGTAGAAATGAGCAACTATTAAGAGGAAGAGCAGTCAAGAGATGAATAAGGAACATTTTCAAGTGATTTACTCATATCAATTTTGGTGAACCTGTACGTAGATGTCCATTTTTGCATATTTAAAACCAATAGACATGGTATTGAAATATCCAATACTCTCCATAGCCTGCACATTAAACTAAATAATTGATCCAATTTTTTCTTGAAACATTGAAAAGCTGAATTCCTCTCCAAAAGAGTAAGAGAGTATAGATTAGTTAATAACTATGAACATCTGAGAACTATTGTGTAAAGGATTAATTTTGGGATTCAAATTAAATACACCGTAGTGTTACTTGTTTTTTGTGCTAGAAATGATGAGGTTTGGGACTCATAAGGAAAGTTACAGAAATAAGAGGTTGAAAAGTCAACAAATAAGATTTGCATCCTCTCTAACTATGAACTTTTCACAGAAGTAACTCTCAACTTTCTGTTCACTACATTTTTTCCAAACAAAATAAATGGAAAGCAACAAAATGGATCAGAGACATGCATCATACCCAATAAGGAGGACCAGCATAATGTATAACTGACTGAAAACAAAATGCATGAAATAATGTCTAGAATAGTTGCAACCATGTCCATTAGTTTCATCAGATTGAGCTATTATCACCATGTTTGGCAAAGAAGCCATGTAAGTGGATATCAAATGCTCAACAATGAGTTGGTCCATCTGCACCAATCAAACCAGACCAATCCAATACAAATCTTAATGGTATTTTTTGAAAAACTCCTTCCAAGTAATAATGTTACTCAGGCGCAAACAAAAGCAAAAGCCTCATAGCAATTCTAAATTCAAACCTCTTTCAATAGGTTTATCAAATTTCCATTCATTAGAATTAGTAGATGGAATTTCTTGACTAATTTAACCAAGTTAAAATCCATCCAAACATTCCCATAATTTCCAACACCCTGTTAGGAAGAAGTTTAAAACACACACCAAAAGCAATTATTTTTATCTAACCCAAAAGATATCAGTGTCCAAAATCAAATCCTTTTCAAGGATAATGAATTAATTAAAAAATAAATAAAAATTGTCCAATTCAAGTCAATTAAACTTAACCTAGAATTTCTAAACACAATTCAAACACAATAAAAATAAAATCTGAATTTGAGACAGCATAAAAATTCAACACCAGAAAAGGAACATAAAGAAGAGAAATTAAGTTGACTCACTCCTCAATTTCAATTGCCTGAAACTTTCGATCAAGTTGAGCTTTACTAATCTCAAGCATTTCACAAACCTGATCTCCAGCAACAACAGCTTTATCAAAATTCTCTTTAATTGCATCCACAATTTCCTTCAAATCTCTATGCCTCACCACCATCTTCATATCCATCATTGCATCCATCGTCGACTACGACGCCGCATCCTCCTATTTCCCTACCTTCACGGCGGTCGCCATCCCCGACGACCCAAAATTCGAAGCAAAGTTGTTTGAGGATTGGCTTGTTGGAGTGGATGAAGGGCTTGAATCGGAGAGAATGTGAGGGAGTTTCGGTGGTGGTTGTTTGCGGCGACATTGGGGTGGTTGTTGTGGTTGTTGTTGTTGGTGGTGGTTGGGGGTTGTGGTGGAGTTGATGCTGGAGGAGGAAAGGATGTGGGGGAGTTTGGAGCTGTGTATGGTGGGAGATGGTGAAGGGTTAAACGGTGGTGGCGTTGGAGGGTGGAGGGAAGAGTGGGAAGACGATGATGGTTGTGGTTGCTGTGGGTGGTGGTGATGGAAGTAGGTGTGGTGGTTTTGGGGTTAAGGAAAACGGTGGGGGTGTTGTCGGAGACGGAGAGGGGTTCATGAAGGTAGAGAGAGACACTGGGATTCGTGGGGGATAAATTGTGAAAAGTGAAGGAAAAAAGAAAGAAAGAATGGCAATTGTAGTAATATGATTGGAGTTGGGGCTAAAATATTGCTGAAGGTTTGGCGCTCTACTGCCAAGCCGCATATAAGATAGAGATAAAGATTAGGTCTTTCTATAAGCTGATTTATTTGATTATATTTTTAGTCTCTAATTATAGGGAAATTTGGTTTTTGTCGTTTACAATATCTCTTTTTGTCTCCAACTAGTACTTTACCCGTGCATCCGCACGGGTGATACTATATTTGTTATAATTTGCAATAAATCCATAAATATTTTAAGAATTGTAAAATTTAATAAAAGAAAAAGACAAAACTCGATATAAAAGTTATATTTCAACTTCCTTAAAAAAGTTGAGTTGTAGAAACTTTGAAAAAAAGCAAGTATGGTCTTCGTATATTAAAAATGGTAATGTAGCTCCTGTTGTCACTCCTGTTGTCATTTCCGTTGCTACTTCTGTTGTCGCTCTCGCTGCTGCTCCCGTTGCCGATCTTGTTGTCGATCCCGTTGCATATCCCGCCCCATTGCCATTTCTCTTTGCCGAATATTTAAAAGTAAAAATAAAAATTATTTTGAAAAAGCAAACATTTAAAAGTAAAAATAATAATTATTTTGAATTCAAATTAGATATTAGATCTATTAGATAGATGAGAGTGAAGAAATATGAGAGATAGATGATGGTTTAGAAAGAGAGGGAAGATTGAAATTCTAAAGAGAAGAAATATTTAAATGATTGATTAGAAAATGAATGACCTTTTACCTGCAAAATTGACACTTCTCAAATATGTCAAATGGGCTAATGGGTTCTTTTTATGGAGTAATATTTGTATAAATATTAGATTAGATTAGATATTATATATTAGATAGAATAGATGCAGATCTCGTTGCAGCTCCCGTTGGCAATCCCACTCTGCTGTTTCCCATTGCTGAATATTTTGAATTAAAAATAATAATTATTTTGAAAAAAACAAACATATTTTAAAGTAAAAAAAAAATTTATTTTGATTTCAAAATTAGATATTAGATATATTAGATTAAATTAGATATTAGATCTATTAGATAGAAGAGAATGAAGAAAGATAAGATAGATGATAGTTTAGGAAAAGAGGGAAAATTGAAATACAAACTCAAATTAAAAAAGGGATAGAAAGAGAGGGAATATTTAAATGATTGATTAGAAGATGAATGAATTTTTGAGCCTCAAAATTGACAATTGTCAAATGGGTATTTTTAGATTAGATCTATATTAGATTAGATCCCCGCTTGTTGCCGTTTCCCGTTGCCGAATATTTAAAAGTAAAAAAATAATTATTTTGAAAAAAAAGCAAACACATTTAAAAGTAAAAATAAATTTGAACTCAAATTAGATATTAGATATATTAGATTAGATCTATTAGATAGATGAGAGTGAAGAAAAATGTGAGATAGATGATGGTTTAGAGAGGGAAAATTGGAATCCAAATTCAACAAAAGGGATAGAAAGAGAGGGAAATATTTAAATGATTGATAGAAGATGAATGACTTTTTTAGCCTCAAAATTGACACTTGTTAAATGTGTCAAATGGGCAAATGAGTATTTTTAGTGGAGTAGTATTTGTATAAATCTAGATTAGATTAGATTAGATAGATTAGATTAGATATCTTGAAATGTGTACAGTTGGTAGTTAGTTATTGTTGTTTTGTTTAGTTTACATAAGTAATAAGTAATATTTGTTGTGTTCAATTTGTTCTTTTTTTTTTATCGTGTTATTGGTCTACCCGATTTTGCTGGTTCGTGTGGTTCTTTCCTTCTAATAGAGTTTGGGTTTTTTTTGGGTACCCCCACCATCTTCCCATACCCCCCCCCCCCCCCCCCCCCCCACGTACCCTGCGAAAAGACCAAAATACCCATCACAAAATTTTAAAAACCCCAACATGTCCCCAGCTCAAAAAAAAATTGGAAATCGGATTTAGGTAAATCTGATTTTCCCCTAAAAATTCTAAAAAATTAAAATCGGATTTATCTAAGGTGGAAATCGGATGTACCCCACCCATAGGCAAATCCGATTTTGTATCCAAATAATAAATAAATAAAACATTTTAAAAATTAAAATTATATTTGTTTTAGAAAAATAAATTAGATATGAATAATATGAATATCGGGCGTTTTTTTGTGCTGTTTAGGGTGTAGTTCGTTAACACGTGACGATGTTATACGTCGAGCGAATAATTTAGGCTAAAAAATCGGTTTTCGGTCAACCTACTCCAATTGTAATGAAACCACAGCCATTAAATCCGAAAAAAATCAAGGGTCAAGACTCTTCTTACGGGATTGGGAGGCTCAAAATCCCAAATTCCATCGTTTACTATTTGTTTTTAATTTTTCATAGTCTCCAAAAAATCTAAAAAAATTTGCATAACCTTATTTTGATTTTATTAGATTTTCAGTAGTGTTTTTATAATTTTTTGATTAGTTTTGACTCTTTAATGGATTTTTAGTAGCATTTTTATAACATTTTTTAAAAATTTAAATAAAAAACAATTTTTTTAATAACAAAATCGGATTTACCTTGAGGGGGGTAAGTCCGATTTTCTTTTTTTAGGGAATTCAGATTTATATACCCACTAGGTAAATCCAACTTTAAAAATAACAAATCGGATTTATCCCCCCTAAGGTAAATCCGATTTGTTATTTTTAAAGTCAGATTTACCTAGTGGTGGGGGTACAAAATGATACATCCGACTCTAAAAAATAACAAATCGTATTTATCCCCCCTAGGTAAATCCGAGCGAGTTTATTTTAGGCAGAGGTATTTTCGTCTAAAAAATTCTTGTGGGGGTATATTGGAAGATGGTGGGGGTACAAAAAAAAACCATAGAGTTTTTGCTACACCCAAGACTCGAACTTGAAACTTTTGGATAATGTCTGAACCCGATTACCGTTTGGACTAACTTTGTTAATAATTTTTGTCCTTGTTTTTTTATAGGGTTCAAAAACGAAAATAGAAGAAAAAAAATTAGTTGAAAAAAATTTATATTTTAGAAAATAAAATTTAATTTTTAAGAAGAAAATACATTTTAAGAAAGACATATTTGAGGATATTTCCAGAGAGTGGGGATGAAAAAGACACCTTTTGGACTGTAATTGAACATTTCTAATAACTGAAGCAGTCAAAACTCACAACATAAATGTACCCAAAAAAAAAAACTTAAAACATATACAAGAAATTCTCTTATATTATATTATCCTCAATTTATCTACTTGCTTACTCGATTTAAAATTTTATTTCATCCGTATATATTAAAGAGTCTAGTCTATTGCTTTTTTCTTTGATAAGCAAATGTTAGTAAAGAGTCTAGTCTATTGCTTTTTTCTTTGATAAGCAAATGTTAGTAGGGTGGGGGAATGTTAGTTTTTGGGATTTGAACCCAGGACCTCCTTCTTGCAATCTTGCAAGTCCTTCATGTCCCTTAGCTCGCCAACTGATGAAACAGATTCTTTTAAAGGAACCCTATAAGAATATTAAGTGAGGTGTTGGAAGTATCTTAAGTTGAGTCTGATTTAGGCTTTGTTTAAAGAAAAAAAATGTCGAAGTCTTTTTTTTTTGTCCAAAATGTCTAAGTCTGTTTAAATTTTGTTTCTTGTAGGCCCATTTTTTTGGTACCCCACCCCTATAACATATACCCCACATTTCATTTTATTTCATTTTTACCCTTAGTAAAATTCACCAATTTTGACTCAGAATATCAATTTGATTTTTTTTCTTCTGGATTTACCATTTTCTCACTTAATTCCGGAATGTGTTTTTCAAAATATCTTCGGATTTATGATAAAATACAATACAGATTTTATGTATTAACACACAAATTCGGAATAAAAAATACATTACAGATTTATGTATTAATACATAAATCCGGAATGAAACGGATTTATGTATTAACACATAAATCCGGAATGAAAAAAATACATTAAAGATTTATGTATTAATACATATATCCGAAAAAATTTTAAAAAGTGAATTCCGGATTTACCTTTTTTAGGTAAATCTGGAAATTCCCAAAGTCCAACGTCTCTACCGTAAATATGGTATGAAATATGGGTAAAATGAGAAATTTGGGTTTAGGTGGGTGTACAGGGTCCAACTGCGGGGGTATAAAAAATACCACCCTTTCTTATATGACTACGTTTTTTTGTCCAGTGTTCAAAGATGATCCAACATACCAGTCATAGAAGGCCAGTATTTGGCCTAATAGATACAGGTGGCGCCCTCGAAACAAAAACTCAAAAGTGGTTTGTGGCCCTAAATTAGTTAATGAGCGCGAGCTTGTTTTATCAAGGCTTTCATTTTTTTAAATATCTTGACACGCTCGTTATCTATTTCTTTTGAGGAATGTTGTAGAAAACTCTACTCCTATTTTTGTAAGCAAAAGAAATGAATATAGAGTCACGTTAAAATATTTTGATGCAAAATCGTCCTAAGGAAAAAACATTACGAAGGAAAAAAAGAACTCCCCAAAAGTTAATTGATACACAGAAAATACGGAGGGACTAAACCAATACTTACGAAGAAAACAACACTATAACCAAAAGGGAAAAAAACAATACTATTGAAAAGAAATTAGCTCGAAGAATGTCTAAAATGATGTACAATAGCATCACTATAGTGACATCTATCCAATTTGCAACAGAATCATGAGACAGCTGATGTGATATTCAATTTGCAACAGTATCATGAGACAGGTGATGTGATAGTTAAACTCTAATTTTTACAAAGTAATGAATAAAAATAAGTTAGTGATAGTGGATAAGAAACTTATAACAAATGAATCGATAGCCGATTGATAAGTTAATAGCTTGAATCAAAGTGTGGGTAAAATTAACATTTTAACTACTTTATAAATATAAATGATATATATATATATATATATGTAACTAATGATTAAAAATTAGAGAGAATATATTCATTTAATAGAGAATAAATGAGAGAATTAATTACATTTAATAGAGGATAAATGACTTAACCCTTTCCCTATTTTTTATAAAATACTCACCATGTCACCAAGATCATCACTACAAAAAAAACGCTAATTAGCGAAGAAAATTAGTGACGAAAAGTAAATCTGTCGCTAAAAAGTTCATTAGCAACAGAAAAAACGACAGAATTTAGGAGAAATTGTGATACGTGTTACGAGGGAATTAGTGACGAAGTTGTCCGTCGTTAAAAACCCTTTTGTTTGTCGTTAAAGACCTTTTGACTGGTGTGGATTACGAAGGATTTAGCGACAGACAAAATTCGTTGCTAAGATCCCTTTTGTCCGTCGCTAATTTGGGTGGGATTTTAAATTTCAATTTTTCGTCGCTAAATCCCTTTTGTTTGTTGCTAAAATCCTTTTGACTGTCGTGGATTATGAAGGATTAAGCGACTGACAAAATTCCGTCGCTAAAGCCCTTTTGTCCATCGCTAAATCCTACTTAATCCCCAATCCGAATCATCATCCCCATTTCTCACATTTCACTCTTTCTCCCTATATAACTCTTCTCTCTCTCTCTCTCTCTCACTCACTCACCTCGCTCTCTCTCTCTCTCTCTCGGTGAAAAAATACTCAGCATTTGTATGGTGACATCATCTAAGATATTTAATGACCAAAATAATTATTTACTCGATAAAATATAGAAGGATAAAAAAGTAAAATTAGTACCAATTTATTCTCCCAATTATCTATTGTAATTTTTGACATTCTTTGGGCAACATCTACTTTTTGTGTGGGGGCATACATTATTTTGTTAGAGATGTTAAAGTAAAAGATCTGGGTAGTTGGGGTAAGTGGCCCCAGTTGTGAACAAGAGAAATAAAAGGAGATAACTCACATGAGTGTTATGCCGCATCATCCTATTTTGGAAATTCATATTTGAACCATATGTGTACTTTTGAGAAAAGCAACATAGAGAAATAAAGTAAGCACAATTGAAACACAATAATTTAACGTGGAAAACTCCAAAACCAGAGGAAAATATTGAACTGTTGTTTAATGATAACCAAAGAATAACACTAAGTGGTTTTTTTTTACAAAACATAGACTTTTCTCAAACACCCAATGAACCTAGTAAACCCACACACTCCAAGGAAAATATTTAAGAACATTTCACAATACTCTAAGGTATTTTTGACCGGTACGCTTCGTAAATGAGAACTCGAGCCCTATATATAGCATTGGTCTCTCTTTTCCTTCACAAAACTAGGCAATGTGAGATTTCTTCCTGATGTTCAATTCCAATCAACTCCAAAAATCTTCACCATGATTGTAATTGATACACGAGACATATTCGACATTCATTGTCTACACCGACAATCGTAGTTCAAAAAGAATTATCACACTCCACCATAAAGAGTATACTTCACTTGAAGCTAATTAAATCAATTCAAAAATTTCTACATGCCGAAAGTCCTCGACATAATCCCACAACACACTTTGTATAGACTAATGTCCATATGATGTTTTAAACCCGCAAGCAATAACATCATTTTCCATGACAATGCGACAATGCACCGTGGATACACTTGTCATTTTTTAGATAAGATCATCATTTTCAATAACAAAGAAGACAATGTTAGCATTCGTCTTAGAGTCTTTTTCTAATACAACTCCACTAGCACAGTTTTCTTTACATGCCCAGATTTTCCACATTTCCAGCATTTCATAATCTTTCCATGGATCTTCTTCCCATAACCCCCATTTCTAGCTAGCTATCAACACTGAGTTTGATGAAGTGATATCCTCGCTATTCAATCTTCTTTCTTCTGAAATGATCTTACTTGCAACATCTTCAAAACTCAAAGTTTCCTTCCCATATATCAAAATAAGTTTGATATGACCATATATATAGAAAGATGAAATGGACCATAAGAGTCTCAACTCTTTATTTTCATCATCAATCTTGACTCCAATAGATTCTAATTCAAAGACAATACCATTGAGAGCACTAAGTGATTAGAGACTTTCATCCCTTCATCCATGCGTAAATTGTGCAATTGCTCATTTAGCAACAATCGATTTGAGATGCCATTTGCCTGATATATAACCTTTCGAGTTTCTCCTAAAGATCCTTGGCTGACAATATTTCCTACACATTTGCAAAATATTATTAGCCAAACACAGACGGATTGCACTTGCAGCTCTCAAATCCCGTTCCTCCCATTTCTCCTTGTCCATGTCGAAAATATTTTCTTTCAATGCCTTGTGCAACCTCGATTGTATCAACACTTGTATTTTCCACAAGCCAAAATTGATTATTCCATCAAATTTCTCAATGTCAAACTTACGACACTTCAAAATTTTGACGTTGCACTGTAAAGAGAATGTCAACCAGGCACCGAGTAGGTTCTCAAGAAAGAGAGGTGGGTCACAACAGACACGTTTAAATACCAAGTCTTTCTTTGCAAGAACATTTCTCAATAGCATTTTCACAGTATCAAACTTCTTTTATATATGATGTGGAATATCAGACAAAGCTGCAACCAAAGAGCATACTAAGAAATTAGTACCCCATCGTACCAAAAGCTCTTGATACTAGTTGTTGGAAAAAAACAAAATAGAGAAACAAAATGAGTATAATCGGAACGCAAGAATTTAACGTAGAAAACTTTAAAATCGAAGAAAAACCACGAAACGTTGTCTTATGACAACCAAATAATAATACTTTGTGAAATTTTTTACAACATATCGACTTCTCTCAAATATCCACTATAGAACTTTGTCAAAATTATCAAATTTCAATCAACTCCAACTTATATGCGTGAACTGTACACTACAAAGAACCCCTTGAAAAATTAGGAATGGGTTACATTAATAGGGGTGTTCGCGGTTTGGTTTGGTTTTGAGCAAAAAAAGTACACCGAACCGCAAAGTAAAAATAGGTGCAGTTTGGTTTGGTTCGGTTGGCTTCCAAAAAAAAACCAAACCAAACCTAAGCGGTTTGGATTGGTTCCGTTGGTTCGATTTTTGACGAGACAAAATACGATTTATAAATTTGCCAAATTAAAAATCTGCCAATATTTTTCTTTTGACCAATAAATATCTACCAATCTCCATAGAATAAAAATCTGCCAATAAAAATCTGCAACATTCAAGTGAGTGTCGCAACCTATAAGGAATTAAGTAGACATAAGCTAGAAAAAAACTGTATTGTATATAGTCTTTGCGGTTTGGTTTGGCTCTATTCGATTTCTGAAATCAAAATTGCGAACCGAACCGAACTGCGCAGTGTAGCAAAATAAAAAATCGAATAGAACCAATCAAAAACGGTTTTTTGCGATTTTCAATTTGGTTTGGTTCGATTTACGATTTTCGATTGGTTTGATTCGGTTTTGAACCCATAGATTACATCCTATTGCTAGCTATGTGTCAAAGCACATATATATATATATATATATATATATATATATATATATGAAAATGAAAAAACAAAGAACGGTGAGTATATTTTCTTTTGAATTTTTTAAATAAAGTATATGAGTAATTATAGTCAATACTTGAGGAAAAAGTATAGGGTGCAGAAAAAGGCATAGCTCCTTCCTTCTCTGGTGTTAAAAGAATCAACCGACTCATTCCACTGTGCTTCTACAAAAAGACACCAAGGAAGAATATTATTGACTTCTACAAAATACTTTATCAGTGTAGGCTTACATGCTATATACACAAATTTCCAGTACGTGTCATCACATCATGTAGTAATTAAATAGCTTTCAAAAGACTTTGATACCCTTTTCATGCGTAATATAGCTAGCTAGTTGGCCAACACATGGAACCACTACTACTCTCAAAAGCAAGCTTTATGCACTCACTTGCCTTTAACTCTCTCCTCTAGAAAGAAAAAAAGTGGTTGTTTTTCTTTCTCTCAGAAGACTCATACATAGCTTTTCCTTTTTTCCATTCCTTCTTAAATCCATGGACACATCTCAGTGGGCACAGGTAAACTGACCCCTTTTTCTCTTTTTTTCTTCTTTCCTTATAATCATCATGAATATCTCTGCTAGGTCTTGTGATTATCAACTATATAATTAAGATTTGTGTTTTGGAAATTATCTTGATTATTATTGTTAGTTCTAAGGGAAGTTTCACTTTATCCCTGATAACTTTTCTGATTGTTCACCCACTAAAATTCAATTTTTGTTGCTATCTTTTTAAGATCTTTCACCTCATTTATTTTTTCTGCTGTTCAACGTACATCACCTTTCTTTTTCCAATTTTTCTTTTCCCTTTCCACTATCTGATCATAAAGGAGTAATAAAGTCCTCAAGGAAAAAGTTAAATAAATTTGTTTGTATTATTGCTTGCTAGCTTCTCTTGTGAGTTTGTAAAGCGGCTTCTTTGTTTGCTTGTCTTGTTTTTGTTTCCTTCCTAGTTACTCCTCATGGCCTTTTTCTGTCTTTTTGTTTTTGGATATTTGTTCAGGGAATTGGAGTTGTTAAACCACCAATGGAAGGTTCAACTTCAAAGATGTTAACTGAGAGAAAAGGAAGGCCACAAAAAGATCAAGTTTTGAACTGTCCAAGGTGCAATTCAACCAACACAAAATTCTGCTACTACAATAACTATAGCTTATCTCAACCAAGGTATTTTTGCAAGACTTGTAGAAGGTATTGGACTGAAGGTGGTTCTTTGAGAAATGTTCCTGTAGGTGGTGGATCCAGAAAGAACAAGAGATCAACTCCTTCATCAACATCAACTTCAACTTCTTCATCATCACAATCAACTAAGAAACTTCCCGATCTCACAACAACACCAAATTTTCTTCAATCTGCTTCTCAAAACCCAAAGATCCATCAAGGTCAAGATCTTAACCTAGCTTATCCACCACCTCCTGAGGATTATAATAACACTATATCTAAATTTATTGAGCTTCCTTATAACACTGAAGACAAAACTCTTCATCACCATCAACTTCAAAACCCTAATGGTACTAATACTAATACTACTTCCTCATCACAACCATCTTCTCATTTGTCTGCTATGGAGTTACTTAAAACTGGGATTAATACTAGTACTACTAGTTCTTCAAGGGGTTTGAATGCTTTTATGCCTATGTCATTATCTGAGACTAGTGCAATGTATAATTCAAGTGGGTTTCCTTTGCAAGATTTTAAGCAAGGACTTAACTTTAGTCTTGAGGGTTTTGGAAATGGATATGGAGGTATGCAAGGAATTCAAGAGAGTGGTGGTGCTGGTGCAAGGATGTTGTTTCCTGTGGAGGATTTGAAGCAGCAGGTTCCTAGTAGTAGTGCTGATCAGTTTGATCACCAGAATAGAAATCATGGAGATTCAACTGGGTATTGGAATGGAATGTTAGGTGGTGGTGGATCATGGTAGATTATATTATATATATTTGAAAAGGAAAATTCAGAAACCAAAAAAGTGAAGATGGGGTTGGTGCTTTAGACCTTTTTTTTTTCCTTTCTTTTTCATTTTGTTTTACTTTTTTTGTTTTGTTAATTTCGTAATGTGGGGGAGTGGCTGTTTGATTTGAAGTTTGGAGTGTGTGATGATCAGAAAGAAGCACTGACAAAATAGGGTACATACATATTTGGCTTCTGTTTCTTTAATTTCGTTGTTGGTTTTGTTTTCCATTATCTAGAGATGCCTGCACTTTGAAGCTACCTTTCATTTTAGGTTATGCTTCAGGAATTCCAAGTTGATAAATTATCTAATAACCTAGCTAGCTAGTTACCTATATAAGAGTGATTTTAACTAATTTACGGCATTCCCGTGATTGATGATGAGTACTATTGTTCTTATGGTTTCACCACTAGTCTCACCAGCAGGATCAGGATCAGGATCAGGATCACCTAGCTAGCAAGGAAATGATTCCCATCCATCAATACTCCTGTCAGGTCAGATCGAGGTCTAGAGAAGAGAGATTCGTCGGTCTTAAGATTTACTACTATAATTTAATAATATAATAATTCACGATGATATTAGTAGTATAAAATTAACTTAGGTTAAGGCTGAACCTAATGACTGATTTGATATTATAGTTGTAAATAAATTGTTAAAGTGAAAAAATAGATTTCCCTCGTTAAGTTAGCCGAGCATTAAATAATGGAAGTAGCACGAATCAGTGGATGGTACAGTACACTGTCACGTTAACAGATCTATTTTGGTTGAACGGTGAAATTAGTGAATGGAAGTTCAGAAAAACCAAGACGGCACTGTTAAGACCTGACAGACACTTGTTATTAGTATCAGTTTGGCAAGCAAAAAGAAAGAAAAGAGGAGACCAGTTTTGCTGTAAAGGATTTGACACCCATCATTCCATCTCACTTTCTGTCCCAACACTCTAAACATAATCATCATCATTATTCTAAACAAATCAAACCATAAATCCCACTTTAACAATTTACAACTATAGTACCATTCAAACCAGTCATTAGGTCCACTCGAAACTTCACCTTTTTACACTTTTTTCATTAAATTAAAAAAAAAAAAAAGAGTGAGCTGAAGAACTCTAGAGAAATAAATACAGCTAGTGCTGTAGCCTTTTTTACAATTCTAATTTCTTGCTAACTAGTAGCTCTTTAATTTGTAAGTGTGAGAACAACATTAATTTACATTCAATATTCAAGTTTCATGAGCTCACTAAATATGCCTTTTTGTTGAAGTTTCATACATTCAATATTCATTCACTATATTTCACTTTATATCATCACATGGGCTTCTTTTTCCTTTCTTATATTGAAAGCCACAGAAGCTGGAACTTGACTCTGGTCTCTTCCTTTTCCAGTGTGGAGGGTCCTACAAACATTCCTCTTGGTAACCGTGCAAGAATCATATCCCTCCACTGCAATTCCAATTCCTCTCCCATGTAGGTAGAGATACTGAGATACACATAATGTACTTTATCGTAATTATATATTAATAATCATATAAATAACAATATAGTAAATATCAATTTAGGGATTCCTTTACCAATGGGTGTAACATGTTAAGCATATCTATATCTATATATTAATCAAGCTTTACAACTTGGCATATCATGGGGTCTTGATTTCTTGCCAAAAAATATATTATGATCTACTCCATAAAACACCCACTATAACTATGTCGGGAATTCAAATCATAACGATTGAAATAAACAGTGAATTTTTGGGGGCAGGAAAATACATATGTACCTTATCATTCATTTGGATTTCGTCGGTATAGCTAAGTCACGAAATCCTAGAAAAATAAGTACTATACTATTTTTAGGGTTCGTGAAAATGATGATTTAATTCATCTACCAAGAAAATTCTCTTCTCTCATTCCTTATGACCAAATCGCATGGAAAGAATTGATGTAGTATAAAGACGTTGGATATGTACAAAACCTATAGAATTGAATTGACGATCGATAATCATTTTAATTTAACCTATAGCTTCTCTCCAATGATGACCTTTATTTACATTAGGGTTTCTACGTACTAGACAGGCCCTAACATTAAGGGAAATTATTCATGTAGGTGTGGGACCATATATGTACAAGCAGCTTCATCATTCATTTTTCAAATGGAATCATGTTAAAATAGGTGCGGTTTGGGAATCACCTTTTAAGTAATTTGTTTGGCTACATATAGCAACTAATTTAAGTCAAGGTACAAGAAAGAATGGGCTACGTACCTATAGTTTACTTTATACAAATTTTCTTGTTGCTTACATATCACATTAATTTCTTCCCTCCATAAAAAAAATTAATTAATTATTGCATCATGATTCCCAAATTAACCATATGATAGATGCTTGTGAAGTTTTACATAATGTTGCGACAATTCATATTTACAGATAGCTATAACAATCGTGTTAATTATTCCTGAGATCGATGAGGCTTGGCGGTGAAGATTGAAGAACATGGCTAGCTCTTTTGAGAAGAAATATTGAGTCTTCAAGGGGAATTTGAGAAGGCATATCGCCCAACAAGTATTTTGAAATTATGTGGTTAGAAGCACTTAGCACTTAGAAGATATGGGGGTATGGAATATCAAGTCTGCAATCGGATCCCAAATAGGTAGCTCATTTGGCAAGCTAAAAGATACCGAATAACTGCATTAAAAAAGTGCAAGTATAGTAGGTCTTGTTAAAAGCCGGGAAGCTAATTAATATTTCTCTCTTCCCTACAAATATTGTTTATAAAAAAAGGTCTACAACATGTCTCCCCGTTTTGGCCTATTATCATGTGTGTGACAAACAACACAGGTCTTATAGCAGTCCGTCATTGTCCACTGCAATGCATGCAGAAGAAATTTTTCTTAAACTTGCCTTAGAATCCATTCCAATGAGAACGTCACTCTGTTCTCAATTCCATGTCATTCTATTTTTCACACACACACGTAGAGGGAATATCTCATTCAAAGAATAAAGTATGAAATACTCCATCCTTTCCAAATTATAAGAAATAAAAAGAATATTTTTATGGTTTAAAATATAAGAAATAAACACTATTTTAAAGATATATTAAATGATTAATTCTAATTTAATCTTAAATTGTATGGTGTAATTAAATGTAATTTTATTAATTAGGAGTATAAACCATCATTTAATAAACCATCGATCATGAGATCTTCAAAACTTGTACACACAATGGCCACAAGAACTCTCCCTACAGATTCAAAACTGCTCAACTCCCCGCCATTTTGATCCAAGACTGTGGAATGCATGGGCTTGGAAGAACAACAATCATGGAAAAATATACGTGCTCTAGAGACTATTTTTGGCTACTACAAAGAAACTGCAACTGAGACCATACATGGAATGTAAACTAGATATGGAAACTCAAAGCTCTAGCTAAGGTGCAACACTTCATCTGGCTTGGCTACAATAACGCCCTCCCCATTAATGCCCATAGGCATATATGCGATAGGGTGGCTACCCCTAGCTAGCTACGCTCGTTGCTCTTCCCCAATTGAAGATCTTCTTCATTGCTTACGTGACTACCCTCACTCAAAAGAGCTCTCGATGCGAGCTTCTTCACGAAGTCTGATGCTAAGACTTGGATTACATGTATCCCCACAGAGATCTTGACCCAACTCATTCCCACCTTCTAGTTCGTTGGACCCCCATATTAAAGGTTTTGTCAAAGCTGAATGCCGATGCATGGTAGCTTCCTTGTAGATAGAGCTCATGCTGGATCTGGTTGTCTCAATAGAATCTTCACTGTTTTTGCCATTTTATTTTCTAATCTAATTCAATTACAAATTACAGACCCTCCTAGCGTTGAAGCCTCATATTGCAAATTTAATTCGGTTTTATTTTACGTTGTAAGTTACGTGTAACTATATATATATAGTAGTTCAATTCAAACCAATGAAAATTAATTGTGGGTGGAAGAAGAAAGAGCACTAAAAAATTGCCAAGCCTCTCGCCGCATGAAGTTCACATAGTGGCTGAATGACGTTGGTTCATCTCCTATCAATTCAATAGAGTCCACAATTGGGATTTAACAAAGGAGAGAATTTCAACACTACGACGAAATGAGACTATACGCATGCCATTTTTTAAGATTTCCAGCTTCGGCAAACAGCTTTAGCGCATTGAAACCAAATTAAAAAGTCCATTATAACACGAGAGTGGGGCCCTAAAGTGAGATCGCCAACTTTAATGGGTAAAAATATACATAGAGAGGGGGATACATTATATGAACACATTAAACATATAGAACGAAAACGACGTTTATCTTCAATGGAGAATTATGGATGTCACCATCACCTTCTGAAATTTAAAATTATTCACTCAACTTGAAAGCGTCAACGAACTGCATTATCGTATTGGGTTCCCTGTATAATAGACACGCACAGAATCTGCACTTACAAAGTTGGCTTTAACTGTTATAACAGAAAACAGAATTTGGGAGAATTGAATTATTATTGATCAACTATCGTATTTATTACAAGGCTTTGACTCTAATTACAAGTCAATCAATTGGGCTCTAAACACGGGACTTTACAATAGGCCCAACTCATACTAAACAAACAATTCTAAGCCCAATTGCTAGCTACACTCTATCAATCTCTCCCTTAAACTGAACCAATACACAGTCCAGTTTAAACAACAAACCTAGATACAACAAGCTAAATGACTTGCTAATTCAGACATTTTACAAGTATAAAATGATCATTCTGCCTCACTTAAATTGTAAACACCCATGCATTGTCTTAACTTCAGAAAACTCTCATTTTTCAATGACTTGGTTAGCACATCTGCAAACTGTTCTTCACTGCTGCAAAACTTCAATTCAATAACACCTTCTTTGCACAAGTTTCTGAGGAAGTGGTACCTTACCTCTATGTGTTTGCTTCTGCCATGCATAACTAGATTCTTGGACAGTTTGATGGTAGAACTGTTATCACAAAATATCTTCAGACATTTCTCTTGTTGCAGGCCTAATTCATTCAATATTCTCTTCAACCAAACACCCTGACAAACACAGTATGCTGCAGCCACGAATTCTGCCTCTGTGGTGGAGAGAGTTACAATGGGTTGCTTCTTGGAAGACCATGATACAGCTCCTGCACTCAACATAAACACAAATCCTGTTGTGCTCTTTCTGTCTTCTAAATCCCCAGCATAGTCACTATCACAGTAACCAATCAATTCTTGTTTTCCAGTAGTTCTATACCTGATTCCAAACTCTGCAGTGCCTTTTAGATACCTTAGGACACGTTTTGTTGCAACTAAGTGTTTATCAGTAGGTTTGTCCATGTACCTGCTGATGATACTTACAGCATAGGTAATGTCTGGTCGTGTAGCATTCAGGTACATCAAACTCCCAATGATTTGTTTGAAGAGTGTGGAGTCAACAGGTTGATCATCATCTTTCCTTGTGAGTTTGAGACCTGCCAGAGTAGGATTTGTCACTGGCTTACTGTTTTCCATTCCAAATCTGACCAGAATGTCACCAATATATCTTTGTTGGTTGATGAATATCCCTCTCCTGTCTTGAGTGACTTCAACACCTAGGAAATGCCTCATGTTGCCCAGGTCAGTCATATCAAAGTGTTGCTCCATTGATTTCCTGAATTCATTCATCAAGACAACATTATTCCCTGCATATAATAGATCATCTACATACAGACTAACAACTAGAATATCTGATTTATCCTTAGTTTTAGTAAATAATGTATGTTCATGAGGACACTTTCTAAATCCTTGCTCATCAAAATATGACTCTATCTTGCTATACCAAGCCCTTGGGGCTTGTTTGAGCCCATACAGGGCTTTCTTCAGTTGATACACACAGTGTTCTTTACCCTTCTGTACATATCCTTCAGGTTGGTCTACATATACTATTTCTTCAAGTTCACCATGAAGGAATGCACTTTTGACATCAAGTTGTTGAACACTCCATCCCTCACTTGCAGCCAAGGCCAATATGCACCTAATAGTGTCCCATCTGGCCACTGGTGCAAATACTTCAAAGTAATCAATCCCATATTGCTGAGCATATCCCTTAGCCACTAGTCTGGCCTTGTGTTTGTCTATTTTACCAGCTTCATTATACTTGGTTTTGAATATCCATTTCACACCAATTTTCTTCCCTCCTTGTGGTAACTCAACAAGCTCCCAAGTTGCATTCTTTTCTATACTTGCAATCTCATTGTTCATAGCTTCTCTCCACTTAGCATCCTTCACTGCTTCACCATAAGTGATAGGATCAGCAGAGTTTTCAAGCATTGCCAAACTCATAGCATCCTCTCCCTCTTGCTGATCCTCATCATCTTCTGATATGCTACTGAGAACAAAATCATCCAAGTAGGAAGGAGTTCTTCTCACTCTCCCTGCTCTAGTGGTTTCACTTGTGTCACCAGTAGTATCACTATTGTGGTCAGGTTCTGGTGTGTCACTGTGAGTTGCAGGAGCATTCACAGGCTCATCAATTGGTTCAACAGGCACATTAGTAGTAGAATTCTTACTTTGTTCTTCAATGTCAACCTCAATTACAGGATTTCTTCCACCACTTTCTATGTCTTTCCATTCCCAGTAGCTGTTCTCATCAAATACAACATCCTTGCTCACCATGATCTTCTTGGTTATAGGATTGTAGAGTCTATATGCTTTGGACTCATCACTTATCCCCAAGAAGATGCACTTGAGGCTCTTATCATCCAACTTCTTTCTTTGAGCATCAGGCACATGCATATGTGCAACACATCCAAACACCTTTAAGTGTCTGACAGAGGGTTTCATACCTGTCCATGCTTCTTCAGGCACAATATTGTCAAGAGACACAGTAGGACTCCTATTTAGCACATAAAATGACCACTTAACTGCTTCAGGCCAAAATTGCTTAGGAAGTTTTGCTTCTTTAATTAGACTCCTCACCATATTCATCACACTTCTATTTTTCCTTTCTGCCACTCCATTTTGTTGAGGAGTGTAGGCAGCTGTGAGTTGCCTTTTTATACCATTTTCTTCACAATACTTTGAAAATTCATGAGAGTTAAACTCTCCACCTCTGTCAGTCCTCAAGCAACTAATTTCACATAATGACTCCTTTTCTATCATGGTTCTAAACTTCTTAAATGTATCAAATGCTAATGATTTTTCATGTAAGAAGTACACCCACCCTTTCCTAGTGAAATCATCAATAAATGTGATAAAAAACCTCTTTCCACTGTTGGACTCAGGAGATATTGGCCCACATATGTCTGAATGGATGAGTTCTAGTTTCCTTGATGCTCTCCACTTGCTCTTCTTTGCCATATTGTCTCTGTGTTGTCCTCCTGCCAAGCATTCTGTGCATTTGACTTCTGGTTCTTTCAACTGTGGTAGGCCTGTCACCATTTGCTTCTGATACAACAGCTTCAATCTAGTGTGACTCAAGTGAGCATACCTCCTATGCCATAAGTCTGATACATCTTCATTGACTACCTGCATACATTCAGTTACAGTAGTAGACCCCATAATTGTGAATACATTGTTTCTTGCCATCTTTGAGGATATTATGAGCCCTTTTTCCTTACGAAAAACTTGACACAAGTCATCTTCAAACACCACCTTTAGACCTTTCTGTTGAAGCTGACCAACACTCAACAGATTATTCCTCAACTCAGGAATATAATACACACCAGTAATTGTCAGAATGCGCCCTTTAATTCTTAGCTTTATGCTGCCCTTTCCCATGACAGCAAGCTTCATATCATTTCCCAGTTTAACTGTCTCTCTGAAGCTTTCATCTAGATCAAAGAACCAAGCCTTGACTCCACTCATATGGTTGCTGCAACCAGAATCCAGGAACCACCTCTTGTTTATTGGTTCTTGATGCTCATCTGTCATTGCTTTGAGAGACATTTCTTCCTTATTATCAGTATCAGCAAGACTTGCTTTCCCACCACCATCAGTAATAGCCACAAGAAGTACTTCTTCTTCATCATCACAGGCTCCAAAATTTGCTTCTTTGTCATCAAGATTTGGACATTCATTGCGGTAATGCCCCATCTTGTGACATCTGTAACACTCAATATGTTCCTTTGACATCTGTCTTCCTCTGCCACCTGAGGATCTTCCTCTTCCTCTACCCCCAAATTTCCCAGTATCAGTGACCTTCAGGGCTTGTTCATCCTCCTTCTGAGTTTTCATTCGTCCTTCTTCAACAAGAATGCTGCTTTGTAAATCATCAATTGATAGTGTCTCAATGTCATTTGCTTGAACAATTGAGCACATGACATAGTTGAATTTAGGGCTCATTGATCTCATTATTTTCTCCACCACCACTGTCTCAGACATTTTTTCACCGTGGGATTTCATTTTGTTAGCAATTGCAAGTGTTCTTGAGAAGTAATCATTAACAGATTCCTCTTCTTTCATGCGCAAAGCATCAAAATCAGACCTCAAGACTTGCAATTGGGCCTTCTTCACTTTCGAGGATCCTTTGAATTTTTGCCTCAGAGATTCCCAGATGTCTTTCGCTGTGTCAATCTTCAAGATTGTCTCAAGGATGTTACGATCCAAAGCTTGAAACAGGTAGTTTTTTGCTTTCAAATCCTTCAGTTTGGCTTCACTCGCCGTCTTCTTCTGTTCTGCCGTCACGTCTGCGGTTAGCACTGGAACCCCTTGCTCCACTATCTCCCATTATTCCTTCGACCGGAGAAGATTCTCCATAAGCATGGCCCAATGATCGTAGTGGCCATCGTATTTAGGAATCGCAGCTTGAACGTAATTGCCGTTTTCTTTTTCTGTCATTTTCGCCGTCGTCAATCTCGCCGTGAACAGTTTCTTGGCTCGCCGTGCAACAGGCCCGTCGCGAGCTCTGATGCCAATTGTTATAACAGAAAACAGAATTTGGGAGAATTGAATTATTATTGATCAACTATCGTATTTATTACAAGGCTTTGACTCTAATTACAAGTCAATCAATTGGGCTCTAAACACTGGACTTTACAACAGGCCCAACTCATACTAAACAAACAATTCTAAGCCCAATTGCTAGCTACACTCTATCATTAACGTCACACACCCTGTACTGAGAGAATGTACATGAGTACATCTATAATGCCTAATGAGTACTAAGTAATGACCCACATATACAAATTTCACCTAATAATAATAACGACAACAATATAAAAATTAGAAGAATTTTTTGTGCAAAAATTATTAATGTGAGTTCATATTATTTTTTTCCCGTTTTTGTCAGGTTTCCTTTACTAAAGGCTATTATGTACAAATATGAACACATTTCTTAATGGGAGATTCATACATTAGCTCGTCACGTTGTGGATTGTTGGTATCATTGATAATAATTGGATAGTGATGGGGTAGCAATTAGTAATTGGGCTTTGTAACTATATATGTAAGGGCCCAGCCCATATACTCTAGTTAGTTTCAGTTTTGTTTGTTTTTATTTTTAGGCCCATTCTTCGTCCAACCCCCTAGCTACTCAGTAGACACTCCTAAAACGCGTGAAAAAGACTAAAATGCCATTAATGAGTCTTGTGATCCAACAATGGTTCGGAGGACGGTCATCCGAACCGATTCGGGCGTGGTGCCATTGAACCAGAAACAAACACACAGACACCCCCCTTTTTAACTGATTCGGCGGCACCACGTTCGAACCGGTTGGGTCGACCGTGTTCCGAACCAGTTAAAATGCAGTGTGAGGGAGTTTTCCACGTGAGGGTATTTTGGGAATATGTAAAGATTGAGAGTATCCACTGAGTGGGGGAGTTGGACGAAGTATGTGACTATTTTTACTGATATCTTAGTTTGTTTTCTGTAACAGATGCAGTTGCATCTTCAATTTTACTATATAGGCAATTGCCTTTTCAATGAACAAGTAAGACTGAACTTTACCTCTAGCAATCCTCCTAACAAATAGCAATTATACTCAATAGCCATTTTTTTTTTGTCAAAATATGTGTCCTTTTGTTTTGCTTTCCATTTGCTCTTATATATCTTTTCTTTTCGTCCTTTGCACAAATAATTGGGGTGTGAAGACAGGGAGGGAGCAAATGAAGTATTGTGGATTTGACACATCTTCTTAATTTTCTCTATACCCCACTTCTGTTTTCACCTACGCAGAAGTACCTACTTTTGGTTTGAGAGATAACACACCGGAAGTACCTACAAGCAACATACTTCCGTTTTATTATTTCTCAAACCGGAAGTTCCTAAATAACATTACAAACAGAATTAAATTGTAAAAAAACAAACAAACAGAATTACACATATTATATGATAACAAACGAATGTGTGATAATAGGAAACAGAATTATGTTTTGTCACAAACGGATGTATTATTATTATTATTATTATTATTATTATTATTACGTATGATAACAAACGGATGTAGCATTATAGGAAACCGATTTACTAATATAATATGATAAATTTGTATTATAATTGGTAACTACAGATTTATCTACTAAATAGATAAATCCGTTTTGATTTTTAAAAAAAAAACAGATTTATTTTTTATTTAGATAAATCCGTTTAACAAGTTTTATAGTAGTAAAATAGGAATAAAATTTTTGGTGGGGGTATGATTTATATTGGTGCGGGTACAAAAAAAACTCAAACCAACGGCCTAACTCATTGGGATTGACCCAAAACAAATCAAAACAGCCCAATAGATTTATCTACTAAATAGATAAATCCGTTTAACAACTTTTATAGGGGTAAAATAGGAATAAAAAATTTGGTGGGGGTATGATTTATATTGGTGCGGGTACAAAAAAACTCAAATCAACGGCCTATAACTCCTTGGGATTGACCCAAAACAAATCAAAACAGCCCAATTTAAGCCCAACAAAGATAATAGTTTTTATATTAAAAGTAGATTGACGACTAAACACCAGTGACGGATCCGTGGCGCAATGGTAGCGCGTCTGACTCCAGATCAGAAGGTTGCGTGTTCGATTCACGTCGGGTTCAATTCCTAGATCCTCATTTTTTGCTTATTCATAATCATACTATACCTGTGACCAAAGCAAGGAAAAAAAAGGCATTTTTTTTTTTTTACGGTAAAAGTAATACGGGCTAGACCTTCGATTTACAGATCCACACACATGTTATGCAGGAGACCATTAAAAAGTCACCGCCAATTTCTAGTGAAACCCCCCAATAAGCAAAACACCAAAAAAGAACCCTTAAAAAAGTACTATCTTTTGTATCAACATATATTTCCATCAAAGGAAATTTTCTATTTACTGTACATAATTTGTTTACTATCCTAAGAGCGCACCAACTAATCTACCCCTTAGATAGTAGTTGATGCCCCTTAATTTTTTAAGCGTTGGAGCATGCACCGTGACACATAGTTAGCACACACGACCTCTCAAATTTTGTTGGCGTCTCTTGTACAGGGGGAGTCTGTTAATCATTAAAATAACAAAACATTTGCATAACCGAGTGTGAGGAAGAGGGGGATATCTGTTGTTGTCGGTGTTTGCATGTGAAGGGTTAAGAGACAATGCATTGGAGCATAAAGCGTGAATGTCTCTTAAAAGTGACGTGTAGCTATATAATTTACCGTAGCTATAGAGAGGAGAGTTAGGAATACTAACTAAACTTTTAAGAGTATTTTGATCTTTTTTGCATTGGGTGCCTCGAAATTGATGAGCTACCCACACGACTAGGATTGTGAGAAAAGTGTAAAAGGCCATTCTTCTTAAAATATGTGAGTAATGGTTGTATTGTTGTGGGCACCCATTCAAATAAATTCTATCATGCATGGAAATGCAACTATCATAGACCCACACAGCCTTACACTTCCCACCATACCCGCTTGTTTGGTGGAAACTCGTCTACTTCACCCAAAACACAAGGCCCTTTCCTATCTCTATCACACTCACTTTTTCACCAAGATTTTATCCAATTAAGGTCCTGCTACTTTGCATTATATTAATTTATCACCTCTCCTTATGAAAGCAAAGGAAAAATATCCAACTTGTAGTTTTCTATATATGTATATATATCTAGTCCTCCACTTTTTTTTTCTTTTTCTATTTCTATTATATGATAGAAGCTTGAAAATGGCATGAATGTGCTTTACTTATCTCCTCCTTTATTCTAAATAGTGTGTTATTGATATGAATGGATTTTCGAGGTCCCTTTTTTTTTAATCCCAAAAAAGTCAATTCCCGCATGAGTCAATCGAAGTTCTCACTGCATAAAGTATTCCATATTCGATGTTCAATGTAATATATCCGGTTAACTTGTAATAAAAGGATGAAACGAATTAACTCTTTGTTACTCTCTACAAAAAGCATACAGTAACTTTCAGCAGTGAAGTTGGTTGATATCTGGTTAATAGCTCAGCACATTTAGAAAATGGAAAGGATCCAACTGATCATACATCTTTGAAACTTCTTAAATTCTTTTCTCTTTTTTGTCTCTCCTTTTTCTCTTACTCCGAGGCTCAGTAGCTAGGGGGTTTCCTTGTTTTTAAAATAGTAAATAACCATTTCACTTATTTCAAACCCTCAAAGTGTAATTCGATGTCATTTTAGTCCCTAACTTTAAAGAAACTACAAATCAATCCTCGAATGTCTCGCCCATTAGTCTCTTTGGTCATCGTTGTTAACTCAATTTGTTATCTCCATCTATTTTGCTTATGAAGCACTTTTTTGCGAAATTGAACACCTACGTGACATGCTTACTTGAGTTATATTGACCCACCGACAACACACGTTATATAGACAATTTTGAAAGCAACCAACCTTGCATTAAAATAACATTAAAACAATAAAAGTTTTTCTCTCTCTTTCTCCCCCCTTCTCTCCTCTCTCTCCTCTATCTATTTTCTCTACTCCACCCCTCCCCCCTCTCGCTCTTCTCTCCTCCGCCCTCTCTTTCTCTCTCCATCCTCTTTCTCTCTCTATCTCTATATATAGGAGAGAGAGGAGACGAGAAAGAGAGAGATAGAAATGGAGAGGAATGAGAAAGGTAGAGAAAATAGATATAGAGAGGAGGACATAGAGAGAGAAGAGGGAACGAGAGAAGCTTTTTTTTTATTATTAAAAAAACTTATTTTTCAATGTCATTTTGGTCCCTATGATGCATGTTGCCAAGTGGGTCGGTGTAACATAAGTAAGTGTGACTAGCCGAATAAGACATTCAAGGATTAATTTGTAGTTTCTTTTAAGTTAGGGGCTAAAAGGACAGCGAGTTACACTTTGAAGGACTGGAATGACTGTTTACCCTTTTAAAAATGAGGAAGCACCCTAACTATAGTGAGCCTTGGAGGGGGAAAAGGAGAGGCGGGAAGAGAAAATAAAAATAAGATGGAGAGAAATAGGGAAGAAATGATGGATTTCTTTTGTTCGGTGGCATAGATAAGTAGGAAAGATAGAAATAAAAGAGAGAAGAAGGGGAAAAAAAACTCAGTGATTAATAAAATTATGATTTTATCCTTTTTGTTTTAATGTTTTATAGTTAGGTCTCCACCAAATTTCGTGATCACGAGTTGGTCTCACAAACAAAATCTAAATTATATTTAATTTGTACCTTGTGCGTATTATTTTTATAGGAAACTAATTTTTGCGGCTGTATTATATTAAGATTTTTTTATAATCAAATCTCAATATATTTTTTAGTTAATTAAACGAAAAATTAAATATAATTTATTTTTTTCGCTTCAAGGACCAACGCCTAAAAAATATCTTGCAGATCTTATCAAGAGTCAACATCCCCTTTATTATGTATTTCCATTTATTATCTCCATTATTAAAATTTTAGGGTGTTTTGAGTGTATAAAAGGAATTTAAACTTTACTTGATACTACTTAATATTATTTTTATTTTCTTAAAAACTAGTATAGTAATAAAAAAAATGGAGAGAATTTTTTTTTGACCATAAAAGAATAAACACCGATTACATTAATTGAGTCGTCATGAGTCATGAGTAGAGGATTTGGTCACCTACCTCGGTTTCAAATTTTATGCCACTCAAATATAGCTAAAACATTTTGTAAAAAAAAAAATTAGGTAGCTAGCAACAGCATGGTAAAGGGCCAACAACATAGTTACAGATTGCCGGTACACCAACTATTGCTGTTTTGTTGATGAAGTTCAAACATAACCACCTAACCAGAGAGAACACATAAAATATAGTTATACCATTATGTTGTGTGTGAGCTACACGATGGCCACATGTCACGACCATGGGTTGAGTAAGGAAGGCATCGTCTTATTCTTGGAACCCATAATCCCTCCATTTCTACACCATGCTAACCGTGACGGATCTAGGATTCTAGGTTAAAGAGAACAATTTTTTTTAAAGAAATTATGAATAGTTAAAATTATTAGAAAAATAAAATTTTAATATATTTAATTACACTAACTACACATTCTTTCGTGATTTCATGTTTTGAAACTGTTAAACAGTTTAATGTTAATGTTAATGTTATTGAATACGTATCTCAAAATATAAGTTACTAAAAACTCGTTCATTCATATAAATTGAACATTTCAATGCAACAATTCAACGCTAAGTTAAATTTAGAGATTTGGGTGTAAGCTTTTTGATTATAGTCCCACCTGGGAACTTGATTTTGAATGAAATGATGTGAATTTTCTTTTGTGAAAAGAATTGATAGAAGTCAAAATAAAAAATTTATAAGAAATGTACACAAGTCTGCCCCTACATGCAAATGATGATTCGCGAATCGTAGAATACTTGTTTAACAACTTTATCATTCATTCCATCTATACACAACTCTGTTTACCATACACATACACATACACATACACAACCACATTATGTGGCTTATGGTCTACAAGTGTTTTTTTGACAATAATGGTCAACAATAAAAGTGTTATGTACCATTGGATCGTAAAGTTTCATTCGATCTTGTGGTGCTCTCCTTTCACATCATAAGATTTCCTTTTTTTTTTGATAAGCATAAGATTTCCTTTGTTTCTCTCATACCAATGTTAATGTTGTTCCTCTCCACCTACATTGCGTCTTCGTCACCAACACCTACCCTAGGGCCCATCACCCCCTCAAATAATCTAGGCGCACCAATTTGTCAACAATTCGTCTACTTTCTAAAACAAAATGAAAACAAAACATACCTAATGTGGAGGCACATAGTACACTGCTAAAGGTGGAACATGACCGGTGACCGGAGGTGCGGGTGCAGATGCAAAGTGTTCTGCACTGTACTTCCGACCTTGAAGGGTGGTCCGAGGCAGTTAGTGATTGATGTCCTTAGTCAATGACCGTATCCGATCCTAGTTGGTGTTGTACCTGCAAAGTCACTGTGATGCTAAAGTCAGTGGAGTAGTCTTAGCAAAGTAATAAATGTGAGAATGCTTACCATTAATGAGACAATGAATGTTGTATTTATAGAGTGTGGTGGGTTTGTCTCAACGAATTAAGACCGTCTGATCTTGCGATTCGATCTGAGCCCTTGATATTTGGATTGGGCCCTTTGATATTGGGCCTTTGTGTGGTGCGAATAGATGTGAAAGAAGGGGGTGTATATGGTCAAAAGACTCACCACAACAGTTGCCCCCCAAGTCTGGTCGTCTTAGAGGCGATCTTGACTTGTTGACGAGATTATGATGTGTTTTTACCGACCTCCGAACGAGCTATAACTCTTCAGATGTTGCGATGAGATGGGAAGGCGATCTTAATTGTCCGATGTTTGATGAACAAGAGACTCACCGATGAAAGATTTACCGAAGATGAGCCTGCTTTGTAACATTGATTCGACCGTTGTAACATTTTTAAAGGTGACGTTTCATTTTTCGCGCTATTGTATTTATTGCACCTGTCAGAAC
Source organism: Astragalus glycyphyllos (assembly GCA_963573325.1). Classification (NCBI taxonomy): domain Eukaryota; kingdom Viridiplantae; phylum Streptophyta; class Magnoliopsida; order Fabales; family Fabaceae; genus Astragalus; species Astragalus glycyphyllos. The sequence goes on along the minus strand of OY754307.1, from coordinate 81,646,079 downwards.
ACGTTTCCCAATGGTGGCTAATGATGGTGACGCTTTGGTAGGCGTGCGCGTGCTTTGAAGACTATTGATGGGATGCGTCGATTCGATTTAGGCCCAATCCAGTTCTATGAGGCCCATTATAAATAGGGGTTCAACTCCCTCCATTTACTCCTGATTTTCAATTTGCTCTGCATACCGATCTTGATTTCTGATCTTGAGTTTGTTGATTTGGGAGATAGTGGCTAGAGTTTCTCCATTCCAATGGGTTCAAGTGCTTGAGTTTCGCAAGAGAATATCGGCAAAAGCTTCTTCTTTTGGGCGAGGTTAGTTCTAATTCTTGTTTAACTGTTTTGCTGTTCTTTTTGATTTCTCAAGCCAGTCTCGTCCCCGTCTCTTTTTAAGTTGTACTAGGCCCCAATTTGTTTATTCGTTCCAGGGTGGGGGTCATCAGGCAGGGTTTCAAACTCGGCATGGACCCGTTAGGTCGTCAGTCTTGACTTCCCTATTCCCCCATTCCTGCAGGTATTTAAATTGGCGGTTACCAAACAAACCCGTAGGCAAATTTCGCAGCAGCCCCTGCGATTAGCAAAGGTGATGGCTTCTGGAGGAGAGAGTGTTGAAGGTCGTCGTTCTGAAGGCGCCCCCGTTATTCCCGAAGTCCGAGACCATCCTGATTCTGCTCCAAACAGCGAACAAGCGGAGGACGATCTTAAGGTCAATCGTCGTTCCCCTAAGGATATTACTAACGAACCTGATGGTGGAAAGCAATTTTCTGAGGACGTGGTTATTGTCAGCGCGAAAGATAACCAGGCCGATGTGGTTATGGTGGAGTCGGATTCCTCTGAAAAAACTCGGGTCGTCAAATACCCAGGAGGTGGAAAGTTCAGAGTCGGATTCCGGGTCAACTACTGAGATAGGGGAAGAAAGCCACACAGAGCCCGAGGTTGATAAAGGCAAAAGATCCGTCGAAGGAGCTGAGGATTGGCAGGACTATCCGTAAGAAAGGAATGATGAGGTTGGAAAGGACGGAAATGCCGATCATGGTGATCGTTCTATTGTTTTGACTGATGGTTACTCCAGTACCGGTCCTGGAAGAATCGATCTTCCTATGCCTTATGATGTGAACGTTCCTCGTATTCTTAACTGGGTTGCATCTTCTGTTACCGAAACCAAGTCTCTTTATGAAGTTGGAGAGGATATGAGTGTTATTGTAAACAAATTATCCATTCGGGGTCGACTTTGGAACATTGAAGGTATGAAATCGGATGAGCATGCTGCGACATGGCCAGGGTATTTGAAATTTGTCATGTATGATGTGCTGGTGTCGGATATGCACATCCGACCTCCTTTTACTAACCTTCAACAAACTGTCTTGGCGAGGTTGGATTTGGCACCATCACAACTTCATCCCAACGGTTGGGCATTTCTCCGAGCGTTCGAATTGATGTGCCTCGCGCTTGATCGTCCAGTGTCAACCGACCTGTTCTTACATTTGTTCGAGGTAAACAGGAATTATGAAAAAGGTGATGAAGGGAATGCTCCGGAGCATGTAAGCCTTCGATCTAGAAGAGGTGCTAAGATTTTCCGGGCTTACTCAGATTCGCTGAAGGGAAGATGGAAAAAGCTCTTCTATTTCGTGGAGCCAGTTAATGGTGAAGCAATTGACCATGTGGGGAAGTTCGGCCAGGATGGGCGTACCTTGGAGTCTACCAAGTTTCCTATAGGCTGGGTCTTGGACATTATAACCGATCTCCAGGATCCTACCATATTGGTGAGTCTCACCTGTGTCGTACCGGCATTCTGACCAGAGATATACTATTGTTTATTTCCGCCCAAGTTCCTTATACCAAACATAAATACCGAGGTATTCCTGCTGATCGTATGGTTAAGTGTGCCACCAAAACAAAGGTTATGAGGGTTCTAGGTAGAGTCGTCTTTGAATATTTCAAGATATGATTTGTCTTTCTTCACTTTATCTTTTGTTAAGTATATTGACCCGTCCTATTGCTTTTTGTTTTTAGATACTATGGCAAGGAATAGGATTGCTATGATGAAAAGAATGGCGTTGTAGAACCTGGGTGCTGTGGAAGGCGAGTCTGCAAATCAAGGGGTTCCGCAAAGTGTTCCCGACCTTAGTGCTGCCATTCATGTTTCCCCCATCAGGACCGTCCATGAGGAAAACCTGGAGGATCCTGGGGGAGATCTTTAATTCCGCAAGAGAAAACCAGTTGACGAGGGAACCTCTACTTAGCAGCCAAAAGTAGCCCGGCAAGTCGAGGATAAAAAGAAGAAAGGGGTGATGCAAGGCGATTCTAAGTCTTCCAGGAAGCATAAATCTTCTAAGAAAGTAACCCCTGTTCCTGTGGATGCGACTTTTATGAAAAAAAACTTGGAGGAATACTTAACCGATCCTGTTAGTGCGGCTGCGAAGCTTTTTGTTCATTTGGCTGATGTTTCCAAGTTGCAGAAGGCGGAGTTGGAACGTCGTCACAAAGGTAAGGTCGTTCTTCTAATAGCTCATTTGTTATATTGTTACCTATGTTTTTGACTTCAATTTTTGCTCATTTTTGCTCGTTACAGAGTTGGTAACTACCGAGCGTGCTAAGCTGTTTAATTCCCTGAGAGAGTTGACCGAAAAGAACAAAGTCCTTGGCAATACTCTTAGTGACTTGAAGACGCTAAAGGCTTGTGCAGACGATCTTGAAAAGTCCCATAATTCTGCCAAGATGCAAATCGAGGATGATAACGCTCGTATTAAGCAGCTGAACGATCGGATCAGAGAGCTTGAGGATGAGAAAAAGAAGGATGAGGAAGCAATACGAAACCTGGAGGGTCGGATTCAAGAGCTGATAAAGTCTTTGCAGAAATTTGAGGAGAACAAAACCGAGACTAGTTCAACCCCGGAAGATCGTCATGCGGCTTTGGAGAAAGAGCTCGCCCAAGTCCGTGCTGAACTGGCAAAGTCTAAGAAGAAAGCGTAGACAGTAGCTGATCTTGCTCTTGAAATGGCGGGGGATGGTTTTGATCTCGCACTCAGTCAGATCGCGCTTGTGTATCCTTCCCTTACCTTTGACAAGACCGTCTTGAACGTGGATCATGAGATTGAGGGTGATCAGATTTTGAAAGTCGACATCAAGACCAATGTGAAGACCATGGTTCACCCCAAGTCTGCCTGATTTATTTCCAGATCCAGTTTTGTAAGAGTTCTGGGTTTATACAGAGAATCATGCATAAGCCCGGAACTTTGTCAAGTCGTATTAGTTTTTAGTCTTTATTTATAAAACTTGAGGCCTCGGCCGTATCCGAGATGGTTGTAATGAATTTAATTTTCTTTATGTAAACTTGATTCCTTGAATGGCTTATCTTCTCATCACCGTAATTGTCATTTTCCATAGTCTTGACCTGCTTATAATTTTTGATAAGATCAAAAAGATAAGTTCGTACCTTATAATTTTTGATAAGATCAAAAAGATAAGTGTGGAATGTAGGTATTAAAAAGGTTTGAGAGGAGCTCTCAAACGATTAGAGAAGACCTGTTGAGAAATATCGTAAGATCGAGCCTAAGGACGGTTTACCAGGACTCGGTCCAGATTTAACTCGTCCATTAGGGTTCTTGGCTACCAAGGCCAATGATCGATTTAAGGAAAAATCCTTAAAGAACCTTTCGAACCTTTGGGGCAGTTTACCAGGACTCGGCCCGGATTGAACTCACCCCTAAGGGTTATGACTGCTTTGGTCACGTATGGAGATCTCGTAAGGTTTGAGAGGAGCTCTCAAACGATTAGAGAAGACCTGTTGGGAAATCTCGTAAGATCAAGCCTAAGGACAGTTTACTAGGACTCGGCCCAGATTTAACTCGTCCATTAGGGTTCTTGGCTACTAAGGCCAATGATCGATTTAAGGAAAAATCCTTAAAGGACCTTTCGAACCTTTGGGGCAGTTTACCAAGACTCGGCCCGGATTGAATTCGCCCCTAAGGGTCGTGACTGCTATGGTCACGTATGGAGATCTCGTAAGGTTTGAGAGGAGCTCTCAAACGATTAGAGAAGACCTGTTGAAAAATCTCGTAAGATCGGTCTAAGTAGTTATTCTGAAGGAGTTCGTAGATTTATAGTGGTAGGAACTACCGTTACACGAAATTGGCACACGCAAAACAGTCGCGTCCTTAAATGTAATAGCTCTTTAACTTTGTGGCGTTCCAAGTTAGGAGGATCTCCTTTCTGCCAAGTGTTTCCAATTTGAAAGCCCCCGTACCGGTCTTACTTTTAACACGGTAAGGTCCTTCCCAATTGGGTGCTAACTTTCCCTGTGAAGCATTTTTCAAACCCACATTGGCTCTTCGAAGGACTAAGTTGCCGGATTCAAAATCTCTGGGGACGACCTTGGCATTGTATCGGGTCACAACTCTTTGTTTGATGATGGCTTCTCGAAGCGTGGCTTGTCCTCGAACTTTGTCGATGAGATCGAGATCTTCTTTCAAAGCTTGGTAGTTTTCCGTAGGAGTTTTGGGATTCGTTGCTCTCCAACTTAACTCGCCGACTTCCACTGGGATGACCGCCTCGCTGCCATAAGAGAGCCGGAATAGCGTTTCTCCCGTAGAGCTTTGAGGGGTGGTCCTGTAAGCCCGGAGAACATATGGGAGTTCTTCTACCCATTTTCCTTTGGCGTCGTCAAGTCGTTTTCTCAAACCATTAAGGAGTATCTTGTTGGCTGCTTCTACTTGACCGTTGGTTTGCGGGTGCTCTACTGACGTGAAACGATGCTTGATTTTAAAGTCGGACATCATTTTCCTGAAACCTTTGTCGACAAACTGAGTTCTATTATCAGTAATAACTATTTCGGGGATCCCGAATCTACTCATGATGTTCTTTTTGAAAAATCTTATGCAGTTCCTTGCAGTGATGGTGGCTAAGGGCTCTGCTTCAATCCATTTGGTAAAATAATCAACTACCATTATGAGAAATTTGTTTTGGCCTAGAGCAGTTGAGAATGGACCTAGGAGATCTATTCCCCATTGTGCAAAGGGCCATGTCGAGGATAGACTTCGGAGTTCGATTGGTGGGGCGATGTAAACATTGGCGTGGATTTGGCATTTTTTGCACTTGTTTACGTGGTTCTTAGCATCGCCTTCCATGGTCTGCCAATAATATCCTGTGCATAGGGCCTTTCGAGCTAAGAACGGGCGCCAAGATGGTGAGCCACAAAATATGGTCGGAGGCGTCGAGGTGCGACGACTAAGGTGAGGGCAATCTTTTCTATTTGCTGATACCTGCATTCGGGTCCCTGGAGAGCTTTGCTTACAAAGTAAATGGGACTTTGACCGGTCTGTGTTTCCCGGTTGAGTACGGCGCCTAAAGCTTCCTCCTAGATTGATAGGTATAAGTATAGAGTTTCTCCCTCGCATGGGCAAGTTAGGATGGGCGGTTCTGAAAGCGCTTTTTTAAGTTGTTGCAAGGCTTCGTCTTGCTCGTTTGTCCAGTTGAATTCTCCTTTTCCCTCCTCCTTTTCTTTTTTCAAAAGTTTGAATAATGGGAGAGATTTAAATGCCGCATTTGATAGGAATCGGGATAAAGCGGCGATCATATCGTTGAGTTTTTTTACCTCTTTTTTGGAAGTCGGAGTTCGCATTTCAGTCACGGATCGACATTTGTCAGGGTTTGCTTCAATTGCCCTCTCTGTTAAGTAGAAACTGAGGAACTTTCCAGCTCGGACACCAAAAGTGCATTTTTCCAGATTTAGTCTCATGCTATTTTTCCTGATTTCTGCGAAAATTTCTCGAAGGTCTTTTACGTGGGTGTTTTCCTGTTCACTTTTTGCAATCATGTCGTCAAGATAGACTTCAACGGTCTTGCCTATCTGTCTTTGGAATACTTTGTTCATCATTCTCTGATAAGTGGCGCCGGCGTTTTTTTAAACCGAAGGGCATAACTCGGTAGGCGAAATTACCTTGGTCCGTCAAAAATGCAGTTTTTTCTTGATCGGGAGGAAACATGGTGATCTGATTGTAACCGGAATATGCATCCATAAAAGAAAGTAGGCGAAAACCCGAGGCATTATCGACGAGGCGATCAATACTTGGGACAGGAAAAGGGTCTTTCGGAAGGCTTTGTTTAGGTCGGTATAATCGATGCACATACGCCATTTACCGTTGCTCTTTTTAACAAGTATTGGGTTTGACAACCAAGTCGTGTATTTGACCTCTGTTATGAAGTTCGCTTTGATCAAATCTTCAACAGTTTTTGCGGCGGCCATGGCCTTCTCTCCACTCTTCGCTCATCTCCTTTGGGCGACCCATTTTGCTTCCGGATTAACGGCGAGCTGGTGACATGCGACTTCTGGCGGGATTCTGGGCATGTCTTTTGCCGACCAAGCAAAAAAATCAGCATGATCTTTTAAACACTGAGTGAGTTTGATTTTTACCTATTCGGATAGGTCCGCTCCAATCGTCTCCGAGCTGTACTTCGATGGATTCCCCATCAGGCTCGGGTATTCTCATTTTCTTTTTGAGTTCTTTGGCCAACTCATCATCATCTTCCTCTTCCGAGCTGTCTGGGTCGTATCTTGCATCCAAATCAGTTAAGTTGATTTCGGCGGATCTTCTTGTAACTTCTTTTTTTTTTAACTTATCGCAGGTGGAACCCCTTCCTTATCTTGAGCCTTTTTTTCTGCTTTTGTCCACAGGAAGAAACATCTTGAGGCGGATTCAAGATCTGAGTTTAAGGCCTTGTTGCAGAGGGAGTGGAATTTTATTTTTAAGTGAGTGGTGGAGGTTACTGCTCTGAGCCTTCCCAAAGTCGGTCTTCCAATGATACAGTTGTAGATTGATTCACACGGTAGGATGAAGAACTTTGTTTTGATAATCCTTACCAAGGGTTCTTTACCGTAGGAAACCATCAGTTCCAGGTGTCCACTCCAAGAGGTTTAGTCCGAGATCCATTGAATCCTGATAGTGCGGATCCTTGGTAAGGAGCGATGTCTTCTTTATCGATTCCCATTCTTTCAACGAGGTCGAGAAAGATGATGTCTGAAGAACTTCCCTGATTGACCAAAATCCTTCTAATCTCCTTATTGGCGATTACCGCTGTGACAAGGAGTGGTACGTGTTTGTTGGGCTTCCCATCTAGAAGGTCTTCATCTCTAAAAGACAAAGGAGGTCGGTTTGAAGGTGTTTGTGCGACCGAGGTGGAGGCTATATTGAGTAACTCTTTCCATTTTCGTTTCATTGTTTTCCCGGATTCTTCGTGGGCAAAACCTCCTGCGATCATCATCATTACGGACCGTCCTTTTGATTTCCTCGAATCAAGTTCGTCGTCGTCGGATTCGGCTTTGATTTTCCCCTTGCTTTGGGTTCCTGTTCCCGTTCATCTTTAATCTCGCCAGCTTGACGCCTAGGTTTGTTTACATAGCTGACTAGTTTCCCCTTTTAATCATATCCTCAATGTCATCTTTCAAGGCGTTGCAGTGGTTGGTGTCGTGACCGTTACTTCGATGATATCGGCAGTATTTATTAGAACGTTTGTCCGGTCTGTGGGTGAGTGGTTTTGGGAATTTTCGTCTCTAAATTCCGCGTTCCAGCATTCACCTAAAAGTTGAGCCTGAGTGACATTGAGCTCGGTATAAAATTGATGACGGTTCCGAGGTCGGGGGTCCCTGTTGCCTCAGCCGTCGTTCTTTTGATCTCTTTTATTTTGGGGTCTAGATAGTTCGGTCATTGGTGGTTTTTTACCAGTCATGGCGCTTTCTTCTTCATTGATAAAGCATTGGGATAGCTGGAGGAAATCTTGGAGGTTCTCTGGCTCCCATGTGTTTATGTGTTTTTTGAACGGGCTTCCGGGGCGCAGCCCCATCCCCATCCCCATGAAGTAAACTCGGAAGGCATCATCAACGTTCCGAACTTGAACTGCTTCCTTGTTAAATCTTTCTATATATTGTCTTAAAGATTCGGAGTTCTTGATAAACTCTAATTTAGTGCATTTATTAGAGATATTTTGAGTTGTTTTTAGAGTAATTATTACTGATTAAATAAATAACTGACTAAAATTACTCTATATTTGCAGGAAGGTAGAAAAAGAAAAAATAATATAAATGTGGGCTGAAATTAGAAGAAATGTTAGAATTAAAGAAAGCAACCCCAAGCCCAAGCCCATTAATGCAAGAAGGCCCACAGTAATAAAAAGAAAAAGATCCTCTTGAAGATTTGAATTAAAAGTGATGCACATGTGACTTGGAGAGAAAGAAAGAGGCATGGAGTGGAGAGCAAGCAACACATATTTAGGAAGGATCTAAATCCTAATATTTAGGGATTGGCATATCTTGCAATTAAAAGTGGAAGCAATCTTGACTTGATCCTTTGCTTGGAGAGAAAGAAAAGGAACTAATATAAAAGGAGAGCTTCACTTCTGAAAGGGGGGGGGGAGACACCATAACACAAACAAAGCCACACACCACATAAACAAACCATAGTTACACGAACGCTACGGAGGGAGAGAAGAGTTTTTCAGCACCGTGAAAGAGCTTTGGAGTAAAAGAAGGAGATTGAAGACAAAGATTAAGACTTTATCTATTTCCGGGTTATTCTTATTTCTGTAATTCATGAACCTTCTTTTTCTTTTATTGTTCTTTATTATTATGGACACCTAAGTCCTCTTCTAGGGTCTTAGGTGGATCTTGCATGTTTAGAAACCTCTTTATGTTCTAATTTCTTATTTGAATTCCTGTTTTTATTTCAATTAATATTGTCCTATTGCTTTAATCACATAATTAGGATTGACAACCTTTGAATGTTCATAATCAATTAGTTGATCAGCGACCGTACTGCAATTAGTTGGTGGACCTATAGGATAATTGAGGCTATAATTAATGCATGACCAAACTCTAATTTAGTCTTCCAATCATTCAACCTTTTTGTACTTTATGCTTTTCCTGAATTTAAATTCTAGCATGACCAAACTAGGGTTAATTTAGGAAAAAGAATATTAATCGCGAATGACCAAACGGATTAATAGTTTTAGTAAAGGGATTGGTAATTAAATAAAATAAGCGAATTCAGGTAGAATTAGACATAGGGGAATCGAAGCTTGCAAGTGAAACCGCGACCCTAGACCTCTCTCCAAATTATTATATCTTTTATTAATTCTTGCCATTTATTTCTTTTTATTTTGTTTCTACAACATCCAAATTATTTCTTCGTCTAAACATTAAATAATCTCGATTAGTTTGGTACTTGCTAATTAATCCCTGTGGATACGATATCTTTTATACTACTTCTGCGAGAGAGTACACTTGCTCTCAAGTGTGTTTTAAACGCAACAAGTTTTTGGCGCCGTTGCCGGGGATTAATTTAACAATATTAAACGAAAAAGATTTTTATTGCTTTAGACATTTTTTTTTATGCTTTAGTTTTAATTTTTATTTATTTATTTATTTCTTATAAAAAAAAGTTGCTAATACTTTTTCAAGAAGTCGTTGCAGTACACTTTGTTTTGCAGAGAAAAATCTAAGTCATGGTTAAAACTCTTGGAGATTATATTAGAGAGGCAGAGGCGAAAAGGAATTTAGATAAGTTATCTTGGTATATGCCTCAATGTCAACGCCCATTTTCTCCTCCTACTTATGAGCCTTATTCAAATTATTGGGATGACTATGAGCCACCTCCTTATTCCTCCAACTGGGATAATTATGAGCAACTACAAGTGCAGAGGAAAGAGGAAGAATATGATATCAATGAGGTTTTGGTCAAATTTATGGAGCAGACAAATGAAAATTTTGAAACATTGGAAAAGAAAGTTGGAAGCTTGGAGGGCCAAATTGGAGCCATGAACAACAATTTTGATAGTTTGAAAAATCAATTGTCAAAGGTTATTGATATGGTAACAACTCAGTTGGCTGAAGAAACTCTTTATTTACAAACTAAGTCTACCCCAAATGAAGAATCTGAGCAATACAAAGATAATATTATTAGTAATGATGAAGAATTCTCGGTAAAAGCTAATTTAGAGGAAGAAGCTCTCAAGAAAGATGAAGAGACTCCTACTGAGGGGAGTCAAATTGAGACAACAGATTCCACTGATGAAAGCGGTTGTGAGAAGAATGATAAAGATCCATTGGTTCATGATTTGGAGAAAGAGGAGAAAACCCAAATTTTTGGGCAAATTGTTTTAACCATTGGTGATGCTGCAATTGAGGTTCACAGGGGAAAGGTAACTTTAAAGAGTGGTAAAGAAGAGGATGTGATTAAAGCTTTAAATTCCAACGAAAATTTCTCTCTTTTCACCTCTCCTTATTTTGATGATGTGGTTGAAACTAACATTGTCAACGATTTAAAGATGCAGGACCTTTTGGAAAAAAATCTTATTTTGCAAGATCCTAGCATAGTGGTGGATGGAGATAAAATAAAAATTCCTCAATTCTTCGAAGTTCAACCACCACTAGGAAAAAGAAACAACAATGTCAACCACATGGTTAAAAAACTAAGAAGGTGCACTGCGTTAGATGTAAAATTTGCTCTTGGAGAGCCACTTGATTGAGCACCAACTATCGTCAGGCTCATGACGTTAAACAAGCGCTTCATAGGAGGCAACCTGTGTTTTATTTTCAGTTATTTTCATTTTTGTTTTTGTTTTGTTTCGTTTTTAGGAATAAGCTCCAACTACAAGATCTCTCAGGGAAGTCACTCTTACTTTCTCTTTCTTTTATTACTTTTGCTCCTATTTGAATATTTTGCATTGAGGACCATGCTCCATGCTAGTGTGGGGGAAGATAGTTTATATTGTCACTATATCTCTATTAAAGCACATACCGACTATATATGTTGATAGCATTTTTCTGGCTTGTTTTTGAATGAATAGTGCTTAAATTTAAAAAAAATAGAGATTATGCCTTTAGGGGATCCCATAATTAATTTACTTGACAGACTTGTGTTTAATTGTAACTATGGGGTTGTCCTTAGGAAGCTGATAATTAGCATTTGTCCCTCTTGAGTACTTTTTGTGAACTAGCTTCTAAATGTGAGATCTGAGCCTTCATAAGGGGATTGATACTAAATCATAAATTTTTACCCTTTTCTTTCTATGAGTGTGTTTCCCAATTTGCTACATTCTAGAATTTGTCTTTTGACCGTTTCAAGGCGAAAATTGATTTGCATCATGTAAAAAGATTTGGGGATTTAGGATTTTTCTGGCCTCAGAGTTATTTGTTGAAATTATCCATTAGTTGCCCCCTTTGAGCCTATTTGTTATATTTTTTTCTTTGGTACCCAGATATAATTTTTTCTTTTTTGTTTGTGGTAACCATTTGAAATTGAATGTGGAGCACCTATTGAAAATTACAATTTCGTCCTATACTTTAGTTATCTATCTTGTCAAGATGAAGAGAAGAAAAAAATGGAGTGAATCATGTGTTTACAAAAAATATTTTCACACAAAGGAAACAAAATAGGAGTTTTCCATGCACTTACCTTTTCCTCCTACAAAAAAAAATGCAAGAAGGCGGAAAAGGCAAATCAAAAGAATGAAAGAGCCAAAGGGCAAATCCAAAAAAAAACAAAAGAGTCTACTTAAGAAAAAAAAAACAAATCAAAAAGAGTTGACTCAATAGAAAAAGAAGAATGAAGAAATGAAAGTGAAATTAATTTGGAGTTTGGACAAAAATTGTAAAATAGATAGGAGCTCCATATTTGGTTTCAAAGGTTACTATTTGCTTCTTGTTTTTAGCCCTTTGATTATCCCTTTCTTCTTGTTTCCTACCTTGCATGATTTCACCCTTGGCCCCATTACAACCCATGAAACCCCATCGATCTTTTGCATGCATGTGAACTATTTAGTGGAGATTTGGTCTAATCACAAGCTTATGGTAATGTGCATTTTGTGGAAACTTGAGTGTATATTTTCCCTAGTCCCTAAACACTTAGAGAGATTGTGAGCGAGTGCCCTTGTTCACATAAATGTATTATTCAAGGACATGAGCCTCTAATTGGGCAACCTTTTGACACCTTATATGTGTTATATTGTCTATTGTCTGTCATTGTGTTTCTAATTTTGGATCCCTTATTTCGCTGTCTCTATTACTTATTTGAAAATTTTATTGAGCCAGAAAAAATTGCTCGAGGACAAGCAAAAGTTAAGTGTGGGGGAGTTGATAAACTCTAATTTAGTGCATTTATTAGAGATATTTTGAGTTGTTTTTAGAGTAATTATTACTGATTAAATAAATAACTGACTAAAATTACTCTATATTTGCAGGAAGGTAGAAAAAGAAAAAATAATATAAATGTGGGCTGAAATTAGAAGAAATGTTAGAATTAAAGAAAGCAACCCCAAGCCCAAGCCCATTAATGCAAGAAGGCCCACAGTAATAAAAAGAAAAAGATCCTCTTGAAGATTTGAATTAAAAGTGATGCACATGTGACTTGGAGAGAAAGAAAGAGGCATGGAGTGGAGAGCAAGCAACACATATTTAGGAAGGATCTAAATCCTAATATTTAGGGATTGGCATATCTTGCAATTAAAAGTGGAAGCAATCTTGACTTGATCCTTTGCTTGGAGAGAAAGAAAAGGAACTAATATAAAAGGAGAGCTTCACTTCTGAAAGGGGGGGGAGACACCATAACACAAACAAAGCCACACACCACATAAACAAACCATAGTTACACGAACGCTACGGAGGGAGAGAAGAGTTTTTCAGCACCGTGAAAGAGCTTTGGAGTAAAAGAAGGAGATTGAAGACAAAGATTAAGACTTTATCTATTTCCGGGTTATTCTTATTTCTGTAATTCATGAACCTTCTTTTTCTTTTATTGTTCTTTATTATTATGGACACCTAAGTCCTCTTCTAGGGTCTTAGGTGGATCTTGCATGTTTAGAAACCTCTTTATGTTCTAATTTCTTATTTGAATTCCTGTTTTTATTTCAATTAATATTGTCCTATTGCTTTAATCACATAATTAGGATTGACAACCTTTGAATGTTCATAATCAATTAGTTGATCAGCGACCGTACTGCAATTAGTTGGTGGACCTATAGGATAATTGAGGCTATAATTAATGCATGACCAAACTCTAATTTAGTCTTCCAATCATTCAACCTTTTTGTACTTTATGCTTTTCCTGAATTTAAATTCTAGCATGACCAAACTAGGGTTAATTTAGGAAAAAGAATATTAATCGCGAATGACCAAACGGATTAATAGTTTTAGTAAAGGGATTGGTAATTAAATAAAATAAGCGAATTCAGGTAGAATTAGACATAGGGGAATCGAAGCTTGCAAGTGAAACCGCGACCCTAGACCTCTCTCCAAATTATTATATCTTTTATTAATTCTTGCCATTTATTTCTTTTTATTTTGTTTCTACAACATCCAAATTATTTCTTCGTCTAAACATTAAATAATCTCGATTAGTTTGGTACATGCTAATTAATCCCTGTGGATACGATATCTTTTATACTACTTCTGCGAGAGAGTACACTTGCTCTCAAGTGTGTTTTAAACGCAACAGTTCTCTTGGATGATGGACGCTAAGACATTTTTGTTTTTTGGTTTGCTTTTGGAATGGGAAAAATTAGCTGAGAATAATTTGGCCATGTGGTCCCAGGAGGAGATTGTGTTTGATTTGAGGGTCTCAAACCATTCTTAGGCTATTTTTTTCAACGTTAGGGGGAAAATTTGGCATTTCATTTCTACGGAAACGTTTCGATACTGCATTACTGTGTCAAAATAACTTAAATGTCTGTACGGGTCGCTTGTCCCGTCATAGGTCTTCAAGCCTTCTGGTGGTTTTTCGAGATATCGGGGTACCGGGTAGCGGTCGATCTTTTCCGTAAAAGGGCCTTTGCGCTTGGTCGTTTGAGTCCGCGGCGGAGATCGGTACCGATGGTGCGGGTACCTGTGGTCATGAGGGCGATATCCTCGAGGTGAATATTCTCTACTCCTCGATCGTTGCATAGGAGAAGAGGATGCCAGAGAAGAATGAACTCGGGGTGAATAATCAGCCTCTTCCCTTCCGACGTACACTCCGATTGGAGGCGAACGGGAAACATTTCTTCCGAGCCGATGAGGAGGAGAGCGATGGTAATGTCGTCTTCTGGGTGGAGATCGGTGGTGCTTTCGGGCCGAATTTATTCTTTCGGGGGAATCCGGGTCGGGTGAGACCTGATCCGGAATATTCCGGGCCCGGAGCTCCTCCACCTGTCCTTCAAGATCCGTAAATCGGTAACTCCTCTCTTGGTTTGCCGCTTCATGTCGGTTCAGCAGTAGGACGAGCTGTTGGACAGTATCGGCCGGGACAGAAAGTGGAGTTTGAGGAGGTACATGGTTCCTTGCGGAGCTTCCGGTGACCAAAACGAAGTTCGGAATTTGATTTTGAACTTGTGCTTGAGTGGAGACTATTGCCTTCGAACGAAGATTTCGAGTCGTCATTGATCAAGGCGAGGGGAGAAGATCTTGGTTTGAGACCTCCCACTGTGGTCGCTAATGTTCTGCACTGTACTTCCGACCTTGAAGGGTGGTCAGAGGCAGTTAGTGGTTGATGTCCTTAGTCAATGACCGTATCCGTTCCTAGCTGGTGTTGTACCTGCAAAGTCACTCCGATGCTAAAGTCAGTGGAGTAGTCTTAGCAAAGTAATAAATGTGAGAATGCTTACCATTAATGAGGCAATGAATGTTGTATTTATAGAGTGTGGTGGGGTTTGTCTCAACGAATTAGGACCGTCCGATCTTGCGATTCGATCTGAGCCCTTCATGTTTGGATTGCGCCATTTGATATTGGGCATTTGTGTGGTGCGAATAGATGTGAAAGAAGGGGGTGTATATGGTCAAAAGACTCTCCACAACACAAAGTATGATCGAACATAGTTTGTTGTTGCATGTTGCTAAAGGTGACGGGCGGGGAAATAGGGCCGTTGGAATAGGCGAACTGTGATTATGATGCAAAGGGGGGCGGTGCCACCATGGAATTGGAAATGGAACTGCACAATGTAATGGGATTTGGGAATTAGAGGTTAGTGAAGGTCCTTTTTCTGTGGATACGGACAAAAAAACTCACATTCACTCTTAAAAAAATGTCATATACACTCCCAAGATTAATTTTCCATTGATTATGTTCTTTCATATGAATTGCCAATTAACTCAATAAATATCATAAGGGTGTTTTTGGAACGCAATTACATTATTAAATATAAAAAATGGTTAACTTTTATTTACTTATAATTTGGGGAAAATAATTAAACTATTTTTCCTGATAGTTTGGGACGGATGAAATGCATATGACTCTAAGTTGAGAAGGTTTTCTGAAAAGAGTTTAATTTATATACACATACAGCAATGTATAAGTTTTTACAAACACAATCTATCACACTTTATGGAATGATTGGTTACCAATTGACTAATTTGTTTTTAATGTTTGTCAACCTTTAATCGATAGATGGTATAAAACACTTATATTTATAAATTAAGACTCTGTTTGGCAATGCTCATCCGCTAGCTTACAGCGAATCTGCTAGTTGTGAGTGTTTGGCACAACTAGCTTTTAGCGTTTTTCCACTAGCTTATAGCTTATAGCGTTTCACTTTTTCTCCCAACTTTACCCTCGTTACTTTAATTAAATTCCTCACTTATCCTCCATTAAATGAGTTTCTCTCTCATTTGTAAGTATTAATTATGAATGTCTATTTATGTAATTTTATTTTTATAAGCTACTTCAAACGCTAATTTTACCAAATACTTTAAATTCAATCCGCTATCTCATCCGCTATCCGCTACCTCATCGACTATCCGCTACTTTTTGCCAAACAGAGCCTAAGTCTTTTGAAAATTATGATTAGCAAAATTATACTCAAACTGCACCTTTAGGTCTATATTTCAAACCACGAGTATTAGTTGTTCACGTGGGCACTAAAATCAACTTAAAGTGAAGTCCCCTAATTAAGCTAAATCAAAAATTTAAGGATACATCTTTATACAATTCATGAAAGACTTGTCGGCATGTCGATAATGTGGCATACAATTCACTATACCAACTAAAGATTTGGAACAAGAAGTTAAAATATTGAATCATTAGTACCTCCGTTGTTGGTTTTTCAACTACTCTAGCATATGGTGACCGTCGAATAAAATACATTTCCCCTCTTTGTTATCTCTCTTTTTCACTATTCTTTGTCAAGCTTTGTCATAATTAAACCTAATTACACTTTAATCCAGCATAATAAGACAGATACCAAACACTTTACTTGAGGGTGGCTACTAGAGTTAATGAGCAATTAAAAATGACTTGTTGGATTGATTAGAAGCAATCAATGGTTGGCATCTTCTTTTGAATTTTTTGGTTTGTATGGTCTTAAAGGAGACAAGAAGCTCCCAAATTGGACTTAGTTAGCAGCATCTATACATACTATATAGATAACTGGAAACATTATACCGACAATTAAATCTTTGATTTAGACATCGTTAGAGTGTGAAATGGGTTCATATTAGATTAACTATTCAATGTCTTTTTTTAAGCAAATTAGGTGATCCTATGTCACCAAAAAGTTTGATGAAAAAGAAAAACAAACTATAACCACAAGGGAACGTAAAACAAAAATCATGCAAAAAAACGAATATTATTTAAGTCCAAGAAACGAATAACAGCACGAGAGGACGTAAATTTATTAGATGAAGTAGTCAATTTCATATGATAGTTCTTTGAAATAAAAAATCACATTTGTTGTGAAGGAAGCAAAAGCCTGAGACGAGATGGCTTCAACTTCTTATTCTTCAAAACTTGCTGAGAAGTAGTTGAGACGGAGATTGTAAATTTTATACAGGAGTTTCATTCTAATGCCAAGTTACTTAGAGCCATTTCGTCTTCCTTTTTGGCACTCGTCCCAAAAAAGGATAACCCTCAATCTTTGATGGAATATCGCCCTATTTTGTTGGTGGGCAGTTTGTATAAGATCCTTTCAAAGCTCCTCGTTGGAAGGCTGAAACAAGTCCTAGGCATTGTTATCTCCACTAGTAAATGAATTGGTTGATTTAGCGTGTTCACGTATATCTTTTAATTCATGCTTTAATGGATCAAAATATTATGCTTCAATAAAGTGATGAGTTCACACATAGGAGTATTTACTTTGTCTTGGGAATATATATATAATGTATGAACAATTTTATTTCCAAACATTCCAAAATTTAATAATTAATCGTATGGAATATATGTTAAAGTAATAAATGTGATAGGGGTATGATTGACAAATTGAAACTTTAAATTATCACAACGACAAATAAGTTGAAATAAAATTTCCCCCTTCCCAGTTTTTTAAAATAATGAATAATAATAAAAAATATAAGTTAAAATAGAATTTTGTTAAGGACTTTTCATCCCAATTAGGTAGCTCAATTGGCGAGCTAAGAGATACCGAAAGAGTGCATCAAAATAGTACAAGAAAGAAGTCTTGCATCACTAACATTGCTTATAAAAAAAATGTGGAATGACTTAGTAGATCGAAATTGGAAATTCACTTTTATTAGAATCTTAATTTGATCTCTCTAAGTAAAATATGAGTTTAATTGAGCAACATTTTTTACTGACATGTCAAACCGAATGAATACAAATGTTCATGGTACGAGTAAGGTAATTGAGATCAGGGCCGGCCCAGCATTAAACGAGGCCTAAAGTGGACTTCAAAATGAGGGCTTTTTATATTTTAATAGTAATATACTTTTTTTTGACAATCAATAGTAATATTTTAAAAAAAAAACTAAAAATATTATATTTTTATCTAATTTATTTCAAGCTTTTTGTAATGAAAAATTATTTATCAAATTACATAATAATTTGAATATTGTAAGAAAATTTAAATAATAAACTATTTTTTAGTTTTTTAATTGCAATTTTTTTTTCGTGAAAACTAAAAAATACTATGATTCACGTAAAAACATATTTAAATTTATTGTTAAAAAAATAGTTTATATAGAAAATATTTTCTTTATGATACACAAAAATCTAATGTTGAAATTTTTGCTCATAAAAACATTTCAATAGAATTATTTAAAGAGAAGAATATTTTTTTTTGAAGCAGAAAAGAAGAAGAAAATTTAGTAACTATGGAATACTTATTATTTTTTATTGTTTCTCATCAAATTCCAAGCTAACATAGTTAATGTCATGTTGTTTTTTACAAACTAATCAATTGCATGTAAGGGTCATTAATGCATAAATAAAAAAACAATGCCACAAAAATTACAAACAGTGGGTAATGAACCCAGATTGTCGCTATTAATGGGCTCCCAATCACCAATTGAGCTATCGTCACTTTTAGAATATTATTCGAAACTTCTCTAAAATATTATGTAACATTAAATTTTGAGGCCCCTTTTTGTAGGAATTTTTTTGAGGCCCAATACCCTTGCTTTGGTTGCTTGGGCCTTGGGCCGGCCCTGATTGAGATAAAGTCAAACCATCTATTATGAGATATTATTTTGTGATAGACTAACATTGTAAAAAAAAACTTATACAACAACTATGTCTATAAATTAAATCCATAAACAAACCTAAAATTATTCAATTCACCAAATCCCAAATTACCAAATGAATACATATCCACATTTAACACCTAATCCCAATCCTTTAATTAACTTGTCTTAAAAATAAAATAATTACAATAACAGAACATTAAAAATTCAATATATAATAGAGAGTTTGATTGTTACACACATTTGGCATAAACTTTTTTACAAGCAAAATCAATAACAATTCATGGTATTATTGATATATAAGGTGGTTATTAATTGAAAAATATTTTTTAATGACACGTCAAATTATAATTGGTAGATGGTATAAAAAACTTATATACATGTATGATTAAATCGAATAATAAATTACGACCAAATAAATGTTTACCAAATGAACCCAAGAGCGCTTGGATGATGATATGAGTCTCTTCCAGTTAAACTAAGGTCTTAGGTTCGAATCCAGCCTTGAGAATGAGAATGTCGCAATGTTAAATCTCTTGATGTATAACTTTTTTTTTTGATGAATAAAAGGCCCGAAGGCCCAGAAACGAGAACACTAACGGAGCCCAACTCCAACTAGCCCAATATTATCTAAGGCTAGCAAATTGACCAACAGGCCAGGAATTACATCATAATCTTGATGAAGAACTTTACCACCCAATACGATCCTACCCGATTTGAAGGAATAGTCTCAGCTATTGCGCGTAGATGAATCATCATTAAAAAAAATTATTTACCCCAAGGAAAAAATGGAGAAAGAAGAGAGAGAAAGAAAGAGAGGCGCGGACACAAGAGAACGCATCCCTCCATCCACAACACACTACACCAAATCTTGTTTATCGGGCCATCGTATCGTAGGCTTCTCTCCTATATCGATGAATTTCATCTTGTTCTCTTCTCCTCTTTTACTCTTCTTCACCTTTTTGGTTTTGTTCCATTGAAAACGGATTTTCCGCCCCAACCCCACTTTTCTTTTCCCTTTCTACTCTACAGTACTAGTTTCATTTCACTTCACACGCACCCATATATATCCACACACGTTTCTTCCCTTTCTATTTTCATTCATTCATTTTTCACTCTCTAAACTATTAACACTTCTATTCCATTCCATTCCATTCAAACACACAATCTTCTTGTGATCATCGACAACCCCCCATCCCATGTAAGTTTACTTTATCTTCTCCTCAAATTCTCCTCTTTCCTCATTCATTTATGCTTCACGGTTTTTCATGTGCTTTTCAGTTCCACACCTTTTTCTGTCGGTTCATTTTTTATTTCTCTGTTTGTTTGAATTTTTATTTTTTTTAGTATTTTTGATTTGTTGAGAGTGATTTACATTCCCAATTTCCGAATGCTTGTTAGTTTTTTGTTCCTTTTCTCTATGGATTGGGATCTATGTTGGATCCCTCCGTTTCTGTTTTCTTCTTATTAAATTTTCATCTTTTTTGTTGATATTGATTTTCGTGCTGTTTTTTTTAAAATATATGCAGTTCATGATTTGGGTGTCTTTGTCTGAAGATTAAAAAATTGGATTTTGACACATTCCCAGGGTTTAATTTGTTGTTTCCTTGAGGAGTATTTCATGGGTTGAACAAAAAAATCATGGGTAGCTTTAGTGAAGACGAGGATCAACGGTTTTTTGACGCTCATGATGATGATGTTACGTCCATTGGAGATGCAAATTCTGATAATGAAGGGGTGTCTGTAGGTTTTGATTATGAAGTGTGGATTCGGAGTCCAAGAAGTGTGAGAGAGCGTAGAAGCAAGTTTATGAAGAGGATGGAACTGAGTATGAATGAGATTGTGATTGAAAATTCATTAGATTTGTCTAGTGTTGGCCATGAAATAGAGGTGATAGATAGAGTAAAAGATTGTAGTGGGGTTGTGAATAGAACTTGTGGTGTAGAAGAGGAATATAATTCAACTCATTTGTCAATGTCGATGTCTTGTTGGTCTAGTGTGAGTTCTTCACAAGAGTTTTGTTTAGTGGAGAACTTGCCATGTCGAGACGGGAATTCGGAGAAAGGAGTGGAGGATAATGTAGATAAAGAGGATGGGAAGATGAGTGGCGGAAGAGATCTGGGTTTAGATCAGTTAGTGGTTGCCAAGGAATCCAAGGGTTATGAAAATGGTGATGCGGTTACTAGGAAGATAAATAGGAAGAGAAAGGGTTGGTTTAGAAGATTGAAGTCGATGACGTGTATGGTTGATAGGCAAGGAGAAGGTGATAATGGGAGGGAAGAAGAAAGATGTTCAATCTCAGGTTTTAGGCTTCAGAAAGTTAAGGTTCGTCAATGTAGGAAGAAGATGAAGGAACTTTCGGCGCTTTACTTGAGGCAAGATATCCAAGCGCATGAAGGTTCTATTTTGACTATTAAATTCAGTCCTGATGGGCAATATCTTGCTAGTGGTGGTGAAGATGGGGTTGTGCGCCTGTGGCAAGTGGTTATGGAGGATAGATGTAATGAAATTCACATTCCAGAAATTGACTCCTCCAACATTTACTTTACAGCAGATCATCTGTCTCAATTGACACCATTGTTTATGGATAAGGAAAAACTTAGCAAACTGAAGAGCATGAGAAAAACATCAGATTCGGCTTGTGTCATTTTCCCACCCAAGATCTTCCGGTTGTTGGAGAAACCATTGCGCGAGTTCCGTGGGCATATAAGTGAAGTTTTGGATCTTTCTTGGTCAAAGAATAATGTGAGTGAATGTCATAATTCAGTTATTTAATGTTGTATGAAATTTTTGGGAAATTGATTTGAATCTTCTCTTTAAATGCAGTATCTTCTTTCATCTTCAGTTGACAAAACTGTCCGTCTATGGCAAGTGAATCATGACCATTGCTTGAAAGTTTTTGCACACAGTAATTATGGTGAGCTTTACCGCCTCGTTGTTCTGCATTGCGAGCTTCTTAGCCTGTTATCCTAATTTCTTTGTCTCACAAATTGTTTGTATTTGATGATGTCGTATAGTGACCAGCATACAATTCAATCCTGTGGATGATAATTACTTCATTAGCGGATCAATAGATGGAAAAGTACGCATCTGGGGAATTCCTGATTGTCAGGTTGTTGATTGGACTGATGCCAAAGATATAGTAACTTCAGTATGTTATCGACCCGATGGGAAGGTAATTGTTTTTTTAAACACCAATTTCAATTCTATATATTGTATTGGTAATGATTTCATATGAATGATATGATTTTACAGGGAGGGATCGTTGGCTCCTTGGCAGGCAATTGTCGGTTTTTTAATATATCAGGTATAATCTTTTAGATGTGTTTCTGCATTTTGTTTTTCTCTAGATTAACCGGTTAGGTGTCATGAGGTGGATTTCACAATGGTTGCATGTGATATGTATTTCAAATTGTTATGTTGTTATGGTTTGTGAATGATATGATATGATATGACATGGCTTCATAGACTGTATATCCTTGTGTTTGGTTGACTTCTGAATTTGCTTTATGAAAAAGGGCCAATCTCTGGATGCATTCAAATGATGGTCAATGGACGTTGTGATTTTACTTTCTTAGGACTAACATTGATTGATATTGGAGTTTCTTACTTCGTCAATTATTTTATTGTGGTTAAAAATTTTACTTCATGATCAAAGAAGTTAGTTGCTTTCTTGTACTATGTTGTGAATGTAGATTTCGAATATCAATCAAGTTATCATTGGGATGTTGTGACTGTTCTTAGTCCTTACTCATTAAAACTATCACAATCACTTATGACTTGAGTGAGGTCCTTAACCGTTCTGTTTTTTGTGCTTTACCAGACAATCACTTGCATGTAGATTCCCAACTATGCTTAATTGGTAAAAAGAAACTTCCTGACAGAGGGATAACTGGTTTTCAGGTACTTTTTTGTTCTTACCTAAATTAGCATTTGTGATTTTCTATATTTGCTCAATTTTTTGGCGATCAACTAATAACATGTTATTTATTTCAGTTTCATCCACAAGATTCTAACAAAGTTATGGTTACATGTGCCGATTCACAAGTCAGAATCCTTGATGGGCTTAATGTGATTGGCAAATACAAAAGTATGTTCCTTCACTACATTCGCAAGTCAGAATCCTTGTACAGCTGTCATTTCTTTTAGATTTAATTTGTTGTTTTTTGTGTTCAATCTGTTCTGGCATTGTTGTTGTGATGACAACCTCAATTTTGACAACTCACTTGATAGATTGAAGCTTGACTGGTTTTTGCTGTTTTTTTGTTAGTGATTCAGTAGTCTCCTATTTTTAGCTATTAGTCTTGTTATTTTGAAATTAGATTCATTATATGTTCGGTTACTAAGGTTCTTTATATTTTTGTTTCAGTCCCTAACACAGGGAGCCCAATGTGTGCATCGTTTACTTCTGACGGGAAACATATTTTATCAACATGCGAGGACTCTAATGTATACCTATGGAACACTAGTCAGGAAGATTCTAATTCAATGAAAGCCAAGAAGATTAAGTCTTGTGAGCGGTTTTTCTCAAATGCATCTGTTGCTGTACCTTGGCATGGTATGAAATCTCTCATTACTGAAGATGAACCTCAAGTTATACCCTCCAATCCACCTGCTTCTTTCTCTCTTAGCCAAGAGTTTTTCTTGGAGTCTTTTCCTAAGGGTTCTGCAACTTGGCCTGAGGAGAAGCTTCCCGTTTCAAGCTCCAAGGAAAAAACGTCGTCTTTGCATAAATCTGAATACAAGTTCTTAAAATCTTCTTGCAAGAGTACGGCCCGAGCTCATGCATGGGATATGGTCATTGTGACTGCAGGCTGGGATGGGAGGATAAAATCATTCCACAATTACGGGTTACCTGTACCCGTGTGAAAATGAAGCGACTTTTCCTGGTTGGAGAATAGTATCAAAATCCTCATTGCTTTAATGACGGATATGTTGTCCTTCAGAAAATTACAAACTGCAAAAGTTCTCGGAGGCCCGAGACTGATGTTAAATTTGGCAGCATCAGTAACAAAGCGGATTGAGGTCAAAACGTTCAGCAGGAATCACAGTTAAATGAGTGAAGAAATTCGACTTTTAGCGGGGACCCTCTTACAGATGATGGAGGTTAATGACAAGTGTGGTTGTAATGTAACCCTCATGGAAGTTAGCCAGTGACCAAGTTAGTGGTTGTCTTGATGCTGAGTCTAAAATTGCTTTCTGTTACACAAGAATCTGCTGGCCCCTAAAAGAGACGCAAAGTCATGTGTTAAAAACATGAAGGGGGGCCTTTGGAGATATTATTTTGATATGTTGTGGGGCCGTGGGGTCTTGACAAACCCTCTTGTTTGCTAAGGTGAGAAAGGGGAAGATTCAAGTGCATGTGGATGAAGTTTTACTTTGATAAAAATGTTGAGGGCATTCATGAGTTTATTATTATTATTGGCAGGGCTAACTAAATGAATATCTTTGTCTGCCACTGCCAAATCTCATTCATGGTAGGGACATTGTGTTAAAAATTTGGATATGTGGTGAGGATATGTGTGGTGGTCGTTTTTGCTTGAATAGGGGCTTTTAGCTTCCTATTGATGCAATGATACAAACAGTACCAACAATTAACAACGAATCTGATTATGATCTGTTTAGTGGCTCGATGTGGTATATAGCTGACTCTATCAAAGAGAAAGAGAGAGAGGCTTTTGCCTTTGCAACTGCTGCTGTGCTGACAAATATCATTACTAACTAACATAGTTTGTATATATTTAATAGTGTCTCAATTTAAGGGATTTAAGGCCAACATCATTTACTTTTGATGTAAAGTTGTAGTTTTACTCGTGTAAGTAAAACTTTGTTGGTTTGCCTTTTGGTTGATGGAAATACACGTGAACAAAAGTTCTTTGTATAATAATGCCACTTTTTGGTTATCTAAGAAAGGTCCGGCCACAATAATTCTTTTTGGTTATCAAAAAAGGAACCGCCATAATAACACAAAATAATTCGTTGGCTTTTTTTTATCTCCCCCCCCCCCCTCTCTCTCCTTATCGCTCTTTCCCCATAATTGACACTTCGACCAAAATACGCCTAACTTTAAAAAAAAAAACTTTTTCTGATTTTTCTGGATTTATGCGTATATTTGGAATGCATGTTTTTAAAATTTCCGAATTTACATTGTTGGAGCGTAAATTCGAAATGATTTTACATTCTGAATTTACGTGCCAACGACGTAAATCCGGAAATTTTAAAAAAATGTATTCCGGATTTACGTTCCGAAAAGATTGCCCCACTTATGTTTCAAATTTATGTCCAATGTTGCATAAATTCGGAATGCAAAACTATAGGGGGTGGGGAAATTTTCGGATTTACAATAAATTCGGAATGTATTTCGTAAATCTGGATTTTTTTTTTGTATTCCGGCAATACGAGAAATTCGGAAAACTTGAAGAAATGCGCTCCGGATTTATGTGTAAATCCGAAAACTTTTAAAAAAACCTTTTTTTTTAAAAGTTGGGGGGATAAGTATGGGGGTATGAAAAAAAAAAACCTAATTCATAAGGTAGCTTTGGTTTCTTTTAGGTATGAGTGGGAATAGGCAGACCAATCAAAGGGGATTTACGGCCGAGCGTATAGGTCAGACTTTTTACTGACGGTCCATATTTGACCTTTGGTATTTTGTTTGAAACCAGTTTGAGGTCTATAGATCTTCAACAGTTGAACCATATGGTGCTTTCTTGTATGGCCGGCCGGAGACGTGGAGAATCAAAACAAAACAAGTCTTCTATTATTCTACGAAAATGTATCCTATCCTATGTTTGATGTAACGAACCATCTCTGGTCGGTTCAATAAATATTGAAAATTTGAAAGTACGTAAGGAAACGGTTTCATTGAAATCAGCCAAACCAAAATAGACTAGTGCAAATTTATCTGTTCAATGACATAACAATTCATGCACTTGGCTTAAAAAATGGCTAAGGTTTATTGCCTATATCATGTATTAATTTTAGTGCTAAAATGTGTCCCTTCCATAGTAAAATTTGCTATCAAAAGAGCAATAGGTTCTGTTAGCGAGAAAGTGGAATGTGTGATGCCCACATGGATTGCATTTGTAGTTATCCTAGTTAATACTTAGTTTAATCTTGCATTTTTTACTGCTGGTGCTTAAGATCAAATTTTATATTGGTCAACTTTGAGTTTATTTATTGTGGGAATCGAACCCTGAA
The DNA here is from genome assembly GCA_963573325.1 of Astragalus glycyphyllos. Classification (NCBI taxonomy): domain Eukaryota; kingdom Viridiplantae; phylum Streptophyta; class Magnoliopsida; order Fabales; family Fabaceae; genus Astragalus; species Astragalus glycyphyllos. The sequence continues at coordinate 81,620,462 of OY754307.1, read as the reverse complement.
GCACTCTCATATCTCAGGATATATTAAGTCATTGAGCCAATGGTATTAATTTACTGGTAGTTTAATCTTGCTTAAAGATTGTGTTACATTTTTTCTATTCTGTTTCTAATGTAAAAAAACAAAAATCATAAAACAATGAAAATTTGCTTTCACCATTTGGAACGATGAACGAATATAGATTTTTTTCTTCAAAACTTAGGTGTGATTGGTGCTATTTTTCAATCACATCATGACACAGGAATTAGTTTTTTAACAAATAAGTAGAAGGTAATGAATAATATTAACAACAAATTCACATATCATGATGTGATTGGAAAACAGCACCAACCACATTTATAGAACAAACACCTAAGTTTTTTCTTTTTTTCTCTATCGGATACCACATATTTTCTAAACACGTTACCTAAAAAGCAGTTAGCCAGTAACTTACTGCTAAACTAACAAGTTTGGTAGATAAAATTTACGCATACCATTGTTTATTTGTTTTTTTAAACATAATAATCATACTAACAATCTTTATTTTATTGTAAGTGACAAACCGCTACAGCTACGGGCGGCGACGAATGAAGTTTAACATAATAGAAAAGGACACCTTGTAATAGGGGAAATCAATGGGATAGCACACATACAACCAAATTAGAAATTTGTTACATGAATCTTTATTTGGAAAAATATCTAGAGCCGTTTACTTTCTCAAAATGTTTCTTATTTCCTAATATTTAAATTGCTTTTGAATTACAAACAAGAAAACAGAAGACTTTTGTAGTAAATAATTGCGATTAAGGGAAAATGAGAGGCTATCTAGAGAGAATATTTTATTTGAGATAATTAAAACAAATTTTTGTCATTTTCAAAATTTCTAAAAATACTAGTTTTATTATACGTGATTATCCTCCAATAGTGATGTTTCTTAATTTTAGTGGAAATATACATTTTCAATCAACAATGTCTGCTTTTGAGTCTATTGGGCGAAAATTGATTTTCAATGAATTGATTTTGCAAAATTATTTTTAGTCAAAGTGAGTTGAATACAAATTAATTTATGTTTAGATATATTCACGAAAAAGTCACATGAACAACCAATTTTAGTGATAAAATCGCGCTTGAAAGCAAAAGCTTTGAATCCCAGCTTAAAGTTAGAATCTATTTTAGAGTCAAATTTCTTTTAATCAAAAACATCTAAGCATATCAAAATCAATTTTGTTTTGAAAACAAAATTTTCACGGTGACTTGGACTTGGTCGTGAAAATTACACTCCATAGGTTTCTCGTAGATGCGTGTTTATAATATTTCCAATGTAATTCTTAACAAGCTCGTTATGTCTCTGGAATCACTTTTGAGTCTCCCATAAAAAAATTCAAACATACTCAATAGAAAAATTGCTTTTGTAATGTTGAACTCTCTATTTTCTATAGGGGAATGTATTCTCTCGTGATATAAATGAGAGTCCACTTTAATTAAACCATTCATAAAAAAGAGGAAAAAGTGCCTACAATACAATCAAGGGGAGAAAAAAGGTTTAAGGATGAGATTTCCCCTACATTATTTCCCATAGTTTTTTTCCCCACAAGAGACAATCATTTACCCTTCTATAGTTTTGCTTAACAGTAGTATTTATTATTTATTTTTCAAAAAGGAAGACACGCTCATAAAATATAAAATCTTATTTAAGAAAAGCATCTTAAAACAGTTGTAAACCAAAAACTTTGTAGAAGAAACAAAAGATGATCCATAAAGCACTATGGAGAAACCATAAAGCACGAACAAACAAACCAAACCAAAAGCACATGGTCGTGAACATTATGAGACACATAGACACTAGAAAAGAATCGAATCAAGGACACTACGAGAAGAATAAACAATTGAATAATTGATACTAGAGGGAGAGTATTAGCCTTTGCTGCAATCTTACTTAACCTCTCTTTGATCTTTTGGACATAAAGCCTATATGTTTGTTATTTTCAACTTCTTTATTTGTGACGGTTTTAACTTTTACCTTTTAAGATTAGGCCAACCTAGCTAGTACACAGTGTTACCCACCAAAGAACATTGGTGCAGAGAATCAAAAGCTAAAAGCTGTGTTAATCGAAGAGTATAGGACAAAAAGGACATCTTTGGATTAACTTAGCAGAGAGATATGTTTTGATAAAAATATACATACCCGACAAACAAACATGTAACATTAGTCTGCGCCTTCTCGGTGTTGTATATCATGATTATAGTTAATTTAATTGTTAATTTACTCAAAAAATGCTTTGGCTTAACGGTGTGTATTGAATATTTATCATTTTGATCTCTATCAATATGAAGAAAAGTGATTCATAATGATAGTGTTTCGGCCAGAGGCCCAAAGTATCACCGCTAGAAACCAAAATGAGCCAAGCCCATTGGCCATTAAGAACAAAAACAAAAAGCTAATATATCAACTTGACCAAAAAATAAAGCTAATATATCAAGAATATTCGAGGTATATAACTCCTACACAAGACTTTCGAAATCATCGTGATTCTTGCTCAAGATGCTAACAAATTACCAGTGAATAATCCTCATCTAACTAGATTGTGACACAAAAATGGGCTCGACTATATATACCATCTCCCACTAGAGGCCACGTTCTTCCTCTAGCTCCAGACTATACATAAACCTTGCATCAACCCTACTAACTCGAGCGTCAACGTGTCATTGCAAGTACCTCTCTTCTCTAATATCAACATAGGTTAGAGCACAAAGATTTTGGAGCACTCACCACAACTAGAGTAATTTGTCATTGCTATGTTGGGTAGGAGTTCTATCCTAGCACAAACAATTTGACGTTGTTTGTAGGAAATGGGTACAACGATCACTATCTCCTAATAATGGAAAAAAAATTTAATGCTCGACCTACGAGATCACAATCAACACCAGAAGAGCATGTCGAAGCAATCCCCCCCGAAGCTGAACATAATATGTACATCTAAAGGTGGGGATAATCGAGCTAGTGCAGCAAAGCTCATTAGAGAACAAGCTATTATTTATGTTGAAACGATAGAGCAGAGTATTCTTAATCTAGAACGATCCTTCATTGGAAGAGGAGGGGAGGAAGGAAGTAAATAAACCAATGGGCCACCTCTGAACCTCAAATTAAAAAACACAGCAAAGAATCAAGGAGCTTGAGAAATCGACAAGTTACATCGAGTACACTAGATTGCAGGAAGTCCAAGGTATCTCTACCATACACCTCAAAACCATAAGAAATAAGAATACTTACTGCACAACCCGGTGAGGCTAAAAAACACTCAATTAAGATCGAAGAAGCCTAACAACGAGTTTCATGTCGACGAGGCCTAAGAACTAGTTTCACGTCGACGTTAACAATAAGGATAACTTTGATGCCAAAATACAACCTAGAATTTAGATTTTAAAAACTTTATAATATGATACGAACACATTGTATTAAGTATGTAAACAAACTTATGGCGTGAAGTCTTGGCACAATGGTTTCCTTTGTTAAAGTGTAACTACAGTTGATGGGTTCGTGAAATTTGTCTCTTGAAGGTGTGAGTTAGTCTCTTGCTCGTGCAAAATAAGACTTGTAACAATAAAGTTGTAATGGGTATAAACCTCTCTGGTCAGGACTAACAATAAACTGAACCAACTTGAACAAAGTTCGAGACATGCATGACTAGATTATTAAGTTCATTGAACTTGATTCATGAACCATATAGACTAATTAATCAAACTTGAGCTATGTATATTTTAACATGTCTGCTTCATGAACCAACTTGAATATATATATATATATATATATATATATATATATATATATATATATATATATGTTATGGTTAGTCTTTTGACCACATACACCCCTTCTTTCGTATCTATTCACACCACGCAAAAGCCCAATATCAAAGGGCCCAGTCCGAACATCAAGGGCTCAGATCAAACCACCAGATCGGACGGTCCTGATTCATTGGAATCAACCCCACCCCACTCTATAAATACAACATTCATTGCCTCATTAATGGTAAGCATACTCGTATTTATCACTTCATTAAGACTATTCCACTGACTTTAGCATCGGAGTAACTTTGCAGGTACAACACCAGCAGGATCGGATACGGTCATTGACTAAGGATATCAACCACTAACTACCTCAGACCACCCTTCAAGGTCGGAAGTACAGTGCAGAACATTGGCGACCACAGTGGGAGGTCTCAGAACCAAGATCTTCTCCCTTCGCCTTAATCAATGACGACTCGAAATCTTCGTTCCAAGGCAAACAGCCACACAGTGGGAATCCATCCTGACCCAATCCTGAGACCGGTCATGCCCCATTTGGCCGAACCTCAGGCAACCCCGGACGGATTCGTTCAGAACCTTCCAAACTCCGATCAAGGGCGAGCCCAACATCAAATTCCGGACCTCGTTTTTGGTACCCGGAAGCTCCGCAAGGAATCGCGTACCTCCACAAAATCAACTTTCTGTCCCGACCGATGCTGTCTAACAGCTCGTCCTGCTGCTCAATCGACATGAATAGGCAAACCAAGAGAGGAGTTACCGATTTACGGATCTTGAAGCACAGGTGGCGGAGCTCCGAGCTCAGAATATCCCGGATAAGGTCTCGCCCGACCGAGATTCATCCGAAAGAAGAAATCCGGCTCGAAGGCGCCAGCTCTCGCCCGACCGAAATTCCGCCGAAAGAAGAAATCCGGCTCGAAGGCGCCAGCTCTCGCCCGACCGAGATTCATCCGAAAGAAGAAATCCGGCTCGAAGGCGCCAGCTCTCGCCCGACCGAAATTCCGCCGAAAGAAGAAATCCGGCTCGAAGGCGCCAGCTCTCGCCCGACCGAAATTCCGCCGAATGAAGAAATCCGGCTCGAATGCGCCAAGTCTCGCCCGACCGAGATTCATCCGAAAGAAGAAATCCGGCTCGAAGGCGCCAAGCCTCGCCCGACCGAGATTCATCCGAAAGAAGAAATCCTACTCGAAAGCGCCATCGATCTCCACCCAGAAGGCGACACTACCATCGTTCTCCTCCTCGTAGGCTCGAAAGGAAAGTTTCCCGTTCGCCATGCGTCGGTAGGGCAGACACCGACTCTTCACCCGAAGTACGTTCTTTTCTAGCATCCTCTTCTCCTAGGCAACGATCGAGGAGTAGAGAATATTCGCCTAGAAGATATCGCCCTCAAAACCGTAGGCACCCGCACCATCGGCACCGATCTCCACCGCAGAATCAAACAACCGAACGCAAAGGCCTTTTTACGAATAAAATTGATCGATACCCGGTGCTCAGATATCTCGAAAAACCTCCAGAAGGATTGAAGACCTACGACGGAACGGGCGACCCAGACAGACATTTGAGTTACTTCGACACAGTAATGCAGTATCGCAACGTCCCCGTAGAAATGAAATGCCGAATTTTCCCCCTAACATTGGAAAAAATAGCATCAGAATGGTTTGAGACCCTCAAATCAAACACAATCTCCTCGTGGGACCAACTGGCCAAATTATTCTCAGCTAATTTTTCCCATTCCAAAAGCAAGCCAAAAAACAAAAACATCTTGGCGTCCATCATCCAAGAGAACTCCGAATCTTTAAGACAATATATAGAGAGATTTAATAAGGAAGCAGTTCAAGTTCGGAACCTCGATGATGCCTTCCGAGTTTACTTCATGGGAATGGGGCTGCGTCCCGGAAGCCCGTTCAAAAAACACATCAACATATGGGAGCCAGAGAACCTCCAAGATTTCCTCCAGCTATCCCAATATTTTATCAACGAAGAAGAAAGCGCGATGGTCGGTAAGAAACCACAACCAATCACCGAATCATCAAAGCCCCCAAATGAAAGAGATCAGAAAAACGACGGCCGAGGCTCCAGGGATCCCCGACCTCGGAACCGTCATCAATTCTACACCGAGCTCAATGTCACTCAAGCTCGAATTCTGGGTGAATGCTGGAACACGGAGTTCAGAGACGAAAAATTCCCAAAACCACTCACCAACACGCCAGGCACTACAAGAAAAACTGGATTTTCCGGCGACCAAAATCCGCCGAAAATGTGGACTTTCCGGCGGATTTTTGGCGCCGGAAAAACCCTCGTCGCAAACAGTTTCTGGCGGATTTTCCGCCGGTAATTTCCGACGGATTTTTGGTAGTTTCCGCGGATTTTCCGCCGGATTTTTGGTAGTTTCTGGCGGATTTTTGGTAATTTCCGGCGGATTTTAAATTTTTTTTTTTTTTTTGGGAAATCCGCCAGAAACTACCAAAAATCCGCCGGAAAATTTTTTTTTTTTAAAAAAAATTTCCGGCGGATTTTTGGTAATTTCCGGAGGATTTTCCAATTTTTTTTTTTTAAAATCCGAAATTTTTTAAATTTTTTTTGAATTTTATAACTTAATATGTGTTTTATATAAAAGTCAAAAAACAAAAGTAAAATCAAATGTTGAATGGTATTGTTGAAAAAGGAAAGAATAAAAGAGAATATGAGAAGAAATGATATATGAGAGAATAAGAATGAGAAATTATGAAGAAATAAGAATAAAATAGTGAGATGAAGAAGGAATAAGAATAAAGAAGTGAGAATGAAGAAGAAAGGAGAATTATAGAAGAGAGATATGTAGAGAAATTTTTGAAGATTAGAGAGTATGAGAAAGAAGAAAAAAGATAAGATAGAGAAAATGTAGAAGAGAATAAGAAGGAAAGAAAGAGATAAATGAGAGAATGAGATGAGTGTACGAGAAAGTTGTATTTATAGACGAATTTTTTTCCCTCTAAATTTTTCCGGCCGATTTTTTTCCCTCCAAAATTTTCCGGCGGATTTTTGAAAAAAAAAAAAAAAAATTTGGAAAATCCGCCGGAAAGTCCAAAAAATCCGCCGGAAATTACCAAAAATCGGCCGGAAATTTCCGACGGATATTTGGTATTTTCCGGCGGATTTTTGAAGAAAAAAAAAATTTGGAAAATCCGCCGGAAATTTCCGACGGATTTTTGGTATTTTCCGGCGGATTTTTGCAAAAAAAAAATAAATTATAAATCCGCCGGAAAGTCCAAAAAATCCGCCGGAAAGTTTTGGACGGTAAATCCACTATTTCTTGTAGTGAGGACAGCGTTCTAACAAATACTGCCGATACCATCGGAGTAACGGTCACGACACCAACCATTGCAACGCCTTGAGAGATGACATTGAGGATATGATTAAAAGGGGAAAACTTGCCGGCTATGTAAACAAACCAGAGCGTCGAGCTGACGAGAAAAAAGAAGAACGGGAACAGGAACCCAGAACAAAGGGAAAGATCAAAGCCGAGTCGGACGACGACGAATTTGATTCAAGGAAATCAAAAGGACAGTCCGTGATGATGATGATCGCAGGAGGTTTCGCCCACGAAGAATCCGGGAAGACAATGAAACGAAAATGGAAAGAGCTACTCAATATAGCGTCCACTTCAATCGCACAAACGCCTTCAAACCGACCTCCGTTGTCTTTTGGAGATGAAGACCTTCTAGATGGAAAATCTAACAAACACGTACCACTAGTTATCACGGCGGTAGCGCCAATAAAGATATTAGAAGGATTTTGGTCGATCAAGGGAGTTCTTCAGACATCATTTTCCTCGACCTCGTGGAAAGAATGGGAATCGATAAAGAAGACATCGCTCCTTACAGAGGATCGGCACTATCAGGATTCAATGGGTCTCGAACTAAACCTCTTGGACACCTGGAACTGATGGTTTCCTACGGTGAGGAACCTTTGATAAGAATCATCAAAACAAAATTCCTCATCTTACCATGTGAATCGATATACAACTGTATTATTGGAAGACCGACTCTGGGAAGGCTCGAAGCAGTAACCTCCACCACTCACTTAAAAATGAAATTCCACTCTCTGTGCAACAAAGTCATTACCTTAAACTCAGATCTTGAATCCGCCTCGAGATGTTTCTTCCTTTGGACAAAAGCAGAAAAAAAGGCCCAAGATAAAGAAGGTTTTTCACCCGAGATAACCAAAGATAAAGAAATTACAGGAAGATCAGCCGAAGTCAACTTAACCGATTTAGATGCAAGATACGACCCTGACAGCTCGGAAAATGAAGATGACGATGAGTTGGCCAGAGAACTCAAAAAGAAAATGAGAAGACCCCAGCCTGATGGAGAATCCATCGAAATACAACTCGGAGACGACCCTACCAGAACGGTAAAGATTGGAGCAGACCTATCCGAAGAAGTAAAAATCGAACTCACTCGTTGCTTAAAAGATCATTCCGATCTTTTTGCTTGGTCGGCGAACGATATGCCCGGAATCCCGCCAGAAGTAGCATGTCACCAGCTCGCCGTTAATCCAGAAGCAAAATGGGTCTCTCAAAGAAGACGGGCTCAGAGTGGAGAGAAGACCATCGCCGCCGCAAAAACTGTCGAAGATTTAATCAAAGCAAACTTTATAACAGAAGTCAAATACACGACTTGGTTATCCAATCCACTACTAGTTAAAAAGAGCAACGGTAAATGGCGTATGTGCATCGATTATACCGACCTAAACAAAGCCTGTCCGAAAGACGCCTTTCCAGTCCCAAGTATTGATCGCCTCGTCGACAATGCCTCCAGTTTTCGCCTACTTTCTTTCATGGACGCTTACTCTGGTTACAATCAGATCGCCATGTTTCCTCCCGATCAAGAGAAGACTGCTTTTATGACGGACCAAGGTAACTTCGCCTACCGAGTTATGCCCTTCGGTTTAAAAAACGCCGGAGCCACTTATCAAAGAATGATGAACAAAGTTTTTCAAAAACAGATAGGCAAGACCGTTGAAGTCTATCTTTATGACATGATTGCAAAAAGTGAGCGGGAAAACGACCACGTAAAAGACCTTCAACAAATCTTCGCTAAAATCAGGAAAAATAACATGAGACTAAATCCAGAAAAATGCACTTTCGGGGTCCGAGCTGGAAAGTTCCTCGGTTTCTATTTAACAAGGAGGGGAATTGAAGCAAACCCCGACAAATGTCGATCTGTGACTGAAATGCGGACTCCAACTTCCAAAAAAGAGGTCCAAAAACTCAATGGAATGATCGCCGCTTTATCACGATTCCTGTCAAATGCGGCATTCAAATCTCTCCCTTTATTCAAGCTTTTGAAAAAAGAAAAGGAGGACGACGAAGAAAAGTTCAACTGGACAAACGAGCAAGACGAAGCCTTGCAACAACTCAAAAAAGCACTTTCAGAACCACCCATCCTAACTCGCCCATACGAGGGAGAAACTCTGTACTTATACCTATCAATCTCGGAGGAAGCTTTGGGCGCCGTTCTTATCCGGGAAACACAAACTGGTCAAAGTCCGATCTACTTTGTAAGCAAAGCACTCCAGGGACCCGAATGCAGATATCAGCAAATAGAAAAAATCGCCCTCGCCTTGGTCGTCGCAGCTCGACGCCTCCGACCATATTTTGTGGCACACCAGATAGTCGTACGCACCAACTATCCAATAAGGCAGATTTTACACCGACCCGACCTTGCCGGAAGAATGATCAAATGGGCGGTAGAGCTCTCCGAGTTTGGAATCAAGTACGAATCCCGTACGACGATGAAGGGCCAAGTTCTAGCAGATTTTGTAGCAGAAATGATTCCTGCTGATCCTATTAACGACATCTGGACTTTACACGTCGATGGATCTTCCAACCCCAAAGGAAGCGGTGCGGGTTTAATGTTGGAAAGCCCGGATAAAGTAATCATTGAAGTCTCCCTTACCTTCGCTTTCCAAACAACTAATAATCAAGCAGAATACGAGGCTTGCATCGCAGGTTTACGATTAGCAATTGACCTACGAGTCTCTCAGGTCAATCTCTACACGGACTCGCTCTTGGTCGTTTCACAAATAAACAATCAATTTGAGACCAAGGATCCAACCCTGCTGAAATACCAACTCCGAATTCGAGAGTTACTCACACAGTTTAGAACAGCCGAAGTAAAGCACATCCCCAGATCCCAGAACCAGAGGGCGGATATCCTATCAAAACTCGCCAGCACCAAGGTCGCCGGTAATCACCGGACGATCATCCAAGAACTACTTAGAAGACCCAGTATCTCCCTTATTCCGACTTATAGTTCCGCAATTTGTTCGATTGAGGAGGACCAAAGTTGGATCACTCCAATATTGGAATACATCAAGACAGGAATTGAACCTCCAGATTTGGTAGAAGCGAAAATCATCAGGAGAAAAGCCTCCGCCTTCTCAGTCATAGATAATACATTGTACAAGAGAAGCCTCTCCTCACCATTATTAAAATGCATTGAAAGGGAACAAGTACATTCCATCCTAGCTGAAATTCATGAAGGAATATGTGGGCAACATCTTGGCGCCCGTTCCCTAGCTCGAAAAGCCCTACGCACAGGATATTATTGGCCGACCATGGAAGGCGATGCCAAAAACTACGTCAAAAAGTGCAAAAAATGCCAGATCTACGCCAACGTTTACGTCGCCCCAGCATCCGAACTTCGAAATCTATCCTCCACATGGCCCTTTGCCCAATGGGGAATAGATCTCCTAGGTCCATTCTCAACTGCTCCAGGCCAAAAGAAATTTCTCATAGTAGCAATTGATTATTTTACCAAATGGATTGAAGCAGAGCCCTTAGCCGCCATAATCGCGAAGAACTGTCTGAAATTTTTCAAAAAGAACATCATGAGCAGATTCGGGATCCCCGAATCGATCATCACTGATAATGGGACTCAGTTCGCCGACAAAGGTTTCAGGAAAGTGATGTCCCACTTCAAAATCAATCATCATTTTACTTCCGTAGAACACCCGCAAACTAACGGTCAAGTAGAAGCAGCCAACAAGATACTCCTTAACGGTTTGAAAAAAAGACTGAACGACGCCAAAGGTAATTGGGTAGAAGAACTCCCATATGTTCTCTGGGCTTACAGAACAACCCCTCAAAGCTCAACGGGAGAAACGCCGTTCCGGCTATCCTATGGCAACGAGGCGGTCATCCCGGTGGAAATCAGCGAGCTAAGTTGGAGAGTAGCGAATCCCAAAAAACCCGCAGAAAATTACCGAGCTTTAAAAGAAAACCTCGATCTCATCGACGAAGTTCGAGGACGAGCCACACTTCGAGAAGCCATCGTCAAACAAAGCGTTGCAACTCGATACAATGCCAAGGTCATCCCCAGAGATTTCGAAATCGACGACTTAGTCCTTCGAAAAGCCGACATTAGTTTGAAAAATGCTTCGCAAGGAAAATTAGCACCCAATTGGGAAGGACCTTACCGTGTTAAAAGTAAGACTGGTACCGGGGCTTTCAAATTGGAAACACTTTGCAAAAAGGAGATCCCCCGAAGCTGGAACACCACAAAGTTGAAAAGCTATTACATTTAAGGACACGACGGTTTTGCGTGTGCCATTTTTCGTGTAACGGTAGTCCCTACCACTATAAATCTACAAACTCCTTCACTAATACTTCTTGGACCGATCTCATAAGATCTCCATACGTGGCCAAAGCAGTCACAACCCTTAGGGGCGAGTTCAGACCGGGCCGAGTCCTGGTAAACTGCCCAAAAGGTACGAAAGGTCCGTTAAGGATTTCTCCTTAACTCGATCATTGGCCTTAGTAGCCAAGAACCCTAATGGACGAGTTAAATCTGGGCCGAGTCCTGGTAAACTGTCCTTAGGCTCGATCTTACGAGAGTTCTCAACAGGTTTTCTCTAAATCGTTTGAAGAGCTCCTCTCAAACCTTTTTAAAACCTACGAGAATTCTCAACAGGTCCTCTCTAAAAACATTTGAAGAGCTCCTCTCAAACCTTTTTATAGCTACGTCCCACACTTATCATTTTTTTTCTTATCAAGTTTTTTCTTATCAAGAACTATAAAGTCAAGACTATGAAAATTGGTAATTACGGTGACGAATACAAAATTACTTTCATTACAACCACCTCGGAAACGGCCGAGACCTCAAGTTTTATAAACAAAAACTAAAAACTAAATCAAAACTGGATCTCTTACAAAACTGGATCTGAACATAAATCAGGCAGACCTGGGATGAACCACGGTCTTCACATTAGTCTTGATATCGACCTTCACGATCTGGTCTCCCTCGATCTCATGATCCACATTCAGGACGGCTCTGTCAAGATTATGAGAAGGATAACCAAGAGCAATTTGATCAAGTGCAAGATCGAAGCCATCTCCTGCCATTTCCAAAGCAAGATCGGCAGCAGTCCGCGCTTCCTTCTTAGATTTTATCAGCTCAGCGCGGGTTTGGGCAAGCTCTTTCTCAAGCACGGCGCATCGATCTTCAGGAGTGGAACTAGTCCCAGCCTTGTTCTCTTCGAATTTTTTCAGCGACGCCATCAGCTCTTGAATCTGATCCTCCAACCTTTTAATTGTATCTTCAGCAATCTCCCTCTCTCCTTCAAGCACTCTAATCCGATCGTTCAGCTGACCGATGCTAACAGTGCTATCCTCGATCTACGACTTAGCAGAATTATGGGATTTTTCAAGATCATCCACATAAGCCTTCAAAGTCTTCAAGTCGTTCAGAGTGTTACCCAGGACTTTATTCTTTTCTGCCAGTTCTTTCAGAGCATTGAATAACTTGGCCCTCTCACTGGTTACCAACTCTGAAAAACAAATAAAAGTCAATAAGGTAGGTAAAAAGAACGGCAAACGAACTCCAGAAAGAACACCTCACCTTCATGACGACGTTCCATCTCCTCTCTCTGCAATTTGGTAACATCGGCCAAGTGAACAAATAGCTTTGCGGCCGCACTAACTGGATCGGTAAGGTATTCCTCCATATTCTTTTCCATAAAACTCGCATCCACGGGAACAGGAGTTGCTTTCTTAGAAGATCTATGCCCTTTGGAAGACTTAGAATCTGTTGGAATCATCACCTTCTTCTTCTTCACCTGCTTTGAAGAGGCTCCCTCATTCGCCGGTTTTCTCTTCCGATGCTGAAGATCTTCCCCAGGATTCTCCTGCAGCTGTTCCTCGTGGACGGTCCTAATTGGGGAAACGTGAACGACACCGCTTAGATCGGGAATATTTTCTGGAACTTCTGGGTTTGCATGATCACCTTCCTCGACCCCCAGGTTCTCCAACGCCATCCTTCTCAATTGAGCAATCCTACTTCCTGCCATCGTATCTGAAAACAAAGAAAAAATTGGACGAATTAGTCAAAATCATTAACAATTATCTGCCAAAAGATAAATTGACAGATCAAAATACGACCCTACCTAGAACCCCCATAACCTTTCTTCTGGTAGCACATTTAACCAGACGATCGACGGGAATGCCTCGGTATTTATGCTTGGTATAGGGCACTTGAGATGAAATAAACAACAAAATATCTCTGGTCAGGATATCAGCACGGCAAAGATGAGATTCGCCGACATGATAGGATCTAGGAGATCGGTTATAATGACCAAGTCCCCATCCTATGGGAAACTTAGTGGACACCAAAGTTTGCCCATCCGAATCAAATCTCCCCACATGGTCAATTGCCTCACTGTTCACCGGTTCCACGAAATAAAAAAGCTCCTTCCACCTCCCCTTCAGCGAATCTGAATAAGCCCAGAAAATCTTGGCACCTTTCAGAGACCGAAGGCTCACATGCTCCCAAGCGTTTCCTTCCTCGCCTCTTTCACTATTCCTATTTACCTCAAACAAATGAAAAAATAGATCGGCGGACACTGGACGATCAAGTTCGAGGCATATCAATTCAAAGGCTCGAAGAAACGCCCAACCATTGGGATGAAGTTGCGAAGGTGCCAATTCCAATCTCGCCAAAACAGTCTGTTGAAGATTAGTAAACGGTGGACGGATATGCATATCGGATACCAATACATCATACATTACAAATTTCAAGGATCCTGGCCAGGTCGCTGCATGCTCATCGGATCTCATACCCTCGACGTTCCAAAGTCGGCCCCGAATGGATAACTTATCTACAAAAGTGCTCATATCTTCCCCTGCTTCGTACAGAGATCTTGTTTTAGTAACAGAAGAAGCGACCCAATTAAGAATGCGAGGAACATTCACGTCATAAGGCATAGGAAGATCGACTCGCCCCGAACCAGTGCTAGAATAACCATCAGTCAAAGCAGATGTACGATCATCAGCCTCGGCAGCCACGTCAACGGCAACTTCCTGAGTATGCGAAGACCCTTGCTCATCATCGGAACGCATCGATTCAGAAGACGCCGTCTCCACCACGACGACATCGGTCTCCGTGTTTTTTACACCAACGACAACCACATCCTCAGAAGACTGCTCCCCATCATCAGAAGTATGACGACCAACCTCAGGATCGTCCTCCACTTGTTCGCTGGTCGGGGCTGAATCAGGATGATCTTGAACTTCGGGAATAACCGGGACAGTGTCGGAACGACGACCATCGACATTCTCTCCACTAGAGGCCATCACGCTCGCAAGTTGCGGGGGTTGCTGGGAAATCTGCCTACGAGTTTTTTTGGTAACCGCCAGTTTTAAAACCTGCAGGAATGGGGGCATGGGAAAGTCAGGAGTAACGACCTAACGGGTCCGTACTGATCTTAAAACCGACCTGACAACCCCCACCCTGTGGCAACTAAAGAAATGGGGGCAAATCTGACTATTCAAAGAAAAAACAATAGAGAGATTGAGAAAAGAACTAACCTCGCACAAACAAAGCTCTCGCTGATAATCTTCTGCGAAAGCCGAGCACTTGAACCCACTGGAATGGTGAAACTCTAGCCACTATCCTCCTGATCGACGAACTTAATCTCGGATATGAAGATCGGTATGCAGAGCAAATTGGCAATCAGAAATAAAGCAGGGGACCTAACCCCTATTTATAGTGGGCCTCGCAGAACTGGATTGGGCCTAAATCGAATCGACTCATCCCATCAAAGGCTTTCAACACACGCATACGCCTACCAAAGCGTCACCATCATTAGCCGCCATTGGGAAACGCGCTCTGACAAGCGCAATAAATGCAAAGGCACCAATTCGAAATTCGAAATTATTATAACGGTCAAAATTCACTTCATCACTATCAGACCATACTCGACATCGGTAAGAAAAAACGCTTCGTGTCTCATCAAACATCGAACAGATAAGATCGCCTCCCCATCTCGTAGCAACGTCTGAAAAATCACAGCTCGTTCGGAGATCATGAAAAGTCATCATAATCTCGTCAAGTCAAGATCGCCTCTAAGACGACCAGACTTGGGGGGCAACTGTTATGGTTAGTCTTTTGACCACATACACCCCTTCTTTCGCATCTATTCATACCACGCAAAAGCCCAATATCAAAGGGCCTAGTCCGAACATCAAGGGCTCAGATCAAACCACCAGATCGGACGATCCTGATTCATTGGAATCAACCCCACCCCACTCTATAAATACAACATTCATTGCCTCATTAATGGTAAGCATACTCGTATTTATCACTTCATTAAGACGATTCCACTGACTTTAGCATCGGAGTAACTTTGCAGGTACAACACCAGCAGGATCGGATACGGTCATTGACTAAGGATATCAACCACTAACTACCTCGGACCACCCTTCAAGGTCGGAAGTACAGTGCAGAACAATATATATTGCAAATTTTATATGCAATTTCTTTATTTAAATTTAAAATTAATTTTGGACTAATTTTCAAGACAATCAATTTTATTGTCAAATCAAACCAATTCTTATCGAGTAGAACAAAGTTGAATCAAGTTAAACCCAACTCATTTTGAGTCATAACTTCTTTCCTGGAACCGATTTCCATTAATAGCTTGCTGGGGTTATTAAATTTTAGGCAAAATTACACTAGAGGACCTTTAAGTTATTTATTTGTAACAAGTTGGACCTTTAAGTTTTTTTTGTAACAAATAGGCCCTTTTAATGATTTCTCTAGCTTATATATTTTGATGTAATGCTACTTTATATATTGTGACTACTCTAGCTTATGTATTTTGATGCAAACAAACATATTTTGGTGTATTTTGATGTAATGAACGATATTAAATTGTACTAAAAGGGCCAACGGTGTCAACGTCAAGTAACTTAAAGGGCTTATTTGTTACAAAAGAAACTTAAAGGGCCAACTTGTTACAAATAAATAAGTTAAAGGTCCCCTGGTGTAATTTTGCCTAAATTTTATAGGTAAAATGAAAAGTTTAGATGCATCGATATACTCCCACCCTTATTCTAAAAGTGATGGAATTCGATAGCAAATCCATTTTCATTGGAGTGTGATTACAGATTTTGCATTGTGAACTGAGTAATGTTATAAACGTAGCACCTATACTACGTGTCCGATATCCGAATAAGTCGTGTGAGACACAAACACCGACATTTCAATTACTCCCATTCTTGAAATTAAAATCGGTATCTATACTTCATTGTGGATGTTGACTATATATTTTTATTATCAACCCTTGTGGTTTGCATGATATGAGAAGAGAGCTTGGAATCAATATAGTTGAACTGAACAAAAGGTGAAATCATTAAAGACAAGCGAACGTGCAAATATATTGTTTAAACAATATCAATCATCAAAGCAAACTTCCACCCACAAACAAATATTAATCATTTCATTTCAGTCTACTTTCTATATATTTGGGATCTGTTTCTGTCAGCTACAATAAATTATTTTGAAGAGACTACAGAAATTGACTAAAAAATAAATTAATTAAATCATAATATAAATGAATAATAAAAGAGGTATCATCCGAAATTACATACATTCGATTCCATGTTATTCATTGTTTATGAAAGGAAAAGGGGGAATTATTATTACCGCGTGGTATGGGGGAAATCAGAGAGGAACGACGTCGTTTTTGTTGGAAGAAGGAGTAGTTGGAAGATTAGAAGAGGCATCGGAGAAACGGAGAGAATCTGAAGCGGGAAGGATGAGAAGAGGATCTTCAGGATCATCGGAGGTTGAGAGATTGATGCAGGAACAGCGTTCGAGGGAGGCGAAGAAAGCGGAGGCTAGGTTTGTTCCGATCCAGCTCGCCATGCCATTCCAACAAGCACCTTCAATTTCTCCCTTTCTCTCCATTTCTCTTTCACAACAAATGCAACCCTAAATGGATTCCGTTGCTGCGATGAACGAGAATTATATGATCAGAAAACGTCTTCCCGAGAAAAGGAAGCGCGTTAATGAAATTTGGTCAAGAGCATTCATCTTCCTCGGACACAATATTTCCAGATCTATTGGGCTGGCCCATTCACCTACCTTTTTGTTTTGGCCCATATTTTTATCCACTAAATTAGCAATTTACATTGACCAATTTTCTGTTTTTATTCTTACAAAAAATAAAAATTGATTTTATTAAATTTTTAAAAATGCTGTAGGACGATATATTTTCAAATATCTATTATCTAATTCGGCTGGTCACTTGCGCGCAAGTGACAAGTTTTTTGTTTTTTTTTATTTCATATTTTTTATTTTGTTTTTTTTCTTTTTTTTCTCTTTTTTTTTTCAGTTTTTTTTGTTACTTTTTGTTTTTTGCTTTAGTTTTTTTTCTTTCTTTTGTATTTTAAGAAGTACTTTACGGTGTCGAAAATTTTTGAAAGTTTAAATATGCAAATTTTGTTCTTCAATAATCAATTAGATGGAAAAAATTTTAATTTCATAAAAAAATACGTAAAGTGATATGCTAAAAAGTATGCTTTAGTGTACTTGATGGTGAAAATAATTATTTTGTAAAAAAATACGTAAAGTGAAATGTTAAGCAGTGTGTTTTGAGATACTTTGGGATTCGAAAAAAAAAACTAACTTTTCAAATATCAGAAGTTTTTTCGTATATAAACCGGTTTGGTAAAAAATAATAAGTTTGTGAAAAAATAATAATCTTCTTATTTAATTTATAGTTTTAATTTAATTTTTATTTTCGGAAGCTTCAGTTACATTTACAATAGATCCCTCAATCGCACACTTTCGACTTTCTATAGATGCTTTTATTTTATTGGTAATTTCTATCTAACCCAACACGATACCACGTGTTTCATTTTCTATTTGTGTTTTCTTTTTTATATTGGTCATTTCGCCCCAACGGGTATTAAAACTATTCTATTTTATCATGGGTTTTCCTTCAACCATGCATGATACCCATCGTGTTTCACTTTTTAATTGTGTTGTCTTATTTTTCTATTTATGGGTTAATTTTTTATATTTGCATTTGATGAGTGTGAATTATGTTATTAAAATTTTCTTCTTATTTTATCTATGGAGGATGTGTGTCTTTGTTAATGTTCCTTTTAAAATTGATAATCTTTTTATTTAATTTATATTTATATTTAAGTTTTATTCACAGTTTGATTCTCACCGTTGACAAACTCTGTGTTGGCCAGTGCGAAATTTGCTTTCAAGCACGATGGGATATTAGTCTTTCAGCTTGGCATGTTGGCGCCAAATTGCTTTTTTTTGCTTTGTTTTTGTTTTCTTTTTTGTTTTCCTTTTTTTTCTTCAATTCCTTCTTTCTTTTTTTTCTTTTATATATTAAGGTTTTGGGTTAAGGAGTACTTTACCGTCTTGAAAATTTTAATATGTTTACCTATGTGGAGTTTATTATTCAATAATCGATTGGATAAAAAAACTTCATTTTATGACAAAGTACTTAAAGTGATATCCTAAAGAGTGTAATTTGGTGTACTTTATGATTTAGAACAAATTTTAATTGTTCAAATACACAAAATTTGTTCCTTAATAACCGGTTTGGTTAAAGAAAAATCGTCATAAAGTTCAAATTAAACAAAAACGGGTAAGTTCAGAGACTCAATGGAAGTTGTTCTAATTAGTCTCGCTTTTAGTATTTGATTGTAAATAGTATTAGATGAGTATATAGAAGAGGACAAATATTGGTTTCTTTTGTTCTGTTTGTTGAAATCCTATGGTTCAACTTAAATCCAAACTTATTTAATTTATAGTTATAATTTAATTTATAATTATAACATTAGTAACCAACACCATTGGCACATTGACATAAGCTACCTTGGGACACGGGAGTCAAAATTTGCGCAATGGACAAACTTGGTTTCTATGTTCTTCTATTTTATTCAAATATGCGAACTTCTTTCTTCAAAAATAGTTTCAACTTTGTATATATGCTTCTATTTTATTGGTGGTTTTAAATCAAACTCTGCATGATACCTATACATACGTGTTTCACTTTCTAATTATGTTGTCTTATTTTCTCTTTAATTATGTGTTAAGTTTTTATATTTACATTTGATAAATATAGATAACGTTATTACAGTTTTTTAAACTTTTTCTTTTAATTGTCTATGGATGTTCAATTTCAATGTATTTGTTGTTATTAATATGCTTTACATTTTTTTTCTTATTATCTATGGATGTTGAATTTCAATGTCTTTGTTAATGTTTCTTTTTAATTTTATAAAATTTTTATTTAATTTATAGTTTTTTAATTTAATTTTTATTTACGGGAATTTCAGCCATGTTTACAATAGATCCCCTCTTCGCCCTCTTTCAACTTTCTATAGGTGATTCTATTTTATTAGTGGTTTTCATCTAACTCTGCACGATACCCACGTGTTTCAATTTCTATTTGTGTTGTCTTCTTTATTTTTGTCATTTCGCATCAAACGGTATTAAAAACATACTTTAACTGGTGTTTAAATTTTTATATTCTTTCAACGGGAACTTCAGCCACATTTATAATATAACATCCACCATCTTCTTTCAACTTTGTATAATTGCTCCTATTTTATCATGAGTTTTCATACAACCATGCATTATATTTACATTTGATAAATATGGATTATGTTATTAAAAGTTTTAGACATTTTCTTCTCATTATCTATGGATGTTTATTTTCAACGTTTTTAGTCAATATTGTTTTTAAATTTTATAATCTTCTTATTTAATTTATAGCTATAATTTAATTTCAATCCACAATTATTTGACTATATATTTTAAAAACCAACATCATTGGTCCACTGACATAAGCTGCCCTGGGACACGGGGTCGACTTAGTGCTCCCGAGTTTAATTCCTGCAGTGGACAGAAAATTGTTGTCTTGAATGATTGGTTTATTAAAGAGGTTTTTCCCTTCCGGTTTTACTTTAATTTTACTAATTAAAAATTAGTCAACCCCGTGCGTAGCACGGGTGAGGCGGCTAGTAGAGCTTAAACTCAAGATGTCTAACGACAACTAGTTTATATCAAATATACCGCACATTATTCCTAGTAAAGTTCTAAATTTTATAAAGGATTCTAATTTCAAAGGTTTGGTCATGCTGCGGGATCTTTTTGAGTGCCACAATATTTCAACTACACAATCTCTTTGTTGGCATCATGTAATCTAATGTCGATGTGTTTACTTTTCCCGTGTAATTTGATTGTTGAATTGTTGTCACAGAACATTGTCAAGCAATTACTCACTTTCATCCCCAAGCTTCTTAATATCCTCTTCAACCAAGTACATTGGCACATACAATGAGTTGCTGAGATGAACTCGACTTTTGTTGTAGACATTGTCACAACCGATTGCTTTCTTAGAGGACCATGAAATTGCTCCATTGGCTAGCATAAACACATAGGCTGAGGTACTTTTCCTATCGTCAATATCCCCCTCCAAAGTCACTATTTGAGTAGGCAATCAAGTGAGATCCACTTCCTCTCTTGTACAAGATGTCGAACTCCATCGTTCCTTGATGTATCTCAAGGTTCATTTTGCTGCTATGAAATGTGCTTTGATTAGTTTTTCCATAAATATGCTTATCGCACTAGCTGCAAACATTAGATCCGGCTTAGTTGCAGTTAGGTACATTAAGCTCCCCACAATCTGTTTAAATTGAGTAGAATACATTGTTTGCCCTAAGTCGCTCCTTGATGCTCCTGGCACAATGGGACTCCCTACTGCTTTGCTTGATGACATTCCAAACCTGTCCAGAATTTCTTTTGCATACCTCTGTTGACACAAACACATACCTTCCTGATTTTTAACTACTTCAATACCAAGAAAGTTCCTCATTCTTCCAAGGTCAGTCATGTCAAAGACATTCATCATTGAATTCTCGAATGCTTTGAACATACTGCTATCATTCCCAGTAAAGATTAAGTCATCCACATATAGACTTACAATCAACAGACTCCCTTCAGTAGACAATCTTACAAATAAGGTGTTTCAAAATGACATTTGCAGTTCCAGCCAAGATGATGCCCTTCTAACCCTCCCTTGATTCAAGTTTGGGTTAGAGGTGCTAGCATCATTTATATTACCCCTGGTTTCTTCTGGTTCACACTGGTGCCACCTGCAGTTCCTTGTGTCTCAACATCTCTCACCACATTTTTTTCTTCATTAGAGCATGCTTCCCTTTCTTTAGTTCACTTCCATTTCTTCTCATCTTTCTGAGACTCATTCTCATTCCAATTCCACCTTTCTGATTCTGAAAACACCACATCCCTAATGATTTTGATCCTTTTAGAAACAATATCATATGGCGTGTAGGCTTTGGATTCTTCACTAACTCCCAATTGCACACATTTAGTGCTCTTGTCATCTAACTTTTTTCTCTTGGCATTAGAGACATGGGTGTGAGCAATGCACCTAAACACTCTAAAGTGTTTCATTGAGGGTTTCAGTTGGCTCCATGCTTCTTTAGGTGTAGTTTCCGGTGTTGCAATAGTGGGACTTCTGTTATGAACATAGTTAGCAAAAGAAACAACTTCTGCCCAGAAGCTTTTGGTTATTCCTCAACTTACAAGCATGCTCCTAACCATATCCAGCAATGTCCTATTATTCCTCTCCGGCACTCCATTTTGTTGTGGATTGTAAGCTGTCGTGAGCTTCCTCGTAATGCCATTTTCATTGCAAAATTGATTAAATTCTAGAGAGTTAAACTCTCCACCCCTGTCAATTCTCAGACGACAAATAACATCATCAGTTTCCTTTTCTACACCAACTTTAAAGTTCTTAAAACATTCTAGTGCATTAGACTTTTCTACCAGAAAATATACCCAGGTTTTCCTAGTAAAATCATCAATGAAAGTCAGTATGTACCTCCTCTTGGTTCTAGATTCTGGAGTAACTGGCTCATATACGTCAAAGTGGAGTTCCAATCTTGTTGAGGATTCCCAATTGATCTTCTTTGGAATTGTCTCTGTCTGTTGTTACTTGAGTTGAGTCTTGTAGACTAGGCAACCTAGTGACCATGTTCGTATGCTGTATACTCTCTTAGAGATGGCTCTAGATTATGGATGGGAAATTTCCAAACTCATTTACTTAAATTTACTTGTAATGATGTTTATGTTATCACTTGATTGAAGTATTTGCCCTTTGAAAGAAACATTTACCCAATATGGACTTTTTGGAGGTTACCATCGGTTACAATCCAAACTATACGCGGCGTAGAATTTTGAACTTAATCCCCTTGCTCAATTTTGGATACCATTTATGAATAGCAAGTCATAACAATTTGAGACACGAGAAAAAGCATTGTCTTAAATATAATAAAAATGTAAATTCTTCAATGTGTATTTACCGTGTTAATGTCATTTTTACTTTTATTTATTATTAGAGATATGAGAGTATATTTAAAAGTCTCTTTTTAAAATTACAATAATAAGTGTGATATTTGATTTGGATGTTTTTTCTGGATTTTTGTCTTACAAAAAAGAGAGAAGCTCCTATTTAATTAGGACAACTCTATAAGACAACGAGTGAAGATTCTATGCAGCGGGCACATGGTGCAACCAACTGGAGAGCTGTTTTTCTAGATCGAACGACTCTACATTTGAATACACACCATGCAGCGGCGGTAGAGAATCCAAAACCAACAGCACAACTTCGTGTTTGATCTATTTCAAATCACTTTATTGGACCATATCTATCTAAAATCACTCGAATCGATATTTATTTAATATGAATGAATTAGTAATAACTATTAGTAGTAGCTATTACCATTTTAGTAATCAACAATATTAATCAGTAACAAAAATAAAAAAGGTTTTTTTTTTGTACCCCCACCCATTGACTCCATACCCCCACGTAGTCAGCGAAAAGTCAAAAATACCCCTAAAATATTTACAAATTTACAAAACAATTACCATTTGTCATTTACATAAGATTTGACCAGTCAAATTTCAGAGCGCATCGTATTTACCTCGTAGGAGATACATACGATTTCCTCCGAAATTTCTCATCCTATTTAGCTATATACGATTTCCTCCAGAACCTGCAAAAACAAGTAAATCGTATTTACCTTTTTATAGACAAATACGATTTCCTCAAATATTTCGCATCGTATTTACCTCTTCTTAGGGTAAATACGATTTCTAATTTTTGGTAACTAACCTGTTTTTTTTTTTAGTGTCTTCTTATTGGAGGACTGACCAGGCGTCGTCGTCTTCTGCTCCCAGCACACGCACCCGTCGGAGAGTTGCGGGACACGCCTCCACTAGGCGTAGGCGCGCTGAGGTCAGACAGCCCCCACAGCCAGAGTCCCCAGAGTTTGAGTACGAGTCGGGCCAGCAGCATCACCCGTATGAGGAGGAGGACCAGCATATGGGCGAGCCTCAACAGCAGTTCTATCAGGCCCAGGACCAGCATATGGGCGAGCCTCAGCAGTAGTTCCACCACGATCAGGAGGAGCATTCTCTATTCACTGGGCTGGAGTGTCATGTCTGCTACCGTGTTCAGCTTAACCCGGTTAGTGAAATTTATTTTTTTACATTGTGTTTGTATTTAAATTCATCTTTTTTTACATAGCAAATTTTTTAAAAAAAAACAAATCTATGAGCGTAAAGTGAAGGCTACGAACCACGGTAACAAGCTAGCTAAGAGACTCTTAGTCTATTCCCAGAACCACCAGTTTTGGGAGAGGTTCACAGCTTCAAGTTTGGCCCCCCACATATTGACAGGACATACTACTGTGGACCACGAGCTGCTGTCTGCTTTTATTGAGAGGTGGCACCAGGAGACATCTCCTGATTACCATTACAGGAGGGGCTTCGTCGCGGGCATATTCATATGGCCAATCCGACGTACGCTCATCTCTACCAGTTGATGCAGATGCTAGATATAGAGACCGATGATTAGAGCCTTTTATATTATTACTTTTAATTTATGTCTATACTTTCTGGATTTATTTTTGAACTCTTTTATTTTATATCAGTTGATTACTATTTATTACGAGTTTACTTAAAATTTCTATTTCATTCATTTCGTTGATTCGATAAAACAAAGTTACATAAAAGATACAACATAACAAACTAAACCCTAATATTCCGGATCTCGCAAACGACGTAAAATCTCATTCACGCTCCGTTGTGTTTCCACGTACAGCTCCAAAGGCTTATACCCCATAAGCCTGTCGTGAATGTCGAACATGGTCGCCACGTCTTCGTCGGTCTTGATAGACATCGACGAGTAGGAAATGCAGCCATCATCTCCACGACCAGGTTTCCGATAAGTGATACCGGTGACGTCACAGTCGTCCCCAATCATTTGAACTTTCGACCACACTTTATCCTTCAAACCATCAAACCCCATGGCCCGGTGGATTCGGCATAACTTCGGCTTCGGACTCCAAAAGTAGACCCCATCTTCTCTCATCATGATGTTGCCCCCATAATGTATAACGCAGAGCCTATTCTCAGCAGACCGTTGTGTTAGGCAAATCTGCATTTTGGATGTGTGAGAAATGTATTTGAGAGTAAAATTTTGGTGTGAAATGAATGAGGGTGGCGGTGGGTATTTATAGAATTCGTGAATGAATTTCAACCGTTGATACTATCCGTGCAATCTACACCGTTGAATAAATAGCCGTTAGGCCAGCGGAGTAAATCTGGCCGTCGATTAAAATACAAATCGTATTTACCTATGGTTAAGGGTAAATACGATTTCTATTTTAACAAATCGTATTTACCTTGGGTGAGGGTACATACGATTAGTATTTTACAAAGCGTATGTACCCCCACCCATTGGTAAATACGCTTTGTATTTTTTCCGAATCGTATTTACCTCACCCCAAGGTAAATACGCTTTGTTTTTTACTTCTATCGTATTTACCTCAGCCTAGGTAAATACGATTGGAAATTTTTCAGGCTAATCGTATGTATCCACCAATACGTACATACGATTTGTAAAAAACAAATCGTATTTATGTCTTCAAAACCTAAATTTGATTGAGGCAAAAAAAAGACAGGGGTATTTTCGTCCAAAAAAAACGTGTGGGGGGTATATAGGTAAACTGTGGGGGTAAAAAAAAACCAATAAAAAAATGCCTCAAAAAAAGGCATTGTTAGAACTTAGAGTGCATTTGTAAAAAAAAAAAAAGGCATTGTTAGAGTGCCACGTGTCATGCCAGGTAACATATATTTATCCGTAGATAAGCAAAGTGTGGACTGTGGAGTGGTCTGAAAAGTCCCAAAACTGAAGTGAAGAGAAAGAAAACAATGGCTATTCCACTCCCACAATACGGTTTGTCCATACGCAACTGCTCCTCGAAACGCCCATGTTTCACCACTCCACCTTCAACCCTCACAATTACTTGCTCTGCTGGTCTGTATCTTTCATTCTTCTTTCTTATTTTGTTTATGTTTCGGTCCTTAAACCTTAGTACGTTGTTTTTTCATCTTATGTAAAATTTGTTTTGTTAATGAAAAGATTAGTGTGAACAATGTTTCTTAGGAGGAGCTGAGTTAGATGGATCTGAGAATAAGACGACAAAGTTACTTAATTTCAACAGAATTAAGGGCGTGGCCTGTGGTATTCTTGCAGCTTGTGCTGTTACTTCTGCTGCTTTTCCTGTTACTGCTGCTAATCAGGTTCATACTACCTTAGAAATGAAAACAGGAAACAATGAAATGAAATTAAACAGGACTATAGATTTGGTACATATTTTGATTTATTATGAAAGTCAAAGTCAATTAAGAGATTGTTAGATTTCGTATACTTTCTTGAGAAGTAGTTGTTGAGGAGAGAACGTTACACTCTTATGTTTTCCTTGCAGAGGCTACCTCCATTGTCAACTGATCCCAATCGGTGTGAGCGTGCTTTTGTTGGCAACACAATTGGTCAAGCAAATGGTGTATATGACAAACCATTGGATCTCCGGCTCTGTGATTTCACTAATGAAAAATCAAACCTGAAGGGGAAGTCCCTCACAGCAGCACTCATGTCAGATGCCAAGTTTGATGGTGCTGACATGACAGAAGTAGTAATGTCAAAGGCATATGCTGTTGGTGCTAGCTTCCGAGGTAACATTTTTTACTAGAGTTATTTGTGATTCTGCGTGTCTCAAACCGATCACACTCTATGGAATTGCCATGAATACAAAAAATGCTAATTGATTATTCTAATTCATATGATTATAGTCGTGATTGATATCCATATCCTGTTTCGTTACCATGAAATCGAATAAAACACATGACCACATTTTTATTGAATGATATGAAACAATTGGAGAGAGTAGGCTCTCCTCCCCCGGCATCACCCGGTTATCTAGCCTAACCCAGAACGACTACAACTCAAAGTATGACAAAAGATATTCTACTCTACTCCCCATACTCCTCTTTATAATAACATAGAAGAGTGGGGTGGTGGTTATAATAACAAACCACCCTTAACCAATTAACTAACACTAACAACATCAGATAACTACTAACCACCCTAACTAACTAACTAACAACAGCTTACTAATTACAACTAATTATCCCCTTACAAAAGATCAACCCCATTTCCTCCTAAGGTAATCTACCGAGGGCCTAATATATCCACACTTAAGGGTGATGTGTACATGACTAGGATTCTAACCTCTGGTAAATGACCAAATACAATGAATGACTAGTAAATGACCAAATACAAGTTTATCTACATTCTTAGATGTTTGATTTAGAGATGTTCTGCTAATAATCATGAAGCTTGTGCCAACCTGGGGAATGATTTGTATACATTCATTTTTTTTTAAAAAGTTTTCAGCCACTTGCAGTTGCAAGTTGATTATTTTCCATATGTGCAAGAGAATGATCCCAATAGTATTTTACAGGTGTGGACTTCTCAAATGCAGTATTGGACCGTGTTAATTTTGGGAAAGCAGATCTTAAAGGAGCTGTATTTAAGAACACAGTTTTGTCGGGGTCCACCTTTGATGATGCTAAGCTAGAAGATGCAGTTTTTGAGGATACAATCATTGGTTACGTTGATCTTCAGAAGCTGTGCGTAAATAAGACCATCAGTGATGAGTGGAGAGTTGAACTAGGATGTCGATGATGATCACTGTCTTCTTTTTCATATACCGTGATGACATGACCCGAGGTATTTTGGTGAGGGGGTGCTAGGAGATGTGTTACATTACAAACAAAATTAAATTGAATTACTTTATTTTCTTATGTAATGTTGTATTATTTCATCTGAGTTCAACTTAAAAGTTGAAATATAATTAATTACTTGTACGTCTTCTTATTATAATCTCTACACCATTGTTTTAAACCCTGTTAACCTTAGGATGTGCCGTGGGAACCAAATCGTGCCGTGTTTATTTATTTTAAAAAAAGATATCTCAACAAAATTGTAAAGCGCATCTAGTGTAGTGGTATCATAGTACCCTCCCACGGTACTGACCGGGGTTCGATTCCCCGGATGCGCATAGTCAAATATTTTTTCATTTGGCGTGTCCCGTTTCTTCTTTTGCACTGTCTTTCAGTTTCTTTGTTGTTACCATTAACCAAACCAACAACCAACCACTGACAGTGTAATTAAACTACCAAAAATAATATATAAAATCCGTTTGATCTTTTTTTAATGATCAAAAAATACAAAAGGGATCTTAAGCTCCCAAGACATTAACAAGTCAAAATCCACTTAAATCCCAGCACTCTCAAGGCAATGGAAATAAAATCAAGAAGACAGTGAAAAAGAAGACGGTGACTCAATTTTTTGTGATTCATTTAATAAACATATGATTATGGGCCAAATTTTTAGAATTAGAACAAGACCTCCAAATTGTTTGAGGCGACCTTGCTCAAACCAAGTCTGGTGAAATAGTCCTTGATCATTAACCCTAATAGATGGAGTATGGACCAGTTGCATCATCCAACTGAAGTGACCCATGAATCTCCTCAGCCACATTGTAATTTGGATGAGAGCTCGATCATCTCTTTGTCATTTAAGTTTATAGCTGTCAGAGAGTTTGATCAATTAATGATCTCAGGAAGCCTTAATCTAAGCACCTATGTAAATACTCCCTCCGTCCCATATTACATGTCGTTTAAGGTTGTGACACAATAATTAAGAAAAGTAATTAATTTTGTATAGAAAAAAGAGATTGTGACTTAGTTTACCAAATTGTCTTTCATTAATGACATTGGAAACATAAAAAGTAGAATTGTAAGAAGAGATATATTAAATAATGAAGGGTATGACTGAAAAAGAAAATTTATGTTGCATTGGTATTCTTAAAAGTCATATATTATGAGACAATTTTTTTTGGTTAGAAAGTCATATAATAGGAGACGGAGGGAGTAGTACTCATAGTTCCTCTTCAATGTACTCAAGAAAGTCTTAATCTTTTTTTTTTTTTACGGAAAAAAGCCTTAATCTTATGAAGCCTTAATCCAACCAGAATCCATCCGACCAATCGTGTACTCAAGAAAGCCTCAAGTGATAAAATTATAACTCAAGTCTTTTCAAAATCGACTTTAAAAAACATACATTCATCTTTTATTCGCTACGCCAAGTCAACCAGTTCATTAACATACAACATCCCATCAAAAATCTACTGTTCCGAAATAAACGTCGATTGACAAGGAGGAATAACCTCAGACAAAACCTTTTTCAATATACTGGCTAACCCTAACACTTTAGCCAAGATTTTATAGACGAACCAATGAGACAAATCGGGCGATACTTCTTAAGGTCTTGAAGATTCTCCTTCTTGTGAATGAGAGTAAGAAACGAAGTCGAAATGACTTAGGGCATCACAACATTAGCAACTCACCTAAGAAACCCAAGATGGACATCACCACTTCACATGGTTCACTATGTTTATTGGCCTAATTTTAAAAAAATACTTATGAGTTTGACCATGACTTTAACTACATTTAAACTAGACCTAACGTGACATAAATATCATTAAATTAATGAATAGGCTGGGGCATTAAAAATTAACTCTGTTGAAATTTAAGAGGAAGTTAGAGACAAATGAAATCCAACCTCCCGATTGATTCCACAGGGACCTCTATACTATGGTCCATCGCATTATCAAAAGCAAAGTTGTTCCAAATATTCCTTTATTCCATGATTCCGTGACAACACCGCCCTTTGGCGGCGACGATCTCTTAAAATACACAAAGCCTCGTTACACGTGTCAATATCTGAATGGCGTTGCTATACAACAACAGTTTGGCCTCGAAGCACCAGATAACTGCATCAGGCGCCAACACACAGAGAAAACCCCATTGCCTCCTTTTCGGTGCATTTGTTTTTTCTCAGTTCTCATCTCACCCTGAAAATTTCTTCGCAATCTTCCTCAATTTTGTCATTTCCAACGTTCGTTCTCTCCCTTCCCTCACCACATGAACATTTCTTAGGGTTTTAGCTTCCTCTACACAATTACCTAAAAACCTTTGCTATTCTTCAATTCTAACATTTCTAGGGTTTCATTCACGAAAATGGGTGAATGGCAATCCCTCCTTCAATCCATTTTCATCGGTCTCATTTTCTCTTACCTTTTAGCCAAGCTCATATCCATCGTCGTTTCATTCAAAGACGACAATCTCACCATCACACGTAACACCAACACCAACATCGCCACCGTTACGGAACCTGATGTCAAACAAGACGACACCGTCTCCGATGCAGGTCACCGTTTCGAGGCTGAGTCGGTTATGGCCGAGCAAGGTAGCGTGAGGAATGAAAGCGTTGATGGTGGCGACGATGACTACGATGACGATTGGGAAGGCGTGGAGAGCACCGAGTTGGATGAGGCCTTTAGCGCCGCCACTGCTTTTGTTGCTGCCGCCGCCGCCGATCGCCTCTCGCAGAAGGTTTCTAACGACGTGCAGCTTCAGCTTTATGGGTTGTACAAGATTGCCACTGAAGGTCCTTGTAGCACGCCTCAACCTTCGGCCCTCAAAATGACGGCTCGTGCCAAATGGTATTCACCGCTCTTATAGACCTTGCCATTCTTGTACATGTCAATTTTTTTTTTTTAACAGTACTCAATGTGTTTGGTAAGGGTTAAAAATATATATTTGGGAATCTTTTGTGCTGTTCTATGCGTTCTAATTGCACGGTTATAAGGTCTAAGTTCACATAACAATAAGGAAATGTTGGATCGGCGATTCTTGAACTTATTTGGATGCATTTGTAGTTTACATTTACACTTTTAACGAAATCAAGAATGACATTGCGGCAGTAAATATTTTCTTTAGGCAAATAGGCATTAGATGCATTAACAGGTTTAATTTGGGAGTCTAACGATGGGGAACATATTATGTGCTGTTACTGGCAATTGTATATACGGCCATTTTTCCTACCTGGTCAAATAAGGTTTTTAACCGATACACCTTCGTAAAAAAGAAAGGTTTTGCCAACTGTTTGCTTCAATGCTAATACCCCCTTTTTCCTGTAGGCAAGCGTGGCAGAAATTGGGTGCTATGCCTCCTGAAGATGCAATGCAGAAGTACATCGACATTGTGACAGAGCTGTATCCTGCTTGGCTTGATGGTGCATCTTTGGTGAGCTAATAACCTGTTTCTTGTACTATGAATGAATGCATCACCACTTCTTTCATTAAAAGGAAGAAAATTTATATTTGAAATCGTAGTATGCTTACAAAAAGCATTTATGTATGTTTGAGAGCTTTTTTGTCCTGTCTGTGTACCTACTTAACACATGTTATTCCTGTGGCAGAGGAACAAATCTGGCGATGGTGGTGGCCCTAGTTCAGATGCCAGGGGTCCAATGGGACCAGTATTCAGCTCTTTTGTTTATGAGGAGGAATGTGGCAGTGACTCGTAAGTTTTTTTATAAGTTTTGTAAATGTAGTTGCAATGATGTTTCCCTGAATTTTTTTCATTTTTTAAAATGGCTGGGTATCTTGAAATGATAATTCTGATGGTTTTGATCCTTCAACCAACTTTAGTTTTTACAAAGTTTATGAAACTATCTGGATTGAGACTATTTCTCGCTCCAGGAACATAGGCTCGTCTCCGCTTCTTTAATCTTGTTATTTATTGATGGGAGGTTTTCTGAAGGCTTTGATGTAATCCTGGCAGCTTTCCCTCCTTATCTTGGCTTTTGATATATATATATATATATATATATATATATATATATATATATATATCTTTAGCATCTATAATTTATTATTAATTTTTTTAAAACTACTTCGGATATGATATGGCATGATAAAGTGTTTATAAATTGGAGACACCCCTCACCCAACAAGTTGGTTTTGTAGGGTTGTGTTACACCCAACCCAAATTCTAAAAGTCTTATTTCCAGGGATTAAAACAACCTTCTGTAACTTCTTTAGTTCAATATTTTTGTTGGAGTTGTGAAACTAATATTCATATAAGCATATTTATTAATTTCTTGTACTGTCAACGTCGATGCTTCGAAACTTTTTTGCATGATGGGGGGATTAAGGTAGCATAGAACTTTTGGATTGCTTGTCTATCCTTTACTTGACAGGATCAGGCTCCTTTAAAATAAGTGATTTATTTTAGAGGGTTAAGTAAGATATCATAATAAAATAAAATGTAAAATTATCTACAGTTGATTTTTTATCAATGGTCAAAATGTCTTACTTTAACCGAATTGAGAGCTTACTTCAGCGGAGCCAAACCTGCTTGATAAAACTGACGTACATCCTTGCCATGTCTCACGCCTTCCTTCTTTTGCCCCCTCCCTCGTATGCTATCGGCATTTAGGAGGAATTTGTGGGCTTGACCGCAAAGTTATTTTTAAGTTATTCATTAGCAGACATCAGGATTTTACTGTCTATTTCAATTATTCAACATACCAAGTACCTAGGATATTCCATGAATAACATCTGAACAATAATAAAAATCAAAAGTCAGGAAGAAGCTTCATCAGATGACTACAAATTCTGGAGAGAACAAAACATTGATTATTTTGATGTTTCATTATTTCCCTTCACAGGAAAATGGATGCAATTCATGGATTTGCTAGAGAGGGAGATATGACTAATCTACTTAAATGTATTGAAAATGGCGTTTCTGTGAATTTGAAGGGTGAGTTACTTTTAATATTGACATTTCCAAGTGTATACACTGTTCTCAAGTGTGCTTCAAGTTATCGATTGTCTTTTTTTCTCTCTCTTCATATTATATCTTTTGATTATTAAATGGACCAACCCCCTCATCAACATGTTTTGCTCTGTACAATCACCGATTTTAGTAAGACAATATGATGTGAAAAATCTTGCAATCACAGCATCTATCTGAAGCCTAGCAAACAAAGCCGGTAGTTATATCTTTGTCAACAAACGTAGGTAATTTGCTTAACGCCTATTTGACGATGGGAAGGTAATTGGTAACTAATGTGACATTAAAAAGAATAAATCTTGTTCGACTTGCATTATGTTTCATTCCTGTTATAAAAAAATTGCCGCAATGAATAAATCTATTTTCACTCGTTTGGAAATTTCATTCTAGTTTTTCATTCCCATTTGATTTCTCTGGTACTTATACTTAGGGAAGAATGTACCACTGGTTCACTGTTTTTATAAACGGGGAATTTTGATGCATAGTAACTATAATCAGATCATAACTTTCTTGTCCAAATTATTGACCTTGTAAGTATATTAAGTTGAATTGCCAATGTGGCAGGAAAGAGTGAATCTTGCAAGACTCCCTGCTAATTTGGAAGTTCTTTATTGTTATGCCTGTAGAGGAAACAATGTTTGTAATTAAATCTCACTATATTTTTATGATAGTGAAAGAAGTTTCTTTTCTTGATTACCAACAAAGTCCTAGAAAGATCCTCAGTATACTTGGTGATCGATATTGCAATCACATGCCTCAGTGGGTTATTAAACTAATATTTGCTTTACACTACTATTTTTCCTTTTCTTTATCAACACGTATTTTTGAAATTCATGCAGACAGTGAGGGCCGAACACCGTTACATTGGGCTGTGGATCGTGGCCACCTTAATGTCACAGAGCTGCTTATTGGCAGGGATGCTGATGTAAATGCCAAGGTATTCATCAATATATGATTTATGCAACCCTTAAGGGATATGAGGATATCCATATGCTTTATTAGCTTCACTGTAACTCTCTAGAAGGAAAGCAAGATGGAGCCTTATAGAATATTCCTCACTGCAGAAGTTGCATAATGATTTTGTGCATATTTTGATTAATGACGCTTACAAACTCAAATTTGCTACTTTGTGTTATGTTTTCTTTTTGGAAGGATAATGATGGACAAACTCCACTTCACTATGCTGTTACATGCGAGAGAGAAGCCATAGCTGAATATTTAGTGAAGCATAATGCAGACATCCATTCAAAAGATAACGATGGGGGTTCCCCGCATGGCGGCTGTGGTTCAAACTGGCCGTGTATGCAGCACATGGAGGAATTAAATTGATTGTTCGTTTTCTCTGTTGCTGCTTTTGGCTAGTACATCCTTGCACAAGTCCCTTCAGGATGTATGTGTCTATATAACCAAATTTTTTTGGTCCTTACTTTTGGTGTATACACCCTTATCCCTGTAGTCTACGCCAGCGCACCTTTCAGGAAATGGTTAGTCAAGTATTTTCTGTTTTGTTACCGTTTCCTCTGTTCGACTCTTTATTTTGTTCCTCATTCCTTTCTATCTGATGGATAAAGATATGCTTGAAAACTAGTAGTAGCAAGCAAGGAAAGAGAATGATGCTGATATTCTTGGCCCACCCCACTCTCAAAACCACGTTCCTTTATTCTGTTCTATTGATGGTGATGTAAAATTTACTGGGTTTTTTAGGTCCACAAATGGTGTAAAATGGGAATCGGGATATCTGTCAAATCAAAAAATACAATTAATTCGAAATAATAAAGAAAAAAAGATAGAAACGTTGATATTCAATGCTTCCTACACAAAACTTTGCAATTTTCAATTCAAAATATTGGAATGCATGCTGCTTTTCAAACTTGCAATATGAATTTTTATAATTCCAGCTTATGTATTATTAAGTATGCATTATATACTGCACTCTTGCAGATTTAAATCCCTTATTGCACACAACTTAGGGTAGAATAATGGCTCTAATCTCTTTTAATTAGACTAATTTACCTTTTTAGTTATGTGATTTCTAGAAATTTAAGTAGCTTAGTATTTTTCTATGATGAAATAGCGTATTTTGTAAATATTTATAATATTATTTTGAGAAAATAGT
Organism: Astragalus glycyphyllos; assembly: GCA_963573325.1. Classification (NCBI taxonomy): domain Eukaryota; kingdom Viridiplantae; phylum Streptophyta; class Magnoliopsida; order Fabales; family Fabaceae; genus Astragalus; species Astragalus glycyphyllos. The sequence goes on along the minus strand of OY754307.1, from coordinate 81,586,136 downwards.
ATAAGCTATTTTTTGTTTCCACAAGTAATATTATCTGGATATCTCATTGATGGTAATTGATTTGCTTTGATAAAAGAAAAGTGATGTTTCTCTCGCACCTTGATGTATTTACTCTTGGCCAATATGAGATGAAATGTGAGACCGTGAAGAGATTATTAGTAATAGATACACATACAAATTATAGTAATTTATATAAAATCAAATGAAAGAGATTTAATAATACTGTTAATTATAAGTTTATTTAAAATAATATTTTGTAAACTAGTAATCAAATGATTAAATATTTAACCAAAAAAATTTTGTTTGCCCAATTTTGACATTCAATAGAAAACCTGGATCATTTACTCATGCATGTTATATTTCAAAAGTGATTTGGTTTTCTTCTCCATTGAGTGTTGGGGTACTAGATCATTTAGACTCAAACTCTTGGCTTCTGTAATGAGTCTTGTAAAAATACTTTTTTGGCATCCAGTTCTTCTGTAAAATCCTTCGAAAACTATGGAATAATAGGAATCAACTAGTAGTTAAACAACAACCAACAAATTCTACTGAAATAGCTAAAGATGCATGAGATTTCATTCACCGGAACAATCAAGTTAACAAGAAGAATCACAATTCACAACTAAAAGATTCATTCTCTTAAACAGGCCGCTTCAACATCTATTGGGGCTTAAGACGAAGTTTGAAACGATACCTAAAAATTTAGCAATTTGCCCGCTAAAAAAATGCTCAAAATTATTATTTAAAGTAGGACTTAAAAGCATTGAGTTATATTTATACCAGCTTAGCAAACAAACTAGTTATGCATAAAAAAATTTCGTAATAATATCAAGTAACGACTAAATATTTAAGGGCTTTTTTACTATCATTATTATGGGGGGCCTAAAACCCTTGCTGGACCCCGATCCAGATGATGCAACCGTGGATGTTAATTCTATTTTTTTTGGGTGTGGATACAATTATGTTAAAGCTTTTAAGTGGAAAAGCACTCTTTAGGCTCAGTGGTGGATCAACCTCTTGGAGTTAAATAGTGCCCTCCAAAACCGCATAAGAATGTGTACGCATCACTCATTTATAATTTTTTGATGTTAGTTTTTTTTATAAACACTCAATCTCTCCAACCCAACAACTCAATAGTGCCCTCTAATGGATTAGTAGTAATTGTCGATTATACTAATGAGAGCTTATTTAGAGCTGGTATAGTCGAATATAGTCAATAGTCGTAATGATATTATGCAGCATATGCTAAAAGTCACTCTCAAGTACATCAGTAGGGAGGGCTCAGTGTTCAATCTCATTGTTTAGTTGGTTTATTATTACAGAGGATTGATACCGTACTGATTTCATATCAATGTTAGAAGTGAAATTGATGTAAAATGCTTAGTTGATTTATTTGCTTGTAAGTTGTAATTCTAATGGTGAGTGCCAAATTGGCAAGTTGTTTTTCTTCAATTATTATGAAAACAAGCTATAGTTTATTCGTTGAATTCAAACATGCGGGTCCGTCACCAAAAGACACCGCCTTTACGCGCTGTATACAGCACACATCAAAGTCTACCCAATTAATTAATCCCAAAACACTAATAATACTGGTAATAATTTTGTCAAAAAAAAAACTTGTAATAATAATAATAACAAATCTTATCTAAATATTTTAAGTAAATTATTAAATGAGAATATTAGTATTTATCTTTTTTTTGACAATAGAATATTAGTATTTATCTGAAATTCGAATATCACTGTTTAGTATTTTTTATTGGATAATAATAACGTGTGCTTTAATTTAAATATTTAGTATATTTAATTTAATAATTTAATAATTTTAATTGGAATCCAGGTCCTGCGCTCGAGATTGTAACCGCTGTCGCATTTACTTGTTCTTGTTATTGGCTACTCTCTCTGGCTCTGCTCTCTCTTTCTCTCTCTGACTCACTCTTTCCTTCCGTCAGATCTCTTCTCCGATTCCAGGTAACTTCGTTAATCCGATCTCACGTTTTCCGTTTTCCCCTTCCGATTTGACTTTTTATTTTCAATTTTTGTTTCGGCGACTTAGGGTTTCGTACTAAGATTCTTCATACGTTGATTTTGTTGTTTGTTGAAATTATGATCGATTTCAATAGGTTTTAGTATTTACATGGATTCGATCTTTAATTGGATATTGGTATTTTGGTGGAATGAAAAGAAAGGATTCAAACAGTTGCCACTGTCAACTACATATATCTGCATTCATTTAATTAGGGATTTATTTGGTTTTCTATTTTCATGTTAACTCCCTATCTAAAAGGGGAAAACACAATTAATCTTTTCACACATGTGAACTAGCTGTTATCAAAGAACATGTAGGGTATGTTCTACTTTGAGAAATTCAATTTGAATATAAATTTCTGCTGGCTGTATTTTTTCATGGTTCATAGCAGACTTATTTGATTTTTATGCTTGTTTGATTTTTCTGATTGATAATATTGCTACTATTTTGTGGCCATCTTTTTATATTTTTATATTGTTAACTTGAAGGACATTTGGTTGATCTCTTCTTCTGAAATTGGGATAGTTTATTTAATCAGTATTTGATTCTTCAGTGGACTCATTATCTTTTCTTGGCTTTTTTGTTGTTTGTTTTGTGCCATCAGGTATAGCATGGCGATGGAAGTTACTCAACTGCTTTTGAATGCTCAATCCATTGACGGGGCCGTACGGAAGCATGCTGAAGATAGTCTGCGACAATTTCAGGAACAAAATCTTCCTGGTTTCTTGGTCTCTCTTTCTGGAGAGTTAGCAACGGAAGATAAACCAGTTGACAGCCGAAAGTTGGCTGGTTTGATACTTAAAAATGCATTGGATGCCAAGGATGAAAACAGAAAGCGTGAATTGGTTCAAAGATGGTTATCATTGGACCCTGCACCAAAGACTCAGGTTAAGTCCTGTTTGCTGCAAACAATCTCTTCTCTCGTATCGGATGCTCGGTCAACCGCAACTCAAGTTGTTGCTAAAGTTGCTGGAATTGAGCTTCCTCAGAAACAATGGCCTGAGCTGATAGGATCACTTTTATCGAATATTCATCAAGTTCCCGCTCATGTCAAGCAAGGAACATTGGAGACTCTGGGGTATTTGTGTGAGGAAGTCTCTCCTCAAGTTGTTGATCAAGATCAAGTAAATAAAATTCTTACTGCCGTAGTTCAAGGTATGAATGCATCTGAAACGAACAATGATGTTAGGCTTGCGGCTACTAAGGCACTATATAATGCTCTTGGATTTGCACAGGCTAATTTTAGCAATGATATGGAACGTGAGTATATCATGAGAGTTGTTTGTGAGACAACTATGTCTCCTGAAGTGAAAATAAGACAGGCTGCTTTTGAATGTTTGGTCTCCATTGCTGCCATGTATTATGAGAAGTTAGCTCCTTACATCCAAGATATATATAACATCTCAGCAAAGGCTGTTAGGGGAGATGAGGAGCCTGTTGCTCTTCAAGCCATTGAATTTTGGAGTACCATTTGTGATGAGGAGATTGATATCTTAGAAGAATGTGTGGGTGATTCTAGTGGGGACTCTGATATAGCTTGTTTTTATTTCATTAAGCAAGCTCTTCCTGCACTCATCCCTTTGCTGTTTGAAACTTTACTAAAACAAGAAGAGGATCAAGATTTAGATGAAGGTGCATGGAACATTGCAATGGCAGGTGGTACATGCCTTGGTCTGGTTGCTCGTACCACTGGAGATGATATTGTGCCACTGGTGATGCCCTTCGTTGAGGAGAATATTACAAAGCCAGATTGGAGACAGAGAGAGGCGGCCACATATGCATTTGGGTCTATCTTGGACGGTCCTTCCCCAGACAAATTAGCACCTCTTGTTAATCATGCTTTACCATATATGCTTCGTGCTTTAGTGGAGGATCCAAGCAACCATGTAAAAGACACCGCTGCTTGGACTTTGGGACGCATGTTTGAATTTCTTCACAGTTCGATTGTTGGTACACCAATTATTAATGAGGGAAACTGCCAACAGATTATTACAGTTCTCCTTCAGAGTATGAAAGATGTCCCTAATGTTGCTGAGAAAGCCTGTGGTGCCCTGTATTTTCTTGCCCAAGGTTATGAGGATGTGGGACTAGCATCTCCCCTAACTCCTTTTTTCCGCGAAATTGTTGAATCCCTTCTAGCTGTTACCGACAGAGAGGATGCAACGGAATCGAGATTAAGAACAGCTGCATATGAAACATTGAATGAAGTAGTAAGGAGTTCAACTGATGAAACAGCTCCTTTGGTGTTACAACTAGTTTCTGTCATTATGATGAAGCTGGGAAAATGTCTTGAAGCACAAAATCTTTCATCTGAGGAAAGAGAAAAGCAGAGTGAACTTGTAGGCCTTCTTTGTGGGTGCTTGCAAGTAATTATTCAGAAGCTAGGGTCTTCAGAACCTACCAAATATGTTTTCTTGCAGTGTGCTGATCAGATAATGGAGTTATTCTTGAAGGTCTTTGCTTGTAGAAATGCCACTGCCCATGAGGAGGCCATGCTAGCTGTTGGGTCCCTTGCCTATGCAATAGGCCCTGATTTTGCTAAATACATGCCTGAATTTTACAAGTTTCTGGAGATGGACCTTCAGAATTTTGAGGAGTATCAAGTTTGTGCAGTCACTGTTGGTGTAGTAGGCGACATATGCAGGGCATTGGAGGATAAAATACTGCCTTACTGTGATGGGATAATGACACAACTTCTCAAAAATTTGTCAAGTGATAATTTGCACCGTTCTGTGAAGCCCCCATTATTCTCGTGCATTGGTGATATTGCACTTGCAATAGGAGATAACTTTAATAAATACTTGATGTATGCAATGAACACACTGCAAATTGCTGCCGAGATGTATGCCCACACATCAGGCTTTGATGATGAAATGACAGATTACATCAATTCTTTGAGAAATGGGATATTGGAGGCATATTCTGGGATCTTCCAAGGGTTTAAGAATCCATCGAAAGCCCAGCTCTTGATTCCTTATGCTCCTCACATCCTCCAGTTCCTGGATAGCATATACATGGAAAAAGACATGTGAGAAATAAAAAGTCTTTTAATTTTTTATTTTTTGGGTAATAAATTCATTAACTTTAGTGACTTAATTGCCTTTTCTTAATGCAGGGATGATGTGGTTATGAAAACAGCTATTGGAGTCCTTGGAGATCTAGCTGATACACTCGGAAGCAATGCTGGTTCTTTAATACAGCAGTCCCTCTCAAGCAGAGATTTCTTAAATGAATGCTTGACCTCAGAAGATCATTTGATTAAAGAATCTGCCGAGTGGGCCAAGTTGGCTATTATCCGTGCTATATCTGTTTGATGTTCATCTAGGTTTAGCATATATCCTTTGTCATAAATTTCCTGCATGCATTTGGGTGTGTCGAGGTGGGTCTTGGGATTGCATGTGTCAAATTGTCTTCATTGTCAGACAACAAAAGGTATCTTTTCGAAGGTCTTCAAGTTGTCACTAACTCTTGCATCATCTACAATGCATCATTTTGCATGAGCACCATTAAGTCCAGCACAATCAAGAATGAATCACTGATTTTTGCATGAGCACCATTAAGTTCAGTACTTTCAAGAGGAAGAAGGTAGCAAGCAACGAGATTGCAATTGTGGGCGTAATGGCTGACCCGATTAGGAGAGAGGTAACTGATTCACAAAGGAGAAACTAAGCTACTCTTAGTCAAGCTCGTCAAGTTAAGATAAACCCGTTCAAGACTGAAAATGGTTTTTCTGAATTGGCTGCGGGTTATTGGAATTTGGAATATATGAACTCCCAGGGTTGAACTGGTTTTCATCAACACCACCCAAGTGCTTTGGTTCTAGATATTCTCTTCCCTTTTCTGACTTCTAACATTGCATCATTGCATTTTCTTGTGTCTACCTAGTCCCTAGGCTATTTGTCGTCAATATAACATTTTCTATTCATACTTCTTTTTCTATGCTGGTTGTTGTATGTTTGTTGACCCAGGATGGGAAAGATTATTTCCTACTTGCATTATGCATTTTTGTTTTGATGTCAGTTGGTTTCTTAGGTAAAAAAAACATCATCTTTGCATTCATGAAATTACCAAACCTTTCTTAATTTTTGTTTTGAAATGCGTATGTGAATCATACATTGGCTATTCCAATAGATTGGCACAAAAGCTGGTCGTATATTGTGATGATATCAAAAGAACCAAGAGTGTAGTGGATAGCTGTTTTTTTTGGAAGGCAGACTTTGAGTTTAGTCTGTACTTGTTACTTTGCCTTGTCAATATTAAGAATTTGTGGATTTTGGTTTACTTGGGCATTTTGCCTTGTATCCTGTATATTTCATAATGGTTTCATTGGTGATATGAATTTGTTTTTTTAGTTATTGAATTAACTGCTAAGATAAATTTGTATAATGTCGTTTGGCTACTTTAATAGGCAGTTTTCATATAGATTCTTTCATATTTCTTGGATTCTCGAATTTAGCTTTTTATATGATTACATAATAAAATAAAATAAACAGGAATAGTGAGTTATTATAAACTTGAAACACAGTTCTTAATTAGTTATACTGATGGAATTTCATTCTGGTTGTTATAATTCTCATCCAAATTTTGTGGGGCCATTATTCTTATGGATAACGAGAATAAATACACTTTTTAGATATATTTTTTATAATGTCTATTTCTGAAAAAGTGAGCACATTTTTTAATAAGTGATTCGTTTATGAAGTAAGTGTATGGACTTTTTTTAAAAAATAGTTGAATTAGTTTTTTTTAGATAAGCAGTTGAATTAGTATATTTTAGAGATTGCCGACATTTCCCAAAATATTATTTGGGTGACGGAAAACTTCGATGTTTTTTGTTGTTATCTAAATGCTGATGTATTGATGTTTTCTTTTTTAAAATAATGAAAATTACTTGTTTGACTCAGAAGAGAGAAAAAATTATAGTTTTGAAAAGACAAAAACACTCCTGTGTATTTGACTTAATTTTTTAAATTAATTAACTTAATAGTTATTTTAATTATGTAATTAAATTAGCTATATATTTATTTTAATTTACTAAACAATTATTTCAATCATTTAATTTAATTAATTAAATATTTATTTAGTTATTTAATTTAATTAAATAATGAAAAGAATTATGGTGATAAAGTGTGGGCAAAATGGTAAAAACATAAGTATTGAGTCTTTTTTCCACACTTTCTTCTCGTAATTAGAGAGATCGTAAAAAAACGCTAGAACAATCATCTCTCTCTCTCTCTCTCTCTCCCATTCTCCCTTCAACCAAACATGAGAAAATCATTTTCTCTTCCCTTACTCTCTCTACCCTCTTTCAGCTCAAACAAATGCACCCCTAGTAACTTTATGCTTTTTTATAGAGAGAAAGATAAGAAAGAAAAAGGAGATGGGGGAATGTGGTCCTTATTTAGATCAAGTGCTCTGTTTGGAGGTTGTTAGGAAGGTGAACATTGTTGAGAGTGGTAAGGGAAGATTCCAACTGACAAACTCATAGGATTTATGGGTCAACGAATTTCCTGATACACCGCGTAATAATAGGGCAGTGGAATCGTCCAGCTATATGTAATGGTGCTCAGTCCCTCACTGTTTGTTGCCTTGGCAATTTCAGCGATATGGAGATGTCAACTCTAGGGTTCAAACCCGAGTGTGAGCGGTGGTAGCGTGTGCGCGTGGTGTTTATTTGCCATTTCAATTAGTAGACCGAAAACACGTAATGGTGCTCAAAGAATGATAAAAATGGAACAAATTGAGTCATTGCACGCGTGTTATGGGTTTAAGTTCATCATTAATAAAGTGAGAAGTGCTAACAACACTCTCTTTCATACTTTTTCTTCAACACTCACGCTAAATTCGTGTTAAGGTATAACAACACTCGTATGATATGCCAAAATGAGAGAACACCACTAATTAATCATGTTAGATGAGTTACCAAGTGTGTGATTTTTATTGTGTCTCATTGTTACTCTTAAGCATGCATTTGTTATAGCATGCAAATCCAAATCACTTGCTTATTGTTTTGAAACTCTTGATGAAAAATTATTGACATTAAGTTAAGAATATATTAGTATACTAATTATGTAAAGAAGGATAATTTTCTATGTAGTACTTATCATAACTTATTTAGTTATTTATAATCTATCTATCTATTTTCTACTATACTATAAGCAAAACAACCACCACCAAATTTACAAAATTACCCATAACTATAAATTTTATAAAAACATTATTTAGGGTTAATTTGGTAACTGACTAACAAAAAAGTTACTAACTTTTTCAAAATCTAAAAAGTAGCAATGGGGAGAGAGAGAGAGAGGGAGAGAGAGAGAGGAGATGTAGAGAGAATGTGTGAGAGAGAAGAGACGTTCAGAGAGGGAAAAGAGAGAGAGAGAGCGAATGAGAGAGAGAGAGAGAAGAGACATTGGGAGAGGAAAAAAAGAGAGATGTGAAAGAGAGAGAAAAGAAACACTCAAAGGGAAAAAAGAGAGAGTGAGAGAATGCAAAAGAGAGAGAGAAAAGAAAAGAAAATTAGGTGAGTTGGACTCCGTAGTTCACCGGGGTCAGCGTGCTTTCAGATCAGTGGGTGCTCACATCGGCAGTGGGACTACGCCTTTGCGGGGAATGCGTCAATTCCTAACCAAGTGAGCCTACCTTCATCGGCAATCTACTATCTATCTTTTAACTACTAGCATAAACTTCAAACTAATTTTTTAGTCTCTTAGAAAAAATTAGAAAATTTAATGACTATTCAAACTATTAATAAAAATTAAAAATATAAGTGATAAATATTACTGTCACGTGTATATAAAAGACCATGAGATAAATATTTGTTGTTTATAATTATAATTTTTGAAGACAACTGAAAATTATCTATCTTCTACTATCATCTACAAAATTACTAAAACAAATCAATTTAACCATTGAGAAAAATTCCCAAATAACTTTTTAGCCTCTTAAAAAAACGATAAGACTTAATGACTATTCAAATTATAGATAAATATTTAAAAAATGTGACAAAAATTTGTCACTAATATTTAAAAAAGACAAATAACTGTTATTATTTTACTTGAGTCTTGATGGAGAATAATATAGTTTCTATTAAGTTTGTCAATATAGTATCAAGCCTTCCACGGGAAAATCAAAGAATATACATCCAGAGGGTGTCTCCACGTCAGCACTACAGGTGGGCCCTACATCTCCCTTTGGCGCCAAAGTTTCCTCCTTACCCCCTTTTGGTGCTAAAATTTTCCCAGCTACTCCCATGTGAAGCTGTCACTACTTCCTGCCAACACTAACCCACTTTTGAGCCCTTTTTCCTTCTTTCTCTCTCAACACACTAAAGAGTGGAGTGTGTCACGCAAAACAAAACCCACACGCGTGGTTGATGTCATGGTTGCAGTTCATTGCAGCCACATGTGTTTCTTTTTCTGCCTTTCTTGATTTCCTTTCATTCTTTCTCTCTCCTCGCCATTCTCTCGGCTTTCTTCACAATCACATTTCATTCTCTCTTCACTCTATTCTCACTTCCCACTCTCTCTCTTTCTCAGTTCCCTCTTCTCTTCTCTGCACTCTCCCAAAAAAACAGAGAGCAGCCCTAACGGAGCTCAACAACAATGGAGTACTTCGCTCTCTTCGAAATCTACTCAAAGCGAGACCTTCTCTCCCTTCATTTTCCTTTCCCTATGTCTTCATCTCTGCAATTTGAAAGAAAAACAACCAACCCTAAACTCAACTTCATTGTTGAAGCACCCAAAGCTTCAATGCTTCACTCACCCTCTCTATTACTCTCTCTCTCTCACTATTTTCCTACTCTCTTCCTCACTTTCACGGAGATTAAAGACGGAAACGAAACTCACAAATGAGATACAGGAGCGAGGGAGATGATTTTGCATTGTTCGGCGACGGTTGGTGAGGTATCTCTTTCCTATTGAAGGTAACAAGAATCAGTTTTGCACCTAAAGAGGAGACTCACGAAGGTAACAAGAATCGGTTTTGCATCTTCTATATTTTTCAATTCTCATTTCATTTCTCTTTTGTTTGTGATGATTCTCTACTGTTTTTGTTGTCAAATCGTAAAAATTTGGAACTTTTAGAAAAGTTTTTTGTTTCAGATTGGTAGAAGAAGTGGGCTGCCCAAACTGGAAGATATCTTAACTTCAACTATTGCAAGTGGTAAGAATTTTAGTATGTTCATTTTCATTAGAATCTTATTGTCCTTGCCATCAGTGTTTGATTTCAGAATGTTCCAAGTGCTTCATATTTGTAAATGTGCCTTTTATTTATGTCTCCTTCAGGTTTGATTAAATGCCTCCTTCATGTTTCAAGGTTATATTATCTAAATGCAGACGCATTTGCAATATATTGTTGTGAGGATATGTGTCTGGAAGTGAATGTAGTATGTGTCTGCAAAGTGCTAGAAGAGATATACCTGGCTATTGCTATTTCAATTAGTGCCAGAGTTTTGAGTTGTAGCTATTATTTTAGATATGAATTTTATCCATTTTAAACTTTGCTGCTTCAGATTAGTAGATGATAAGGGTCAAACTTTTGAATGCTTCATCACAGAGGCTTTAATACATGTCTAGGAGCTGCTCCTAAAAGTTCAAACCATTTGGTGAAATCTCAAGTTTAGTTTAATATCTCTCAACATTACTAATGTCTTCTGTTGTTGTTGTTGTTGTTGTAGTAACTTAATTAAGTTAAGCAACTTAATTGATTGAGTAATACATCGGAAAAATTGGTTTTCGAACTAAAGATTAAAGTTAGCTCACATGCCTAAATTTGTCCCTTAATTCTGAAATGGTAAAGCTTATCCATTGATGAAAATTTATCACAGGAACATTAAAGCTTATCCAGAGGTCTAGATGATTGCTGTATAATTTGGGTTGATTAGTTTATATTACAATATTTTATTTACTGATTATATAGCTTTTGCACTTGGAGAATCCAGTTTAGTAGTTACTTGATTGCCAATTACCATATAACATATTGGTTTTGTGCAACCCTTTTTTCCTGACAAGTAGTTTTGTATATCTTTCAAATTAAAGAGTGAGCTCTCCATTTTCTCTTGCTCCATCCTCTTTAAATTTCCCTCCCATGAATTTGCGATTGGTATGAATGAGTTAGCATTGAATTTTGTGTTTGGACAGATTTGAACACCAATGAACAGATTTGAACAAGAACAATGTGTTGAACAAATTTGGAAAAGTTAAACCATTTGGATTTTAGGTGACTCTATTGTGCTTTAAAAATCTTTTGAAACTTGGATTGCATCATGGATTAGAATTACCACATATGGCTGCAAATTTCAAGTTGCACTAACTACTATTGCTTTTTTCACCCCACACTTATGAATCATGTGCTTCATTTTATTCAATGCTTTGCTTAACATGAATACCATTTTCAAAATTTAAATATCCAAAGACATTCTTATAAATTTTAGATGATAAATCGGGGGTTATAAATCCTTTTGATGCAACTACTTAAAATGTGTATATACTCCATATGTTTGGTCTCATTAATAGGAAAGTTGATAAAAATAGTAAGAATCCATGTCGAGGAAATCAGTAGCTGTTAGATGGTAATAATAGTTATCAATGACTTGACTTAGTAAATTTTTCTGAACTAAGTAACCTCCTTTTTATATAGGTCTTCCAGATTTCTATACGGAAAACATGTTTTGCACTCTACCAAGGAACTACTGCATTTTATAAAGAGACAATTCTACCAAGGTAATAATTTTCTTATATAGTGGGTGAGATCACTAGATTTTTCTTTACTTCCATTAATTCGTGGTCCAGAGAAACATTTTTTTGTGTTTTATTGTTTCTACTTACATATTTTGACTCTAAATTTGATTGGTTTGGGATGATTGTTGCAACAGATGGTGATGTGGGAAACTAAAAGACTTGGAGTGGTTGCCTTTTGAGTAGACTTCCCTTTACAAAGGTGAGTAGTATGACTTCTCAACAAGGGAGCCTTTTGATTCAATTCTCTTAGAAGAAACATGGGTTCTACTCATACTCTAAGGCTAATGTATATGCTTTCTAATGTAGGAGAAATGATATACTCCTTCTTTGATCACTTTTTGTGTGCATAATAGTTGGTTTCATTTTGTTAGAATAACTATTGTGGTGAATGCATTTGAACATTATAATCTAAATCCATTTCAACTTATTTCTTCTAATTGTGCAAGTTTCCAAACAGATCTGATTCAAGTTTTTTTAGCATCTCCAATTTCATGGCTTCTATTTGGTGAAGATATTGGCATAAAGGAAGTTAATTTGAAGCTGAAGTGTTACAGAATTTCTCAGTTAGCAAGCTTTGAATAAATTTTAATTTCAAAAAAGATAAGCATAGTTGTTTATAGTATTCCCATAAAAGAGTTTCTCTAAGACTTTGTTGTGAAAATTGCTATGACATTGGATCTTCTATGTAAGCTATCAATTTTGGGACTAAGAAAGTACATTGCAAAAGATCTTTTTACCTTGAAGCTTCAGTGAAGAATTCAATACATGACAACTATTTGTATAGTATTGGTGAATCTATTTCTCCCTAATGAAAATAAGCATCAAATTTATGTTCTCAAGAAAAGGGGTAAGGTGTATTTGAATTAGTGTTGGAATGCCATGGGTAAATTTTATGGCTTTAACATGGGAGGTTGGATTAGAATTAGATACTGCCCGTAATTTTTCAGTAGCTATGAATGTTTTTAAACAAAATTTGTGTATAGAATTGCATATTGTTGATATTTATCCCGTAGTTCTGATATTTCTTTTCAGATTTTAATGTGCCTTTGGTTTGTTCTAATTTTTTTTAGGTTGCCCTCCCCTCTCTCCCCCTCCCAAAACCCCCTCCAAACATACCACAACAAACAGTTTTCTTCACCTCATCAAGAAATAAGAGGATAGAAAGTACTTTTAGCCTTTCTGATTGTCGGATAAATTTGTGCCTTTGCAGGTTTATGCACTATTCTTTGTTTCCTTTGGATTGGAGTAATAAGATTCTTAAAGAGAAAAGTTGATAATTCTGTGCAGCCTACAAGTAATGAGTCTGATGCATGTGTTGAGTTAAACAATGTGGAGTAAGGGGTATATTGATCAAGTAAATAGAGAATATATTGTGCCATTAGGTGATATTAGCTAGCTTGTGGTAGAGGCTATGAATTTGTAAATTTTGATGATGAGGGATTAGGTGTCTTGAGTAATATCTACTGCATGTTTCTAAAGAGGATGTCTATCTAATCTACACTATATGTATGGGCTCTTTTTTTTTGGGATTTGTTGGTGTTGAGAAGGTGTAACACTTGAACTTGGTGCATTATTTCTGAATTTATATACGAAGTTAATAAGAAATTGAAACTTCATTCTATTTTTAATCAATAATTTTGTTAAAGTTGCAACTGAATAGAGTGGGTCAACCATTCTTAAAGACCAACACAACTGCCATCATGAATCTTTTTATGCTTAACAGTCCTGCTCTTTTTTAAAATTACCTATGCATCATGAAGTCGTTTTCAGATTCATGCTCCTTTAGCAGACACACTTCTAATCATAATTCACTAATATGATTAGATATGATGTTGGATCTGTATTTTATGTTTCTAACTATTTATATTTGCCTCTTTTGATGTGTATGGATTTATAGTTGCATTGCTAAAACTCTATGTATGGAACTTATGCATAAGACTAATATGTATTTAATTTCTACAATCTTTATTACCTCTTACTAAAAAAATTAGACCAATGTCTAAACACATTTTAATTTCTAAACTTTTCCTTTAATTTCTACTAAGCTAATTTTAATATTATAGTGATTATGTAGTCCCTAAAGCTTTGACCCCGTGCATCGCACGGGTCACGGCGCTAGTATGTATTGAAGGGTTAGAGATCATTTTCTCAAAAAAAATAAATTAAAGCCTAACAATTTAATGATATTATTTATCATAAAATACTAATTTTATAAATCATAATTCTTCTTTTCTATCCCAACAAGAAAATATTTTCTCTTATTTTTTTACACGTCTGTGTAATATATTGTTTTTATGAAATATTATACTTTAATATTTATTTTATATGTATTAAATTTTTTATACATTCGTGCTAATTAAATTTTTTTGACAAATAATTAATTTCTTACTATGTCAATATGTCAATTTATATACAGAACACGACGGTACCCGTGCGTATGCACGGGTATAACGCTAGTATTTTTTACAATATACTTATAGCATGAAAGAGGAATGTCAGGAATACAAAAGATTAACATTAGTATTTTTGTCCCATGAGACCCCTGAAAAGCCAACCATCTTGATAATGTGATTTATCTAACTCTAAAGTGGCCACCATATAAGAAGAAAATGATAAGTTATAGTCGCTAGTATTTTTTTTTCCTTTCATGTTAATTTGAGTTTTAATGGAGAAGAATGTGGGAAACTTTCTAACTTTGAAATAAGTTCAGAGAAAGTGCTTGTCAGCTTTTTTGATCTGACTGCCACCAATATATATCTCATAATAAAGCAGTGGTTTTGGGTGCGAATGGGATTCGCCATTCATATTTTTTTTTCCTTCTATTTTAATTTGCTATTCTTTAAGTAGTATTTTCCTCAATCTATCTTTCATGTGAAATTACCAACTAAAATTTGGAGTCTTTGATTACTATATAAAAGTTTTTTTTTTTTTGATTTCCCACTTCCCCTTATATTACTACTATAGGATATAGTAACAAGTAAACTCTCGATTTTCTCTCCAATTTAGTTTCTAAATTATTTAAATTTGTTGGGTTTAAAACACCCGTTAATGTAATAGTGCAGAACCAGAACAACAATGATGTGATGATGAAATCTTCCAAGATTGAATTCCAGAATAACAAACACAAATTGAACTTAACAACGAAAGCGAAATCGATCAAAGAAAGATACGGAATGCACAATTCAACTATTAATTGTTGAATTGTTACGAATCAATAAAATCCCCAATTCAAACCCTGGAAATTGGGAATAACAAATTGCGCAGAAATAACACACAATAATTGGTGACGCAGTTCGGCATCCTAGATGGATACCTACATCTGCGGGATCATGCAAATCGCATTGATCCATTATCACTGAATCTTGATTGAGAATGAAGGTTACAATTGATTGAATACCCAATGTGTTTCCCCCTCACTTCCCTTTGCCCAAAATTTCCTGTGTTTTTCACTCCACTCAATTCCCAGATTGATTCTGTTACAATTAGGAGAATATACAAGCCTATTTATACATTCTTTGAGCTAACCGATTTCGTGAAACTGCTACACCGGTTTCATAACCGTTTTTCCCGCCAAAGCTAGCATATAACAGACTTTCAAAACGTGCAGACCACGTAGGACAAAAGGGAGCTGAGTCACACATTATTGAGATTGCCACATCATCAACAAAATTGATTACATAGTCTCTTACGTTTTTTATAAACAGTCAGGTTAGTCCCTCTGTGGATGGGGAGGATGATAGTTGAGGGATTAACTCCTTAGATAAAACGTTAGGGACTTTTTAATAAATTTAAGTAGTTTAAAGACTAAATTGAAGAGAAAATGATGGTTGAATTACCAAATTGAGGGTTTACTGAGTGCACAAACATTTCTAAAACCATCACATTCTGGAAAAGTGTAGAAAGGAAATCACATTAACTATGCATCCAAAATGAACAGGATCTCCACTTTGCTCTTCAGTTTTGGTTTTCAGAAAACAGTGTCTCACAGTGATAGTGTGGATACAAATTGCTCATGATATGCAATAGTAGACAGAAAATTTGCACCATTTTCTGTTTATTCCAACTAAGAGCTGTGCATATATATCGAAACTTCATGCTCACTGTTTTGTTATAGAAGTACCAATTTAGAAAGAGACTCCTGAGTGCATAACTGCATATGCAACATTATTTGTATCTCTTGCTTTTGGTTTTTGCCTATTCCAACAATATATAGTTTTATTCCATTATTTGTTGGCATATGAGCAATTAATATATATATAAATATATATATATATATATATATATATATATATATATATATATATATATATATATAGCTTATCGGGTGATAATTTTTGTTTATTATGAGAAATGAGAACTCTCAATTATAATCGTTAGAATTGAATTAACGGTTGAGATAAGTCAAAGTTTACATCAGTATTGAAAAGTTTAAACAAAAAATTCAAATAAGTTCCATGATTTATACAAAACAATTTCAAGTTCCCATAGATAATGACCTAAGTCTTTCAATACTAAGTAAAAATTCAAATATCTCTTCGTATGTGCTATATTTCTCAAATCTTCTATTAAGTAAGTCAATTGCTTGATTCACGTGTATAAAAAATAAGTCATTATGTGCGTGTGTGTTTATCAATACACGCACAATTCTTTTTTTAAAAAAAATAACTAAAATGATTGAAACTAGCTAAAATAACAAAAGAGACAATATGATAATGGGAAATCTAAAATTTTCAACTCATACTCGGTGATAAGTGAATTGTATAGTATATGTGAATTGAATTGGTTTGAAATTATACGTTGTGAATTGAGTTTGGAATTATAAGTTGCGAATTGAGTTATTAGGAGATTAGTTGAATTGAATTGGTTTGGATTGAATTTCAATTGAATTGTTGGATTGAATCTTAATTGACAGGGATTGGATTGAGTAGTATTGCAGACAGGAATTGCATGGTATGCCACACAGATATTTTTAAAATCACACAAGCATGATTACCGGCGGGTTTAGCTACATATTTGTCGGAGGTAATAACTGTGTTAGCGACAGAAAGGTAGCGGCAGAATGTGCGACAAATTGTGGTTAGCGACATATTTTTCGATTGGTACCTGTTCCCGACCTCTCATTTAACGATGGAATATAAGCCGTCGAAAATTCAGTGCTAGCGGCAGATTCTCTGAGTAGTGACTGATTTTTTGTGGGAAAAGAGTGCTTTTCTTGTAGTGCATGCATGTACTATGTTCCATATTTTCTCATTGCATCTTCTTATATTAAATTAAAACTCGTCGCTACCAACCCCCCCCCCCCCCCCCCCCCCCCCCCCGCTTTCTCTCTCTATATATATATAGACACGCGCGCGCATGGAAAAATATTCATCATATGCGGGCATAGAAAAATTGTTAGGCATACTATACCATTGAGTGTGTCACTACTGCCAGAAACGGATAGAGTGTTAGTTTATTGGTCCATTAGAACCATAATCAAATATCAACATATATTATGGTCTCCTAAAGGATGATTAAGTTAACTAGTAATGTTGTTCCCCCCTCTTTTTTGCAAGTGCACCCACTAATGGCATATTCCACATTCAACTCACTTCTTGCTTTCTATCTGAATTCATCTCTACCCATTCTCCATACCTGTTTTCATCCATTGACTAAAGAAAAGTGACGAAAGCCAAAATATAAGGATCAAAGGCATCATTCCACTTTAGTAGTGATTGTTCGGTACCACGGAAAATTTCAAAGGTATGAGATGGTTTTATAGTAGCTTTCACCACACCACTACCAATTCATGTAATGAAGCTAATAATTAAGATTGACCTCAGAATATGTTAACATATGGAATTAAAAAATTGACAACCACATAAGAATACTATAAACTATGTGTCAATGATGCACTTGGTGATCATGAAAACAAAAAACTCTTAAAAAGTAGAAAACTAAAGTTGACTTGGGAAAAGGTGGACATGATGGCAAGCTGATTTTAAGCCATGCAAGGAAATGTATTCTTAGTATTAATATTGTGCACATGCAATGCAAACAATATCTTGTTTGTCTTTTTCTCAATGCACTTATATATGTAGTTATACTAGTATTAGAACCCCCCTGCAACTCACGTGGAAAATTTGCTGAAATTTTTGTCGTATCATCTTTTTTTAATAGCAAAAAATATATATTATATATAAGATGTGTTTTACGGAATACAAAAGTCTGAATACAATGTAACACCTGACATGCCAATAAGGCCTACAGAGAAAACCAAAAAGCAGTACACAAAACCAACATTCAAACAAGTAATCTTTCTGAACCTCTACGGAGTGTACAGTATAGTATATTTACCAAAAATTACTCCTAACCCCTAGAAATACAATCTAATGGGTCCACACACAACTCATAAAAGAGGCAATGACTCGATTTAGTCTTAGGGAAGTACCAATTCCATGAATGTCGTAACATCTAATATATAACGGTTTAACATTAATGTTGTGAAAAAATTATGTATGCAGTAACTCCAAAAGTTTAAGCAAAGTCAGCTGTCACATTTATGTACAACATATATATATATATATATATATATATATATGCAAAATACAAAATGAGGGAAATAATATTAAGAAAAATAGATGAATATTCTAAAGAAAAAATATTAAATTTAAAAAGATTGAACTTCAATTGGGCCTAACTACTTAAAATTTAATTTTAAATATAAAATACGACCAAAAAAGATTCTAGGAAATTTCATTTATAAAACTTAATTGGCTATCAAAATTTCTATTAAAATTTAAAAACATGAATATATGATAAACTCTATTAGATGAAATATAAAAGCTTAAAGATTTAAGTTAAATTGGGCCTTATTACTCATAAAAAATAAATAGTTTGTTAAATCAAAGTATTTTATATAAATGTAGTTGTTTGTATAGTGAATCAAAGTATATATTTTAAATAAATATCTCGTAATAATATATAGTGAATAAAAAATAGTTGAAAACTTTTAAGTCTCTCTTATGTGGTTCTCCATTTGTATAGCGTAGGAGGTGTGAGGCATATATACAGTAGGTGAAAACTTGTAGCATAAAACAATACATACAATAATAAAATAAAAAATAGTCGAAAGCTCGAAGTAGATAAAAAGTAGCTAAGTAAATTAAGTACCTTTTCAAATACCATATTTTCCCCTCTCATTTTATTTGAAATCTTATACTAAAAGTAGCTAAGAAAATAAGATTATAATAATAAGTGTTTTTAAAGATTCTTGTGTGGCTCTCCATTTATATAGCAGGAGAATATTATGATATGAAAAATTAAAAAAAGAAGATGTGTTAAAATAGTCAAGTAAATTCACTTTAAGGTATTCCAATTAATATCTTGGATTTCATATACATTGTTGTCTTAGTTATATACATTGTTTATCAAACAATATTAAAACTCTAATAGATACTGAACATTTCAGCATCAACATCTGTGTAAAACCGCTCTAGCTTCATAATTTTAATACAAAAGAATGCTAGATCGATGGTGGGTGAAGATTATACACTTGATAGCAGGCCATTATAGGGAGTCACTGAAATTCCTTTGGTTGCAATTCTTCTACAACTATTTTGCATGTTAAACAACTTTCTTGAACCTCACTCATATACACTTCCCAACAACCCGAAGCTCCCTAATTAAAAATTCAGAACAAACTTTCTAAAGAAACCATAGGCAATCAACTACAACATATAGCTAGTAACTATAAAATGATTCTAGATTCAGAAGGCAGAAACATATATCACTCAATTATAGAGACAAATTCCGACTTAAATATACACCTAGAATGTTGAAGAAAAATGAACATCCACTTATGCAGACAAATATCAAGAAATAGTTTTAGAACCTTCTCTTTGTTTTGCTACGCTAGAATAACAAAAACAACTTGGTGAATGTGATGGTCTGAGGATGAGTGGAACCTGCGAAAAAAAAATTAGAAAGGGAAGAAGGTGACAATGGGGAGAGAGATGGAGGAGGTAGGGGAGAAACAGTATTTAGTTTTGAATTTCAAATTGTTGATGAAGAGAGAAAATATATCTCTGTTTGTGGTGGTTCCAAAGAGTAGAAAGGGAGAGGTCAAAGGGAGAGAATGTATTTGTTGATTAAAAAATTAGAGGATTTTGGAGATCAATTTTGTCTTTTATCCTAATCCCCTACCATACACGTAAGTTTGTTTTTTTATTCAAATTCTTTCTCTCTCTTTTGAAAGATACTTCCCATTAAATTTTTATATCAATATAAAAATATTAAGAATTTTTTTGTTTCCTTTGTATTAGCTTAAAGTAGATAAAAATTTAATAATATAATAAGAAGTATTTTGTGTGGGTGACGTGTCAAGAGCTGGTTAGAAGTAGTCTCCATGTGTATAGCAAGGGACTGTTAAAAGTAGCTAAAAAATGTTGTTAAAAATAAGTGTTGGTGTTGTTAAAAACTTGGTTAATTGATATTGTAATGTGGCTTTTGACTCGAAAAGTTTGGCTAAATAACATTATTGATATATTAGGGTATATGTGATATATATAGAATAGTAGAGTTGACTTAACAAGTTATTGCATTTCATCATGACTCTGTTGCTATTCGGTGGGGTTCACCAGCAAGAGCACTCTCTTGTCTCCAACCTCCAAGTTTATATAAAAGGGGATTCTCCTTCCTTCACTTCCTTGCCAATGCATGTATATGTCATTCTAGTTATTTACTCATAACAGAGGAACCATACATAGATATATATCCCTGCATATACTTGCCATGGAGAACAAGACCGAGACTTTCTTGTTGGTTCTTCTCTTGGTCCTCATTCCTTTTCCTCTATCTTCAGGTAAGCAAGTTCTTTATTTTTTACAAGTGGATCAAATTTTGCGGGCATTTTAAAGAACATTACTTTTTCCTTTTAGGCTTGGCTGAAGGCTTCAGAGAAAACATGCATCCTGCTCATCACTTACTTTACAAGGTACCTACCTTACTATCTGTAAAGAGCCCTACGTTGAATATTGAATGTGATATGATCTGGAAATGAGTTTATAAGTAGAAGACATCCCATTGTAAAAATAAATGTAGAAGGCATCCCACACTCTGCAAGTCGATTTTGTAGAGTTGAGTTAGTCCTAATCCAAATTCTAAGATAGTATCAGAGTCTATCTAAGATCCGTTGGGCCACCCGCTATTGGACTACTTGGGACACGCTCCGACAATGCAGTCTTGAGTGTGAGGTTGTGTGTTAAGAGTCCCACATCAAATGTTATATAGCCTAAAGATGAGTTTATAAGTGGGAGACATCATTCACTTTATAAGTTGGTTTTGTAAGGTTGAGTTAGGCTCAATCAAAATTCTAACACTATCTGAATATTTGTGATTGTGATTAATATTTCAATTTCAATATTTCAATTTAATATTTGATATTTGATGTCTAGATCTTATTCCTGTAACTTATAAGTGCTTTTTCATTTTGGTTTTGAATGAAGGATGGTATGAAGATGAACTCAAGGAAGCTACTTTCCCATGATTTTGTGTTGGATTATGATGAAGCAGGACCCAACCCAAAGCATACAAAGAAACCTGGCAAGGGCCCTTAAAATACTTTGCAAGTTGCAACTAACTAATCATGTAATAAAACTATATACTATAATATCCCTCATAATGTTTTGTTCATGTATGAGGAGACATGATATGATTATATAATATAGATGATAGTTTATGAGGTAATAAAAAGTATGATATTTTAATTATGTACACCAGATGTTGTCTATGTACTATGGACCATTAATCAAGAATAAAGACTTACCATTTGTTTTCCCTAGCAATGATTCTGTAGCTGTTATATGTATTCCTTTTCAAAATGAGTGTAATGCACGGCACAACTAGCTCTTCCAAATATGACTTCCAGCTTATCAAAAGTATACAGAAATTTCCTATATATAATGAATACACAAGCCTCCGTTGCCAGTTAAATAGCTTATGCAATAAAGCAATGTAATTGCAGACATGCAACACATATTTTGTTTTCCTCAAAATGTTGTCTCATTAACCTTCAAGGTAATATTGATGAATTACAATGGAACCGAACACAACATATAGTTCTAGTAAATTAGCTTGCCACTCACACTTCCCGGAGCACCGGGAGCAACAACGAACTAATGACAAAGAACACCAAGAGACTTAGACGAACATCCCGACTCTAAATCTTGAAGCATTGAGTATATGGGTTGTCTCTCTTATATATAATTTATTTATCTCATACCTAGTCGATGTGGGACTAACCCCTTAAAATCTCAACAGAATCTATAATTCCAATTTTTTAAGAAAAGAAATGAATAGATAATATTGCTTGTTTGTACTTATCTATAGTGTTTGTGCTTCTATTCCTAACAATAACACCCCAACATAGAGAGAGGAGCAGTGCTTAGTTGAGATATATCAACGTCAAAGAAAGTGAAACTTAGTGCCTTTCCAATTCCTGTGGCTTACATACCGTTTCCTGCAGAACTTTATCAGAATAATTATTCAGGTTCAAATACACTATTTGTAACAAAACAACGCCAATTCCTTCTAACAAGTTATATACACACAAAAATTAATAATTGGATACTTTATTACTTAGTGGAATTGGTAACTAAACATTGTAATGGTCTATTTGTTTTAGCCAAGTCAAAGGCAAACATTTGACGTGAATAGATCCCACTCACCTAATAGAGAGATAAATATAAGGTTTTAACAAGACAGATAGATAAAAGAATACACTTTCAGCATTTGACTGTAGCTAAAAGACTAGGCTGACAACAACAATGTTTTGAAAACCCAAATTTTTACTGTATAGCTCAAATCTAAAGTAAGCAGGCAGAAAGTAAGAGTTTTGGTCATATACCATTTGATTGTAACACTATATAGTCCATGGGATCCTTGGAACAATATTATTAGAAATCAAAACAAGTGCTTGAAATAACCTCTTCTCTTATTTAAAAGGGGATCAATAGTATTCTCCACTTCCCCTCTGTATGACTCGAACGCACCATCACTTAGGTATAGGTGAATCTCCGGTTAAAAGTCATTTTATGTATCTACCAAGAAAAATCAAATTTTGAATCCTTTAAAATAAGAGGTGAGTACTTTTACGATACTTAATTAATTGTTGAAACTGTCTGTCAATAATCATAAGTCCATCCCTCTAAAGCTTACTCTCACTTAGAGTCAAATCCTATCCTATAAACTATACATGCCTAAATGTACAGCTGATTTTCTTATAATATTGAGAAGTCAGTACCATTTCGGATAATCTAATTTTAACAAATGTAATCTGGTCCTGTCAAAGCTCTTTGAAAAAACAGAGATGTTAGTCAAAAAAGTTTGCTATTGAGTTGAGGTGGAACAATATATGCAAAACAATAATCAAATTGCAGCTACCAAGCTGAAGTTGCATCTATGGTGTTCAGGAAAGATTGCCCTTCTATGGCAACAACTATGAGCTGGTGAGTACTACTGAAAAGAGCAGAAAGATGGTAGCTGAAATTTGACTAAAGCTGAAGTTGTTCATCATGCTGCCAACAATGGGATCCAGGATGAGAGAATTTTGTCTTCAACCTTGAAGACAAAGGTTGTTTTGAAGTGTGTGTATTGTTAAGACTTATAATAAGAGGGGTTGTTAATAATAAAATAGGATAAGGGCTGTTAGTTTGTTAAGATCAGTTAGTTAATGAGCAGTTACGTTCTCTCATCTATAAATAGGAGGCTAGTGAGTTATAGGGAAATATTGTAATCATTCAGTGAATAGAGCATTCACTCTATTGGGAAGGGGAAACCCTTAGAGGTGATAATCCCTTCTATTCTTTCTTAATATAACAGTATTTCTTTTCTATTCTAACAGAACCCTTCAAAAACAATTCACAATTCTTTAGTGCACTAAACAGAGTAGATTCTAAGATCTGTGAGTGACATATACAAGCAACATTATACAGGCAGGAGCCAGGAAGGTGAGAAGCATGTGTCAGGGTATGTACATGACTTGTATGTTTTTGAATCTATAAAGAAAGCTGTGATGTAAACCAGATTCCAATAGATACAATTCCAACGGTGGCAAGGGCTTGTACTAGCTCAAATATGACATTTTTTTGCTGCACTGTCACATTCTTCCAGTCTGTCCGCCTGCAAGCACTCAAAATAAGACATCGAGTAATTAATTTAAAAAAAAAATGGTTGTGTGTGTCTATATATATATATATATGCAATAGGGTTCAATTTAAACATAGTTTTCCAGATGAGAAAGTAAAATCATATAATCATGAGAAATACACATACCCTAAATCGGCAATTATAATGCTGACATTATCCTGAGTTCGTTGGTCCTGCAAAATTTATCATCATGTGTTACTAAAACACTATAGTGTCAATACTATAAGTTGATGATAACAACTGCCACCTAATTTGTTAAAACTTACCAAAACAACTTGTGCAAGCGCTTCACAAGCTAGCTGAAATATGAACAGACAGTTTTATAGCCGCTACTTTGATGGATTATTGATATGAGCAAATTTGCCTCAAATATAAAGCATTATATATACCTGTATGTTTCCGTGTTGTCGTAGTTGATCCCTCACAAAAGAAATTGCATCTGAGCTGCAATGTTAGCAAGATTGTGAAGGTAAATCTCTGGAGAACCAGAAAAGAAGGGTAGAAGAAACGATTCTAAGGATTATCAATAGACCTGGTCATGTAATCCCATAAGCCATCAGATGCTAGCACTACAAATTCTGCATCTGAGTCAAGAGCTACTTGATAAATGTCAGGGCGTGCAACAACCAAGTCATCGTTGAACCGTACGCTGATCAAAATGCATCATTATATTAAACTTTAAAGTTTTGGAAAATTAGTTGAAGGTCAATTTTAATGTGACAACAGAATGAAAAGGATGAAAAATAAGAAATTTATATTTATGTTGTTCTATATTTGTAATGTGCAGAATCAGGCTTCTGCCATAGCAAATAGCATCTGAAGAATTGGATTATGTTAGGCGGTATCATTTGGATAGAAGAAAACCACTGTTTTATTAGGTAGTCAGTCCATTAGTTAGATTAATTAGATGGTTATTTAGTCAGTAAGAGGAGGGATTGTTTAGATAAATGGGGGGAAATAAATTAGGGGGAATTCAGGGAGTACAGTTGATAGTTTCTAAATGAAAGGAGAGAACCTTTATGGTGGGAAAACCACTTCTGGATTCTATTACCATGAACAGTTTGGTTTTCAATAACACAACTCTAATATTTTGTTTCTTTCTATCTGATTTCCATCTCAACTTCTTTGAGTTCCTAACAAATAGACAGTGAAGCTAATGGCAAGTTGCACGTGTCAACCCGACTCATTTCTCAGTATTTGATAATCAGTGAAGTTCTGAACCATTTATCCTCAAGGAGTAGATTAACGCTTTTAAGGAGGCTGGCCAAATCAATGACAATCTCCTTTGCTACCTTGTCTTTCTATTAGTTCATTTTAGCTAGATATTAATCAAGGCAAAACAATTCACATCCACTCTCTTTGCTAAATGCATTAACACACCCCCACGTTGGAGAGAGAAAGCAAGGAAAGCTATTAAGACACACATAATATTACCTACCGAGAAATGAACTTTTCTGACCATCTTCCTTCTTGAAGACCTTTTTGTAACATCCTTTTCACATGCAAAAGTTAGATAACTGTTAGGAAACACTTTGACAGTGGCAGACCATCGGAAAAATCTAGCATAAATTCCTTTATGATTCAGAGAGTAAGATTTGTACTCATTCTTCTTTGTTTTAAATCGCAAGTCCCCAAATGCACGAGATACAGCAATGTCTCCACAAATTCTACCATTGACAAGCTACAGACAAAACACATTTGAGTTATTATGTAATGGGCGATAATTAATAAATTATGGCGACAACCATCATCAAAAAAAAAAGTTGGCCCAGGGAACAAAGATTGCACCATTGGAGTTAATAAATAAAAATTATGAAAAAAAAAACACTGCCAGCTCAATTAAAAGCAATAATTTTCAATGAAATTGTAATCTGAAGTTTTGAACTATAAGTTAAAGGTGGAAAGGAGCTCCTACATATAATGAAATTCAAAATTAACCAATTCCCTACCACCTGACAGGCTACAGGGGGAAAGAGCTATATGGACGTTTATTTCACTGCAGAAACAAATTATACTAAATGGGCTAGTGTCTCCAACAAGCAGATCACAATGCATGATAAGACTAGGAAATAGAAAATGGCTATAGGCCCCTTAGAATTTTAATTTAGTTGGCATCCCAACTTTTTACAGCTAATAATTTTCTAATCAGTATTTTAATTTTCATTAAATAGAATAGAATATTGACCAAAGAGAATAGTCAAACAGTATGTACAGAAATGAAGGAACAAGAAAAACACACCCATCCACCTGCTTCTCTGATTCTTTTGATTTCTTGAAGAGAAGTCTTGTTGTTTCCATATGGACGGTGGGGATTAGTCAGCAATTCTGGTTTTCCAGATCTGCATAGAACCTACAACAAATAAAGAGCTTAAATAGAATTCATCTGATTTCTTTATGAAGACATTCAATCTACTAGATATCCTGATTTAATGATAGCTTTTTTTTTTCTTGATACTAATTCTCTTAAACAGAAAAGTATATAAAATAGCAGATTTTTTTTGCATCAAAAGGTGGAGTCAGATTTATCATCTTGGGGCACAATAAGGGATGGACAATGCATACCACAGATGAGTCACCAATATGTGAAATTAGCAGCTTATCATCTCCTATTAACATTACAGTAGCTGTAGCACCTGATTCGTCCTCCTCCCGATTCGTTTCAAGCCTTAAGAAACAAAATACTGTCTAAACATTCAATGTAAACATACCAAAATCTAGAACCATATGTAAAGTGTTTAATTAAACATGTCTTATGTTGACTATATATATATATATATATCATTGTAGACACGGTGTATTGACTTACCATTTAGACAACCTGTTGTCAGCCTTGACAAATGCCTCCTGTAATGCTTCTTTAACAGCTTCAAAATCTTTCTCAGCTAATAGTAACCCACCTTGCAGAGCTTCAAGACACTCTTTGTACAGCTCATCCCTGTGGTTACATAAAATCAACAATTTAGATTATGCTTATTATAGCCTGTCTTTGTTCTTACGGTAGAGAGTATCAAATTGATTGAGCCTCCTATCAAACGTGATTTTAGTAAAAATACAAGTGTTTGGTTATTGTAAGACATTTAATTTTTGTCTTCAAATCTTGGTTTGAGTTGAAGTGATCAAAGGTAACTTCTGCATTCGGTTGAAGAATTTACATTAAGTTTTAAATCAAACAAATTTTCGTAATAAAATATTTAAACATAAATTACTTCATTTCAATCTCAGTTACAATCCAATCAATTTGACAAAATCAATTCCATTGAGAATCATTTTTATCAAAAGCTCACCCCAAATACACACATAATTAACTAAGCTAGCAGAATCAGCTGAGAATAAAAAGAAACCACACTTCCATTCAGCACAAAGATCTAAACAAAACTGAAATTCTATACAAATGCAACTAATTATGTCGTGGAGGTTTTCAAATTTCAATTCTTTTCAAGTAATTAAATCAAATTGAAATATACAACAACATAAACACACAGGAGATAGGGAATTTGAATATTTTTTAAATACCTGAGGAACTGAACAGAAGAAGAGCCTCCATGGCCATCAAAGACAGCAGCAAAAGAGAAACCGTGAAGGGAATCAGGTCGAAGAACAATATCATCTTCCATTTCTTCGCGGGGACCCTGCAAAGATACGGAACCCCATCGAATAGGAGGTGAATCGGTCAAAGATGAAGGAGAGTCAATGGCTATGGCGGAGCAGCACCTGCTCGTAATGGTGTTCCTCTTGGATATTGTGGAGCGCGAGCGCCTATTAATATTATTATGGAGCTTCAGTTTGTTTAAAAGGAACCTTTGTATTTGTGGGCTCGATAACGCCATCGCTTCAAGCTTTGAACTTTGAAGGGTTCCAACTTCAGAGTTCAGAGAGTGAAGTGAAAGGAATCTGAAACTGAAGCTCGGTGAGAATTGTTGTGGTGTGTTGGTTTGGTGGTAGATAACTGAGTTAATACAAGCCTCTAACTGCTTTAACGGATTGGATTCTCTCCTCTCCTCTCACGGGATCAGATTCTCTCCTAACTTGTTTCTAAGTACTACATTTTAACCATAAAAACGGGGTTATGGTTTCTTATCATATCAAAATTACAAATTAATACTTTAATGTGTCTTCAGCTATTTGTATTAAATATTTTGAGGGGGAGTTTAGTTTGTCGACTTGAAAGATTAGTCTCTGCTGTTGTCGGAGAGAATACCCGATTTATACCAAAAAAATTAAGGAAATTTGCATATGTAGTAAATTAGAAACCAAATTTAGATAAGTAGTTACTACCTTTTGTAAACAAAAAAAATAGTAGTTTTTTTTAACCAAACAAACTCAAGCAAAATCATTAAATAAAATAGTGCTAATTCAATGAGGAACAAAGTCAGACACTTGGTGACTAGCATATGATTGAGCTGCCCTAGCTAAATCATGACCAACACAATTGGTTTGTCGCCTAATATAACTGAGAGTACAGTTTTGAAAAGAAATAAACAAATTCTTGCATGTAGATATAATAGCTCCAAATTCGTTAGCTAAGCGTAGTCCACCGTTGATCGCATCAATCACTTGCTTGCAATCAAGTTCAAAATCAACATTATGCACACCAATTTGAATTAGCCAACGAAGAGCTTCCAACTGGCCCAATGCTTCAATTTCATTTGGTTGCAAATAACCGTCAAACCAAAGGGTCTTCGCCTTGAAAAACCTCCTTGAATGGTCCCTAATACACATGCCCAATCCAAACCGAGAGTTTTGTTCGAACCACGCCCCATCAATGTTGCATTTCACACGGCCTGGAGCTGGGAGAGACCATCGGTGCTAATCTGCACCAGCAGCAGCAGTGTCTCGGTGCTGATCTGCAGTAGCAGCAACATCAACAGAGTTTTGATGCTGGCTGATCCCATTATGCTGGTCTGAAATGTTGTGTTGCTGTCAGGACATAACGAGAGAATTGGCTTCATGCAGAGCTAGTCGAACTAATTTTTCAGTCGAGTTCCAAACCATATTGTTTCGCCGCTTCAAAAGACACTAAATGACCGTTGAGAAAGTAACTCTCCTCATTATTCAGCTTGTCCAGCAACTGGAAAAATAATTCCTTCGCGCCTTCCAAACTTAAATCCCACAATCCGGTTGCCTCCCAAACTTGTTTCGTTTTAGAACAACAAAAGAAGAGGTGCCAACATATGAAGCTAATTAATTAGTACCTAATTACATATACTTTACGTAAGATATATAATATATATCATGTTTGTAAGCTTATTAACAACATATGAAGCTGCCGTAGTGGTTAAGAGGTGCGGCACCACCTTTTGTTGTAGGGTTCGCTTCTCACAGGAAGCCTTTTTGTAACAAAAAACGTGAAAAATTAAATTAAAAATAATTGAGTCATTTATGCAAGCAATCCGGACTGGGAAGGGCACCAGTTCCCAATCGGGCCGATTCGACCGGACCGTGCGGTCTGCTTATGATAACACTGATCCTAATCATTAACGTTGTGATATAGCGCGTGCTAACTTGGTAGTTTGATAGTCAGACGATTGTCAACTTAATGTCAAAACCAAAAGTACAAACACAGATCTTAGTAAAGACTAAAAGTCGAAGAAAAAAATATTGGAGACTAAAAATGAAAACCTCTTGGTAAGTAAAAGCATACTTAACCCATTAAATTTTCTATAATAATTAAAAGAATCATCTCATATCTTCAAATTAAAAAATAGGAGCATTAAACTAAAAGCGACTTGTAACTCACTAACTCACCCATATATTATTTGAGTGGTCAAACCAGAATAGATTACCTATTTATTCTACAGAATGCATAGTTACGGTTCAGATCAATACAAGTTTGGCCGATAGTGGAGTTAACAAGGTATCTATATTTTGAACACAAAACTATACTAAACTACAAAAAATCATTTCCGTGGCACAAAAAAAGAGAGGTAAGGTGATAGTTCATTTGTTGCGTCTACGGGCAAAACTGCAAAAGGATCAGTACAATGAAACAATTTTCATTCTTCCAGAAAAATCATTGACACTTAATAATATGCATAGTTTTTCTATCCATATTTTTTATAACAAAAAATACTATCAAACAGAAAGTAGTTATTAGGTGAAATAATACATACGATTATAAGTTTATTAAGGGGTACCACCAGGCCTCGCAATCACAATGAATAAAAAATCACAGAAGTGAACAAACAGTTTTTTTCTTCGGACTGCAAAAACAGGTTTTCAAAGCAAAGATTGATTGGAAAGCCGTAAAAACAAATGCAACACTAGTTACCTTAATTTTATTTCCGGTTTAACGATAGCTTTAATTTCCACGCATACAAAAAACAGCAGCAGCTAGCTTAAACTGACATCGATTATGCTAAGTGAAGCAAAAATGTGAATTCTTATCCCTAGTTTAACAGCTCAGCATTACATTTTTATCTGGATTTGTGTCAGTTCTTCTTTCAAATAATGAGGCCCAGGCTTGAAAGGATCAGATTCGGCATATGCCTCTGGTCGGTAAAATCCGGTATCATTCACTCGGTTGCTCAAAACATGAAGAATGGCCTTCTTCTCACCTCCATACTCATCCATGTTGCTTTCAACATAAGCATTGGCTTCAGCTGCTATCTGGTTCACAAATTCATACCTGTTATCTTCTGATAATAGTAACCTCTCTATGTCCAATTGCAAGAGCTTTCCGTCATCCTTTATCTTCCTCACCTGCTCCTCGAGAAAGGGAGTGCGCTCCATTCTGTAGGGCAAGGTTTCATCCTTTTTTATCTGCAGCAAAATGAATTTCTCTTTGAACATTCAGGATAATTGCACATGATACTTGAGGAGTATTTGCCAAACTGCCAATAGCATGATAAAAAGAAGGAAACAAATGAATGAAATTGAATTTCGCTCATCTCTATTATAGGAAAGCAGTTATCTTTTTTGCAAATTATTGTGTTCATAGCAGAAGCAATCATGATAGCAAGTGAAGTGATGTTGTCACTTGTCATGCAAAAACAAAGACATGGAAGCTTAGGGAGATTGAGGGGTGTGCAAATGTGAATATGAATACTGTGCGACGGGGAAAACAGAGATGTGCATTTTGGTCCTTTTATCGTTTCTTGCCTTTTCTCCACCTCATTTTCTTTTAAGCTACCTTTAACCTTACTGTGTTCTTCTTTAAGGAAAAATGCTGGCAACAAACTCTTCTCAAAACATTCTGTATCAATAAATGAAATTCATGCGGATCCCATTTGTTCAAGGTGCGACTCTTGCCAAGTTTGAAATATCTCAATTGTTTGGTCAAACCAACATGAATTTCATCTAATGATAAAGAATATGGTAAAAAGAACGTCTTGCTAGTGTTCTTAAGCACACCAATAGTCCAGCAGTTGGCTTTTACATCTTGAAAACTTGTTTACACAGTAAAATTAATCTGATAATCCCAGTGAACTTTCTAAACAAGGAAACAGGTACAAGTACAACAAAACAACAAAGCAAACCCTTTGGTTGTAATAGTGTAATTTTCGCAGTGTCTAAATGCAAATACTTTTCTTTCCCTTATTATCATTAATTGGGAAATTTAGACAAACAGGTAAAAGGCAAGAATAGAAAGAAAGCCCCAAAAGTGAAACACTGTAAGAAAAACAACATTGACGTAGAGGGTACCATTTTCCTTCGCCTCCAGACTCGCCGTCCACTATTTTCCTTTCGCATTTGGATCACCATCTTGCAAAATAAATGCATAAACAAGTTCAATTATGTGCTTTTTGAACAGAGTTCAGTTATATGCTACACACGTAAGATTATCGAGATTATCGAGATTCTTCTACCTGCGAGTTAGCCCTGAGGTTCGGGCTCCATGAATTTGCAGCTCTTAACTCTATCTTCTGCAGAAAAATTATTATATGTAGTTTGATTTTGAAGTAACACTTTCAGATAAATAAATGTTTGAAATAGTTGTGACGGAAAATATGATTGCCAGTTATCGCAATTATGTGCATTTTCTCGGAAAAGAAGGAGGGAATAATAGGAAAATTACAGGTAAACCGGAACAGAGAGTGAGAGGGTTGATGCGCATAGCCATGGCCGATGGGGAGGGGTCGTGCACTCTGTTTTGCCTTATCTGAAATACTATGCACTATTGTGCACAAAGAGTCTATAAACTTCTTTTTAATGCATTTTTTTTGGGTTAAATATGTTTTTAGTCCTTACAAAATTTCACTATTTTGTTTTTAGTCCCTATAAAAAATTTCATCAACTTTTAGTCCCTATAAAATTTCACAATTTTGTTTTAAGTCCCTATAAAATGTAAACTCGTGTATGCCTTTAGAATTTTGAATGATATTTTGCATACACGTTAAAGATATTAAAAATATCTCCCTCACAAAAAATAAACTCAAATTTTGATTTCTAGGGTAGTATTTCCTTTAATTTGTTTATCGAATCTTTTGCACTTAAAAAATTTAGATTTAATTTATGCGTTGTTAAAAAATTCAAAGTTTTTCTAGAAGAGATGTTTATAATGTCCTCAACATATATGCAAAACATCACTCAAAAATTCAATGGATATACACTAGTTGGCATTTATAGGGACTAAAAACAAATGTTGAAATTTTATAGGGACTAAAAGTTGATGAAAATTTTCATAAGGACTAAAAACAAAATAGTGAAATTTTGTAGGACTAAAAACATATTTAACCCTTTTTTTTTACAAACAACTTGTTATCCGATGGGATCACGACAAGTGTACCGAATCGTTGCAAGTAATAAAACCGGTAAGACCGGGTATCGTCCTCGAGGATCGAATTAATTTACCAATTACGTTAACAACAACTAAACGAACCAAGTTGAAATAAATTTCCGATTGGTATGAGTGAGCGGCTAATACTAAAGTAAGCAATTAAATATTTCTTTTTGTGTTTTTAATAAGAGAAAACTAAAATGCTTAGGAGAAGATACGATGGGAAGAACGCTAGGGATGAATGCCTGTTGATTTCACACTATTGTCACTGATTTAATTTCGAAAGATAACCTCTCTCTTATTTTGCTATCAAACCCTCAATTCTAACTAATTCCTAATTCCTTAGGTAACTAGTCCTTTGCCGATAACTAAAGCCCTAATTCCTTAGGCGATTTCAATTAACAACAAGCATTAACAACGAGGATTCGCAACATACAACAATTCTAAGAGTATTCCTAAACTACGAATGGTAGGAATTGAATTTCAAACATTCAATAATAAAACTTCCATTCGATCATTGAATAAAATATCGTTCTACAAGTTTTCCAACCATAGAAAGCGTTAAGCATAGAAATTCAATTCACAAAATATAAGAGAGTACGACATAAACATAATTTTAAACCAGCAACAATAGCGTTACGTCAAAGTTAATTCATCCCTAACATTAGGGTTTAGCTACACATGATAAGAGAAGAGAGAAAGGAAGAATTACAAGATGAAGATGATGATGAACACATATGAAGCTTCAATTATTGTCCCCAAGCCTTGAATCTTCAATACCGGTGAGAAGGAATGAGTGCTCTTCGCGTTCTAGCGTTCCAAAATTCGTCGACCTCCCTTCTCCCCCTGGCCTTACGTGTTTTTAACGTTTTTCACGCTCAGCTGGCGCTTAAGCGCCACTTAAGCGCAAGCTGCGCGCCTCTTCTTCTGCCTTCTTGCGCGTGACTGGCGCTTGCGCGCCACTTGCGCGCCTCCTGCGCACCCCACAGCACGCCAATTCTGTTTTCTTGCGCTTGAAGCGCCACCTGCGCGCCTCCTGCGCGCCCCACTGCATGCCAATTCTGTTTTCTTGCGCGTGAAGCGCCACCTACGCGCCTCCTGCGCGCCACTCAGCACGACAAGTCCTTGGCTTGTACCACTTGTTCTTCTTGCTTGCACCACTCGATCTTCAATTCGATCTAGTTCCTGCACACAAAAACACGAAGAAAACCAACATAACTACTGCATAACAAGCCAACTTCCTAAGTTCACAACTTCTTAAATTTTCATCAAACTTCTTATTTTTATTCATCAAAATCTCCAATTAAACTCCCTCCTTATCATTGAAAACTATCATGTGATGTGGGTTCATCATTATCTAATGGAGTATATTTGTGTACTAATATTTTACTGTATTTATTATAATTTGTTATGAAATTATAAATGCGTTAAATAATGCAAAATGAAATAATAAAAAAATGAAAAACTTGATAAAAATGGAATCTTTAAACTTGCTTAAAATAATTGTGTTGCAAAAAGTTTAAAAAAAAGTCGGTATCTTCTTCTAATCTTAATAATGGAGCAAAAATCGAAACAAAAAGAAAATGAGACCGTCACTCATTGCTCCCGTTGTCAGTCTTTCGTTGTCGCTTCCTTTGTCATTTGCTTATTAGTAGTTGCAGTATTTTATTTTTTTTGGTATCTGACCCTCGCAGGCGACCCACGCAGTGTCCCAACGCTGTCAACGAATGACTAATCTGCGCTCGCTACTTGGGGCTCTTAATCAATTCGCTGGCCAACACCCTATTTGACGTAGGCGGGAATCGAACCCGGGAGCAAACCGGATCGACCCCCACCACGTCCTAACAGGAGCCTGAACCACTAGGCTAGGAGTGTTGGTTAGTTGCAGTATAATATAGTGAATAATAAATTTTAGATTATTTTATATTAACTTAATCATTTTAGATCATATGATATTAAATTAATTTTGCTATTATTAAATTTTATTATATTAGATATTAGATTAGATTGCTAGCATTCAATTTTACTAGCCCCATAACCCGTGCGATGCACGGGGTTGGCTAAATTCTAGTGTTTAATCGAATAATTAAATCTTTTTGAAAGACTAATATCTCATTGTGCTTGAAAGCAAATTTCGCACTGACCAACACCAAGTTTGTCAATTGTGAGAATCAAACTCAGGAGCACGGGATCGACTCCTGTGCCTCAGGGTAGCCTATGCCAGTGGGCAAATAGTGTTAGGGTTTATCAAAATATTATCAATTTTAAAAGGAACATTAATAAAGACACACATCCTCCCATAGATAAAATAAGAAGAAAAAGTCTAAAGAATTTTAATAACATAATCCACATTCGCCAAATGCAAATATAAAAAATTAACCCATAATTAGAAAGAAAAAAATACTGCACAATTAAAAAGTGAAACACGTTGGGTATCATGCATGGTTGAAAGAAAACCCATGATAAAATAGGAGCAATTATACAAAGTTGAAAAAGATTATGGAAGTTTTATTGTAAATATGACTAAAGTTCTCGTTGAAAGAAGAGATCATGAAAGTTCTATTGTAAATGTGGCTGAAGTTCTCACGGGAGTCAATGTAGCAACGTTGTACTCGAATATTAAAGAAAGATAAAAATATAAACACTAACTAAAGAATGGTTTTAATACTCGTTGCCGCGAAATGACCAATATAAAAAAGAAAACACAAATAGAAAGTGAAACATGTGGTATCGTGCAGGGTTGGATAGAAATTACTAATAAAACAGAAGCACCTATAGAAAGTTGAAAGAGTGTGACTGAGAGATCTATTGTAAATGTGATTGAATTTTTCGTAAATAAAAATTAAATTAAAACTATAAATTAAATAAGAATATTATAAAATTAAAATGAAAAATTTATTGAGGAATAAACTTTGCGTATTTGAACTTATAAAATTTTTTCGGGATAATAAAGTACCCCAAAATACATTGTCAGCATCGCACTTTACAGATTTTTTCACAAACTTATTATTATTTTTTACCAAACCAGTTATTTACGGAAAAAACTTTTGGTACTTGAAGAGTTAAATTTTTTTCAAATCCTAAATTACCTCAAAACACACTACTTAACGTTTCACTTGACGCATTTTGTTACAAAATAATTTTTTGTTACCATCAAGTACACCAAAGCACACTTTTTAACATATCACTTTACTTATTTTTTATGAAATTAATTATCTTTTCACTGAATCGATTATTGAATAATAAAATTTGCATATTTAAACATCTAAAATGTTTGCTGAAAAAAAACATCTAAAATTTTTCGAGACCGTAAAGTACTCCTTTAAACATAAAAGAAAAAAACAAAAAGAAAAAACGGAAGCAAAAACAAAAGTGAAACCAAAAAAAACTGAAAAAAAAAGAGAAAAAAACAACAAAATAAAAACAAAAAGCAAAAAAAAACAAATGAAAAAAAAATTGCAAGTTGGCGCGCGGCATGGCAAGCTGCATTAGAGTCTTAGATTATATTAGATTAGATATATTAGATTAGATAACCTATTAAATACCAAGAGTTTTCTTTTTTAAACAAATCTCAAAAATCAACAACCATCTAGCACCCATCATTATTTTTATCTTCATCTTGTTATCACATGGTTCACCTATTATACATAATATCACTCTTCTTTCTTCTATCATCTATGTGTCTCTCTTAAGGTGACTAATACCATTAGGTGTACAAGAAACTCTAAATTAAATGTCATCTCCTAGTTAAACAGTGGTTTTTATTTTGAACTATAAAAACTCGAGAATATGATTGGAAATTTTTAAATAGTAGTATATGATTTTTTTTTCCGACAAAAGTAGTATATGATTTCTCAAATAGTTTACTTTAATAATTATACACCTATCTGTAAGACCTAACTTAACTGATAAATGTCGAAATTGTTAAGCAATATATCATGTCCCAATTTCAAATCGTGAACCTCACAGGTACGTGTGTGAGTTTCTAGTGACATTTGTCACTTCGTCTAGAAACTCACGCACATAACTGAGAGATTATTGGTTTGAACTCGAAACATGATATCCAACTTAATAATTTTGGCATTTACCGGTTTAACATAGTTTGTAACCAAGTTTTTGGGTTTGGTTGTATATTTTTCAACTGAGTAACACCAACTGGTAGTTCTACATGCAAGTTGCCATTAGGTGGATTTGTTGGTTGGTGCTACAATACTCTTTGAATTTTTTACACTACCAAGATGGTGTGACTTTCAATAAGGGTATAATAGCCTTTAAATGGATTTTGAATTGGAGTCGAATTCCCCATATCATCAAAAAAAAAAAATTGGTAAGATATCATCAAAATATAAGATCATGTCATGCATTTTCCGCAAATATTTGGATTCCGATCCACCAATATGATGTGACACAAGTGATAGATATTTGAGTTTCTTAAGTCTTAGCCATTTGGTCCAGGGTTCAGTCTTTGACCAGTGTGTATTTTGTTGTCAACCTCTTTCTGATTAGTCTCCACAATCGCCGTGAGGGATACATTGATTTAAAAAAAAAATGGATTCCGTCCCCCATTGACACCTAAAACAGATAGATCACAATTACCTCCCCTTCTTTTTTGTTTTTTGTTTTTTTTCATTTACTACTCAATTGAATAATTCAAAAAATATATTATTATATGAAAAATCGCTAACTTTTGTTTACACACCGTTAGCATATATTTAGTTCTTCTTTTTGGTTTCCTCCTTATCCTTTCCAGATTTCCCTATTTGGTTTCCATGATTATCCTCCACAATTCCCGTCAGTTAATTTGTTTGTCTCCTCCTCTTTCAAACTATATTTGTCGTCTTTAACATGACTCATGTTATGACTTTCTTGTGATGGTAATATAAGCCACACAGGTATGGACAATATGGAAACCAAACATTCAGTAATAGTAAGATTTGACTTCCACGTGAGATGAGATACTTTGTTACTCCTTCCTATATCTGTAAAAAAAAAAAAAACTACAGTTTTATCTTCAATAAATAATCGATTTATTTCGTCTATAATATACAGAACAAATACATTTGTTATTTATTTAATTAAAAATTACAAATTTTTTCTTATAATAAAGATTGGAGAAGTATTCTCTTAACAGCTTGCCCAAAAAGGAAACCTTTTGTGTTTATCACTTTTTTTTACAAGGTGTTTATCACTTAATCCCCATTGAATCAAGTCCTTTTTTTTAGATAATCAAACTTACAGGAGTACAAAATGGGGTACTCCAACCCTTACAACGTGTCATCGGAGGGCCTCGTTAAAAGAATCACCGGTCTCTGGTGATTTACTAAGACAGACTCATTGTTTGCCGCAAAGAACACAAAACCTCCCACAATTGTAATAAAATATCTTCCTCGTGAGTCATGACCAATACTTTTGGCCCAGTGGCCTAATTCTTGGGACGGGGGGATTGACCTAGTGTTTCCGAGTTCGATTCAACAATGGTCCGAACAAAAAAATCTTCAGCATGAAATTTTCGTTTGGTGTAAAACTGAAACAAGAAAACAAACGCACAATCAATTTTAACAAAAGACTAATCGCCGCCCATGCTTAGGATCAAATTTCACACTGGTCAACACCAAGTTTGTCCGTTGCGGGGAATTAAACCCGAGAGAACCGGGTCGACTCCCGTGTCCCAAGGTAAATTAAGCCACTAACGGTGTTGGTTATACATTGTGCAATATGATATAACCTCTACAAATATTAATTAATATATATCTCAATAGTTGATATTGATAAAGTAGTTTCCGATCTACACTTGAGTTGCTAGCTCAGTGATAAGAGTTTAGCCATATATCCTCAAGGTGCTGAGTTCAAGTCCCCACTGGAACAATTGTAAAATGGTCATTAGTGTCATTTT
The DNA here is from genome assembly GCA_963573325.1 of Astragalus glycyphyllos. Taxonomy (NCBI): domain Eukaryota; kingdom Viridiplantae; phylum Streptophyta; class Magnoliopsida; order Fabales; family Fabaceae; genus Astragalus; species Astragalus glycyphyllos. Next base: position 81,547,575 of record OY754307.1, on the reverse strand, counting down.
GATTAATAAAATTTCTCCCTTCCCCAATTTTTTTTAAGAAAAGTAGTTGTCGGTCCTTTGTGAATCTAAAGTGGTTTTCTTTCAAATAGGGCAACAAATGAGTCGAACTTGGTTTAGCTCGATCCAACTCGATAGGATTCTACTCAACTCGAAATTCAACTCGAGTTCGATACAAGTCTTTTTTTTCAGTTCAAACTCGACTTGAACTCGTGAATAACTCAATTTGACTCGTCAACTCAGAACCAAAAAATTCAAGAGCTAATAAAATATAATATTATATTTAATATAAAATATAAAAACAAAAATATAATTTTATTTTGTATAAAATGTATTAAGAAAAATACTATATTAAAATTATGTATATAAAATTAATATATTAATAATAATAATATAATATTACATATGAACTCTACTTTTTTTATCAACTCTTACTACGTATGAAGTCTATAAATATGAATCTAAAAAATTATTTGTTGCTTATAAACGAGTTCGGAGTAGTACTTCTCAAGTTGTCATCGATGTAGGACACTTAGCTATGAAATAATGCAGGCAAACTATAAAAAAAAGTGACACCTAAAATAATTGGATTAGGACTCACTAAAGTTGAAAACAACTGCAACCCTTGAATTTAAACTATTTTGGGTATTTTTTTTTTGGGTAAAAAACAATAAAGGAATTTTTTTGACATTAAAAAGAGCAAAAAAGCTCAAATTTGATTGAATTCTGGAACCTGCAGGCGACCAGGATCCAAAATATTAGACGAAAAGGTGGCATTGAGGAATCGAACCCAATATATGAACCATAGAAATCAATGTTGCTACCACTATCGAGTTGGTTCAAGAACCAAACGAGTCAAACTATTCAAAACTCGAGTTCAGCTCTTTTATTTATTGAGTTCAAATTTGAGTTCAAGTTCATCTTATTTGGTTCATGAGCTAAGCTCAACAAACAAATTATCAAGTCAATTGATCTCAAACTATTTTTTAGTTGGTTCAGTTCATTGCGAGGTCTACTTTCACATTCTCAATATTGATGGTTGATATAGAGTTTGTGGGATGATAAAAGCATTCGTAAGCCAAGTAATTAACACCAGGTAGTTTCACGTGCATGCATGCAACCATCAACAGAACTTGTTGGTTGGTCCTCGAAAGAGAAAACTCTAAGACCCTGGGTCAGCGTATGTGTAAAAATTTCAATGTGTTTCTACTCCAAGCTCTCTCTCTCTCTCTCTCTCTCCCCAAATGAGAGGCATTAAAAATAAATGAAAATTTCTTTCTGGCATTGGAATTAAGGTTGAAAAAAATGACACACACTTTGAATTGGGAACTTGGTGGGAAGAGGGGGGTGGGGGTGTGGAAACACACAACTAATGGAAAATCTAAATGACTTGATAAAAAATTGGAACGAGAAGAGAAAAATGACAAATTTTGAAAGAGTAGATAAATGTAAAAGGGTGAAATCTAAACTAGGGTTTTAGTTAATTGAGAGAAATCTAACACAAACAAGAACACAAATTAAGGGGAAATACAAATAAGGGTTCTCTGACACTCACTAACAGAAAAAGGTGTGTATGACTTTGAAAGTAACGTGAATGAAGTTGAACTGTTTGATTCTATTTCTCCACCATCGAAGATGTCCCGTTTGGCTAAGCACCCTTTTGCTTATCTTACATGAATCTTCGCACACGGTCTCAGACATGGCATGAATCGAGTTCTCAAATTTTGGTTCAAACTTGAAAATATTCAAGCTTTGTTTGTTGCCATTTTCATTAGGAACAATCTTGGATAAGATCAAGGTCCAACTATTTGTGAATGTAATGCTAAGGCCATTTTGGGTGTTTGACAATTTCCCTCATGAGTAGAGGTTTTAACTCTGGAAACAAAGTTGGAGATTCCAATTGTGTAATGAGAGGGAGAGGGAGAGGGAGAGAAAGAAGAATAAGACAAAAAAATACGTAACAAAGTCGTAGTCAACAACTTGGGTAAGATGAACTTTACAAGGGGATTCCTATGTGCCATGAACATTGGGAAATAAGATCCTCGTTCTCACGAGCTGAGATACTCTGTTTTTTTACGCAAAGGATACTCTGTTTTTCTCCTTACATTTTTTTCATGAAAGGAAACTTGTCGTGTTCGTGCGCTTAGATGCAGCGGATCTCATCGTTGATTGAGAGTGTCATTAATGTTAGGTGATATATTAAGAGATACTCATTGTTAGTTGTGGAGAACAGAATCTCCCGCCATAGTAATAACGTATTTTCCTCGCAGAACTTTGTTTAATGTCCATAAAACAGGGAAACAAACACACAATCAACAATAACACAATCAATAATTTCTGATTATAATTATAATTTCCCAATGATGTGAGATTATGGCTTCATTACAAATGAACTAGTTCTTAAACAAAGACTTTGAGAGTGAATGTAGGGCAACAATAATAAAAAAGTTTTACAAAAATAATTTATTTGTATCTCAAGAGGTGGCGATGTTTGAAGGTTGACTGCTTTGAGTTGAGTGGCAGTGATAGACTTGGTGAGCTGGCGACTTGTATATATATAATTGGAGCGTTTGGCCCATCATTTGGTTCAAGTCTGCAACGATACTCTGAACTCCATTTCTAGGGTTTCAAACGGCAAGAGCAAGACGATGAACTATTCACTCCCTTGTTAATTGATTCTTCAAACTAGATATCGATTTTTGTTTAAGTTCATTCACAGTTACAACAATGTCTTGATTGGATTTTATCACTGATCACTGAAGCTGCCATATAAACCGCAAAAACCCTGAAACTGAACTTTGGATTTCTACTTTGAAACTTAGAACACAGATTTTTAGAGTTTTAACTATGGACAGGTCGAGATCTAAGAGAAATTACTATTACGAACAAGATTACGATTCTGATACCTTGGCGAGGACAAGGCCGCGCTATAACCACCACTACAGCTCCAGTGGCCACCGTCATCGTGGCGCAGGCGGCGGAGGTGTAGGTGGTCGACACCTCAAGACTCAGGAGTCGCCGATAACTGTGACCACTAGTTACCGCATTCTGTGCCATGACTTGAAGGCCGGTGGCGTGATTGGGAAGTCTGGTACCATTATAAAATCGATTAGGCAGCACACTGGTGCTTGGATCAATGTCCATGAGCTGATCCCCGGTGATGAGGAGCGTATCATCGAGATTTCTGACACTCGCCGGCGGGACCCGGAAGGTCGGATGCCGTCATTCTCACCGGCGCAGGAGGCTCTACTGATGATCCATGAGAGGATTCTAGAGAGCGAACCTGCTTTCCCGGGGTTTGTGGAAGACGAGGAGGAGTACGGTGGTGGAAGAGGAGGTGGAAGCAACCGTGTGTCGTCGAGGTTGGTGGTGTCGAAAATGCACGTTGGGTGTTTGTTGGGGAAAGGTGGGAGGATAATTGAACAAATGAGGATCGAAACGAAGACACAAATTAGGATTCTTCCTAGAGATCACACCATACCTCGTTGTGTTGCCATGTCAGAAGAAATTGTTCAGGTGCCCACAAAAACAAAGAAATGCCAACAACTTATTTTTCCTCTTAAATTGCATGCATCATCGAAACCATTGATTTTGTTAACCCATTATATGGACTATGGAGTATGGACCTCCGGTTCTTTTTGCTTTTGGAGGACTAATTAAAATTGCAGAACCAACTGAACTGAATATATTAATGGCATTTTCCCGTTTCACTTCTGTGGTTGCTTGCTTCTTTCTCCCATAAATTGAGTCATAAACAAATGAAATAACGGACTCAGTCATAACTGATTTTAGCTACGGCATGAATGACATTTGAAGCTCTCTCATTACTTCCTTCAGCTATATAGCTTGAAATGAGGAACAAGGAAATTATGGGGACGTATAGTGATTAGTGATGCAAGGCCCATTCTTAAGATCTGATGTGATTTACCTGCAATTTTACTTGTATAGAAATGATATATTTTGACTGAAGATTTTAATTGTATGATGTTATTCTGTGCAGGTTACAGGTGATGTACATGCTGTAAAGAATGCTCTAATAATTATTTCATCCCGGTTGAGGGAGAGCCAGCATCGTGACCGAGGTCAATTTCATGGTCGTGGACATTCGCCAGAGCGTTTTTTCCCTCCTGAGGATGATTATATTCCTCATGTGACTGGCGGTTCTCGTAGATCCTCTGTGGAGGGGTCTGGTTTTGGGTCACGAGTAGCGACTGCCAATACCAGAAACAATAATCACGCCTCATTAGCCTATGCCATGGATCCTCCTGTGGCCGATGATGGGCAGCCCTTCTATGGAGAGGACATTGTTTTCCGTATACTTTGTCCAGTTGAGAGAGTTGATCGTATTGTTGGGGAATCAGGTGGAATTGTAGAGCTCCTTAGAAGCGAAGTTGGCGTAGATGTTAAGGTCGCTGATCCTGTTCCCGGTTCAAATGAACAGATAGTTATCATTACTTCAGATGAGGTACATTCCTTCTCTTGTTTTCTATGTCTCTGTGTGTGGTGTGGTGTGTATAACTAGTGGCAATTCTTTAAGGTCTCTAATACAGATTAGTAGTGTTCTAGGGACAACACTCTTCCTGCTAGTGTAGCTTTATTTTTTATTTTTTGGTAATTGCTTGTGTAGCTTTATTTTTTTTGGGTAATTGCTTGTGTAGCTTTAACTTCAATTCTTAAATGCAGATCAACATGTTTTTCACACACATGTAATGTACATCATATGTTCAGAGTTCTAACTGTTATTGTTCTGTACTTAAGGGCCCCGATGATGTGATGTTCCCAGCTCAAGAAGCTCTGTTACATATACAAACTCGCATTGTTGATCTTCTTCTAGATAAGGACAATATTATTACCACCAGGCTTCTTATCCCTTCCAGTGATATCGAATGCTTATATGGAAAAGATGCATCGCTATCGGAAATAAGTAGGTTGACCGGTGTAGATATGGAAATATTGCCCAGAGAAGAACTACCTTCCTGCGTTGCAAAAACTGATGAACTAGTACAGGTTTGTCATTTGACCGACAACTTGCTGAAGCATTCTATAGATTATTTTGGTCACTATAGTCTGATTGGATGAATGATATATGTTGAACCTTATAAATTATAACAGTAATAGATCGTATTCCTCAAGTGCTCATATCACATTGCCTCGTCTCTAATTTTACAAACCAAAGAATGTATATTTTTCATTTGCTTTTGTTTTTAGAAAATTGCCAATGAATTTTATAGAGGGGGTCCAAAAAACCGTATGTTTTACAAGGTGGAAGAAAGACCTAATGTTCAAATTATGCTTTTGTTCATTTCCCCATTGCTTCCCTATTGCCTCTACAGATTGTGGGAGATATAAAAGCAGCCCGGGATGCGGTTCTTGAGGTGACATCAAGATTAAGAAGTTACATGTACAGGGATTTATTGCCAAGAGACGCAGTACCTCCATCCACCCCCTTACCTGGTGTGGAGGCATCTTCTTCCTATAGTATGGCTCCAGTTACTGAAACTGCCACAACCAATAGGAGTGTGCAAAGTGGGACAGTAGCCCTTTCTGCAAAGGTATTCTTTTGCCATGGCTATTTACCCATCTTTATTTACTTTAAGTGACTGGCATTTGGGTGATTAATTTTCCATATTTATTATATACATTTATTGTCTTGCCTGAACAAGAAACAGAACAGTTGATTTTTCTTTCTTGTTTTCCTATGAATGACGTGTGATTTCAACAGAAATGGCACGTGGTTTTTATTGGTGTTTCCTCTCCTTTTTTGGGGGTGGGAGTGGGTGAGGGCAGGGTGGTGTCGTGCAATGTATATTCCCATCTTGGGTCTGTATTAAGTTAAGCCGTGTCATAAAAGAAGCAATTTTTCTGTAGTTGATAAATTAAGGCATCGTATGAACTTGCAGATTATTATGATATTATTCAAAAGAATAAGCTGTATTTGTTTTCGGTAATGACTAATTATATTTAAGTGTGCATGACCTCCTCAGATGCTTTCAACAGTTTTGGGGAGCCAAATCGTATAAATGATACAACTTGGGCCACATTTTAGAGATTTTATTTTGTTCGAAGGAATAAAAACTGAATTTCTTTCTTTCTTTTCGAAAGGAAACTGGGGGATCTAGCATTGAGATAGGAAAGCAGAGAGAAAGTGACCGCCGCGATGACGTGCCTAGTGGTTTAAATAGGTAACTGCCCCTACCTCTATTCATGATAAAATGTTGTGATTTAGTCTGGAGTGAGTTGCCAATATCTCATCCTCTTCAGCAGGTTGATGTACAACTTCTATGTACTGTTCTTTCTCCCCTTCCCCATTACTAATGATTTTCACTCCACCCTTTTGTATATGTGATTAGGATCGCTGTGCCTCTTGTCACAAGGAGTATACTTGAAGTTGTTATACCAGAGTATGCAGTTCCAAAGCTTATAGCGAAATCCAAAAGCAAGCTTGCACAAATAAGTGAGGTATGTGAGATCAGATCCTTCCTTGTCTCTACTTTAGTACTATTTGAATAGGAAAGTTCCAAAACAGGCATTCTTATACCAAGTAGCTGTAACCTATAAAATGTCACGCGCTTTTATATTGGTACCTTCCCGTAAGATGCATTGAAACTGGAATGTCGGCTTGTTTTTTCAATGGTTAAGGTCATTGGGTTGTTCTTTATATTTCCGCACTTCCCGATTGAATCTATATCATTCTGGTTATTTCTTGTTATAGCTTCAAAAATGAAAAGCAAATTCCCTAATAACTTCCTGACAAATTTTGTTTTGGATTTAGATTCTGGAAACCGTATCCTTATATTGGTATTTTAAATTGTAATAGAAAATCATTTGTTTCACTTATGTTTTGATGGAAACAGTTATCGGGAGCTAATGTAACCCTCGTAGAGGATAGGCCAAATGTGATAGAGAAGATTATTCAGATATCCGGCACTCCAGAGCAGGCCGAGAGAGCGCAAAGCTTGCTCCAGGGATTTATTTTGAGCAGTAAGTCCTCTCACATTACTGCCGATTGGGTGTGGCTATGATTATTTTTATGCATGCATTATTAGTCTTCTTGGTTCTTAAACGTCCATGTCTTGTAAATTAACATGCATCAATTTTTCTTGCAGCCCAAGAGGATGGCCCTTAAGTGATGGGCGTACCGATACCCGGTTAGACTAGGGAATAGTGTCATTAATTTTGTGCCTAGGAGGACATTTTGTTCCATGCACTGATTGGTTTTCCATATATCTATCTGCAAGATTGCGGTTGCAAAAATTTGGAATTTTGAATTTGAGAGAAGCATTCTGCTGTAAATGTTGTACTAAGAGAGCTTCTTTGTTGATTTTGTTAGTATTTTAAACAAGTGCATGGTAGTAATTGTTGACTACATTGAATGGTCTTTGACTGTTTTCCTGGTTCACCTCATTTATTAATTGGTTATTAAAAGCTTTTTCTATACGATGAAGCAGAAAAGGAGGGGCACCATCCACCTTCTCAAATCTCAATCACATGGTTTCCGTTAAACAAGATTTCGCAGTTGCATTTCAGCTGTATAGCTCATCATTTAACAATTCCTAATGAATCACAATTCTTTCTTAACTAAATTGCAAGTTGAACTTGTTTTCTCGTGTGTTATTTGAATTGTTCTCCATTCACTAAGCAATAACTCGGAGATGCATGAGAAGCAGGGCCGGCCCAAGCCCAAAGCAGCCCAAGCAAGGGCTTGGGGCCCCAAAATTTTTTTTTTTATCAAAGGGAGGGGGCCCCTAACAATTAGTTAAGATGGGCCTTACATATTCCAATCCACAAGTGCAGCCCACATAATTCCACAAGTTTCGGCCAAAAAAAAAATCAATAACTCAGGATTCATGAGACGCACGCGCATCTGAAATTGAAAACAACACAAAAGTGCAAAACGGCAAAACCCTTCGTTTTCCCCTAAATTCGGTGGTCATTCCTCATTCTTCCATTAAAGCACCTCCAATCTCCAATTCTCCATCAACTATCCTTTCTTCTCAAATTTAATTTCTTCAATTTCAATGTTCCAATTTCTATATACCTGTTGGTTTTTCAATTTGACATTTATGGCTTTAACGGTAGGGTTCAAGTGTTCAACGTTCTTCTTCAGTCTTCACTCTTCAGTTCTTCTACTCCTCTTCAATTTGGTTTATAAAAATGACAATAACGTAAGTCTCTACTACCTTCCTTTTGCTCTGCATTTCAGATTTTTCATTGTGCAATCTCTTACGGTTACGGACTTACGGTGTATCTTTGTATTTCACATTCTGACTTGGTGTTGCCGCTGAGAGTGAGATTCTGGTTGATTTGCGGTGATATTGGTGATTTGTGGTGTGCAGCGGCGCGGTGTCGGTGCGACAGTGGTTTCCTTATGTGCATAGCTGTGAGCACGGATAGTCTCTCCACAGCCAGGTTTTATTGTTCTTATCTCTTCTATTTGATCTTGATTTATAGTCTTCATTGTTTTTAGTTGAAAGTATAAAAATGTCCACTCGAAAGTATGATTCTGGTAGTGCCAAACGCAAAAAAAAACAAAGAGTCGAAGCTTTGATTGAATCACAAAAAGGGGCTCTTGATAAATTTGTCAAAAAAAGTAATTTTGAGAATACAAGTGGTTGCTCGTTGAATGAACAAGTTAATGATTTATACTCAAATGAAAATGAAAATAGAGAAGAACTGGTTAATGAGCAAGTTAATAATGTAGACCCAAGTGAAAATGAAAATAGAGAAGAAATGATAGTTAATGAGCAAGTCACCACGAATGAAAGCGAAAATATAGAAGAAGTATTTGTTAATGAGGAAGATTGTATTGATTTCAATACTCATAATGAAGATATAGAAGAAGTACCAGAAGAATTCTCTCCTAGAAATATATATGATCCAAGTCAGTGGACAAATTTTGATACTAGTTTGAGAGGTTTTTTAGTAGAAAATGGTCCTATTAAAGTTACCGATATAGATTTTCTTAAGGATGAATTCGGAAGACACTTTTCTTCATCACTTTACAGTCAAAAGTTGCCTAATGGAGAAAAGCGTGAAAGAAGATGGTTGATTTATTCTCAAGATTTGGATAAAGTATTTTGCTTTTGTTGTAAATTATTTAACGCACTTTCTAGTACAAGTAAATTAGCCAATGAAGGTAGTAGAGATTGGAGAAATATTGGTTCTAAGTTGAAGGGTCATGAAACAAGTAATGAACACATTGCTAATATGAGTGCATGGGTTGAATTAGAAGTCAGATTGTTAAAAAATAAAACAATTGACAAGCATGTTCAAGAAAGAATAAATAGGGACCGAGAACATTGGAGAAATGTATTGTTTAGAATCATTGCGGTTGTTAAAACTCTTGGTAAGAATAACTTAGCTTTTCGTGGAACAAATGAAAAGATTTACCAAGAAAATAATGGAAACTTTTTAGGCTTTATTGAAATGATTGCGGAGTTTGATCCTATAATGCAAGAACACATTCGTAGAATCCAAGATAACGAAATTCATAATCACTATCTTGGACATAGAATACAAAATGAAATAATCAATTTGATTGCAAATGAAATTAAAACAAAAATTATTACAAAAATTAAGAACTCAAAATATTTTTCAATCATTCTTGATTGTACTCCCGATGTAAGTCATCAAGAACAAATGTCTATTGTATTGCGATGTGTGGATTTTTCTTCAACTCCAATACAAATAAGTGAACATTTTTTAGAATTTTTAAAAGTGGATGACACAACTGGAAAAGGTCTTTTTGATGCTATTATGGATGAATTGAATACTATTGGACTTGATATCAGTAACTTAAGAGGACAAGGTTATGATAATGGGTCTAATATGAAAGGAAAACTTCAAGGTGTTCAAAAAAGATTTTTAGATGTTAATCCTAGATCATTTTATACACCATGTGGTTGTCATAGTCTAAATTTAGTACTTTGTGACATGGGTAATTGTTGTTCTAAAGCTAAATCATTTTTTGGTGTGGTGCAACGTATATATACGATATTTTCTTCTTCTACTAAAAGATGGAAAATTCTCCAAGATCATATCCCTAGCCTAACTCTTAAATCATTATCACAAACACGTTGGGAGAGTCGTATTGAAAGTGTAAAAGCTTTAAGATTTCAAACTTCACAAATAAGAGATGCTTTATTAAAACTAGCCGAGAACAAGGAGGCTAAAATAATAAGTGAAGCTGAATGTTTGGCAACTTATGAGTTGGAAAATTTTGAATTTTTGGTTGGCATGACTATTTGGTATGACATATTGTTTGCTGTAAACTCAGTTAGTAAACACTTTCAATCAAAGGATATGCGTATTGATGTTGCTTTGGAACATTTGAAAGGTCTTATCTCCTTTTTTGAAAAATATAGGGAAGATGGACTTGAAAATGCCATTATTTCTGCTAATGAAATTGCTATTGAAATGGATATAGAACCAAAGTTTCGTGAAAAACGTGCTATACGTAGGAAGAAACAATTTGATGAGAATATTGATAATGAAGTCTTAAAATCTCCCGAAGAGTCATTTAAGTCAGACTACTTCTTGTACATAATAGATCAAGCAATTACTTCATTTCAAAGTAGATTTGAACAATTTAAAGTATATCAAGATATGTTTGGTTTTCTATTTAGTATTGAGAAATTAAGGTCATTGGAGATTGAAAAGTTAAAAGATTGTTGTCTTAACCTTGAACATTCATTAAAACATGATGACAACTCTGACATTGATGGATTCGACTTATTTTCAGAATTGAAGATTTTAAGAGAAATTATACAAGTGGAAAATGATACTCCAGTTGACATACTTAACTATATAATTAGACTTGATTCTTTTCCAAATGCCTTTGTTAGTTATAGAATAATGTTAACCATTCCAATAACCGTTGCTTCGGCTGAAAGAAGTTTTTCAAAGCTAAAATTAATAAAATCTTACCTAAGATCAACAATGTCTCAACAAAGATTAAATGGATTAGCTTTATTATCAATTGAGAAAGAAATATTAAGTGAAATTGATTACAATAGTTTGATAGATGATTTTGCATCACAAAAAGCAAGAAAGATTAAATTTAACTAATGGTTCTTGTCTTAATTAGTCAACTTCTTGTCTTAATTAGTCAGGTTTTTGCTGGAGAAATTAGAGTGAAGACAATGTAGAGAATGCAAGGTTGTTGCTAAAGTGTTGTATTTCTTATGTCTTTCCAATCAATGAATTTTTTTACCAATTATCGAGAAAAAAATATAAAGGTTGACCAAAAAAAAATATAAAGGGTCTCATTTGCGAAGCTCGCTTGGGGTCTCACTTACGGTTGGGCCGGCCCTGATGAGAAGTTAAACCTGAATGATTAGCTCTACCTATCTTGGGCATTTTTTTTGTCCTTCCATGTGTCACATGGAAGGATCCAGGATCCTTGTAGGGTGGGCTTCTGAAAGGGGTTAAAAATAGATTGCCTGGGGGGGGGGGGGGGGGGGGTATGAGTAAAAATTTTGGTGATGGGCCGTCTGTTTTATTTAGGCATGAAGTCTGACTTGGTCCTTTCTTGGTGAAGGCAGTCTTCCCGCGTCTATTTGCAATCTCAGAGCACAAAGATAAGAGCTACGCCCCTTCTAAGATAGTGGCTTTCTCTTGGTAGTTGTTGCATTTGCCCCCTAGTCACCTACCCATCTTAATTTGTGTAGCAAATGAAGTTATTAGAGATGGTAACGCTACACTCTGAAATTGATATAGCATGCAATGCTCTGACCTATTTGGAACCTTAGAAATGGCTGTGATTTCTCCAATATGATGCTTAATGCATCGAAAGTTGCAGAATACATTGTAGTGATGTCTTGGAAATGATTTTTGGTTAGGTCGAATGAATGCCACCTACTACGGTTGAACATTTTCAAACTACTTTGTCTTCGATTGTCTGATAACTGATAATAATTTGATTGCTTGACAATTTTCATTATATGACGAGAGAAAGTAAAGGAAGAGTTTGTTCGAAGGGACTTAAGCCAAGCCTGCCAAACACTTATGATAAGATTGAATGGTCTTTTTCTACATCAAATTCTTATATCTATGGATTTCACTAAAAACTAGATAAACTTTATAATAACACATGTATCTAATGTGGCCGATATTCTTTTGTTTCTCAGAGCTACTTAAGAGGAATCAAGCGAATGTCTAACATCTTAAAGTCACAGTATAAAACTACAGCTGCAAAAGCGTGTTTGGTATTACGTTGGGGTATTCATAAACTCACGTTTGGCAATATGCTACAACTTGTAGCGTGCACCTGACATACGTTTCAAATGTTCACAATCTGAATCCAAACATTTACTAAGAAAGAAAAATCAGTTTTCAAAGCAACCTGTGTATAGTCACTCAACATAAAAAATTTAGGGTGCATAAAGTTAAAAAAATTCAGTACCTTCTTCAAAATATGCAAATCAGAGAAGAAAGAATATACGATTAAAGTGAGTATAGCGATGTTGCAACCACCGCGTTCACCGCCCATGCAGCCTCCACCACGTCCTAAATATTTAGGTTGCAGAAAGTTAAAAAATATTCAGCACCTTCCTCAAAACTTAAGTGAAATCAGAAAAAAGAGAATGAGATATAGATAATACGAAGAAATATGCAAATTAGAGAGGAAGAAGATACTCTTAAAGTGAATCCAGCACATTGCAACCACCGCAATTACTGCCACAAACTAAAAAATATAAGTTGCAGAAAGTTAAACAAGATTCAGGACTTTCTTCAAATGTTAAAAATGGAGTAAAAAAATGAGATAAAAATAAGACGAATGAAGCAGATTCAATTAAATTGAATCCAACCACATTGCAACCACCACCCCTGTCGCCAACACTACGCCCTAAAAAATTTAAGTTGCAAAAAGTTTAAAAAAAAGCCAAAATCTTCTTCAATCTTAAAAATGAAGTAAAAATCTGAAAAAAAGAAAATGAGATAAACTTTTTTACACATTTTTTGAAAGTCAGCCGATGAAAGAGAGGAAGAAAGAGAAAGAAAAAGTAAAAGAGGGAGAAAAAGAGAAAGAGAAAGAAACAGAGAAAAGTGAAATAAACTTTTTAGGTTTAAATATGTATTTAGTCTCTGCAAATGTCTCTATTTTTCGATTTAGTCCCTGCAAATTTATTTTTTTTAAATACGTCCCTGCAAAATAACTTTTTTTTTTAAATACGTCCCTACAAAATAAACTTTTTAAATACGTCCCTGCAAAATAGTTTTTTTTTTTAAATACATCCCTACAAAATAACTTTTTTTTAAATACGTCCCTGCAAAATATCACGATTTTTTTTTGTTGGGACGTATTTAAAAAAAAAAGTTATTTTGCAGGGACGTATTTAAAAAAAAAGTTATTTTGCAGGGACGTATTTAAAATTCAAACTTTCGGAAGAGCATATTCAAAAAAAAGTTATTTTGCAGGGACGTATTTAAAAAAAATAAATTTGCAGGGACTAAATCGAAAAATAGAGACATTTGCCGGGACTAAATACATATTTAAGCCAACTTTTTACCTTTTCTTTTTTGTCGCGGATGAAAGAAAGAAAAAAATACCAAAAAAGTGGAATAAAGATGTGAAAAAGAAAAAGCTGACATGTTTTTTTGGGTCTTTTTTATTAGGTATTTTACATTTTTACCGTAGTATTTGGACACATGGCAGACTCACAAATAGATTATTTTGATATTTTCTAATATGTGAATTGAATCGATACGAATCGGTTATTATAGTATTAAATAGATTAGATATTAGATAGTCTTTCCAATTTAAAAATTAAAACGAAGCAGCGTCCGAAAAATAAGAAAACGAAAAAGTGGGAAATTCTTTGTCACTAAGAGTCCGTTTGATTTCCAAACAAGATAATACTGGATTGGACTCGACGGTACTGGACAGGACAACACTGGACAAGCTTTTGTCTATTACATTGTTTGGTTAACAATGGACAACACAAGCAAAAAAATCTAAATTTTACTATAATTCTCTTTCTAATGTTTATAATGATTTTATATAACATATATTATAATGTTATTAAAAATTATAAAGAAAAACGTACGATGAAGAAGATGGAAGAGAGAGAGAGAGAGAAAGAGAAAAAGAGAGATGAGGGAGAGAGGTCATGAGATGAGAAGATACAAGAGTGATGAGAGGTAGAGAGGGGGGAGAGAAAGAGTGATGAAGGAGATAGGTCATGAGATGAGAAAGTATTACGAAGGTAGAGAAAATGATAGAGAAGAATGGGATGAGAGAGAGAGAGAGGAGAGAGGAGAGAGAGGGAGAATAGAGGAGAGAAAAAAATTATTGAATAGGAAATACAAATAATATTTTTGTAATTTTTTGAGCAATCAGGAAGTTGTATTGTGAGACAGAAAGTTGTACTGTGGTTTTGTGAGGTACATGAATTTGAATCTTTGTCCAATCCCTTGTCCTCATTTCTGTCCAATACCGTGAACAATTTTCAGATCAAACAGAGTACAAACTGGAGTTGTCCAGTCTAGTCCCTTACTGCTTAGCGAATCAAACGCACCCTAAGTATCTAAATATCGAATATAACAGGGGAGAGTCCATAGAGTGATCAGGAGGGGAGTGTGAAAAGAAAAACCCTGAGACGGGCCCTAGCCACTGAATTAGCCCACCACAACACAAAGTAACTCTTTATCCTTTTCTATCGCACGCCTGTTCTGTTGTATTGTATGCGAACTAAGTAACTAGTAATTGTTACTGGGCAAAATACCTACCTAGGTCCCTTAACTTATTTATTTATAACGATTAGGTCACTTATCTTTTTTTATAACGCACAGGTCCCTTAACTTTTAAAAACGTAACGCATAAGTCCCTTTTAACGTTTTTTTGTTAACTCCGTTACAAAAATGGTTATGTGGCGAAATGGTGATGATGTGACAGGTCCACCTAGAATTTTAATTAAAATTTAATTTTTATTCAAAACTTAAAAAACCTAAAATACCCTTATGCTACTATTCATCATCTTCTACCTTACATTAATCCCCAAATCCCTAATCCCCAATCCTCCACCCCACCTTCGAATCGGTACAAACCAAAACAAGAACATCAAAAAAATTGGGGATCATTATCAGCAGCATCATTGTCCTCCTGATAATAAAAAGGAACCAGATTACTCATCAATTTTACAAACAAAAATCAAATTCCTTCAAATTTTACAAGCTTATAATAAAACCGAAGGGGAAAAAACTACAGCAGAGCTCTAAGAACACTCATTTTTTCTTTAAAAACATGGAAACAAATTTTCAACATCCATATTTGATTTAATTTGATAATTCGAGATCCATATTTGATTAAAGTAAAAGGAGGGATGTACCTACCTCTAAGACCATGTAAACGGTATTTCTTGGCAGCAGATAATTCTGTAGGCATCCCACTAGCATTATCGGTACCTACATGTCATCATACATTTAATAACTATATGGATTAATTTCCACCGCATCAATATAACTAAAAGTCTATTAGGCTATGAACATACATGAATGAGATCTCCGTAGAATTCCATTTGGAATCAAATGAAGAAAATGAATTTCATTGATTTCTGATTGTACAGTGAAAAAGGATTATATACAAGCAGAGCTGCTAACAATATGCAACTGAAAACTTAACTATCTAACAGAATAGTTTCTAACAGAATAACCATCAGTTTAACAACCTAACTCTGGTTAGTAAACAGAATTAACTAAACTTAATTAGCTGAACTAATTACTAACTATGGTAAGGTTAAGTTGTAATAAAGTCAAATAAAGAATTAGATCAAACAATCAATCTATAAGCTCTACAACAAAAAGGCTTGTTTTTTATTGCTAGTGTTTTTATGTTTTGGTAACTACTTATGATGGGCTAGTGCTCACGGTGGATGAAGCCTTAAACTGAACTATAGCTTAGATGAATGAAGGTTGCGATTGACTAGAGAAATTTGGTACTTATAATTTTGGCAAAACTACTCCCGAGGTCCCTTAACTTATTTTTTGGTATCAGATCAGTCCCTTAACTTTTTTTTGTATCGACTTAGTCCCTTAACTTTTAAAAACACAACAACGTAGTCCCATTTAACGTTTTTTTTTGTTAACTCCGTTTAACAGTGGCTGACGTGTCTATTAGGTGAAAACTGGTCTTCTTCATCCTATTCCTTCATCTTCTTCACTCTTCTTCATCCTGGAAAAAATGATTATCATCATCATCAATCTCATCTTCATGGGTTTCGATTAAAAAGAAAAGAAGAATGTAAGTAAGTCAGAAAAATCCAGATCTGGAAGTCGATTAACAAGAAAACAATCTATCTACGTTTTTTGGTCTGAAAAACAATCGAATGTAAGCAAGTCAGAAAAATCCAGATCTGGAAGTCGATTCTTCAATTCTGGGTTTCGTTTGTTTGATTTTCAACAATCGATCTGCGTTTTTGGGTTTGTTTCGTTTCCATTTTTGGGTTTTGTTTCTGGATTTCTGGATTATTTGCTTCAATCATTTTTGATACAGATACAAGCTTCATTTTTTATCCTTCAATTGAAGATGCATAGGCTTCATTTTTGATACAGATGCAGAAGATCCGTTGCATTTCGTTTTTAAAATAATGAGTCAGAAAATAAAATACCACATAAGCATTTAAAAAAAGCCACATAAGCAATCTAACAGCCACCTGAGCATTTAGTGAATAAAAATTTTGAATAAGTTTTGAATAAAAATGGTTAAGTTTTGAATAAAATGGTTAAGTTTTGAATAAAAATTTAATTTTTAGTGAAAATTCTAGGTGGACACACCACATCATCACCATTTTGCCACTTAACCATTTTTGTAATGGAGTTAACAAAAAACGTTGATTTATACGTTACGTTTTTAAAAGTTAAGGGACCTGTGCATTATAAAAAAAAGATAAAAGACCTAATTGTTACAAATAAATAAGTTAAGGACTTGGGGAGGTATGTTGCCTTGATAGTAAGGCTTGGAGTAATCTTCCATATCCGTAAAGCACTTCTCACGCAGCAGATGAAAACTTCTTCTTGTTGAGCTTACCGTTAACGAGAAGAAAGTCTTTCACTGGATTCAGGTTTCTCAGGAAGATGGAAGCTTCTTCGTGTTTCGTTTCATCTTTCATTGGATTCAGGTTGATTCTATCTCAATTCTGCTTATCTTACTTGCTCCTTTGATGCTTTGCTGCAATTACCGTTTGTAATCGTTTCTTTATTATCAGGAGGACCAAGGAGCTTTCACGTGTTCTGTCACAACGTGAGTTGAAAAGAATAATATGCTTCTCAATTTGTAATCAAAAGCAAAATTACAATAAAAAGCTTTACATTATACCTATTAGGACTGTTTCTCGATTCTGCGTTTCAAGCTCTTTAACTGGCTCATTGGAACTTGGCGGGACAAGCCCACTAAGTGATTCTCATTCATCTCCAAATAAGCACCGGAGGTATGTTGATTTCTTTCTTTCTTCTATTCTTTTTTATGCCTGTTGTATTTTGAAGGATTTCTAAATTCTAATGCTTAAAATTTTCTGACCAATGTTGCTGAATTTTGTTCTCTAATGAGAAAGCATTTTTGTGTCACATTGTATTTGTGAGTTGTGACTTAGAACTTTTAATTCTTGGATTTACTATGCCTTTTAACTCTGCTAGTTACACATTCCACAGAATTAGCAATTTTGAGAAAGAATTGGAAGAATTATTTAGTGAAGTGAAAAGAATGATCAAGATGGGAAAGAAAAATGATGCTATAGACCTGCTTAATGCAAATTTTGAAATGGTGAAGGAGCAGCTGAATGCAGGCACTAAAGGCATTGAAGAAGCTTCAATTTTAGACATACTGGCACTGGGTTACATGGCTGTTGGAGACTTCAAGTTTGTTGCTCATGTATTGAATTTGGTATTTTTCCTCCACCCTCCTCTTGCACATTCTCCAGTCACTTGGATATCTTTTTATTGTAGAATTATAATTTGAACTTTTTTAGATTCACAGTAAGTTGAATTTATGGCATTATGGTATGCCAATAAGCCCAATACTCAAAAATAGGGATTTATGGGATGGTTATAGAACCAGAATTTTCTATAATGATATCTTCTTAGTCTGTATTTGTCTCCCTTTAACCAAAAAATATTGCTTCTTAGGTGTTCCACTTTTCTGTTAAAATTCAATGGTGTACGTTTGCACATCTCTTTTTGCTGTTTCATCTAAAATTTCCACTGACTCACTCCCCTTTCTCTATGGTATGTATTTATATATTTTCATTAATGACTCTATGGTATGCCAATACTCAAGATTAAGGATTTATGGGATGGTTATAGTACCAGAATTTTCTACGGGGTGATCTTTTATTTTGAATGAGGAGTCAGTTGTCATGGTTTATTTGGCTTGAATGAATATATGGTCACCAAAAATATATGCATGCAAACTATCTGCAACATTCTTAACTGACAAGCATGTTTTCATGCGCGAGACCGAGTATTTCCACCCGTGTGGTTTCTAAGTGAAGCAGATTGCTTCTTAGTCTATAACTCTATATTCACCTAATTGATAATTGCAAATAATTATGTGTTCCACTTTTCTGTTAAAATGCGATGGCATAAGCTTGCACACCTCTTTTTTGTTGTTCTATCTAAAATTTTCATTGACTCACTGCCTTTTCTCTATGGTATATGTATTTAAATATTTTCATTAATGGCTAGATGAAAGAAGTTGTTGATACCTTAAAGGATGATGAACCACATCTAGATTCAATACTTATGCATATGGGAAGTATGTATGCAACATTGAACAAGTTTGAAGAGGCATTGGACACATATCAAAGGGCTGTCTACATTGCGGAGAAGACCTATGGTGAGTGCATTTTCTAGTTAGTTATTAGAGTCTTATTTACCTACACTTAATGGTTATGGGTATATTGGGTTGCTTATTTGTTTGATTAAAAAACTGGTTCTATTTTGTCGTCATTTTTTCATTTGTGCATATCTAATTAGAAGCTACTTTGGTAGTTTTCCATCTCCAGATACCTTAGCAGAAATGATCCATGTATTATTGTGTTCCGTTTTCATGATTTTGGTATGCTCAATGCAAATTTTCTTTTAGGTAAGGATAGCACTGTTCTTGTTACACCCCTTTTGGGTATGGCAAAAGCTCTGGGTTCAATTGGAAAAGCGACAAAAGCAATGGAGATATACCAGCATGTAATCATTCTCTTGGAATCAAATAGAGGTCCTGAAAGTAAGGATTTGGTTGTACCTTTACTTAGTCTTGGAAATCTTTCACTAAAAGAAGGAAGAGCCAATGATGCAGAAAATTATTTTACTAGGTTAAGCTTCCTATTTTGTTGTTCTCTTTCCATTTTCAGTGCATTAGTGGCTGTGCTTTCTTCTAAGTTAATTTAACTCTTATTTATTATTGCTTTCTAGGGTTCTAAACATATACACAAATGTGTATGGAGAAAATGATGGAAGAATTGGAATGGCTATGAGTTCCCTAGCTCAAGTAAAGTCTGCTCTAGGTAACTTCATAATCTTGCTCGCGCAATCTCATTTCTGTCCCCTTTGTCTATTGTTTCTTTCCTGGTTACACTGTTAGTGTTAACATGAATGCGGGTTAGAAGTTCTTTCATGTATGACATTGACGGGTCTTGTATCATGCAGAATAATGGTGGAATAAACACCCATATCTACGCAAACTGTTATCATGTGTTCATAGAACACTAATTGCGAATGAAGAATAGTAGAACTGTAGAAGCTTGATGCTGAGGGTGTTATTGAACTGAAAGAAAACTATGAAAATTACAATTTCTCCTACTAGAGCTAAGGCTCCATTGAGAAACACCCTCGGCCACACCCTCACAACACTATTTACGCTGCTCTCACCTAGCCTTCATACTCCCATATAACACAGCTTGCTTATCTAACTTCACGTCAACAAATCCGATAGAAAACATTCTCTCACACTGCCTAGCCCCCCTTCTGGAACATAGCTTCCATATTGGGTGGCTTACTTGGACCCAGTCCTAAATAGTTTGTGTTATATATTTTGCAGGGAAGTCAGATGAAGCAATTCATTTGCTTAAACGTGCACTTCAGGTCATGAAGGATTCAAATTACTTGTCACTAGATGACAATATAATGGAAAAGACGAGGGTAGATTTAGCTGAATTACTCCATGCTGCTGGGAGGTAAGATTCTCTATTAAACTTGGTAGTAAGAGTTAAAGATCTGAATATTTTTGGCATTTAAGAATAATGTCAGACAACCTAAAGATACGATAATGATTCTGGTAACTCAACACATATTGTGGTTGGTGGTTTCTATTGTTTCAATTCAAGAGGACAAGAAGGCAGAGAGATACTAGAAGAATGCTTATTTATTACGGAGAAGTACAAAGGAAAGGAGCACCCCAAATTAGCGACACACATGATAAATCTGGCAACATCATATTCACGGTCAAAGAGTTATGTGGAGGCTGAGCGTTTGCTGAGAAGAAGTTTGGAAATAATGATTAAGGATAAGAGAACTGATGACCAGTCCATCAGCTTTCCTATGTTGCAACTGGCAGTTACACTATACCATTTGAAAAAAGATGAAGAAGCAGAGACACTTGCCTTGGAGGTTTTGCGCATTCGTGAGAAAGCATTTGGAGAATATTCTCTTCCTGTTGGTAAGCTTTCACTTTCCTCTCTGAAAACATGGTCAGGCAGGCTCAAGTTTGTACCCCATTCGTTTCATATTAAGTGTCGATTAAGGTTTTTTCACTAGGATTGTGTAATAATTTTATGAAATTATTCTTATTAGTTGTTGAGTATTAATCATTGTCATAAATGCATAGTGAAGTATAAGAACTTAGGAGTGATGCACACCGTACTAATGAGAAAAAAATCGGAACAAAAGAACTAATGTTACATTGAAAAAATAAAATGGCACTTATTTTGGAATGGAGGTAATATGACACAAGATATCCATTATTCAGATAATTCAATTGAGTTGCATTTTACTCACAAATATAGTAATCAAATTCTTAGGATATAGGGAAAAGGATCTGTGAGCCTAGTTTTCCCATATTGTTTTTATTTTTAACTTATGAAACTGATATGTATCACATATTATGTATGACAGGGGAGGCTTTGGACTGCTTAGTGTCTATCCAAACTAGACTTGGTAAAAATGACAGTGAATTGCTGGAGCTGCTTAAAAGGATCCTGAACATCCAAGAGAAAGAATTCGGATCTGAGAGTGAGCAGGTTTTGGTTACTCTTAAAAAAATTGTATACTACTTGGATAAGCTAGGGAGGAGAGATGAAAAATTTCCCCTACAGCGAAGGTTGTCTGTGCTTAGGGAGAAGTATAAGCATATGGTTCGTGTATAATAATGTTATTTATGTTGTATCCTTACTTAATGCATGAAGGGTTGCTTTATAGGTTTCTGTATGTTGTCGATCATGCTATCTAGTGAGGGAAGCTTCTGTTTGCCTTAGTGCTATTTCTTTGAGGTTAAATGGCTAAATGGCATTTTTTTCCACGTTGGTGTTGTACAAAAATTTGCAAGACGAAACTTAGAACCATCTTTACACTTCTCTGTTTAATAGGATCTACGTACTCATGTTGATGGCTGCAAGAAATCAAGTATTCAATTTTCATTTCTATACAACATATGAAGATAATATTATTGAAAAGTTATGAGTAGCATTATAATCACATACAATGTTAGACCCTTGAAAACCTATGCTAGAAGGAATAAGAGCAAGGAAACCAAATAAAGTAAATAAATAACTTTTATCCTTATGTACGTTATAAATTCTGTAATTGTTAAGTAAGTTTTGTAATCTATTTGGGCAGTTAGTAACTGTCAAACAGTTAGTTTTGTTAGGGTTGTTAGATTGTTAGTTAGGTTGGTAAAACTGTTACCAAGTTAGTTTGACAACTTATGCTCTATTCTCTTAGTATATATAAGAGAGGATATGACAAGGGTTGGCATCTATCTTGTATCCAGTTTTCTAGTTGCTGATTGAGTCAATCAGTGGAGGTGCCTAGTGTGCATCTGTGTATCTTGTTTACCTTCTATCAATAAAATAACCCATAGAGGATCAACTGGCCACTGTCCCAGTCCCTCCTTGGTTCCATACAGAGTGCTGTTAGCTGGAAGCTAACAAATTGGTCCGACCTGCCATGACGAAAGGCGCGACAACTCGTGGAGGAGACAATGATAACTCCAATCTGGAACGCAAATTTGATGAAAAGTTCCAAGGTATATCGCAGGACATGGAAGAATTGCGTGCAGACATCTCCAAGAAATTTGATGACATGATGATTGCCTTGCAAGCACAACAGATGAAGAATGACACGCCCAAAGATCTTGAATCTTCCAAGAAATCTTCCAAACCAGAAGAAGAAGTCATCGGAGATTCTAACGGTCCTCGCGAAGAAATCACGAAAGCATGGGTAAAAAAGGTAGAGCTCCCTACCTTCGACGGAAACGACCCACTGGATTGGATCACCAAGGCAGAAAAATTCTTTGAACTACAGCATATCACTGACAACGAATCCAAACTACGCCTCACCTTGCTCTGTATGGAGGGGGACGCAATCCACTGGTACCAATATTGGAAGGAGGATATTGTTGACCTAACATGGGACACGGTTACGGAGGCGTTGCTAGAACGTTTTGGGGACTGCGCACAGGGGACGATTTACGAGCGATTGGCCGCAATCAAGCAACGAGGCAGTGTCAACGAGTATATACGAGACTTCGAAATTCTTCTCGCACAGGCAAAGGGAACCCCAGAAAGAATCATCTTGGGATATTTTCTTTCGGGTCTACGCAAGCCCATACGCGATCAGGTAAGAGTTCAAGACCCCAAGAAATTGGTCAAAGCGTTGGCGATGGCAAGACGCATTGAAGAGGCGCAACGTGATCCTTGTCAATCCACGACGTACCAAAGTAGATACAGAGACAACCGATTCAGGAATAATGGTGTGGTCGCAAGATCCGGGTCACGCGATGACCAAACCGGGTCAAAACACAACGACAGCACCTCAATGGGAAATTCACGTTCCAATGGGACCCATACCAATTCTACCACCAACACGACCACGGGAACGAAGACGCCAAGTCATTCCGCTTCGCAGAAAGGAGCCGGTACCAGATTCATCTCCAAAGCAGAACACGCGCGACGTTGGAAGGAGAATTTATGTTTTTCTTGTGGGGCGCCCTTCAAACCCGGTCACCGTTGTGCTGAGGGAAACTTGCGCATGATCATTCTAGGAGAAAATGAGGAATTGGATGACTCTGGGGAAATTATTAACATGGAACACCAAGAAGAAAATAGTGACAGCACTGACACTAAGGCAGAATTGGACCTAAGGTGCATTGAACTATCCCAGTTTACTTCAACGGGCCTTACTCAACCCTGTACTATGAAACTGTTGATCCAAGGTCAAACACTCTTTGTTTTGTATGATAACAAATTACACTCTGTTTACTAATGGTTATAGTTGAACCAAAGCACAGGGCAAGAACCAAAAGCGCAGGGCATGAACCAAAGCACAGAGCATGAACCAAAGCACTTGACATGATATCTTAAAGTGTAGAAGCTCGAAGGAGAAGCTACTCAAGCGTCCAAGACTTATGTGTTATATTGCTTTGCATAGGACGCGTGTAAGATCCCGTCACTTCTGCTTTATAACTTTTGTAGTTGAGAGATGATCTTTTAAAATTGATCTGTCTTGGAAAAATATTTTATATAAAACCATGTTTAATTAGGTTAGGCACAAAGTGTTTTTAAAGAAATAGTTTGAGTTTGTTTTTTTAAGAAAATAGATTCATGAGTTAGTGTTTTAAAAAGAATTTGTTTTTGAAGTAAAGAATCGATTCTTGATTTGGTACATAAAGCTAGAAATCGATTCCCACTTATTTCTAAAGCCAAGAATCGATTTCCCTCTTGCCTTGGAAGCAAGAAATCGATTTCCTCCTTCCTTTAAAAGCCAACAATCGATTTCCCACATCTAATTTGGTTTTGAAAGAACTTGTTTTGGAAAGAAAACAATCGATTGATGACTTTGTGTATTTTAAGCAAGGAATCGATTTTATAACTTGTTTAGGAAGCCAAAAATCGATTTCCCTTCTATTCTTTTAAAGCCAATAATCGATTTCTATATTAGATTGGTTTTAGAAAAGAATTTGTTTTGGAAAGAAAACAATCGATTGATAACTTAGTTTGGGAAGCAAGGAATCGATTTTATAACTCATTTGGGAAGCTCAAAATCGATTTCCATCTTACTTCTTTTAAGTAAGGAATCGATTCTCCACTTATTTTTTTTGTAAGCACAACTTGTTTTTGAAGCTAGCAATCGATTTCTCTCTTACTTCTTTTAAGTAAGAAATCGATTTCCAACTTATATTTTAAAGAGTAAAATCGATTTTCAACTTACTTCTTTTAAGCAATCAATCGATTCTTCACTTATCATCAATTGTGTTAAAAAGTTCTTCAACGGTCATATTTTTACAATCCCTATAAATAGGATTGGGTTTTCACGATTAAATATACACAACACACAAATCAAAAAGAAAAGAACGCAAACACTCACCGTCACATTCTTTCTTCACGTTCTTCATCTAGGGTTTCAAAATCTCTCATCTCTCTCAACTACATCGTGTTATATTGTTTGAGTGATTGGATCCCAGCTTTCAGTTGTAATCATCTATAATTGGTTGTTGTGAAATCCTGGGAAGTTTTCTTGGGTAATTCAATCGGGGAGATTGAATTGTAACGAAATCCTTAGCGGGGAGCTTGGGTTCTCAATTTGGGGAAAATTGAGATTGGCGTGGTAGCTATAGCGAAGTTGCTTGCTTGTAAGACGTTGAAGAAGTATCTTCTCATATAGTGGTTATTATCAAGTCCGAAGGTTTCAAAGCCAGAGGCCGAGGACGTAGGGCTTTTATCCCGAACCTCGTAAAAATCACGGTGTACTCCTATCCCTTATCTTTACTTTGCGTTTTCGTTTATAATTGTTAACTGTCATCGTACTTGCTATTATCACGCGCAGATTTGATTATCGTTATAATTATAATTATAATTGTTTCTGTTATTGTTATTGTTTGCATAAGTTGTTGCATATAGTTTAAATCCCATTTTTCCGCATTCGATTTGAACTAGCATTGTTAATTTTTCGAAAATCCAAAAGAAGTCATATTTAGCATATAACCTTATTCACCCCCCCCCCCTAAGGTTATCATATAGTCCAACAATTGGTATCAGTAGCTAGAAATTGCATATAGAGCTTAACATCTCGCAATTTTTGATTATGGGTTCATTTATGAAAGAGGGGATGTCCTTCAATAGGCCACCCCTGTTTGATGGGACTAACTATGACTATTGGAGTAGTCGAATGAAATGTTATGTGCAGGCTATAGATTTCACTTTATGGAGGATCATTGTTGATGGACCACTCATTCCCATGAGAATCAAGATTACTAAACCTCGCGTTGCTGCTGACGGAGATACTACCAAATATCAAGCCACTGGTACAGCTGAGGAAGTACCTATTGAAGATATTTATGCCATTGACTTGAGTGAGCTGAGAAAGCCTGAGCTAGAAAAAATATCTCTCAATGCCAAAGCAATGAATATTCTTCACCTATCTCTATGTGAAGAAGAATATGGAAGGGTGAAAGGATGTCAGACAGCAAAGGAAATTTGGGACTGTCTGGAAGCAACACATGTTGGTACGAGTCAAGTTAAGGATACAAAGATTAGAGTTCTCACTTCTGAGTATGAAGCTTTCAAGATGAAGGAAGGTGAATCTGTTGCAGCTATGCACCAGAGATTGAACTTGATAGTGAATAACTTGAGAGCACTTGGGAAGAAGTATTCAACGAAGGATTTGAATGGGAAGATTCTTGCATCATTGACTAGTGAGTTCTTTCCCAAGACTTGTGCTATCACTGAAGCCAAAGATATTGGCACTTTACCTCAAGAAGACTTGATTGGGTCACTTCTTGCATTTGAGGTGGTGTTGGCCGCTAAGAAGACTCAAGAAAAAGAAGCGATCAAAGAAAGGAAGTCTCTTGCTCTTGCTGCTGCCAAGACTCCTAAGATGGCAAGGAAAGAGGTTGAGTCTGATGAAGAATCTGATGATGAAGACATGGCTATGTTTGCCAAGAAATTCAAAAAATTCATGAAATTGAAAAAGTTTGGGAAGGGTGGCTATTCAAAGAAATCTGGGCACAACAAAGGAGATAGTTATGAGAGAAGAGATGATCAACCAAAATGTTTTGAATGCAACAAACCGGGTCATCTCAAAGTGAATTGTCCGAAGCTAAAATCCAAGTACCCACAGAAGAAAGCCATGAAGGCTACATGGGACGATATTGACACTGAGGGTGAAACAGATGAAGAAGAGGAAGTTGCAAATGTTGTTTGTCTTATGGCAAACGACACTCCTGAGGCTACATGGGACGATCTTGATACTGATAGTGAAACAGATGAAGAAGAGAAGGCTACCAAGGTTGCCTGTCTTATGGCAAATGACACCCCTAAGGTTGGTCAGTCATCCAAGAAGAAAAATGTGTGGATGGTTGACAGTGGGTGCTCGAGGCATATGACTGGTGATGCCTCACTATTCTTGAAGTTGAGTAACAAGGCCAGTGGATCTGTGAAGTTTGCCAACAATGAATCTGCTCAAGTAATAGGTAAAGGTTGTGTGGGTAAGGAAAACACAATCAAAATTAAAAATGCTTTACTAGTTGATGGTGTAAAATTTAACTTGCTAAGTGTTAGTCAATTATGTGATAGTGATTTTGATGTGTATTTTTCTGTTGATAAATGTGTTATTGCTCATAAGACTTCTAAACTTTATATTACTGGCTTTCGAGAAAACAATGTGTATTATGTTGATTTTGACAATGTGAGTGATGATATTGTATGCATGCCTTCCTTGCTTGATGATGTAAATCTGTGGCATAGACGTCTAGGACATGCTAGTATAGAACTTTTATCTAAGTTGTGTAAGAATGAGCATGTTAGAGGTCTACCCAAGCTAAAGTATGAAAAGGGTCCATTATGTGATGCATGTCAGTTGGGTAAGTTGCATAAAACTTCCTTCAATTCAAAACCTGTTATTTCCACTAACAATGTGCTTGAATTGCTCCATCTTGATTTATTTGGTGAGATTGATGTTGTAAGTCTAGGAGGGGCCAAGTATGTCTTCGTGATTGTAGATGATTATTCTAGGTATACTTGGGTCATTCTACTTGCAAATAAAAGTGATGCTTTTAATGAGTTTGCTAAGTTGTGTAGAAAGTTACAAAATGAGAAAAGCTTAGCCATCAAGGAAATTAGAAGTGATCATGGAGGAGAGTACGAAAATTCATCATTCAAGACTTGGTGTGAAAAGTTTGGTGTTCATCACAACTTTTCAGCTCCAAGGACTCCTCAACAAAACGGTGTGGTGGAAAGAAAGAACAGAACCATACAAGAGATGAGCAGAACAATGCTGAACGAGCACAACCTTCCCAAGTATTTTTGGGGACATGCAGTTGATACAGCATGTCATGTGATCAACCGGGTGTACCTGAGGCCATCTCTTAACAAGACGCCATACGAGCTGTGGAATGGTAGAGCTCCAAATATTTCATACTTCAAGGTTTTTGGAAGTAAATGCTTCATTCTCAACACAAAGGACAAGTTGGGTAAGTTTGATGCAAAATCAACTGAAGGTATCTTTATGGGTTATTCAAGTCATAGTAGAGCATATATTGTTTACAATAAAATTGATAAATGTATGCAAGAATCAATACATGTTTCTTTTGATGAGACTAACCCATTTGCTAAGAAAGTTGATGATGAGGATGAAGTAGTTGAAGTGATCAAAGACAGAATGCCTGAATCAACCAGTGAAAGTGTGGAAGAAGCCGAGGTGAAAGTGGAACCTCATGAAGAAACTGAAGTTGAACGAGATCCCCAAGACATCGATGACCATCTCCATGGAAGAACACATGATGATTTGCCCAAGACTTGGAAATCAGTTCGAGATCATCCCATGGAGCAAATTATTGGTAGTCCATCAAAGGGGGTAACCACTCGTTCTTCTCTTAATCATTTATGCTTTCATAGTGCTTTTGTCTCTCAGATAGTTCCTAATAATATTAAGGAAGCCTTATGTGATCCAGAATGGGTTTTGTCAATGCAAAAAGAACTTGAACAATTTGAACGAAACAAAGTTTGGCATTTAGTCGAAAAACCTGTTGATAGAACCATCATTGGTACTAAATGGGTTTTTCGCAACAAACTTGATGAAAATGGTGTTATTTTATTAAATAAAAGTCGTTTAGTTGTTCAAGGTTTTAACCAAATCGAAGGGGTGGATTTTGAAGAAACTTTTGCTCCGGTGGCTAGGTTGGAGTCCATTCGTATCATCCTAGCCTTTGCTAGTTACATGGACTTCAAACTACACCAAATGGATGTCAAGAGTGCCTTCCTAAATGGATTTTTAGAAGAGGAAGTATATGTAAAACAACCCCCTGGTTTTGAAGATTTTAAGAAACCAAACCATGTTTTCAAACTTGACAAAGCACTTTATGGATTAAAACAAGCTCCTAGAGCTTGGTATGAGAGGCTGAGCAAACATTTACTTGCAAATGGTTTCAAAAAGGGTAAGATTGATTCTACCTTATTCCTTAAAACCAAGGGCAAACATATCATAGTAGTTCAAATTTATGTCGATGATATTATTTTTGGGTCTACTAATGATGATCTGTGCAAGGAGTTTTCTGACATGATGACTAGCGAGTTTGAGATGAGCATGATGGGGGAGCTGAACTTCTTTTTGGGACTTCAAGTGAAGCAAATGAAGGAAGGAATCTTCATTTGTCAAAATAAGTTCTCAAAGGAGCTGCTAAAGAAGTTTGACATGAGTGATGCAAAGGAGATTGGTACTCCCATGGCAACTGCAACAAAGTTGGATAAGGACGAGCAAGGTAAACCAGTAAACGAAACGATGTATCGAGGTATGATCGGTAGTCTCTTGTATTTAACTGCTTCTCGACCTGATATTATGTTTGCTGTGTGCTTGATTTCAAGCATGTCCAAAAGAATCACATTTAAAAGCTGTAAAACGGATTCTTAGATATGTTAAGGGAACCATAGATTTTGGGCTATGGTACCCGAAATCGAGTCAGTTTGCTTTGGTCGATTTTTGTGATGCTGATTTTGCTGGATGTACATTAGATAGGAAGAGTACTAGTGGAACCTGTCATTTCTTAGGGCCTTGTTTGACTTCCTGGTCTAGTAAAAAGCAGAACAGTGTTGCTTTGTCCACCGCTGAAGCTGAATACGTGGCGGTTGGCAATTGCGTAGCACAAGTTCTGTGGATGAAACAGACTTTGGAGGATTTTGGTTTGATATATGAAAATGTGCCAGTTCTATGTGATAACACTAGTGCCATTAACATTGCTAAGAATCCCATCCAACACTCTAGAACTAAGCATATAGACATAAGGCATCATTTCATTAGAGACCATGTTTCTAGGGGGAGCATAGCATTAAGCTTTGTAGGCACCGATGACCAACTAGCGGACATCTTCACGAAACCACTAGCCGAAGCTCAATTTTGTAAGATCCGGAGAGAGCTCGGTATGCTTGATTTTGCCAGCCTGTGATTATGTGATGTATTTTTGAGATGCTATGTGCTTGTTATATTATATGCTATGTGTCTTGTGTGTATTCCCTCCTTTTTGATGAAAACAAAGGGGGAGAAAGTCTTGATGCTTTTTTATTTAACTCACTATGTTTGGTTCTCTTGCGTGTTAGCTGTTTATTTTCTTGATGCTTATGCTTAGGGGGAGCTTATACTGTTGTTTATTGTTTATCGCCTCCCTATGCATAAGGTAATTTGTTATCATCAAAAAGGGGGAGTTTGTTGATCCAAGGTCAAACACTCTTTGTTTTGTATGATAACAAATTACACTCTGTTTACTAATGGTTATAGTTGAACCAAAGCACAGGGCAAGAACCAAAAGCGCAGGGCATGAACCAAAGCACAGAGCATGAACCAAAGCGCTTGACATGATATCTTAAAGTGTAGAAGCTCGAAGGAGAAGCTACTCAAGCGTCCAAGACTTATGTGTTATATTGCTTTGCATAGGACGCGTGTAAGATCCCGTCACTTCTGCTTTATAACTTTTGTAGTTGAGAGATGATCTTTTAAAATTGAACTGTCTTGGAAAAATATTTTATATAAAACCATGTTTAATTAGGTTAGGCACAAAGTGTTTTTAAAGAAATAGTTTGAGTTTGTTTTTTTAAGAAAATAGATTCATGAGTTAGTGTTTTAAAAAGAATTTGTTTTTGAAGTAAAGAATCGATTCTTGATTTGGTACATAAAGCTAGAAATCGATTCCCACTTATTTCTAAAGCCAAGAATCGATTTCCCTCTTGCCTTGGAAGCAAGAAATCGATTTCCTCCTTCCTTTAAAAGCCAACAATCGATTTCCCACATCTAATTTGGTTTTGAAAGAACTTGTTTTGGAAAGAAAACAATCGATTGATGACTTTGTGTATTTTAAGCAAGGAATCGATTTTATAACTTGTTTAGGAAGCCAAAAATCGATTTCCCTTCTA
The DNA here is from genome assembly GCA_963573325.1 of Astragalus glycyphyllos. NCBI lineage: Eukaryota > Viridiplantae > Streptophyta > Magnoliopsida > Fabales > Fabaceae > Astragalus > Astragalus glycyphyllos. Next base: position 81,516,979 of record OY754307.1, on the reverse strand, counting down.
TTCTTTTAAAGCCAATAATCGATTTCTATATTAGATTGGTTTTAGAAAAGAATTTGTTTTGGAAAGAAAACAATCGATTGATAACTTAGTTTGGGAAGCAAGGAATCGATTTTATAACTCATTTGGGAAGCTCAAAATCGATTTCCATCTTACTTCTTTTAAGTAAGGAATCGATTCTCCACTTATTTTTTTTGTAAGCACAACTTGTTTTTGAAGCTAGCAATCGATTTCTCTCTTACTTCTTTTAAGTAAGAAATCGATTTCCAACTTATATTTTAAAGAGTAAAATCGATTTTCAACTTACTTCTTTTAAGCAATCAATCGATTCTTCACTTATCATCAATTGTGTTAAAAAGTTCTTCAACGGTCATATTTTTACAATCCCTATAAATAGGATTGGGTTTTCACGATTAAATATACACAACACACAAATCAAAAAGAAAAGAACGCAAACACTCACCGTCACATTCTTTCTTCACGTTCTTCATCTAGGGTTTCAAAATCTCTCATCTCTCTCAACTACATCGTGTTATATTGTTTGAGTGATTGGATCCTAGCTTTCAGTTGTAATCATCTATAATTGGTTGTTGTGAAATCCTGGGAAGTTTTCTTGGGTAATTCAATAGGGGAGATTGAATTGTAACGAAATCCTTAGCGGGGAGCTTGGGTTCTCAATTTGGGGAAAATTGAGATTGGCGTGGTAGCTATAGCGAAGTTGCTTGCTTGTAAGACGTTGAAGAAGTATCTTCTCATATAGTGGTTATTATCAAGTCCGAAGGTTTCAAAGCCAGAGGCCGAGGACGTAGGGCTTTTATCCCGAACCTCGTAAAAATCACGGTGTACTCCTATCCCTTATCTTTACTTTGCGTTTTCGTTTATAATTGTTAACTGTCATCGTACTTGCTATTATCACGCGCAGATTTGATTATCGTTATAATTATAATTATAATTGTTTTGTTATTGTTATTGTTTGCATAAGTTGTTGCATATAGTTTAAATCCCATTTTTCCGCATTCGATTTGAACTAGCATTGTTAATTTTTCGAAAATCCAAAAGAAGTCATATTTAGCATATAACCTTATTCACCCCCCCTCTAAGGTTATCATATAGTCCAACAGAAACTAGTGGCCATCATCAATGGAGTCTTCATTCTGGTACTAATAGACAGTGGAGCAACACACAACTTCATATCCAAAGACATGGTAGAAAGACTGGGCCTGCACATTGACACAACGGGAATATACAGCGTACGTTTGGGAAATGGTGAGCAGAAAAGCACTCTGGGCAGATGCAAGGGAATCCCACTGAAGATTGGTGACTATGAAGTCCTCATTGATGCCCTGGTTTTTGATTTGGGAGGTGTAGACTTGGTCCTGGGTATCTCATGGTTGGCTACTTTAGGAGATGTGCAGGTGAATTGGCAGACTCTCACAATGAAGTTCAATTCTCCCACAGGACCTGTGACAATTCAGGGAGACCCAAGCCTAGGTAAAACCCTCATCTCTCCCCAACAAATGTTAAAATTAAAAGAAATAGAAGGGGTAGCAATGGTCTGGAATGCCTCACTCCACTATGAAAACATTGACAGTAACCTGTTTTGCTTTGAAAGCACTGAGGAATGTGAAGAACTAGACAAACTTTTGGCCAAACACACTTCTGTTTTTACTGAGCCAGAAGGCCTGCCACCAAAGAGAGACATTGACCACAAAATACCAATTAAGAGTGGAGAGGGACCTGTGAATGTTAGACCCTATAGGCCCACCTACAAAAAAATGAGATTGAAAAACAAGTGGAGGATATGTTACAAACTGGTATCATCAGACCTAGCACAAGCCCTTACTCTAGCCCAGTTATCCTAGTCAAAAAAAAGGATGGAAGCTGGCGTTTTTGCATAGACTACAGAGCTCTCAACAAGGCAACCATACCTGACAAATTTCCCATTCCTATGATAGAAGAATTACTGGATGAGTTACATGGTGCTAGGATTTTCTCTAAGATAGATTTAAGAGCAGGTTATCACCAAATTAGAATGGCTGAGGAAGACATTCCAAAGACAGCTTTTAGAACCCATCAAGGGCACTATGAGTTCTTGGTGATGCCATTTGGCCTAACCAATGCTCCAGCCACTTTTCAACATGCAATGAATGTCACACTAAAGCCTTTCCTTAGGAAATTTGTCCTAGTTTTTTTTGATGACATTCTAGTCTATAGCCCAACTTGGAGTGACCATCTAAACCATCTACAGCAGGTCTTAGAAACCCTAGAAGAACATAAGTTTCATGCTAATTTTAAAAAATGTGAGTTTGGCAAGAAGGAGGTGAGATATCTAGGACATGTTATCAGTCACAAGGGAGTTGCCATGGACTCACAAAAAGTTGATTCTGTGCTAAAATGGCCTCTACCCAAATCTATCAAGGCTTTGAGAGGGTTCTTAGGTCTCACAGGGTACTATAGACGCTTTGTTCACAATTATGGCAAGATAGCTAGACCTCTCACCAACCTCCTAAAAAAGGGGGAATTCCATTGGACCCTTGAAAGTACTGCAGCCTTTCACAAGTTGCAGGAGGCTGTCACTACTGCACCAGTGCTCAAAATGCCTGACTTTGAGCAACCTTTCTGTATAGAATGTGATGCCTCAGGTTTAGGAATAGGAGCAGTGTTGACACAAAATAAACGCCCTATTGCCTATTTCAGTAAAGCCCTCTCTGACCTCTCTCTAGCCAAATCAACATATGAGAAGGAACTAATGGCCCTGGTCCTAGCAATTCAACATTGGAGACCATACCTAGTGGGTAGACGTTTTCAAGTGCACACTGACCACAAAAGCCTCAAATTCTTACTAGAACAGAAGGTCATCTCACACAATCAACAAAACTGGGTAGCCAAACTATTAGGATATGACTTTGAGGTAGTTTACAAAAAGGGCTCTACTAACACCGTAGCTGATGCCTTGTCCAGAAAGTATGAAACACCTGAGCTTCATTCATTAAGCAAGCCACTGTGGCAAGACTTTCAATCTATAGAAGAGGAGGTTAGACAAGACCCAGCACTTCAAAAAATCATAACTAACCTTGAAACAAACCCTGAGTCACACAGACACTATACAATGGAACAAGGCAGACTACATTACAAGGGTAAGTTAGTTCTCTCATCTACATCAAAGTGGATCCCTACCCTCTTAGCTGAGTTTCATGCCACCCCTACAGGAGGCCACTCAGGAATCTACAAAACCTATAGGAGAATTGCTCAAGCCCTACACTGGATTGGCATGAAAGAAACCATCACCAACTATGTGGCATCTTGCCCAATCTGCCAGAAAAGCAAGTATCAAGCTTGCTCCCCTGCAGGGTTGCTCCAACCTCTCCCCATACCTAACAATATTTGGGAAGACATTAGTATGGACTTCATAGTAAAACTACCTAAGATAAAAGAATTTGAGGTAATACTTGTAGTGGTGGATAGGCTAAGTAAGTATGGACATTTCATTCCACTTAAACACCCTTTTTCTGCACAAAAAGTGGCATCCATTTTCACCAAAGAGATAATTAGGTTGCATGGCATACCCATCTCCCTAGTCAGTGACAGAGACCCTCTATTCCTCAGTTCTTTCTGGCAAGAAATTTTCAGGTTACAGGGCACCAAATTGAAGATGAGCACTGCATATCACCCACAAAGTGATGGGCAAACTGAGGTGCTGAATAGGACATTGGAAACCTACTTAAGGTGTTTTTGTTCTGAACAACCAAAGGGCTGGTTAGATTGCTTACCTTGGGCTGAGTACTGGTATAACACATGCCACCATAAATCTGCCAAGTGCTCACCTTTCGAAATAGTATATGGGCGACCACCACCAGCCATTACTAAATATGTGGCAGGAGAAACTTGCATTGAGGCTGTTGCTCAGGATTTAATGACACGAGATGAAGCTCTTACTCAACTGAAAACACACCTACAAAAGGCTCAGGAGCAAATGATCAAATTTGCAAACGCTCACAGAAGACCTTCACCAATCAAAGTGGGAGACAAAGTGTTTCTAAAAATCAGACCCCACAGACAGGTATCTATGCCCACCAGGTTGCATCCTAAAATAGCAGCCAGGTACTATGGTCCTTTCCTAGTTACGAAGCAGATTGGCACAATAGCTTTTAAATTACAACTGCCTGAAACAGCAAGAATACACCCTGTTTTTCATGTCTCTCAATTAAAATTAGCCGTTGGAGACCATCCAGTGGAAGATACACTACCTACAGACCTACAGGGACATGTGGACATCTATGAACCAGAGCAAGTATTGAAAAGCAGGAAAATAGAAGAGCAAGGAATTCCTGTACAGCAAGTTCTGATAAAATGGAAGGATATGCCTGCTGAAGAAGCAACATGGGAAGCAGAGACAACTTTGAAGAAGCAATTCCCCAACTTCAACCTTGAGGACAAGGTTAGTCCTAAGGGGGAGGGAATTGTTAGACCCTTGAAAACCTATGCTAGAAGGAATAAGAGCAAGGAAACCAAATAAAGTAAATAAATAACTTTTATCCTTATGTACGTTATAAATTCTGTAATTGTTAAGTAAGTTTTGTAATCTATTTGGGCAGTTAGTAACTGTCAAACAGTTAGTTAGTTTTGTTAGGGTTGTTAGATTGTTAGTTAGGTTGGTAAAACTGTTACCAAGTTAGTTTGACAACTTATGCTCTATTCTCTTAGTATATATAAGAGAGGATATGACAAGGGTTGGCATCTATCTTGTATCCAGTTTTCTAGTTGCTGATTGAGTCAATCAGTGGAGGTGCCTAGTGTGCATCTGTGTATCTTGTTTACCTTCTATCAATAAAATAACCCATAGAGGATCAACTGGCCACTGTCCCAGTCCCTCCTTGGTTCCATACAGAGTGCTGTTAGCTGGAAGCTAACATACAAAATGTCAAACTATAAAAAAAACCATTTGATCAACATTGTTATAGGTCTAAATGTAGCGAATTAATAAATTAGAAACATATCTGATTCAATCTTTTGTGGAAAAGGCGAAAGGTACGAAATACAAAAACTCTCTACATAGCATCTACAAGGATAGCATATTCAATTTTTTCTAGAGAGTTCAGATACAGTTATTCGTCATTGAACTTCTATATATTTGAATTAAAATGACATATTTAAATAAATTATACAAGAGGGAGCGCATCAACAATTTCATAGGGCTAAATTTAAATGATTTCATAGGGTTACAAGAGTGGTTAACTTTGTCAAGTTAAATGACCGGGTTTTCAGGTCATAACTTATACTAAATTTCATCCACTCACTTGTATTATAATTATAGGATGGCGATGGGTTCCTAAGCTGGTAG